>CAJSYZ010000006.1:1912155-2512155 GCA_910574455.1 Trichaptum fuscoviolaceum | reverse complement strand
TTTACATTACAAAACAAGAATTAAGATATACGTAGATCTGAAATACAGATTAGAGAACATTCATTTAAGCTAGCTCCACAAAAATCCAAGAAGCATCTTGTATGACATCTACCTCTTTACTGAAGTCGACCGCCTTCGCCGCATCTATAACTAGTTTTACAAATTCTTTATCCTCCTTCTTTTCATCCTCACCATCGCGCAATGCGAGCTTTTCGCTTTCCGACTGAGGTAAATTCGTAGACATATGAACTTCTGCAACGACCCAGTCAACACCTCTTAGATATTCTCTCCAGCTGTCGAACCAAGTCAGGGTGAAGAAAGATATTGGCATCCACTTTTTCTTAACGTCCGGAATTAACTTGTCTGGAATGAACATGGACAATCTTTTGGAAGCATAGACGGCGTCGGGCTTTCCTTCTGACCATGATCGAGGAGGCGACTCCAGCATCTCCCAAGATAAACACCACGTGAACGATTCTAAGTCATGTCGGTACCATCGTTTCATCTTTGCTTCTCGGTAGTCAAGCAAGTCCACCGCCAT
Organism: Trichaptum fuscoviolaceum; assembly: GCA_910574455.1. Classification (NCBI taxonomy): domain Eukaryota; kingdom Fungi; phylum Basidiomycota; class Agaricomycetes; order Hymenochaetales; family Trichaptaceae; genus Trichaptum; species Trichaptum fuscoviolaceum. Next base: position 2,511,614 of record CAJSYZ010000006.1, on the reverse strand, counting down.
GAAGGGAGTCGTGCCTGCGCGGTCATAGTCGTCAGCAGCTGGACAACGACTTCCGGGATCCATCACGGTGGCCAAATCATAGTCGTTGAGGACACCGGAAAGCAAACCATCACGTTCTGCACACATGAGGTTCGCGATACTGACATCACGATGAGCAATGCCGATCTTCCATAGCAGATAATGACCTGATAAAACTCAATCAGTGGTTATCGTCGTTGACAAACAATTTAACAACGCACATCGTAATATTTCCCAAAAGACCCGCCAAAACTCCGGAGGCTCCAAATTGTGCACTGGCTCCAGCTTCCGAGTCACCAACCAGACCCGAACTCGTGCACGCTTCAGAATGTCCTCCTCCTTGAACTGCACACTGTCGTCTGCGCCTCGAACAAGTAGTCGAATTATAGAAGTCGCACTCTCCTTGCATACACGAGAAGCAATCACGGTCGGGATATGGTCTGTTACCATCTTCCGGAACTTTTCAGGGAGGAGCGTGTTAGCCCTTTCGTGCGCAACGTTGATGGTGTCAGGTTCCTTCGAATCAACGCAATTCACCCAGCTGGATTTGTAGAACAACGGCATCTCGTCCTTGGCTTCTGACGCGCTCGACTCGGCCACCCGCGCAGCTGGAGCAGAAAACGTCCGTCGTCCGTTGAGCTCGAACCGACATCGTTCCTCCCGATCGGGTTCAAATGTATCGTTCGCGGAGTTAACAGTCTCCGAATCAAGCCCCCACATCCACTTGTTGAACCGTTGAAAGATGATGAGCATGACAATGAATATGGGCATCTGGTCCACGATATCGATCGCATCACTCTGTAAGCATCCCTGGGCATCATACCAGCGCAAGGTGGGTTTCGTATCTATTCAAAGTGTGAGTTGAACTGATTCGTCTTAAGCTTCAAACGTGCACTAACCCTCAACCTCAACTGCCGTTCCGTGTGTTATGTACCAGGCTGACGAAAGTCGTTCCAGAGCATAGTAGGCGCACCGCAGCTCCGGCGTCAGATTGGATTGTTCATCGGTGACTTGTTCAAGGAAAGATCTTGGCTCCGCATTGCTTTCAACCCGGGCTTTCTTGCTCATCCTCGATGGCTCTTCTTCCGAGCGCCGTTTCAGGCTGTTCCGTTGTTGTGCTGAAGCTGAACGTTCCTGTGATTTTGAAGCCAGCAATGCTTTCTCAATCTCTGGATTACTGTCCTCTGAGACAGCCGCATTGACTCCTCCAGTCGCGATCACCTCCCATGGCTGATGCACATCTAGCCATCGCAGCCCTCCAGTTGCGTTCGACGGTCCAGCACATTTATCGTCACCGCAGATCTGTACCCAGTCCTCGTATTCCGCATCCTTGTGGCTCGCGAAGTTCTTCCTTAGAGTAGAGGTGTACGTTGCGAGGACGTCAGGGCGTCGTTTCGAACTCGGCATGTGCTGAGCGATGTGATTTGATTCAATGGATGCGAGGTTGTTCGGTATGAATATAAGTTCTTCCTTTTCGTCGTGTTGGCTCGGTGCTGGTAGGTCACCGAACTCCTTGTCTCGATATTCCGAGAGGATGGTGTTCATCGCATTGCATAGCGAAGCAGTGCGGTCCCTGTCATTCTTTTGCGAGCGACTACAGTATTGAGTCAATAAGCATCTACGTGTGGCTCATGTAAGGGGAACTCACTAATCGCGAAGGTGTTTCTTTGTCTTTGTGGCTTTTGTATTGCCCTCGTCGTCACAGAAGGTCGTAGCGTCTTGTCGCATCAGCTCAATTATATCCTTCGACTGCTTGACCCTCTCCTGGAAGGACTCCTCGCAAGTTTCAATATCGTGGTTATTGACATCTAGGAGAAGGCGGGCGAGAAGAGCAGTGAGTAGTGAAAGAAGGCTGATTTTCGGAGAGTCATGGATGTCGTGAACAACATTCCATATTCTGTCGGGTTTCCAGTTGTCTGGAGGGGCTTTAGAGTGAGTGTTTACGAATGTGTTTGAGTTAGACATGATGGTAGGTGAGAGAGGAAGTATGTCGACCCTGAAGTTCAGCGGTGCAAGTTCAGCGCGCGAGTTTGTGGTTCCCAAGTTGAACTATTACGTAAGATGGCAACACATAAACATATTCGTCACGCTTTCGCGTACAAGTTAGATGCAAATTGATTAGGGGTAGTTTCTGCCATAGATTTACACAAGAAGTCGTTTTGAATGAAAGTCTCATTATATTATCCAGACTTGATTCGTGCCCCGTAAATGGTGTATATCATGAGTGCTTGACGCGGATCACGTGAGTGTGACATAGCGCGCGATGAGGACGACGGGAGCGCGACGCGACGCGTGCTTTGAGTCTTCACTTTGTATCGAGGAGGCCGCTTAACACAGGAAGAAAATAGGTTTCTTTTTCAAAGAACGTGAAAATTATAACGAGATATCATATGTACTTCGCACAACCGTTCCGAACATGTCCGAGTGTCTGACCCATTATTATCCCGGCTTTGAACACACGAACTTTGTCTTCAGTATAACGAGTAAGTCCAGGAGATCATTTGAGTGGGTTGTATGTATTAGAATTGATTTATCGTAAGTGGTACATTCAAGCTCGGGTTTCCGGTCTAAGCAGTACGTTCTAACGCTATCTACTGATTTTTGGGGTACAATCTAGTATTTTGATATCACTCTTTTACACCGAAATCTTCCGTGTCATCCATGAAATAGTCTTACACAAAAATATCCGTCAGAACTCATAACATCAAGTAAAAGGGAATGCTCACCTCTCCGAACATCCGCCTCCACGGTCCCCGCCGAGCTGAACGAGTAAAATTCACTCACGTATTCCTCTTCCGTAGTGGCACAGCAGTCTGATGATCGCTGCTCTGTTTCGTGCTCCATATCACCACCAGGTGGCTTTATTTGGGAGTCATTGTTGCACATTTCAGACCGTCCGGCCGGGGTCATAGTATTCATGTCCATACTTCCACCAAAGTGTCCCAGAGGAGCGTCTAGTGTCATAGAAGCAAGCTCTTGTTCGATACTCAGCAGCGTTTTATCCAGAGTGGAGCCCGCGGAGAATCTGGAAGAAATCGTACTCAAAGATATTGCTTTACGAAGTGGAGACGGCCGGTGTGGCTGAGTGGTTGAGGATGGATAGCTCGGCATCAGATGCATCCCTCCGTCCCTCCGAATTGACTCGAAATCAGAAGAGCTGCGCCTGAGTGACGATGCCAAATGAGGAGAATTGCTTAGCTGATCGCTGCGAGGCACGCTGCCAAGATACGCCTTCGGTGGGAGGACCAACGAGAAAGGAACTTGTGATCGCACACGAGCATGCTCACGATGCTCGAGGTTCGTAATGGGTCCAAATGGAATCCGCTCAAATTCTCCATTCCGAGTCGTCTCTATGAGCGCATTAGCGAAGTCAATTCTCCCGTCTCCCAAGGATTTGACTGGTGCTTTTTCAGTCGCTTGAGGTGACAGATTCATGACCGGCGGAGATTCCAGTCGAAAGAAGAGGTCGGAGTCATCAGGAAATGAAGCCCTGCTAGGCTTTTCGATGCTTTCAGTAACATTCCGCAAATCAAACAGCATCGCCTCCAGATCTTTAACGCGACCAAGTTCCTTCTTCCAGATCGATTCATCCCTAGGTATATCCATAACCCCATCCGTAAAATAGACTGGGCTTACCACCACGGCGCCAACAAAGGAAGTATGAGGGTTCCTCGGAGTACTGAGAGGCGGTGACGGAAAGCTCGGAAGTTGTCCAAAGGAACTAACGACGCTGGAGTCGACGCTGCCGTTCATGGTCGCGAATGTCATGGACGGTTCGATTACACTATTCTGCGTGTCTTGGGGCTGGAAGACTGGCTGAGGCAACAGGCTTCCCACAGACTGTAAAGAATCATCGCTAGGGCAATCCAGAAGAATGCGAGGAGTTGACATCTGAAGGCCACTAGAATTCGCCGTTATCTCTTCTCTGATGGTGGAGGGTCTATTCCCAAAGGCATACTGAGGTGAAGGCAAAGCACTTGTGTGGGAGTTAGCAGTGTAGTAGACCGGTGAAGCATTGCTGCCATAGGGACTGGCATGCGAGCCACTCAAATCCAAACCAAGTCCTTCAACAACTGCAGACAGAGATTGTTGCCTCCGCATTCTCGCCGTTGCGCTCTGAATCTCTCCGAAACTCGAGACGTGCGCCATGCGAGGTGCATCCCTCCGGTCAGTGTGCGGCACGATGCGCAGGCTGTTCGATCGCTGGGTGCGCGTATCGCGCATTGACGCGGGATTGGAGTGCCAAGTATGCCGGAATTTCCAGTTGTTCGCAACGACGTTCGAAGCGCGGCGTTGGCGCCACTGGTGGTCTGCGACTGTCCGAACCATGTTTGTCTCCCACTCCGGGCTCCCCAAGCATCCGACAAGGATCCCTGGCGCAGACGACCTTTTCAACTCCTGAGAGGTCGGCAGCCAAGACGAGTGCTTTCGACTCTGTGCCACCGAGTTGTCGGAACCAGTGACATCCCGCTCTTCATCTCTCACCGAACGAATCTTCGAAAGGGGTGCTGGCACGTCATGAATCGTCTGAATTCGCCTGTACTTTAGGTACCAGATCTTGGCAAAGAGGAACAGTAAGAGTGCTATCACGGCTCCGAAGAAGATCGAGATGCCGACGGTCAGAGTGCGGCTGTTGTTTTGAATAGCTCCGTCGTCCCCAAAGCTCTTATTCTCTATCGTGACGCATCAGCCTTGAGAATCAAGGAGGTGATATTCCGACTTACCGGCGAGATCCTGCTTTTGTTTCGTTGTTTGCCAGAGCGTAGGTGCCACCGAGGCAGATGTGATCATCCGCCTTGAATTGTGCATTCTTCGAGCTTGTGGCTTCGTTCCGGCGATCATCTGTTCCGGCGGCCGCAGAAGTTGCAAGAGTAGGCGGCTCTGAGTAGCGAGGTTCGTGATGAAACTTGGAAGCAAAGATAATCAACATCCCAGCGGTGGGTACAGGAGACGAAGATGCACGTGAGGTTTGGGGTCACATTCAATGAGCAAGGGGCAGTCTCAATCGAAATCCGACAACGCCATTTGTAGCTTTGTCTGCGTGAGGAGCGACAGCTTGTGCGATAGCGAATATCTAACAATTCCATCGCGTGCGTGACACCGAAACTGCGCGAGACCGATTTTTATTGAGGTCTGTTGCAGATGGTTGGAAGGAATGACTGAGGCTGCCCGGCCTGTAGTTATCAAGTCCATGCTGAAACGCTACGTGTGTCTGTGCAGTTATTTGAGCACCATTGTATGGGGTAGCAGTCGAAGGAGGGACAGGAGGTAAGACGGATGCGATCGAGCATAATGCCACAGTGGAGAAGCACGAGTTTCTCTTCATACCGGGGTAGATAAGTTCAGTCACAACAAAATCATGCAAAGCGGCTTGGATAAACACACCTCTGCTTCTCCGACTGGGAGACAGCTTTCCTCTTCAGGATTTCGAGCTGCTTCTCGGCGGCATCATCTTCAACCGCTGTTTGAGCTCTGCGGAACGTTTTGCTTTTCTGTGCCACTAGCTTGCTCGTGTTCAATCCTAGCAATCTGAGTTTGGATACCAGCACGAACATTGCCATTAGGTTTAAGCGCTTTCTCCTTCAGTTGCTTGCGAAACTCTTGTTACAGCAAAGTTTCAGATACAAAGCCATGCATAAATTTAATATAAGCAAGCCTATCGGTCGTTGTATATTCCAAAATAATGACACAATGAGTTGAATTTGTTTCTTCGTGTAATGCAATGTTCCATACATACCGTCTTTGACTCGGAGATCTTCGTCTTCACCTTCACTCCGCGCGCGGAGCTCCTTGCTGCAAACCTTAGATTCGCGCGAGATTCTGTCACAGCATAGTCAAGCACGACACTCTTGCCCGTGGCTATGATCCTTTGAAGCGGACCAACAGATTTCTATCACAACAATATCCACGCTGCCGGAGCATCGGGCGAAAACAAGAAGTTCCTTGAAGGACTTGCACGACGCTTATGGAGCAACCTGAATCATTGATCTAATCGTGCTCATCTGAGCTTCAGTACGTGAACATCGAGGCTCGGAAGACATTATGTGCGATACTTGAGTTCTTTGGCAATATGGTAAGAGCACATTAATTGAAGATATACACACTGTAAAGGACAACGATGAAGAATATACGCAGAATATCAACCGGTAAGTCACGTACATAGCGGTCCATGTTACAGTTTCGCCTTCTTCTCCATGCTCCCGGAATCATCCAAACTCAAAACCGCCATCAATCCAGCCCTCAAGCTGCCAGGCATCTGCTTGATGGGTCTCCTCGACACGCGGTCCACGAAGACATGTGTGTATCCACCGACAGCCTTCGCCTTGTCCTCGTTCTCGGAAAAAAAACCAACTTCGTAGGTGACAGAGCTGCGTCCGAGATACACGACGCGCAAGCCAAGCGTGATGGGTTCCGGGAAGGAGAAGGGCGCAAGGAAAGTGCACTGTGATGAGATGACGAGGCCAATGGGAGGGCCATCTTCCTTTTCGGAAGACGAAGGCTTGCACCCGCAGCGCTCCTCGAGGTATGTATTGACTATCGAGTCGATTAGGTAGTAGTAGACAGCGTTGTTCACATGCGAGTACTGGTCATTATCACTCCTGGAATTAATGTAGCATCATGAATGTGTTTTATGATGAGAAACGCAGCGTACCAGCGTGTTTGATGCGTGAGGAAGTACTGATAATCTCTCTTCCTCCGCGAGAAGTTACCAGCCTCTCTATTTGAGCCTCTCAAAGACATTATGCGTAGACACGAGCATAAATGAACATTGAAGCAAGAGAAGGTTCCGCCAGAGTTCGCCGGCTCAAAAACACATGCTCAAGATGTAAGATAGTACTATTCAAGTTCACACGTTATTTTTAGATACAAAAGAGAATCTTATTTTTAAAAATATAAGGAACGTTGCTGTGCGTCTAATTTACAATGGAGAGTGCTAAGTGATACACATGCATTCATACATTCGTTTCATCAGTTCGACCCGGTCAACCCACCCGTCGCACCGGTCGCTGCAATGCGCGAAAGTGCATCTTGCTGAGTCGTGCAGGCAATGCTGGTGCCCGGGCTGTTAACCAGAGGGAGTGCCGCGCAAATGAGGTCAGCGCCACATTCCATGAGCACGAAGTTACCATTCGCGCAGAGCGCAAAGGCCTCTCCGACACAGCCATTGTCCGTGCACGTGCTGTTCGCAGTCAGGGACTCGAACTGCAAGTTGAGCTGCTGCGCATCCTTGCCGTTCTCGAGCGCAAAGGACGAAGTAGAGCCTGACGTGTCGTTCGTCGCCGACGCTGTCGTTGTCGTAGCAGGGGCGGCACCACAGGCAGAAGCAGATTCGGTCTCGACGGCTGAAGTGGACGTCGCAGTGGCGGTCGCGCTGTCACCACCGGAGCTAGCGTTGCTGTGACAAAATTAGGAGAGAATAAAATTACGAGAATGAACTTGCAACTCACCCAACACCCGGATCCTGAGTGATGTCCACCAACTGCGAGCCATCTGCAATTCCACCCGAGGTGTGGGCAGGGCAGCTTCCCGCTGGGTTGACGGGGCTCGACAAGCCGAAAGGAACAGTGCCCTGCGCACCCGGCTGGAGGTTCCCAACGAACTCAGGCTTGACACCCTGGAACTGGCACTGGAAGAGCCCGTTCAACTCCTCGTTCTTCGGTGCTTGCTGGCAGTACGGAATGGAGAACGAGTCGGGGGAGTTGCGTGGCTGCTGGACGAAGATCTGCGTGAACTTGATCATGTCGGCGTCGTTGTTGAGTGTCTTGGCGAGGTCGATCATCTGATCACCCGCGTTCTGTTGATCGCAGGGACCAGCCGCTGCGAGCAGGGTTGTGAACGCGGTGATAGAGATTGGGTTGCACTTGTCAGCGCCTCCAGCTGCGAGCTAAAGAGAGAGAATCATCAAAGATCTGAGAAGAGTGATAGGACTGATAGACATACGCATGCTTGCTCCCACTTGGCTGTAGAGTCAGCGATTGTTTGCGCAATCCGCTTCTGAAGAGGCCTGGCACTTCCAGCGGAGAGAAGGGAAAGAGCAAAGACAAAGATGGATGAAGAAACCATAATGATAAAGTTGATGATAGTTGATAGTTGAAGGTGCGTCAAGCAACCCGATAATGAGAATTGAATGGAAAGGAAAGACGATGAGATTCTGTGAGGGAAATGTACAAGCGCCAGCGACTCACTTTTATGTATTTCCGCGAACCACACTAACCACCACGCATGCCCAAACCTATTGTCCCTTAGCCACAGTTTGGGCCACTCCCCTCAATGTCGCGAGGCGACGGAAGTGAAAGACAATAGCCAAATTTGGTGAACAAAGAGAGCCCAAGCGTGCACCAAACCGCACACAACAACCTTGCTTGTTTCTCATTGTTCCTCGATGGTGACTGTCGCTGCCAGATTCTAAATAACAGTACCACGCCTTAGTATGCTGAAGACCAACGTGCAGGATGGGATGAAAAATTTCATGTGTTTGTGGGCCTCTGGCATAAGAAAAGGAATCTTCAACCTCAAAAGTTTGAAGCGGGTGCTTCAAGTAGAATATCGGAATCTCGAGTGTCGATGAGCAACATGTTCATTAATTCTGCAAATGAACCCAAAGATAATGAGATGCTGATCAACAAGTGCGAAGCGACAACTCACCATCAAACGTACGTATACATTTTGCAGCTGAAACGGTCTGCCAGCGGCAAGCAGCTGTACAATTGTAAGCACTATATTGGCGACCAATTTTTGTCGTGTTCGTGCTCACCGTCAAAAAATTGTTGTCGTCATCGTTGCCACTAACGCCTCCCCTCCTCGACACAAAACTCACGCTCCAGCATTCCAGACGTCAGGTGTTCGTGCAGAAAACAATGTATGTCCTTGCTTAGTTACCACAGTGGAAAAAGAAAAGATGTCTTGCTCGTCGTGGTCATTGTTAAAGTTCAGAAGAGGTCGTCGCCCGCCCGCGCTTAACGACCAAATATTCAAGTTGCCAAATAAGTCAAAAACCGACTCCGAGTCTTACGCCGTAACCACAACTTAAATGCCTACCAGTGGGTTTCCAAGTTTGGGTTCACTGGCAAGCGTAGGCCTTCTTCAAGTTTCCAGCGCTTTCAACTGTGTATGAATTATGAGCTCTAGAGCGGAACAACGGAAAACTCTGTCTCGGCTTTAGCTGTACTATAACTTGAAGTGTAAGTACAACATAGGTTGAGGCAAACTGACTACTCTTTTCGAATCAAAATCTGAAGGATGTTAGGATTCGGGACTTATCCAAATCACCAACCAGCGGAGATCCACTTCCTCTTAAGACATCAATGAGAGTTATCATGAGTGTCTACTGACTGGCTATAACACCGTGGTGAGTGGCCACACATCTCACCATGCTCGCAAAACGTGTTGGCGGATACTGATTCCCGCATTTGAACCAACACATGTTGCACTTAGCATGTCGTGCATATCTCATTCGCTGTACGGTGCAGAACTTACCTCGTCCATGATGCGAAATAAGGAGGTGAGCAACTGCCCATCTCCAACATGTCTCAGACGCAGAGTGGCATTTCTCACCAAACCTGACTATCGATGTCTGTACTTAGGTCTAAACATGCATTGCGGCTGGATAAAATAATGTCTTTCCTTCTCTAGACATCTTTATCACACTAGCTTATCAAAACTAATTGTGTGCCTCACTCGTCTTTCGAATGAGATCATCCTTGCGAATTCCCATGAGACTCTTGAGTCTTGAGGTGGTATTGCAGCATGACGTCGGAAGAGATTAAATCGACCTGTACGCGAAATGACATCAGTGAGTGCTTCAGGCCCTAGAGTTGGATGCAAGAGTATTGATGATATTATAATATCATTCTGTTTTATGTCTGACCAGGAATTAGGTCCTGGCCTATCCTTCCATTGGTCATATTGGTCATTATTATCATTTCACACTCAAGAAATACTTTATAGGTTGTCGATTTATCCATTGCTGAGATTAATGAAGTTCCTTGAACTAAAGCAATATACTTTTCTAGGACAATCAGCGGCTTCGAGTAAACGACACTCAATATACTATGTCATCTTGTTTTCAACCCACCGCATGTCTTCGGATGAAACTTGATATTTCATTTCACGACTCTTCGTCATTCTTTTCACGTAGGTATGTAAACAGCCGTACTGACCATCTATCTAATGAACAGGTATACATAAATATAGACTGGCTATATCTGAAAAGCATCTCCCACGTCCTAATTCTTGCAATTTCGAGATCTAGGTTCAGATTTCACGCGCCTTGTGCCTTCATCGCCAAATCTGCCATTTGTCGAATCACAAATGATTTCAGAAGATACAGTCGGCTGCACCTGCCACTCGAACGGGGCTCACCCTCCTCCGTACAGTAAGTGTCTCCCGGAAGCGAACAGTGCCTCATAGTGATTAGCTCATGAGTCACCCTACAGTATCTAACAGGCGACGATTCACTGCTCTCCGCGGGCAACCTGTTACCTAGAGACGGCTCGGAATAGAGAATTTGAGCAAATCACGTTTGGACCCATTGAGAACCTCGAGCATCGTGAGCATGCTCGTGTGCGATCACAAGTTCCTTTCTCGTTGGTCCTTCCACCCCACCGAAGGCGTATCTTGGCAGCGTGCCTCGCAGCGATCAGCTGAGCAATTCTCCTCATTTGGCATCGTCACTCAGGCGCAGCTCTTCTGATTTCGAGTCAATTCGGAGGGACGGAGTGATGATGCCGAGCTATCCATCCTCAACCAATCAGCCATACCGGCCGTCCCCACTTCGTAAAGCAATATCTTTGAGTACGATTTCTTCCAGATTCTCCGCTGGCTCCACTCTGGATAAAACGCTGCTGAGTATCGAACAAGAGCTTGCTTCTATGACACTTGACGCACCTGTGGGACACTTTGGTGGAAGTATGGACATGAATACTATGACCCCGGCCGGACGGTCTGAAATGTGCAACAATGACTCCCAAATAAAGCCACCTGGTGGTGATATGGAGCACGAAACAGAGCAGCGATCATCAGACTGCTGTGCCACTACGGAAGAGGAATACGTGAGTGAATTTTACTCGTTCAGCTCGGCGGGGACTGTGGAGGAGGATGACCAGAGAGGTGAGCATTCCCAACTACTTGATGGTAAGAGTTCTGACGGTTATTTTCGTGCAAGACTATTTCATGGATGATACGGAAGTTTTTAATGCAAAATATTGATCTCAAAATACTTGAGCGTACCCAAAAAATCAGTAGATAGCGTTAGAATGGGCTGTTTAATCCGGAAACTTGAGTTCGAATGTACTACCTACAATACATCAATCTTAATACTTACAACTTATTCGAATGCTTTCCTGGGCTTACTTTTTATGCTGAGTCTTTCGTGTGTTCAAAGCAGGGATGTCAACGGGTCATACGCTCGGACATGTTCGGAACGGTTGTGTGAAGTACGTATGGTATATCGTGTTATTTTATATATCATTTTCGTAGAATAAGAAACACATTTTCTTCCTGTTCAGCGATCTCCTCGAAACAAGACTGCACGCGTCGCTTCATTGTATTCGAATCGCGCTCTGTCACACTCACGTGATTTGCGTCGAACAATCATAACATACACAATTTACGGGCGACGAATCAGGTCTGACTTATCTACTGAGACTTTTATTCCAAGAAACCAACTGTGATCATGTTATGAAATAACTTTCCAATTTGCCTACAGATAAATTGTACGCGAAAGCGTGACAAATATGTTTTTTGTGGCAGTCTTACGTAATAGTTCAACATGAGAACCACAACGCGCGCTGAACTTGCACCGCTGAACTTCAGGGTCGTCATACTTCCTCTCTCACCTACCATTATGTCTAACTCAAACACATTCGTAAACACTCACTCTAAAGCCCCTCCAGACAACTGGAAACCCGACAGAATATGGAATGTCGTTCATGACATCCAAGGCTCTCCCAAAATCAGCCTTCTTTCACTGCTCACTGCTCTTCTCGCTCGAATTCTCCTAGATGTCAGTGACAAGGTTAATGAAACCTCTGAGCCATCCTTTGAAGAGAAAGTCAAGCAGTCGAAGGATATACTTGAGCTGCTGCGTCAAGACGCTTCGACCTTCTGCAACGACGAGAGCAATACAAGAGCCACCGACACAAAGAAACACCTTCGCGATTAGTGAGTTCCTCTTACATGAGCCACACGAAGATGCTTATTGACTCAATACTGTAGTCGCTCGCAAAAGAATGACAGGGACCGCACTGCTTCGCTATGCAATGCGATGAACACCATCCTCTCGGAATATCGAGACAAGGAGTTTGGTGACCTATCAGCACCGAGTCAGCACGACCAAAAGGAAGAACTTATATTTATACCAAACAACCTCGCATCCATTGAATCAGATCACATCGCTCAGCACATGCCGAGTTCGAAACGACGTCCTGACGTCCTCGCAACGTACACCTCTACTCTATGGGGAAAGTTCGAAAACCACAAAGACGCAGACTTCGAGGACTGGGTACAGATCTGCAGCGACGATAAATGTGCTGGACCGTCGAACGCAACTGGAGGGCTGCGATGGCCGGATGTGCATCAGCCATGGGAGGTAATCGCGACCGGAGTAGTCAATGCGACTGTTTCAGAGGACAATAATCCAGAGATCGAGAAAGCATTGATGGCGTCAAAGACACAGAAACGCTCAACTTCATCACAGCATCGGAACAGTCTGAAACGACGGTCGGAAGAAGAGCCATCGAGGAAGAGCAAGAGAGCTCGGGTCGATAGTAATACGGAGCCAAGGTCTTTCCTTGAACAAGTGACCGACGAGCAATCTAATCTGACGCCGGAGCTGCGGTGTGCCTACTACGCAATGGAACGACTTTCATCGGCGTGCACATTACGCACGGCACGGCAGTTGAGCTTGAGGGTAAGTGCTCGGTTAAAACTCATGACAAATCTGATAAGCTCACAATCAGAACAGATACTAGACTCACCTTGCGCTGGTATGACGCCCAGGGATGCATTGCGAGTGAGGCAATTGATATCGTGAACCAGCTTCCCACATTCATTGTCATGCTCACCATCTTTCAACGATTTGACAAGCGGATGTGGGGTCTCGATACGGAGACTGTCGAATCTGGGAACGGTACATTTGAACCTGATCGGGAGGAACGATGTCGGTTTGAGCTTAAAGGACGGCGGACGTTCGCATCCCCAGCTGCGCGGGTGACCGACTCGAGCATGTCAGAAGCCAAGGACGAAATGCCGCTGTTCTACAAATCCAGCTGGGTGAAGTGCGTTGATTCGAAGGAACCTGACACCATCAACGTTGCGCACGAAAGGGCTAACACGCTCCTCCCTGAAAAGTTCCGGAAGATGGTAACAGACCATATCCCGACGGTGATCGCTTCTGGTGTGTGCAAGGAGAGTGCGACTTCTATAATTCGACTACTTGTTCGAGGCGCAGACGACAGTGTGCAGTTCAAGGAGGAGGACATTCGGAAGCATGCACGAGTTCGGGTCTGGTTGGTGACTCGGAAGCTGGAGCCAGTGCACAATTTGGAGCCCTCGGAGTTTTGGCGGGTCTTTTGGGAAATACTTCGATGTGCGTTATTTTGCAAGATTATCTATCGTCTTTGACTGACTGTCTATTTACAGGTCATTATCTACTATGGAAGATCGGCATTGCTCATCGTGATGTCAGCATCGCGAATCTCATGTGTGAATCTCGCAGCGGCTCTCTGTCCGGTGTGCTCAATGACTATGATTTGGCCACTGTAATGGAGCCAGGGAGTCGTTGTCCGGCCGTTGACGATTATGATCGCGCGGGCACAACTCCGTTCATGGCAGTGGACCTGCTTAACCACAGGAGAAAAGCAAAGATGAAGCGCTGGTATCGGTATGACCTGGAGTCGTTCACTTGGTGTTTGTCTTGGGAGATGCTGGAGTCACCTCCTCGATCGTGGTCAGAAGGAAAGCCCGAAACCGTCTATAATTCTAAGAATTTTTCCATGGTTGAACCAGGCGATTTATATCCAGGGGTTAAGAAGAAGTGGCTTTCGTACTTCTTATTCACATTCAACTGGTTCGATAGCTGGAGAAGCTACCTAAAAGGTATTGATCGGTCTTTATACAAGATGTGTAGGGTCTCGCATAAACACTTCTCGGAAAGCGATACTGTTGCTTTGCGCGACGCTGAAGATGAAAAGAAGGAGGATAAGGAATATGTGGAATTGGCTATTGAGGCCGCGAAGGAAGTCGAACTCAGCAAAGATGTAGACGTGTTACAAGATACGTCTTGGTTGTTCGTCGAGCTAAGGTGAGGTTTACTTATGATGTTATGGTGTAGTGCGCTGTGTGATGCACTGTTGTGTGCATGTTTGCTAGTGCGATGAAAATAAAAGGCTGAATACACTATAAGATTCTTGTCTTTGTATAGTGTCTGACCTTATAGCTGTGCGAACTCGTTGATGGATTTCTGTCTAAACAAGCTGTACAAAGTTCTTTCAGTACAGTCAAAGTAGTGAAACTCGAGAAGTCACAGATACTGGTCAGTTGGACAAAGGAGAACTAGTTCAATAAAGGACAGTACGCTCAAGGGGTGCTCAGGATTATACAGTAAAGTCGTCAAACATACTTGTTGTTTAGTACTAATAGTATACTCCCGTCTTAATCGACAACCAATATGTCATTAGTCTGCAAGGAGCCGGTCTTGATAGGTGGTGACAATATTCGGGAGAAGAGAGGGGTTCCGTGACTCCCGTTTTTCTTTGTCGCATAAAAGCCAAACCAGCCGCATATGCTGGTTGTGCTGATAGCTAATCCATAAACACATCCAGCTCTCCAGCCGCAATGGATATGAGCTTGTCGCAATTTGCAAAGCTGGCTGCTGCACCTCCACGGATGGCTTGTGGATACACACATAAGGGGAAACTATCTATGACACCAATAGGGATAATTACGGATGGTGGTATAGATACAAAAACTACAACATCTCAATCCTTGGTACAGAGTTTCTGCTTAGGGAGAACACCAGTGCATTCTTGGTCACTTGGTGATAGTATCGAAGTAAGTAAATCCGGCATTCACCCGAAGATGTCTATGTCTCACGCTTACATCTGAGCAATGTTGCAATACCACACGTTTCGCTCCGTAGTCTCCCTGGGAGATTATCAAGTAGCTCAAGAATTACTACTACATAGTGTACATTAGTTTCAGCATTGACTAAAGAGTTAAGTCGAATTACATCTATAGTAATTCTACAGAAATCCAAGAAGTATCCTGTAACACATCTAAGTCTTTGCTAAAATCAACCTCTTTCGCGGCCTCTATAGCTACTTGTACGTGTTCTTTATCCTCCTTCTTCCCATCCTCAGCGTCGCGCAAGGCGACCTCCTCACTTTCGGACTGAGGACTATGCGCAGATAAATAAATTCTTGTAAGAACACAATCGATGCTTCTTAGATAGTCTCTCCAGTTGTCGAACCAAGTCAGGGTAAAGATGAAGATTGGTAACCATTCTTCTTTGACCGCGGGCAGGAGTACATCAGAGTTGATCATAGAAGATTTTTTGGAAACGTAGATGGCATTCGGTTTCCCTTCCGACCACGATCGAGGAGGAGACTCCAGCATCTCCCAAGACAAACACCATGTGAATGACTCCAGGTCATACCGATACCAGCGCTTGTTCATTGCTTTTCCGAGTCGTTGATTGAGTAAGTCCACTGCCATGAACGGAGTCGTGCCGGCTCGTTCATAATTGTCGCCTTCCGGACAGCGATTCCCGGGATCCATCACAGTGGCCAGATCATAGTCGTTAAGGACACCAGATAGCAAACCATCACGCTTTATGCACATGAGGTTCGCGATACTGACATCACGATGAGCAATTCCGATCTTCCAAAGTAGGTAATGGCCTGTTAATAAACAGTCAGCAAACAATGTAATAGTCAAAAAACCATCACGCACATCGCAATATTTCCCAAAACACTCGCCAAAACTCCGGAGGCTCCAAATTGTGCACTGGCTCCAGCATCCGAGTCACCAACCAGACCCGAACTCGTGCATGCTTCCGAATGTCCTCCTCCTTGAACTGCACACTGTCGTCTGCGCCTCGAACAAGTAGTCGAATTATAGAAGTCGCGCTCTCGTTGCACACACGAGAAGCAATCACCGTCGGGATATGGTCTGTTACCATCTTCCGGAACTTTTCAGGGAGGAGCGTGTTAGCCCTTTCGTGCGCAACGTTGATGGTGTCAGGTTCCTTCGAATCAACACACTTCACCCAGCTGGATTTGTAGAACAACGGCATCTCGTCCTTGGCTTCTGACGCGCTCGACTCGGCCACCCGCGCAGCTGGAGCAGAGAACGTCCGCCGTCCGTTGAGCTCAAACCGACATCGTTCCTCCCGATCGGGTACAAATGCACCGTTCGCAGTTTCAACTACGTTCGTATCAAGCCCCCACATCCGCTTGTTGAACCGTTGAAGGATGATGAGCATGACGATGAATGAGGGCATCTGGTCCACGATATCAAACGCCTCGCTCTGTAAACATCCCTGGGCGTCATACCAGCGCAAGTTGAGTCTAGTATCTGTTCTGATTGTGAGCTTCACTGCTTCGTCGTGAGTTTGAAACGCGCACTTACCCTCAAGTTCAACCGCCGTACCGTGCGTTACATACCATGCTGAAGAAAGACGTTCTAGCGCATAGTAGGCGCACCGCAACTCTGATGTCAAATTAGATTGTTCGTCGGTGACTTGTTCAAGGAAAGATCTTGGTTCCGCGTTGCTTTCGACCCGGGCTTTCTTGCTCTTCCTCGATGGCTCTTCCTCCGAACATCGTTTCAGACTGTTCCGTTGTGATGAAACTGAACGTTCCTGTGATTTTGAAGCCAGCAATGCTTTCTCAATCTCTGGATTACTGTCCTCCGGAACATCCATATCGACTACTCCAGTCGCGATCACCTCCCATGGCTGATGCACATCCGGCCATCGCAGCCCTCCAGTTGCGTTCGACGGTCCAGCACGTTTGTCGTCACTGCAGATCTGTACCCAGTCCTCGAATCCCGCATCCTTGTGGCTCGCGAAGTTCTTCCGTAGAGTAGAAGTGTACGTTGCGAGGACGTCGGGACGTCGTTTCGACCTCGGCATGTGCTGAGCAATATGATCTGATTCAACAGATGCCAGGTCGTTCGGTATGAATATAAGTTCTTCCTTTTCCTCGTGCCGACTCGGTGCTGGTAGGTCACCAAATCCCTTGTCTCGATATTCCGAGAGGATGGTGTTCATCGCATTGCATAGCGAAGCAGTGCGGTCCCTTTCATTCTTTTGCGAGCGACTACAGTATTGAGTCATTAAGCATCTACGTGTGGCTCATGTAAGAGGAACTCACTAATCGCGAAGGTGTTTCTTTGTCTTTGTGGCTCTTGTATTGCCCTCGTCGTCACAGAAGGTCGTAGCGTCTTGTCGCAGTAGCTCAAGCATATCCTTCGACTGCTTGACTTTCTCTTCAAAGGATGGCTCAGAGGTTTCATTAACCTCATCGCTAACATCTAGGAGAATTCGAGCGAGAAGAGCAGTGAGCAATGAAAGAAGGCTGATTTTCGGAGAGCCTTGGATGTCATGAACGACATTCCATATCCTGTCGGGTTTCCAGTTGCCTTGAGGGGCTTTAGAGTGATTGTTCACGAATGAGTTTGAGTTAGACATAATGGTAGGTGAGAGAAGAAGTATGGCGACCCTGAAGTCTTGCGGTGCAAGTTCAGCGCGCGAGTTTGTGGTTCTCAAGTTGAACTATTACGTAAGACTGCAACACAAAAACATATCCGTCACGCTTCAAGTTCCGTGTACAAGTTAGATGCGAATTGATTAGGGGTAGTCTCAGTCCTATTTATTTACGGATAGTTCCTTCGAATAAGATTCTCACTACTTAAATAAAACTTTAATCGATTATTACCAACTTAAATTGATGTATATGACGAATGTCTGATCACGTGTTTGTGACATGACGCAGTTTGAATTTGAGGACGTCTGGTAGTACTAGTATGGATGGACCGGGCAGGCAGTGTCAGTGACTCTGGGTTCCTCTCCAACGTACGTCGGGTTTTATTGTCATATACGATATCTGATGAATGTGACAGGTCTACGTTCGCATCAGAACCAATCTTCTTTCAAGCAGCTCCCGAGTTAGAAGCTTGAAAATGACACTCCTACGCCTACCATGACCCAGTAGGCCTATTCAGCTATTTCCATTATGTTTTAGGGAATGTTCTGCGTATCTTTGCATTCGATACAAGTATGTCATCTCACCTATCAGCTGATTTCATACGCATTGAAAATGATAGGCAGAGACACCGCGAGCCACACCAAGACCCCTGGTGGAAATTTCACTCATGATTGTTATCATGCTATTATTGATCCAAAGCTGTCTACTACAAGCTATTCACTCAAGAATCACTGCGCTCTCCTGTTACACTGCCATCATGAAAACCACATTCCATTGAACAACAGCCTCCATCATGGCTAGCCGCTAGTCCACAAAATGTCGGCTAGTTTTCGACTGACTCGATCAAAGGATACTTGTGGTTTCAACGGCATAAACTACCTTTACCGCTATCACCACACGATAAACCACATCTGCTAGAGACTATAAATCAAAGCACGCACAGTAAGTTAAACGCATGCACGATGAAACCTCCCAAGACTCCTGACGCTAAACGACCATCTATCCACGCTCTACAGGCTACTCCGCACGCTCGCGGCACGTCTTCTAGAGCGGAGGAGTCAAATGACAGTCGGTGGGTATCTGCTTCTTTACTCTAATCTGGAACCGGGATCTCATACCTCCTCTGTACCATAGTTCGACGTCTCCAAAAAACATTCGATTGATAAAGGAGGACCTAGAAAGCAAATCCATGACTGCAATACTTCCTTTGCTCAAGGCGCTCCTGGCTCGGATGTTATTGGAACAGAAAGGAAATGTTCTGGGAAAAGATCCTACTTTTCACAGACAGTTGATATCAGAACGCGACGAGATCTTCAAAGAGATGCTCGGAGCGGCCGTGTTGTTCTGCAACAAGAAGGAAGGCGAAAACTGGGAGATAGTGAAGACGAATCTCGAAGATTAGTAAGTAATTGCGCTCTTCCTTTGCAATCGAGTGGGAAGCTGATCAAGCCGTTCAGCTGCGATCAACCCATAGAGAAAGATCGGTATATGCCTCTCTCGATCGCTATAAACGCGATCATGAGAGAGTTTGCCGACACGGCCTTCGGCCCATTACCCATTCCTAATGCGATGGAAGAAGAAGAGCAGATCCTCTACAGTCCAAACGACCCTAATGTCATCGAGTCCAAACATTTGCACGCCGTTGGGCATCACAAACCCGATATTATCGGGATGCCTCTGTCAGCGTACTGCAACATCTACACTGAATATGAGAAGGCAAATAGCGAAGATATGGAAGAGCTAATAGCCAAGAATGCTTTAAGAAACACGAAAGCGTCACGAAAGCCTATATGGAAGGACCCTAGACAGACCTGGGAGCTGAAGGTGGATGAGCCGAAGCTGGTCTACAAAGAGTATACATGGACAGTAGATGAGATATTGCATCCCGTTAATCAGCCGCCCGAGAAGCAAACCTCAAACGCACCTACGCAGATGTCGATGTCAAGCACGGCAGTCCAGCTCCTAAAAAGTCGTGTGCATCTAGATCCGCGGCAACGCACAGCGCTCGTCCAAGCATCCGTCCAGAGAATGCACCTCCGCCCGACCCAATACCCACGTTAGATCCTGACGATCAATGTGGGGTCTATGCCGTTGATCGGTTAACCGCAAGTTGGACGATCATGCACACCACTGTTATTCTTCTTACAGGTGAGTGCATATTTTGTTACTGGATTACTAGCTTGAATCTGAATGTCAACTTGCCAGACAATAGCCTTTCGTTACGCTGGTACGATGCACAGGGGTGCATAGAGAGCGAGTGTTTCGACATCCTGAAACAGCAGCCGACCTTCGTTCTGATGATAATGCTGTTTCAACGCTTCAGTTCCTATATGTTGGGAATTAGCCAGAGAGATGATACAATGGTTGAGGTTTCAGGCCAGAAACTATATGTTTCGCAGGAACCTTTGCCATTCGCACTCAAAGGTCGACGAACGTGCGCTATGTTTGCTGAGCCGGTATTCGATGAACTCAAACACTTAAAACCGCGACCGATTTCTGACGCATCAAACGATGGGTTCTCCCAGTTCTTCAAGGGAATTTGGCGTGAGCGTGTCCGCGTTACAGAAGGTGACGCCATCGAGATTATTAAAGATCGCACTCGTAAACATCTTCCGGAGATGTTTCGCAAAATGGTCACCGATCATTTGCCCACAGTGATAACATGGCAAGAGTGTCATAAAGAGAACACTGCTACAATACGGGTACTTCTTAAACAAGCGTGTTCCGGGAGCGTCCATATCGAGAGTGAAGATCAAGAACGCGGAGCACGGGTTTGGACTTGGATGGTCTCTGAGAAGCTAGGCCGAGTTGAAAAGCTGGATCCTCTCAACTTCATACGAGTTTGGACTGACTGTTTAAGATGTGAGTCGTTCACTTGTATTCAACGTTGCGATGAGCTGATCAGGTTGCAATTGTTTCGATATACGTAGGCCATTTCTTGCTTTGGAGGGTGGGAATTGCGCATAATGATATCAGCTTGTCAAATCTGCTGTGTACCGAGCGGAATGGTCATATTGTTGGTATACTCAACGACTTCGACTTAGCGGGGTTTATGGAACCGGGCGCTCGGAATCCAGAAAGGATGGGATGGGAACGCACGGGTTCCATAGCCTTTATGGCGATGGACCTACTCATGAATCCGGATGGGACGGAAAAACGTTGGTACCGACACGACCTCGAATCCTTCTTGTGGTGCTTATTGTGGGTAATGTTGAAGAAACCTCCCGTTTCATGGTTGGACGACGGCTTCGCGGTTGTTCAAAGCCAAAAGCGCGCATTATGCGATGAAATCCCCGAGCTCATCCGTAATATCAACATTGACTGGAAAATCGTTCAAGATCTGGTTGTGGATTGGATCTTTGACTTGCGTGAATCATCCACTGCGAGAAACAGACATCTTTATAGCCTTCTTTCTGGAAGAAAGAGTCATCAAGTCAAGGACAAATCGGAAGGTGAGGGGAAAACGGACACTGGGCATATTTGCCAAGTTGTAGAATCAGTGAAAGCGATTGACTGTGCTAAGGATATATCAGCTGTGAAGGATATCTCTTGGGTTAATGTAGAATTACTAGAGTTATGTACTACTTAGTTAGCTTTCGTCTATCTCGTCATAGTCAACAAAAGCCCAATCTTCCTCTGGGCTAAGTATTTTGCAAAGGCACTAATTGTCACTAATAGCATTTCTAATTTCTAATGTTTTTAAGTAGTACTAGTATGTATGTTAGAGTAACTTTACCATTGCGAAGGCGCATGACAAACTTCAAGAGCGAAAGTGGGGGCAGCGACATGGGTGGTTTCGAGCCTCAAGAATAAGATAGTGTCAATGCCACAAAATTTCTAGACTCTTCGTAAGACATCTGCCGACCATTTCCTTTTGTCGGACAAGTCAGTCGTCGTGCCACCGAAATGGCATGCGTCGCCCGGCCGCCGACTCGGACAAGACCAACATCGTTTCATCTGCAAATCAGTCAAACAGCTCAGATTTTGCTGCCATTTGCTTGTGTCTTCAACAGTACATATGTAGTTGCATCTGTCATGGAGATTATTCTGCAGCATGTGGGTTTATCATTTGGAGGACAAGTGGGGATCAGGCAGTGAGAACATTGCTGTTGATTAGATTGTCCGGGTGGAAGTTCATCCTATGAGTGCTAGGTTGGCGTGACCAGCACGACACTTGCGCGACACTTGTTACTTAACTTGAATTTGGAAACTCAAATAATTAATGTAGTATATTCAGTGAATTCTTATTGGCCACTTTTCAATTCTCACGCACAGCCCTAAGCACGACACTATGCACGACACACGCACGACACTACGCACGACACGCTCGACATGCTCGACAATCTGCATGGCAAATTGAGGCCGGACGGTTGGAACAACGAAAGTGCCATGTAAGTAATCAGGACCCTGGATACTACTCAGCGGCCTACTAATTCGTCCACTCAATTAACTCGATTACTTACCAAAAGCTTCAGGAAATTTAAATATAGACAACGGCGAGCTAAGAGCCACGAGGGCTGAATAAATTAATAAAGAAAGAAGACTACATTAACGTTGGCAGTAACTCCACAAAGATCCACGAAGCGTCCTGAAGAACATCTACGTCTTTACTAAACTTAACCACTTTCGCAGCTGCTACAGCGAACTTCACATAATCCTTATCGTCTTTCTTTTCTTCTTCAACGTCGCGCAAAGCGACAGTTTCACTGTCCGACATTAACTTGTCATCCTCATCGAAACATGAGCCTAAGACAGCGCAATCAATATCGCGTTGAAGAACTTCCCAACTACCAAACCAGACTATGTTGAAGCGGAAGGATGAGAACCACTTTTTCTTGACTCCGGAGACAAGATTACGAGGGACGATCATCGATGCCCTTTTCGAGATGTACACGTCTTTTGGCTTTCCTTCCGACCATTTGCGAGGAGGCGACTTTAGCATCTCCCAGGTCAAACACCATGTAAACGACTCTAAGTCGTACCGATACCAGCGCTTCATCTTCGCGTCTGGGTAGTCGAGCAGGTCCACTGACATGAAGGGGGTTGTGCCGGCGCGATCATAGCCGTCATTTTCCGGACAGCGGCTCCCGGGATCCATCACAGTAGCAAAGTCATAGTCGTTGAGGACACCTGATAGCGAATCATTGCGAGAGACACACATGAGGTTCGCACTACTGACATCGCGATGAGCAATGCCGATCTTCCACAGCAAATAATGGCCTGTTGACAGAAATTAAGGAAATGAAGATACTGAACGTCAACCTTGCAAAATCACGCACATCGAAGTATTTCCCAAAAGATCCGCCAGAATTCGGGCGGTTCCAAGTCGTGCGATGGTTCAAGCATTTGAGTAACCAGCCAAACTCGGACTCGCGAATGATTCCGAATATCCTCTTCCTTGAATTGCGTAGACTCATCGACATTTCTGACTAGCAAGCGAATCGTAGAAGTGGGGTGCTTGTCACATACTTGGGAAGCGATGATAGTTGGGATATGATCTATTACCATCTTCCGAAACTTTTCAGGGAGGAGTGTGTTAGCTCTTTCGTTTGCAATTTTGATAGTATCGGGCTCCTTTGAATCAATGCACTTCACCCAGCTTGATTTATAGAACAGCGGGATCTCATCCTTAACCTCTGACACACTCGGCTCACCTACCCGTACAGCAGGGGATGCAAACGTCCGCCGTCCGTTGAGCTCGAATTCACATCGTGCCTCCCGATCAGGTTTAAATGTGCCGTTCGCAGATTCAACTACGTCCGTATCAAGACCCCACATCCGTTTGTTGAACCGTTGAAAGATGATAAGCATGACAATGAATACGGGCATTTGGTCCACGATATCGATCACCTCACTCGCAATGCATCCCTGGGCATCATACCAACGCAAGGTGAGTTTAGTATCTGTTCTAATCAGTGAGCTTCACTGATTTGTCGTGAGTTTGTAACGAGCACTTACCCTCAAGCTCGACTGCCGTACCGTGCGTTATATACCATGCTGTTGAAAGTCGTTCCAAAGCATAGTAGGCGCACCGAAGGTCCGGCTTCAGATTATATCGGTCGTCGGCGACTTGTTGGAGAAAAGACTCTGGCTCCGGTGCATTTTCGACACGAGCTTTCTTACTCTTCCTTTCTGGCTCTTCTTCAGAGCGCCGTTTCAGGTGATTACGATGTTGTGATGGTGGTGATCGATGCCGTGACTTTGAAGCCAGCAGTGCTTTCTCGATCTCTGGATTATTGTCCTCCGAGATAGCCACATTGACTACTCCGGTCGCGATCACCTCCCATGGCTGATGCACATCCGTCCATCGTAGCCTTCCAGTTGCGGTCGACGGTCCAACACATTTGTCGTCACTGGTTATCCGTACCCAGTCCTCAAATCCCGCATCCTTATGGCTCGTAAAGTTCTCCCGCAGAGTAGAGGTGTAAGTCGCAAGGACGTCAGGGCGTCGTTTGGACCTTGGCATGTGCTGAGCAATGTATTTGGATTCAAGAGATGCTAGGTCGTTCGGTATGAAGATAAGTTCATCTTGTTCGTCGTGTTGACTCGGTGCCGGTAGGTCACCAAACTCCTTGTCTCGATATTCCGAGAGGATAGTGTTCATCGCATTGCATAGCGAAGCAGTGCGGTCCTTGTCATTCTTTTGCGAGCGACTACAGTATTGAGCCAGTAAGCATCAACGTGTGGCTCATGTAAGAGGAACTCACTAGTTGCGAAGGTGTTTCTTTGTGTCGGTGGCTCTTGTATTGCCCTCGTCGTCACAGAAGGCCGAAGCGTCTTGACGCAGCAGCTCAAGTATATCCTTCGACTGCTTGACTTTCTCCTGAAAGGATGGCTCAGAGGTTTCATTAACCTCGTCACTGACATCTAGGAGAAGGCGGGCGAGAAGAGCAGTGAGCAATGAAAGAAGGCTGATTTTCGGAGAGCCTTGGATGTCATGAACGACATTCCATATTTTCTCGGGCACCCAGATGTCTTCTAGTGAAGTTGATGGATAGTTTGTGAGTGATTTTGGGTTCGACATGATGGGGGTAAGAGAAGAAAGTTCAGAGACTCTGAAAGTTCCTACGCGTTGGGCGAGTCCCAGCTCTTACGTAACGCTAAACCACAAACATTTCTGTCATAGTTCAATTGTAGCACACTTTGAAGCTTTTAATATGCTGTATATTTCAATATATTACTGCTTGTATATCTGAAATGACATATACGATATGCGATTGGTTTCTGCACCTGATGTACAACTTGAGTGCTACTCGTTGCCAGTGTCACGTTCAGCCCTATATCACGTGAGTGTGACACATCGTATTACCAAGTTCAACTTGAACCACAAGTTCGCACAGAGAACTTGCACCGCAGAACTTCAGGGTCGTCATACTTCCTCTCTCACCTACCATTATGTCTAACTCAGACTCGTTCTTAAACAATCAATCTAATGCCTCTCAAGACAACTGGATTCCCGACAGCATACGGAATGTTGCTCACGACATCCAAGACGCTCCGAAAATCAGCCTCCTTTCACTGCTCACTGCTCTTCTCGCCCGCCTTCTCATGCATTCCAGTGTCGAGGATACTGAGACTTCCGAACCGTCCTATCAAGAGAAAGTCAAGCAGTCGAAGGATATGATTGAGCTGATGCGCCAAGACGCTACTGCCTTCTGTGATGACGAGGGCAATATAAGAGCCACAAAGACAAAGAAACACCTTCGCGATTAGTGAGTTCCTCTAACATGAGCCACACGTAGATGCTTATTGACTCAATACTGTAGTCGCTCGCAGAAAAACGACAGGGACCGCACTGCTTCACTATGCAATGCGATGAACACTATCCTCTCGGAATATCGAGACAAGGAGTTTGTTGACCTACCGGCACCGAGCCAACACGACGAAAAGGAAGAGCTAATCTTCATACCGAACGCCCTGGCAGCAC
This sequence comes from Trichaptum fuscoviolaceum, assembly GCA_910574455.1. Classification (NCBI taxonomy): domain Eukaryota; kingdom Fungi; phylum Basidiomycota; class Agaricomycetes; order Hymenochaetales; family Trichaptaceae; genus Trichaptum; species Trichaptum fuscoviolaceum. The sequence goes on along the minus strand of CAJSYZ010000006.1, from coordinate 2,485,961 downwards.
TAGAATCCAACCACATCGCTCAGCACATGCCTAGGTCGAAACGACGTCCCGATGTCCTCGCTACTTACACTTCTACTCTACGGGAGAACTTTGAAAACCACAAGGACGCGGAATACAAGGACTGGGTACAGATCTGCAGTGACGACAAATGTGCTGGACCATCGAGATCATCTGGAAGGCTAAGTTGGCCTGATGTACATCAGCCTTGGGAAGTGCCTGCAACTGGACTAGTTGGTGCGGCCGCCCCGGAGCAGAATAATCCGGAGATCGAAAAGGCTTTGCTGGCTTCAAAGACGCAGGAACGTTCATCTTCGTCTCAGAAGCGAAACAGCCTGAAACGGCGATCGGAAGAGGAACCATCGAGGACGAGCAAGAAAGCCCGGGTTGAAAGCAATGCAGAGCCAAGATCTTTCCTTGAACAAGTGACCGACGAAAAATCTAATTTGACATCAGAGTTGCGGTGTGCTTACTACGCAATGGAGCGACTTTCATCGGCGTGGTACATTACGCACAGCACAGTGGTTGAGCTTGAGGGTAAGTGCTCGTTACAAACTCACGTCATATCAGTGAAGCTCACAATCAGAACAGATACTAGACTCAACTTGCGCTGGTATGACGCCCAGGGATGTTTACAGAGCGAGGCGATTGATATCGTGGACCAGCTGCCCTCATTCATCGTCATGCTCATCATCTTTCAACGGTTCAACAAGCGGATGTGGGGTCTTGATACAGAGACTGTCGTGTCAGCGAAGGGCGCACTTGAGCCCGATCGGGAGACACGATGTCGGTTCGAGCTTAATGGACGGCGGACGTTTGCATCGCCGGTCGTGCGGGTAGCAGGGAACGCGGTAGAGACAAAGGAAGAGATCCCGCTGTTTTACAAGTCTAGCTGGGTGAAGTGCGTTGATTCGAAGGAGCCTGACACCATCAACGTTGCGCACGAAAGGGCTAATACACTTCTCCCTGAAAAGTTCCGGAAGATGGTAACAGACCATATCCCAACGATGATCGCTTCTCGTGTATGCAACGAGAGCGCGACCTATACAATTCGGCTGCTTGTTCGAGGTATAGATGACAGTGTGCAATTCAAGGAAGAGGACATTCGGAAGCATGCACGGGTTCGGGTCTGGTTGGTGACTCGGAAGCTTGAGCCAGTGCACAATTTGGAGCCACCGGAGTTTTGGCGGGTCTTTTGGGAAATATTACGATGTGCGTTGTTAAATTGTTTGTCAACGACGATAACCACTGATTGAGTTTTATCAGGTCATTATCTACTGTGGAAGATCGGCATTGCTCATCGTGATATAAGCATTGCCAATCTCATGTGCACAAGGCGCGATGGATTGCTGTCCGGTGTCCTCAATGACTATGATCTAGCCACTGTGATGGATCCCGGGAGTCGTTATCCGGAAGGCGATAATTATGAGCGTGCGGGTACGACCCCTTTCATGGCTGTGGACCTACTCAATCGTAGAGGGGCAAAGTTAAAGCGCTGGTATCGGTATGACTTGGAGTCGTTCACATGGTGCCTGTCTTGGGAGATGTTGGAATCGCCGCCTCGATCATGGTCGGAAGGAAAGCTCGATACCGTCTACGCTTCGAAGAAGTCCTCTATAATCGTGCCTGATCGACTATTGCCTGACGTCAAGGAGAAGTGGTTGCCGGTCTTTCTTTTCACATTGACTTGGTTTGACAGTTGGAGAAACTATCTAAGAAACATAGATTTTGCGCTGGCGAAGGTGCGTTTTCCTGCGCGTAAGACTCGGACGGAAAGCGAGGTGGTTGCTCTGCGCGATGTTGAAGATGAGAAGAAGGAGGATAAGGAATTTGTGCGATTAGTTATAGAAGCTGCGAAGGAGGTTGAGTATAGCAAAGATATAGATGTCATACAGGATGCGTCTTGGATTCTTCTAGAGCTAGTACTTTAAATATGTATAACACACTCGCGTTTTGATTCACATTGCCTTCAATGATGACCCCTTGCGTACGGTGTTTAGCCTACTTTTAGTATGCAAACGTGAAGTTGGCAGATGTGTTTCTCGTGCTGGATGTGCTGCTGAGTAGTACTAGAGTATTTACATGTAGTGAACCCGAGATTTGGTTGTGCGGGTGACTTCAAGTTTGCGGATCCCACGCTACTAGTACCTCAATCAGGCACTCAGGCCCGGGCTGGCAGGGGAAGCCCTTCACCCGCAAAGTCACTAGTACTGACCGCAAAATGATTCAATACGCTCTAATGTCGTCCTAAATCTTTACGGTAAGCCATCCAATGACTCAAGTGCAATTAGTCCTCACTAAAGACTTCAGCGGCTACGTATGTAACGATCTGCCACAGAGGTGGAGCTATTATGTATTTCTACTCGCAAGAATGCGCCACTGGCAAACGTTCTGTCGCACACTTCGAATTTGAATGCGGATTGGCACTGCACTGCGAGCCTGCGACGTTTTAGCTCTTATATAGCTCAAGTAAGCTACTCTAACTACTAGAATTAAACGCATGCACTTACGACTCGGACAGAAGGAATAATCGCGAATAATTATCTCAAGAGTCAAATACTGCGCAAGCCCACTTACTCTGCCAAGATCGCTATTGGCGTGCATATTCTCCACTCATGGCTACCATCGCAATGAGTTACAATTCCATCCAGAGAGCCACAATGTATTGACCCGCAGAGTGCATTTTTCGCTTGTTCTTCGCATCTCTTCAAGCTTTGGCTGACTCGTGCAAAGGACTTCGGATGTGGTTCGAAACAGCCTGCAACATATCAACCACAAGAGGAGCCACAGCTTTCATTGGACCGCATAGTGCATTTCTCATTTGTTCTTCACAACTCAACTTCTCAAGCTTTGGCTGACTAGGACAAAGGACTTCAGATTGTGGTTCGAACAGCCTGCCCCACCTCAACCACGAGAGGAACCACTTCTTCCATCGTTTATAAGTCAGATCATCTACGTATGTTTACCTACTTTTCGCAGCCATAATGGAACCTCCCGCTACTCCTCCTAAAAACCGATTGCTTAACCCCTCTCTTCAGGCCACTCCGCAGTCTCATGGTACGTCTTCTAGAGCGGAGAATTCTGAAGACAGTCGGTAAGCACCTCTTTACATATGTATTCTGTGCCAGTACTCATACTTCCTTTGTGCAATAGAACAACATCTCCAAATAATATTCTGCTCGTTGAAGAAGACTTAAAGAGCAAAACTACTACAGACATAATTTCATTTCTCAAGGCGCTCCTAGCTCGGATGCTATTAGAACAAAGAGGAAATGTTCTGGGTAAAGACCCTGAATTTCACAAACAGTTAATAAAAGAGCGCGACAAAATTTTCAAGGAGATGCTCGATGCCGCTGTGCTGTTCTGCAACAAGAAGGAAGGCGAAAACTGGGAGAAACTGAAGGAAAGCCTCAAAGATTAGTAAGTAGTCGCGCTCATCCATTGTAATCATGTAGAAAGCTGATCACTCTGTTTAGCTGCAACGAACCCGTAGAGAAAGATCGCTATCTTCCTCTATCGGTCGCTGCGAACTCGATCATGAGCGAGTTTGACGATATGGCTTTTGGCTCGTTACTCATTCCTAATGCGATTGAAGGGAAAGAGCAGATCATCTACAGTCCGAACGATCCGAACGTAATCGAGTCCAAGCATTTGCACACCAAAGGATACCACAAACCCGACATTGTGGGGATGTTTGTATCATCACTCTGCAAGATATACGAAAAGTTTGAAGAATCCGAATACAAGGATATGGCAAAGCTGATATCCGACAACTCCTTGATAGATGAGGCGGAACAGAAGCCTGACTGGAAGGACGCTATCCAACCTTGGGAGCTGAAGGTGGATAAGCCGAAGTTGGTCTACGAAGAACATGAGTGGACATCAGAGGAGATCTTGCATCCGGCTGACCAGCAGTCCACAAAGGCAAACCGCAAGCGCTCCCGCGCCGTTGTCGATGTCAAAAACGATGATCCAGCTCCTAAAAAGTCGTGTGTATCTATGCCTGCAGCGAAACACAACGCGCGTGCCAGCATTCGTCCAAGGAATGGAGCTTCGCGCAAACCGTTACTCAAGATAACTCATGACGTTCATTGTGGGTTCTATGGCATTGATCGCCTAACAGCGAGTTGGACTATCATGCATAGTACTGTTGTTCTAGTTAAAGGTGAGTACATATCTTGTTACTGGATTACTAGCTTGAATCTGAATGTCAACTTGCCAGACAATAGCCTTTCGGTACGCTGGTATGATGCACAGGGGTGCATAGAGACCGAACCGTATGACATTGTCAAACAGAGGCCAATATTTGTCTTGATGATGATGATATTCCAACGCTTCAACTCCTATATGTGGGGCACAAGCCAAAGAGATGATACAATGGTTGAGGTTTCAGGCCGGAAATTTTACCTTTCGGAGGAACCTTTACCATTTGCACTCAAAGGTCGACGAACTAGTGCTATGTTTGCTGAGCCGGTTCTCGATGATTACCTAGTCGCAAAACCGCGACCTATTCGGAAAGAGATGACAATGTTCTATAAAGGAGTTTGGCGTGAGCGTGTCCGCGTTTCAGAACCTAGCGCCATCGAGACTATAGATGATCGCACTCGTAAACATCTTCCGGAGAAGTTTCGCAAGATGGTCACCGATCATTTGCCCACAGTGATCACTTCGCAAGAGTGTCCCAAAGAAAACACCGCTACTATACGAGTGCTTCTTAAACAAGCGTGCTCTGGGGGCGACATCATTGAAGGTGAAGATGAACTACATGGAGCACGGGTTTGGACTTGGATGGTCTCCGAAAGGCTTGAACGGGTTGACGACCTAAATCCGCATGCATTCTTACTGGTTCTTTTCGACTGCATCAGATGTGAGTCGCTCAAACGTATTTACCAGAATGAGAATCTAATTGGATCTGAATGCATAGGCCATTACTTGCTTTGGAGGATGGGTATCGCCCATAGCGACATCAGCTTGTCAAATCTGATGTGCGCCGAGCGGGGTGGTCGCTTTCTCGGTGTACTCAATGATTTTGACTTAGCAGGATTTATGAAACCGGGCGCTCGGAATCCAGAAAAAAGGGGATGGGAACGCACGGGATCAATACCCTTCCTGGCGATTGATTTACTCAAGTATCCCGATGGTGAGCAAAAGCGCTGGTATCGACATGATCTCGAATCATTCGTATGGTGCTTGTTGTGGAGAATGATGGATAGTCCTCCCCTTTCTTGGCTAGATGATGGCTTCGCCGATGTTCTTGATGGCAAGACCTTATTCTTCGGTGAGATCATAGAGCGAGCGTCGACGTTCAAAAATGACTGGGACTTCGCCAATGCCTTCGTCGTCAATTGGGTCCTCGACTTGCTTGAATCATCTGTCAAGAAACGTAGAAAAGTGAGCGGTATCCTTAACGGGAAAAAGGCGCTTATTACAGATATAATCAAAGTCAACGACGCTGAAGATGAGCAGAGTGGGGATCCTACACATATTCAACAACTTGTAGATTTAGCGGCGGCGATGGAGGGCTCTACAGATATTTCAGCACTGTGTGACACCACTTGGGTTGATGTAGTATTATTGGATGGTTCTGACAAGTAAAGTATATTATGATTAGTTGCTACAGCTTTTTTCAATGTAAAATATCATGTTCAGATCTTTAATAATGCAAAGGTTGTGTAATCTGTCAGAACAGTGTATACAATTCGATTATTATTTGGACTAATAAACAGAGGTGACTGGATCAAAGTTCAACATGTATAAGGTTTTATGAGTAATACTACGTTCGTTAAGACTGCGGTTTATAATTTGATTGTACAGGAAATTTGGAATATAGATCACTAAGAATGTCTTTTTCTTCTTGCAAGAAGTTGAAGCTGTATCTCAATCTTTACACCTGTAGATCATGCCCGAGGTCTGCCGATCGTTGGTACATGAGACAAGAGAGTTTTGGACGTGTCTCCGGCGGTGCTGAAGCTGGAGGAAGAGAGACATAGAACTGGCAGAGAAGGTGACATGGCGGAAGTGCCATGAGGGGGATATCTAAGGAAGATTCATATTGATTATCAAACTTCGATAACGAATGTAGTTGACTCACCGGCTGGATTTCATGCGCTCAGGATGATGCGTCTGTTCGTCGAGCCCTCCTTCATCTTTCGAATGACCTCGCGGAGCTGATCCACACCCTGACCTGAGTAGCACGCTTCACAGTCTGCATACTTCGCGCCGAAATGTCTCCACTAGCATCCATATACTAGCCCAAGATAGGGGTGACAGAGTAAAATCGGCCAGGGAGAAGCGCAGGTTTGGTGACGCAAACAGCGAGATTGTACCTGTCCCTGTGCGGTCGGCACGAGGTTCTCCAACTTCCAGTACGCGTCGAATGAGGTCGATATACATATTGGTACTCTTGGTGTTCAAATCTTGTTGTGGTCGATGATGAAGACTCGGAAGCGACTTGGACGCATTTTGACGCGTGACGTCACGGTACGCGTGCTTCCGTTTGTCACGAGTCGTGGTACTTCTTCGAGTTCGAAGTCTTGTGAGTCACTTGTCAACCCTTCGACCTTCTTCTTTTCCTATATCATGTCTAGCTCATCCTCGCGGGCAGATCCTCAATCTTCAACTGCCGACAAAAGATGGGCACCCGACAAAATTCGGCGCGTAGTCAAAGATATCCAAGACTCCCCGAAGATCAGCCTGGTCGTACTACTTACTGCTCTTCTCGCCCGACTTCTATTAGATGATAAGGATATCGATGCTTCCAAACCTCTTCACTCAGGAAAAGTCAAGCAGTCGAAAACTCTCATAGACCTCATGCTCCACGACGCTCATACCTTCTGCAATGATAATAACAATGCGAAATCAATTAACCTGAAGAGACACCTCCGTAATTAGTGCATTGCATCTAGCTACTTTGTTCGACAGCCTCTGACCATTACAGTAGTTGCACACGAAAGAATGAGAGCTTCCGACACGCTTCTCTTTGTCATGCTTTGAACACCATCCTTTCGGAATATCGAGACAAACAATTCGGTGACCTACCGGCGCCAAATCAGCGCGGCGACAAAGAAGAACTCATCTTCATACCGAATGGCTTGGTAGCACTCGAATCTGACCACATCGCTCAGCACATGCCGAGGTCGAAACGACGTCCTGACGTCCTCGCTACTTACACTTCTACTCTACGGGAGAAATTCGAAAACCACAAAGACGCAAGCTTCGAGGACTGGGTACAGATATGCAGTGACGACAGATGCGCTGGACCTTCGAGATCAACCGAAAGGCTAAGGTGGACCGATGTACATCAGCCTTGGGAAGTAACAACGACTGTAATAGTTGATGTATTCACTTCGGAGCGCGGTAAACAAGAAGTCGAGAAGGTAATACTAGCTTCACACACACAGGATAGATCGGCGTCATCACAACAACGGAACAGCCGAAAGCGACGATCTGAAGAAGAACTTTTTGGAAGGAGCAAGAAAGCGCGGGTCGACAGCGAACCCAAACCAAAACCCTTCCGCCTTCAAGTCGCCGACGAACAATCTAATCTGCTTCCTCATCTTCGATGTGCCTACTACGCTACGGAACGCCTTGCTTCGGCGTGGTATGTAGCGCACAGCACAATTGTTGAGCTTGAGGGTAAGTTTGCAGTTAGATTTAAGACGGGTCGGTAAAGCTCACAATGAAGAAACAGACACTAGACTCTCTTTGCGCTGGTATGACGCTCAGGGATGCTTCGAAAGTGAACCAATTGATATCGTGGAGCAAATGCCTCAACTCGTTCTCATGCTAACTCTTTTACAACGGTTCAACAAGCGAATGTGGGGTCTCAATACGGAAAACGTTGAGTCAGAGAAGGGTACGTTTTTACCTGATCGAGAAACATGTCGGTTTGAACTTGTTGGTCGGCGGACGTTTGGGTCTCCGGCTATGCGGGTGGCAGAGTCAAGCGCGTCAAACGCCAAAGACGAGATGCCACTGTTCTACAAATCGAGCTGGGTAAAGTGCACCGATCTGAAGGAGCCAGACACCATCAACGTCGCGCACGAAAGAGCAAATACCCTCCTGCCCGAGAAGTTCCGTAAAATGGTAACAGATCATATCCCAACAGTGATCGCTTCTCGAGTATGCAGCGAGCAGTCCACATCCACGATTCGCTTGCTAATCGGAGAAGTGGTGGAATCCGTACAATTCAGGAAAGAAGACATCCGAAAACATGCGCGGGTTCGTGTGTGGTTGGTTACTCGAAAGCTGGAGCCAATAGAAGGCCTGGATCCCCCCAGTTTTTGGCAGACTTTCTTGGAATTACTCCGATGTACGTACTTTTTATCACTCATTCCCCCATTGACAAAGATCTTGACTATCTCCTGCCAGGCCATTATCTGCTGTGGAAGATTGGCATCGCACACCGTGATATCAGCATTACCAATCTTATGTGTACAAAACACAATGGTGCGCTAACTGGCGTACTCAATGACTATGACTGTGCCGCTGTGATGGATCCCGGATGTCGCCATCCGGCCAGTGATGGCTATGATCGAGTCGGTACGACGCCGTTCATGTCGGTAGATCTACCTGTCTACCGAGATGCAGCGCTGACGCGCTGGTATCGGCATGACATGGAGTCATTCGCCTGGTGTTTGTTATGGGAAATGCTTCGTTCTCCTCCACGGTCATGGGCTGAAGGAAGACTTAATGAGACTTGTATCAGCAAAAAGTCTTTCATGTGCAGCGTTAGTGACCATTTGTCAGAGATCAGGGAAGAGTGGCTGCCATTCTTCTTGTTCGCTGTGAAATGGTTTAACAGTCTCAGGGATAGAGTGCAGAAATTTGATCTTGAGATCACTTTGGCGTTTCTCTCATCGGGGGAACGTCGAACCGATAGGGAAAAGATTGCCTTGCGGGACGCTGAAGATAAGGAGAAGGAAGACAAGGAATACGTGCAGTACATTGTAGATATTGCGCGGGAGAAGAAGCACACCCAAGGTGTAGATGTCGTACAGGACGATTCGTGGGTATCAGTGGTACTACTGTGAATATAAGTCCTCAAGTTCATATTAGTGTACTCTATACTGTTTTTTTTTTCGTCGTTATTTCTTTCCGAATCATCAGGTGATGTCGATTGATATCATAGCATTCATTATTGTAGAGCTGATCTCTCATTTTGTTGGAAGTTTCAATGACTTTGCCAATACTTGTGGCTAATTCTACATACAAGTCATACATATGTACTGCTAGTGCACGATGTACTTATATTTCAACAAACAAATTTGCATTTCCCACAAAATAATATGCTTGTGAACAGAACCTTTACTAGTAGGCATTCAAAGCTATAGGCATTCAAAGCTATAACTTCAAGCGCTGTTTGACGTGTGTTGTGTAAGTAGAGCAACTGGTACTTTGGTACTTCTTGGAGCTTTATGATTCTTTATCTTACCCCACCGTTATGTCTAACTCGAACCCAGTTATCACAAACTATCTATCAAACTCATCAAAGAACAGTTCGGAGCCCGATGGAATATAGAGTGCTAGTGTCGTTCACGATATCCAAGACTCTCCCAAAGATCAGCCTTCTTTCACTGCTCACTGCTCCTCTTCCCCGACTTGTCATATATGCCGGTGACGAGGCTTATGAAACCTATGAACTATCCTTCTCTGAGAATTTTAAGCAGTCATAAGTCATGGTCGAGCTGATGCACTAGAATGACACGCTCTTCTGCGACGACGAGGGCAATACAAGGTCCGTCAACACAAATAAATACCGTCGCATTCAATGAGTCTCCCTTATATGTATATCGATGAGTTATCGACTAAATGCTATAGCCGTTAGCAAAGTAATGACAGCTGCAGATGCGGCCCGACGTCTTTTCGACTTACATTTCTAACCTACAGGAGAACATCGAGAGTCACTAACATGTCGCACTAACCTCATGTGTGTGTCTCGCAACGGTCCGCTGTCCGGTGTCCTCAACGACTATGACCTACTGTGATGCATCCCGGGAGCCGCTGTCCGGAAAATGACGGCTATGATCGCGCCGGCACAACCCCCTTCATGTCAGTGGACCTGCTCGACTACCCAGACGCGAAGATGAAGCGCTGGTATCGGTACGACTTAGAGTCGTTTGCATGGTGTTTGACCTGGGAGATGCTAAAGTCGCCTCCTCCCAATTGGTCGGAAGGAAAGCCGAAACATCTCGAAAAGGGCATCGATGATCGTCCCTCGTAGTCTTGTCTCCGGAGTCAAGAAAAGTGGTTCTCATCCTTCCGCTTCAACATAGTCTGATTCGGTAATTGAGAAGCTCTTTAATGTGATATTGATTACGCTCTGATGGGCTCATATTTTGATGAAGATGAAAGATCAATACCGGATAGCGGAACCTGTTGCCTTGCTTGATGCTGAAGATGAAAAGAAGGACGATGAAGACTACGTGAAGTTTGCGTTAGAAGCTGCGAAAGTGTTTAGGCTAAGTAAAGATGTAGGTGTGAAACATGATACTTACTGGATTTCTGTCAAAATCCTCAATCCCCTATGCCAACGGAAGCTCTTCTAATGATATGTACAGACAAATTGGCTCACTGATCAGCTACTAGTGCACACGCGGCACACGCGATGCTCTTCGTTCATTTCATCTGAGCGAACAAGGATGGACTTGGGACACCAATCGAACGTTCCTCACTTGTACTGACGAAGAGAGAGGTCTTCAGTATAGCGCAGAGCCATGGCTGCAGGGTCTATTACTCCAAGATTGAATTCAGTGGTGAAGAAAGTAATCAAGGAGAAGAAAAAAATCTCCCGGTCGTGGAGTCCAAATTGGAACGAGATAGGAGGCTGCCCTAAATCATCATCAGGGCACTTCAAGTTGTTTCTTTCTTCCTTTTCAGGTGTTGCGGGAGCACGCTGATTTCGAGCACCAGCACTGATTAGCTTTCTTCTTAGTGAGTATCTTAGAAAGCATTGTGTTATCCTCCGGTCTCCTCCATCCTTGAGCCCTCTCTAAAAAGCCTAATTTGCTCTATTCAGGTCAAAATATAATAGGATATCACAGTCGTTGTATCCGCTCATGACTTTTAAAGTCAGTGCGACTTCAATGGTCTCATGTTCTCTGGTGGAAGAAGGCAGCACCAGATTTATAAATCAATGAGATAATCTGCCCTTCCTGCATAGTCTCACGGGAATAGTGATATGAAGAACGTGACTCAAATTGTCTGATATAAAATGAATTGTTTATTACCTCGATTTCTCAAACAGCTGTTTGCATACAGTGGCATCGGGAAAACCACGCAAGGTTAATAGTAGTGGAGTCCATCGGATGATGAGGCTTATCGTGAACTTGATCTTCGACATCTTTCAAACTTGAATGACAGATGGGTACTTCAAGTCCAAGCTACGTTCAATCATCAATGTTCAATGTGGTTTTGTCTTACGTAACTTCCAAATTGAACTTGAGAACCACAACCTGAAACTCGTGCACAGCTGAACTGTCAAGGTCTTCATACTTTCTCTCACACCCATCATCATGTCTAACCCAAACTTAGTCCTAGTCAACCAGTATAAAGCCCCTCAAGACAACTGGAAACCCGACAGGATATGGAATGTCGTTCACGACATCCAAGACTCTCCAAAAATCAGCCTTCTTTCGCTGCTCACAGCTCTTCTCACCCGACTTCTCCTGGATGTCAGTAATGACGATGTTGAAACCTCTCAGCCATCCCTCACAGAGAAAGTCAAGCAGTCGAAATATATAATCGAATCGATGTATCAAGACGCTACGGCTTTCTGTGATGACGAGGGCAATATAGGGACCACAAAGACAAAGAAACACCTTCGTGATTAGTGAGTTTCCCTTACTTGAGCCACACGTCGATGCTTATTGACTCATACTGTAGTCGCTCGCAGAAGAACGACAATGGCCGCACTGCTACGCTATGCAATGCGTTGAACACCAACCTTTCGGAATATCGAGACAAGGAGTTTGGTGACCTACCGGCCCCAAGCCAACACGACGGAAAGGAAGAACTTATCTTCATACCAAACGACCTGGCACCTGTTGAATCAGATCATATTTCTCAGCACATGCCGAGGTCGAAACGACGTCCCGACGTCCTCGCAACTTACACCTCTACTCTACGGAAGAACTTCGAAAATTACAAGGATGCGGAGTACGATGAATGGGTACAGATCTGCAGTGAAGACAAATGTGCTGGTCCATCGAACGCAACTGGAAGGCTGCAATGGCCTGATCTACATCAGCTATGGGACGTGATCGCGACTGGAGTAGTCAATGCGGCTGTCTCGGAGGACAGTAATCCAGAGATCGAGAAAGCATTGCTGGCTTCAAAGTCGCAGGAACGTTCAGCTTCAGCACAACAGCGGAACAGACTGAAGCGACGGTCGGAAGAGGAACCATCTAGGAAGAGCAAGAAAGCTCGGGTCGAAAGTAATCCGGAGCCAAAATCTTTCCTTGAACAAGTGACCGACAAGCAATCTAATCTGACGCCGGAGCTGCGGTGCGCCTATTATGCTCTAGAACGACTTTCATCGGCGTGGTACATCACGCACGGCACGGCTATTGAGCTTGAGGGTAAGTGCTTGTTTCAAACTCACGACAAATCAGATAAGCTCACAATCAGAACAGATACTAGACTCACCTTGCGCTGGTATGACGCCCAGGGATGCATTGCGAGTGAGGCAATTGATATCGTGAACCAGCTTCCCACATTCATTGTCATGCTCACCATCTTTCAACGATTTGACAAGCGGATGTGGGGTCTCGATACGGAGACTGTCGAATCTGGGAACGGTACATTTGAACCTGATCGGGAGGAACGATGTCGGTTTGAGCTTAAAGGACGGCGGACGTTCGCATCCCCAGCTGCGCGGGTGGCCGAGTCGAGCACGCCACAAGCCGAGGACGAGATACCGCTGTTCTACAAATCTAGCTGGGTGAAGTGCGTTGATTCGAAGGAGCCTGACACCATCAACGTTGCGCACGAAAGGGCTAACACACTCCTCCCTGAAAAGTTCCGGAAGATGGTAACAGACCATATACCGACGGTGATTGCTTCTCGTGTGTGCAACGAGAGCGCGACTTCTATAATTCGACTACTTGTTCGAGGCGCAGACGACAGTGCGCAGTTCAAGGAGGAGGACATTCGGATGCATGCGCGGGTTCGGCTCTGGTTGGTGACTCGGAAGCTGGAGCCAGTGCACAATTTGGAGCCTCCGGAGTTTTGGCGGGTCTTTTGGGAGATATTGCGATGTGCGTGATCTTGCTACGTTGTTCGTCAGTTCAGTAATGGCAAACTCTGACCGTTTATCTACAGGTCATTATCTACTATGGAAGATCGGCATTGCCCATCGTGATGTCAGCATCGCGAATCTCATGTGTGAATCTCGCAAAGGCTCTCTGTCCGGTGTCCTCAATGACTATGATTTGGCCACTGTAATGGAGCCAGGGAGTCGTTGTCCGGCCGTTGACGATTATGATTGCGCGGGCACAACTCCGTTCATGGCAGTGGACCAGCTTAACCACAGGAGAAAAGCAAAGATGAAACGTTGGTATCGGTATGACCTGGAGTCTTTCACATGGTGCTTGACGTGGGAGATGCTGGAGTCACCTCCTCGATCGTGGTCAGAAGGAAAGCCCGAAACCGTCTATAATTCTAAGAATTTTACCATGGTTGAACCTGGCGATTTATATTCAGGGGTTAAAAGGAAGTGGCTGTCGTTCTTCATATTCACATTCAACTGGTTTGATAGCTGGGGGAGTTACCTGAGAGGTATTGATCGGTCTTTATACAAGATGTGTAGGGGCCCGCATAAACACTTCTCAGATAGCGATATTGCTGTGTTGCGCGACGCTGAAGATGAAAAGAAGGAGGATAGAGAATATGTGGAATTGGCTATTAAGGCTGCGAAGGAAGTCGAATTTAGCAAAGATGTAGATGTCATACAGGATGCCTCTTGGGTGTCAGTAGAGTTAAGGTGAGTCCAGTCCATCGTGCTATGGCGGTAGACAATACTTTGCGCATAACATGTATGCACATGGCCACTGGCACGGGAAATAGCTTAGCTAGCCGAACGTACAAGAAGTTTGTTGATAGTAACTCGGAGTCTGTCATTTATACATATATAAAATAAGCACCGGGTTGGACCCGGGAGACGTCTACTTAGTGGACAACTATATAGTTGAAGAAAGATGAAGTTAAGATCTTGCAGGAACGCGTATGTTGTTTGTATCTCGGAGTCGCGCTGTGTCACTCTCACGTGCCACTGGCACTTTTATGTCACAGGCTGTTTTTCGAGGTGTTTTTTCGATACATTGCCGGAGTATAGCTTACTGCATGCAACCTTGGTACGCCTTTGGTAATTCACGCTCTTAGATGTGCGCAAATGTAGAAATTACTATGCGTGAACGTGCCAGTGGTAGACAGTTGCTTTAGAGCATTTGTTTTTTAACAATTACATAATTGTCACGGTCGACTCGGAGGCCCTCATTCAAGCGGCCTGACGAAAAGGCCGCCTACAAGTGCCGCCGCTGCCGCATGCAGCCGCCTACAAGTATCGCCGCTGCCGCATGCAAGACTGCAGACATGGAACCAATGATAAATAAGATAAAATACTGTAGAAATTAATGAAGTCATTGCATGTGCCACAGCTGTCAAAACTGCCGCATGCAGTGCCGCCTACCTGTCAAAACTACTGCATGCAGTGCCGCCTACCTGTCAAAACTACCGCATGCAGTGCCGCCTACCTGTCAAAACTGCCGCATACACTGCCGCATACAGGCTTGAAGACTGCAGTCAAGCCGCATGCAGAGTTGCAACGGGGTCCCGAACCTTCCCAAAGCGTACTACTAGTAGACTCAGGTACAAACACAGCCATCCATTCAGTTTCCCACAGCCACTCATCAAATTGTAGATCTTGCATACGACATTATGATTACTTGCATAGCAGAAGTAGTTTAGATATAAAACAATCACAGTACTGTCTATTGTAATGTACTAATAAGATATAAGATAAATGATAATTAACTACGAGAAATAGAGACCAAAATGGCACATGTATAGAAGGTGTAGGAAGTCGATGAGAAGTCTTCGTAAAACTTGTCAATGCCCGTTACCCGGTTTTCGGTAATCCTTCAAGTTGTCCGCTTGTCCCCTCAGGCTGTTCTCGGACACCAAGTCACACAGTATATTTGTCCTGATTTCAACTTAACAACACTTAATATAATACTTTCAACGAACTTAATACACCCAATATTGACTTAAGTACAGTGTATGAGAATATATTTACTAAAGAGTGACCCAGACCATAGTCTCGTGTCATTTATTTGGTCTTAGATAGATCTGAGATATTATCGGGGCTCTTGCCCCCGGTCACTTACGAGACCGTAGGCGGCACTTTGTACAATGACCGCCTACGCCTACTAGTACTGCATGCGGTCCTGTATAGAAAGTGCCGCCTACTGCATGCGGCAGCGGCGGTACTTGTAGGCGGCTGCATGCGGCAGCGGCGGCACTTGTAGGCGGCCTTTTCGTACAGCCGCTCATTCAAGTTGCCAGTGAAGCTACGCGAGCCGCTCTTGGAGCTTACCTCCCTCTAGCATACACTCACGACAGAAGACCAACTTCCAATTCTTGACCGTGACAAAGATGAATGCCCTTTAAAATATGGAAATATATTGAATTCTCCCCAAGCCAATAGCCACACCTTGCTTTGTGCATAGGAAACTTAACTTCAACGACCCTCAGCCTCTTTGTACCACTCTCAAATGAGATCCTTCTTAATGCTTTTCTTCGATATCGGATTGGTTCTACAATTTGCATTCTATTCCCAAGCATGCCAGTGGGCATTCAATTTTAACGATTGGGTCCTTATGCCCGAGTAGCTCGAAGGCAGCCCCAGAATTGTTGTCGGAGGTTGAATCAAAATATCCGTTAGTACTCTTTCAGCGGTTTTTTCGGATCCATCCAAGTTTTAAGTTTGTTTTAGACAATAGGGCGTACACAATGAGATTATCAACAATGCTACAGAAGATGAAGAGGTCCATAAGATGACTAGTAAGTAAGAACAAATTGAACAGCTCTCTGTCGTCACCGTTATGTCCGATATACAGGGTGAATTGAGCAGAGAAGGATAATGGTAGAGATCGGATCGAAACATCTATGCAGGTATGAAGTGGCCTTCTGGGCTGGATTCAGCCTTGACCTTCGTGTCCATGGTCACATAAACGTCGAAAAGCCTGTCATTGAGAACCGATGCTAGGAGACGCGAGAAGTTCCCCGACTCCTGGACGCCGTTGTGCCATATGGACCAGAATCCAGCCAGAGCGCAAATAATGGTAACGAGAGTCCCGACTCCGTACGTCAAGAGCAGCTGAGATGGCTTGTACGCATACACAATTCCAGAGTAGGAACACTGCGTCTGGACCATTCGCTGCTGCGCACCGAGAGGATTGGAGAGCATACTGATGCTGATGTTCGTCATGAGTTCCGGAAGTACGTTTACCATGTCTCCTTTCCATTTCCACGTCTTGGACCCCGCAGGTCCGGGGCCACCTAGCGCGTCGTAGAAGACAGCAAAATTGGTGCCGAGCGGGTTGTTGGTGAGCAGCAAGTCTTGCATCTTGTTGACGTTGATATCCACAATCCCGTACAGATGCTGCGCGGTCGCTAATGCCACACTCCGTATCGCGACCGCGTCTGGCGCCGAAGTGTCCAAAGAGCTCACCGCCTGCCCGATCTTCATATTTTTCACGTCCATGGTGCTCAGCGACCCATTGTGCATGACATTGACGACGTAAGTCGCGTTGAAAACGCTGCAATTAGCTGCCTGAAGATTGGTCTTCACACCCTCGGAGGTTGCGACGGAGATGTTGTTTCCGACCAGCAGGTTGTGTTCAGAAGTCCAAATGAAAAGCTCATCCGCCGCTATGTCGTTCGTCATCAAGGAGAAGTCGTAGGTGTCCGTGACGTTCTGGCATTGCATCGCCGGTGCGTTCAGGGTGAGCTCGTAAGAGCAGACACCACACGGACTGGCTGGGGCAACGTAGGACGCAGCAACAGCGTTCCTATTGACAAGCTGCCTCAATTCCGGAGAGGGATACCAAGCGGCGGAGTTTCCATCAGACCATTCGACACCAAACGTCCCTTGGCTCAAGTCTACAGTGGGGACGGTGCATGCTTGCTTCAGTACGAAGTCGACGGTGGTGGTGCGCAGCGCACCCGGGGCGAAGACGGTGATGAGCGTCATGGCGGCTCCGAGGATGGACAGCGCAGCCAGCCGGTGTGTCGACGCCCACGCTGACCACGAGCCTGGTGTGAAAGGGCTCGTCCGGCACTCAAGGATGGCGTCGATCTCTTCGATCGAGTGCGGCTTGTGCCGGAAACTGTACCACATAATTTGCACGATGGAGATGCCGATGACGGACGCGAAGAGGAAGGCGGCGGTGGAGGCGATGGCGTTTCCTGCTGCGCTGAAGAGTGCTTGCTGGGAAATCTTACTCCCGTAGATGTTGACAGTGTCGACGATCCTTCCATCGAGCGAACGACAGAAGAAATGGTGTCCGACCATCGCGCTGACACCGAGCACGAAGAAAGAGATCATCTGAGCCTTCGGGCTTGTGAGAGTAGAGTGCTGCTCGAACAAGTCTCGCCCACTCCCTCGTGCACGCGATGGGCGGTCATACTCGACATCGGGATAATCTGTTCGACAGTCAACGGGATATGATTGACGATATGTAAGTGCGCTCACCCTTCGAGTAACTCATAGGTATCTAGGATGGCGTCGAACTAATGGATGTTGATGGGAGGAGACGAAAGAATCCTGTGGGCAAAGGCTCGGAGGCATATCCATGCGAGTCACTTTTATAGGGATTTTGGCTTAAGCTCTCCTGAAAAAGATTCCTGGTGAGCACATCAGCCCATATCCTGCGTGCATGTCTGCACAGGACGAGTTTCACCGTATAGCTACACGGGCGCTGCACTGTTGTTGACCACGCTTGCTTTGGGCCACTCACTGTCAAATATAGCCGATGATGCCAGTGATAATCATTGCATACATAACTTGATTTGTGCACCAGCGCAAGCTAGGAATTCGCAAGTGGGGCGTCCAAGACTTGTATATACTATCAAATAGAGCGATTGGCGAGGCAAAATCACCGCCCACGGTGTTCGTTTCCAGTTCGAAATGGGCTTCAGTGATTCGAAGTGTTTGGATCAAGTTAGTTGCCACCACTGTCCCCTGTGCGCTGGGTGAGATTATGGCGAGCGTCTAACTTCGGCGCAAGATATAATTGGTGTCCGATGATCTTCATCATAAAAATGGGCCGAGAAAACGTGAGCTACCTTGTTCCTACGCAGAAGTCATTTGGAAGGAATGCGCTTGCCCATTATCGCGTGACGTCAAAGGTACTTCCTCAGCCCGTGAGAAACATGAATCGTCAGACGGTCGCTAGTTTATGGTAACACCAAGTAAAAACATTATCAGCAAGCCAGAGGCAATCCACAGTCTTGACTTTCGCCAATGACTTTCCTCATCCGTCATCTCCGACGTTCGCCAGGGATCAACCTCATTCGTCCCGATGTGCACAGACTTATGATCGCCTTGTGAAGAGGCGGTTTGTTGTTCGTGAATTGTGGTACTGATGTTGTCGTCGGAGAGGAGGTCAGCTTCTACCTGCGCGACGCCACCTAATAAGTCTGTGACGAGTGTCTCTTTGAGTGATCGGTGAAAGAGATCCGAGCGTACGCCTGCATGCGACTTGATGACCTCATAGCAGTATGTGTTGAACTAGGTTGACTGGCGTAAGATTTAGACGGTTCATCAGGGTCGAAGGCCGTTGGCTTACCAAGTCTTGCATCGAAACCTGGCGTGTCCTGTTGTTCCCCTCCATGAACTGAAGGACATGGTGTGTGAAGCTGTCGATCACAGCTACCCCGATTTCGTTGTCGTGCTTGATAAGCAAGATCATCAGCAATATGTCAGAGCCAACAAGGGTGCCTTCTCACCGAGTACGTGTTCTCGTCCGGTTCAGAAGAACCTGTGGCAAGGATATTCGGAGAATAGAGCTTCGAGTACATGGTTTTGGCTTAGCAGGTGTCGGCCATAGAGAGCATTTCATTGTATCTACCCAATTGGTGAGCAAGCTAGCTTCTGCAAGGAAAGGACAGAGCGTACCGTTTTTTTCTGCCACATTTGCTCGAACGCATCCGCAATCTCAAATGCACTGACCTCCTCCTTATCCCGGAACTACAAGAATTCGTTTCCGCCGTGCCCTGTCAGATAAACAAAGACGTTGTACCGAGAGTCGGTCGAAGGCGCTTCGAGCGAGGAACATATGGGTCCATGCGACCTGATAGAAATCAGATGGATACCTAACTTTGCATTAAAGTAACATACCTGTCATAAGGCGTATGAGGCTCTCTACCGTCACCTCATACACGCGATAGTCCACTTCAATGTTGTCACCATACAAGTCGAGACGACGCGCCGAGTTGGCATAGACGGCACCAGGGATGTGGTTGCGCGCATTACATGCTGTGTCGTCTGCGAGCATCAAGTTGATATTCGAATCTGGTATTCCGTGTCGCTTGACCGTGCGATATCTGATATAGAGGTCGATACGCCAATCACGATGAGCGAGGAATCTCCAGTTACATACATTCCCAGAGCAATGGACTATCATATATGCTGAACATATAATCAGATTCTTGGTTTGAGAAGAATAGGACCGACTTCGATTGACATACACTGTAGTTGGACCCAGTCTCTGGAATCCGATACTAGCACCGCCCAATAATTGATATGGGTGGATGTCGTCTGTGAAGATACCTCTCCATCCCATGTCGCAGTAGCTGCAGAAGATTAGATAATGAGCAGCTTATTGTTGCGTAGGTAGTTGCGTAGGTAGCGTAAGATAAGTAGGATGAGAATGTGTCTTCTGGCATTGTTTGTGAAAGCAAGATGATGATGCGATCGTTGGTCACTGACTCACTGTTGAGTCCGACTGACCGCCAAGACACGGTGGCACTGTGGCGACCCTAAACAAGTTCAAGTTTCTGAAGACTGGCACTGGCACTGGCACGGACATCACATTATCAAGTCAAATTATAGAAAACTCTTTTTACATCACATAAATGTATACTTACACCGTCTTCAAGTTGAATAATCCCTTCGATGGCAATAGTCTGCACTTCGAGTGTTTGCCAGTGAGTCATCCTCACGTCAGCTAATCTCGATAATGAACCTTCAAAACTCTCTCCTATGTCTTCTAATGGACTCAGAGCGCAGCTGCATCTTTCTAACCGTATATATGTAAGCTTGCTGCGCTTCGGCTGCTCTCTGTATATAAAGCTTTGCTCCAGTCGCGGGAGGACGACCATCGCCAGACGACACTTACTACATTAACCGACTGCTACTTATCAACTGCATACCTCCTTGGGTCTATTACTGCGTTGATATGATTATTGAAGAACTCTTACGCTTTCACGCTTTCATCATCACAAACACTGTCATGTCTGCACGAGAAACGGCGTTGACAGCTTTCCTCTTTGCAAAAGTTATAATGACTTTGCAACCGTCTCTGTCTCTAATACATCAACAATTTCATCACTTTCAAAGAGTGCGTAATCACATCATGCCTAATTCTACTTCTGCTAAACTAATAACTCAATTAAATTCGCCGTACAGTTGCAGCAAGAGAGCGCACCTTTCTCTGTGCTGCGGTTAGACAGACAATCTGACCTCACCGTGCAAAGCAGGGTTGAGTTAAGCTCGGACACAATAGACACGGGCTCAGTGGGAAATTCAACATTACCGAATAATACATCATTGTCAATGCTGAGCGATGAATCGTCGTCCATCCTTACATCCTCCACTTCTTCCTCCCATTCCTTGTCTCGGAGACAAGCGATTGTGCTGCGCCGTTCCGCAGCGGACGCGCGTCGGCAGCGACTACGCCGGAGACATGAGTCAAGAGAGCGGGCCAGTCTCTTCAGTCGGGAAAGGTCGGAAGCCGACGCGAGCCAATATTACATGATGGACTCTTCACACTTATCATAATGATTATCTTTTGTACTGAGATTCGACAGACAATATTCTTTCTGACACTATGTATTATCAGACTAGACATTTTACTTCTGTACTCATGTATGTATCACATATCCTTTTGTATTGTACATATCAAAGGGGTTCCACTTTGTTTTGTGGGTCGGGTGACTCGGTCGGTCCGAATCACATCTGAGAGGGTTTTAGCTAGACTCGCAAGCCAGTCTTAGTATTACTGTGATGGCTGGTTTACGAGTCTAGGTTTTGGCCTTGGCCTCTCTATGCACAAAAATAGAACTGACCCGGTCAATAAGGGTCTCACAGAAGTCCCAGTAACTGCAAAGCACCTGCAGCTATACCTCATTATACTCAGCAGGAATAAGAGAAGTTCGAATCAATATGCCAGCGGGAACTTACAAACATACAACAACTAAATACATAGATTACCTGAGACTGCGTAATCATACACTCATTTTCATAGGGACAGGAGGGTGAGGGTTATAGCCCTCAACGATGACATCCTCTGGCTCAAACTCATCCACATCCGTCAGTTGGCGCTTCCACCGGATCTTCGGGAACGCGCGTGGTTCGCGCTCGAGCTGAATCTTCAGCGCGTCACCGTGATCCTTGTATACATGGGCGTCACCTAGCTGAATCACAAGTTCGTGGGCATCCGTATTGGTGACTTGCGCGATGACGTGTGTGAGGATTGCATACGATGCGATGTTGAATGGGATACCAAGCCCGAGGTCTGCCGATCGTTGGTACATGAGACAAGAGAGTTTTGGACGTGTCTCCGGCGGTGCTGAAGCTGGAGGAAGAGAGACATAGAACTGGCAGAGAAGGTGACATGGCGGAAGCGCCATGAGGGGGATATCTAAGGAAGATTCATATTGATTATCAAACTTCGATAACGAATGTAGTTGACTCACCGGCTGGATTCCATGCGCTCAGGATGATGCGTCTGTCCGTCGGGTCCTCCTTGATCTTTCGAATCACCTCTCGGAGCTGATCTACACCCTGGCCTGAGTAATCCGTTTCACAGTCTGTGTACTTCGCGCCGAAATGTCTCCACTGGAATCCATATACGGGCCCAAGATCACCCTCTCTCCGCCCCGTCAAGCCACGTTTCTCGAGGAACTCCTTCGACCCGTTGCCGTCCCAAATTTTCACCCCGCGCTTGGAGAGGGCTGTGCTGTCGGTACAGCCGCGAATAAACCAGACGAGTTCTTCCACAATGCCGCGAAGGAAGACGCGCTTCGTGGTGAGGAGTGGCAGAGTAGAGTCGGCGAGGGAGAAGCGCAGGTTTGGTGGCGCGAACAGCGAGATCGTACCTGTCCCTGTGCGGTCGGCACGAGGTTCTCCAGCTTCCAGTACGCGTCGAATGAGGTCGATATATTGGTATTCTTGGTGTTCAGAGGTGGTCGTTGGTCGAGTTGAATCCGTGGCCTCTTTCAAGGCCGCCTTTGTCTCCGCTTGAAGCCTTTCGTCTCCTTTGTTGAGCCCCTCAAGTTGGCGGCCTTCATCAGAGACAGGAGAGTCTGGAGCTTTAACCATGATGTTGCAGTCGTGGTAGTAGTTGAAGTTGAAAGGTATCGACGCGACGCGACGCGTCAAAATCAATTATAAGGCCACTTACATAATTAACCGAATTCGCTTACACCCCGTGATTCAGACGCGGTCTCGGAGCTTCAATTTTACCACGCGCCGCATGTTGAACTTTGTGGCCTTAATATTTAAGACTCGTTCTCCTACCACCACTTCCACATTTCTTCTTGACTTGACAGCCATGTCTTACGCCCCCAAAACACCCTCTAGACGCTCTCGAAATGACGCACGAACACCGCTGACGCCGTCGATTACGACTGGCCTGAACAACTTGAACCTCAACTTGGCCGCCATCCCAAGCCCAGGGAGGGCGAAGAGAGGAAAAGGAACGACAAAGACACTCTTCTCGGACACACCGAATCCATTCGTCGCATCTCCCGAAAAGCCTTCGCGGCCAAACACATTCTCGAAGTCGCTTTCAAGAGGCACCAACCTCGACCTCGTAAGGTCGCTCAATGGTCTTAACTTGAGTGGCAATGCACCGTCTCGCCCAGCTTCACCAAGAAAGAAGCTCTCGCAAAGCGGAATCATTGTAACAGAGGAGCTTGCGAGAGAGGCGAATGGAGGGGTGATCAAGCGGGGGAAAGGTGTTGAGAGTCAATTCGACATCTTGAGGAACGACTATACCCCTCCACCGCGAGTGCAGGTAAAGAGGTCAAGATCACAGCCAGCGATAAACAGGGTGAGCTATCATGTATTACCAAAGAAGTCTAGTTCTGAACTATTGTAGCGGGATCGTCTGTATCCCCGGGAACAAGAAGCGGTTCATGACCCTACCGATCGCTTTATCACGAACCCCGCCGAACGTGACCTTTGCGCTACGCTGGAGATGATGCATTTGAGTGCAAAGTCTGCATCTCCTGGTCACACAGCAAGACTTGCCGAAGCAACAGGCGTACCCATCAACAAGCGCGTGCTCGCCTATCACGAAGCTCCACCGAACACAAAGTCTGATCCGTTACTCGCTGAGCAGAGGGAGATCGTTCGCCCTCTCTACGCTCGAAATGGGTCAGGTTTGTCGACATCCACAGGCAGCAGTTCTAGCAAGACGCGGAAGCTCCCCACGCAGCCGGAGCGCGTCCTCGATGCTCCTGGAATGGTGGATGATTTCTACCTGAACCTGATCAGCTGGTCGTCTCTGAACGTCGTTGCTGTGGCCTTGGGTGAGAGTACGTACACGTGGAGTGCAGAGACCGGTAGCGTTGATCATCTGGGTGAGGTTCCGGAGGGAACCTACGTCTCTGCAGTGGATTTCTCCGCAGATGGATCCTATCTGGCTGTGGGGACCGGTACAGGTATTGTTGAGCTCTGGGACATGGAGACGAACTCGAAGCTTCGGTCGATGGCCGGCCACCAGGCTCAGATTCCCAGTCTGTCGTGGAACGGTCACATCCTTGCGAGCGGATGCGGCGACGGAAGCATCTGGCTGCACGATGTCCGAATCGCGCGTCACAAAGTCATGGAGCTACTCGGCCATGCGGGCGAGGTCTGTGGTCTGAAGTGGCGTCCGGACGGAGAGTTTTTGGCGAGCGGCGGGAACGACAACGTTATCAATGTCTGGGACGGTCGTATGGTGGACGAGGTGCTTCCCAACATGACGGCGCCGATTGTGAAGGACAGCTCCAAGTGGACGAAGAGAAACCACACTGCAGCTGTTAAGGTAAGCCGTTGTCAGCTTATTCACAGAACTGTCATAACCTTCTCTTAGGCCTTAGCCTGGTGCCCGTGGCAGCCTTCTTTGCTCGCGACTGGCGGAGGAACGAATGACGCGACCATTCACGTTTGGAACACGACCACAGGCGCGCGTCTGCACTCAGTGAAGACTCCGGCCCAGATCACATCACTGCAATTTGCACCGCACAAGAAAGAGATCCTCTCGACGCACGGCTACCCGGATAACGCGATTCTCGTGCATTCGTACACGTCCCTCGAACGTGTCGCGGAGATTAAGGACGCGCATGAGAGCCGCGTGCTCTTCAGCTGCGTCGGTCCTGCCGGAGATCTTGTCCTTACCGGTGCCGGCGATGAGAATCTTAAGTTCTGGAGAATCTGGGAGGTGCCGAAGGCGGGCAAGAAGAAGACTAGGACTGGGAGCACCAGCAGGGATGGTATCATGTCAATTCGGTAGTCGGAAGCTCTCGGTTGTTTTCTCCACCGCATGCTTGGTTCTTTTCAACTTCTCTTTATTTATCTGTAAATAGGTTGACCAATACTGTACTACATAGCTTTCGAAAATCTAAGCACGTACAATTGCATTGCTTTACAAGTTGCTTGCCGCGCCATTGCTACATAGTCCTTTGTCGACAACAGCCGGTTCCGCAGTCGCGACCTCGTTGTCGGCAACCAGTGCTTTCCTGCATGCTAAAGCCTCTGAAAGTTGATCCTGTGCACCCAGGCCATTCGTCGAAATCGCCGACTCGGATGACATTGCCTCTTCCTGCCGATGGTGTAAACGCCTTCGGATAAAACGCAATATACATTGCAGGGTCGTATGCTAAGAGCCTCAAATCACAATTCTCCTTCAAGTTTGTGAGTACCATTCTTATAAGTTATATCATAGCTCGTTTTTCTCGTTCAGAGAAACCTTGCACAACAGCATTTCACAATAGGAACAGGACGAGAGCTATGTAACAGCTACTGTATCAGCCCAAAGACCTAACATGTACATCGGCAAAGGCCTTCGGTATTTCAAATCGGAAGGAGGGCTCAAAAAATCTGACTCCGTCCGACACGTTCTGTCGAAAGTGCGGATCAAAGTAGTGACCAACTGAATTGCACGGCCACTTCGAGGCAGGGCGTGATCAGTATTTTTGACGCCCAATTTCACCATTTTTGTAGCGTCCAAGTGCACTCCAGCGCCTAAACATGAAGCTAGTCAAGAATCTATTGTATGAACCCGCACACTGCCGCTCAGGAGGTCTGGATTAATAAATCCTCGTTTGTTCGAGAAGAAAACGCGTATGCCTCCGACCTTTGTGCCCTTCGTTGATGACAGGATCCCTTCTTTCTTCCTATAGTCTCGACAGCAATCATTTCGAGGGCATTCTAGATACCAATGAGCTATTCGAAGGGTGAGCGCACTTACATATCGTCAATCATATCCCGTTGACTGTCGAACAGATTATCCCGATGTCGAGTATGATCGCCCTTCGCGAGCACGAGGGAGTGGGCGAGACTTGTTCGAGCAGCACTCTACTCTCACAAGCCCGAAGGCTCAGATGATATCTTTCTTCATGCTCGGTGTCTGCGCGATGGTCGGACACCATTTCTTCTGTCTTTCGCTCGATGGAAGGATCGTCGACACAGACAACATCTACGGGAGCAAGATTTCTCAGCAAGCACTCTTCAGCGCAGCGGGAAACGCCATCGCCTCCACCGCCGCCTTCCTCTTCGCGTCCGTCATCGGCATCTCCATCGTGCAAATTATGTGGTACAGTTTCCGGCACAAGCCGCACTCGATCGAAGAGATCGACGCCATCCTTGAGTGCCGGACGAGCCCTTTCACACCAGGCTCGTGGTCAGCGTGGGCTTCGACACGCCGGCTGACTGCGCTGGCCATCCTCGGAGCCGCCATGACGCTCATCACCGTCTTTGCCCCGGGGGCGCTAGGTACCACCACTGTCGACTTCGCGCTAAAGCAAGCATGCGCCGTTCCCACTGTGGACTTAAGCCAAGGGACATTTGGAGTCGAATGGTCCGATGGGAATTCCTCCGCGTGGTACCCGTCTCCTGAGTTGAGGCAGCTTGTCACCAGGAACACTGTCTCCGCATCCTACGTTGCCCCAGCTAGCCCGTGCGGCGTTTGCTCTTACGAGCTCACTCTGAACGCACCGGCGATGCAATGCCAGAACGTCACGGACACCTACGACTTCTCCTCGATGACGAACGGCATAGCGGCCGATGAGCTTTTCATTTGGAGTTCCCTACACAATCTGCCGGTCGGAAACACCATCTACGTCGCAACCTCCGAAGGTGTGAAGACCAATCTTCAAGCAGCGTTCTGCAGCGTCTTCAACGCAACTTACGTCGTCAACGTCATGCATAATGGGTCGCTGAGCACCATGGACGTGAAAACTGTAAAGATCGGGCAGGCGGTGAGCTCTTTGGACACTTCGGCGCCAGACGCGGTCGCGATACGGAGTGTGGCATTAGCGACCGCGCAGCATCTGTACGGGGTTGTGGATATCAACGTCAACAAGATGCAAGACTTGCTGCTCACCAACAACCCGCTCGCCACAAACGTTGCTGTCTTTTACGACGCGCTAGGAGGTCCTGGACCTACGGGGTCTAAGACGTGGAAATGGAAAGGCGACATGGTGAACGTGCTTCCGGAACTCATGACGAACATCAGCATCAGTATGCTCTCTAATCCTCTCGGTGCGCAGCAGCGAACGGTCCAGACGCAGTGCTCCTACTCTGGGATTGTGTATGCGTACAAGCCATCTCAGCTACTCTTGACGTACGGAGTCGGGACCCTCGTTACCATTATTTGCGCTCTGGCTGGATTCTGGTCCATATGGCATAACGGCGTCCAGGAGTCGGGGAACTTCTCGCGTCTCCTAGCATCGGTTCTCAACGACAGGCTTTTCGACGTTTATGTGACCATGGACACAAAGGTCAAGGCTGAATCCAGCCCAGAAGGCCACTTTATACCTGCATAAATATTAGGGTTCGATCTCTACCATCTTCCTTCTTAGCTCAATTCACCCTGTATAACGGACATAACGGTGACGACAGAGGGCTGTTCAATTTGTTCTTACTTACTAGTCATCTTATGGACCTCTTCATCTTCTGTAGCATTGTTGATAATCTCATTGTGTACGCCCTATTGTTTTAAACAAACTTGAAACTCGGAAAGTTCATTGAAGGTACTAACCATCAATTTGATCCAGCGTCTGACAACATTTCTCGGGCAACCTTCGAGTTACTCGGGCATAAGGACCCAATCGTTCCACTTGAATGCTCCTGCTTGGGGAGAGAATGCTAATTGTAGAACCAAACTGATTGAGTCCTGACGCCTTCTTGCGCAAGATCTCGATATCGAGGGAATTCATTAAGATGAATCTCATTTGAGAGTGGTCCAGTACGTACGAAGATGGACGTTATGTTTCCTATGTACAAAGCAGGGTGTGGCTCGAGAGAATTAAATAATCTTTGTCAAGAATTGGGTGTTGACGTTCTGTCCAGTCACCGCAAGCTAGTACTTAAGAGCTCGAGCCTCGCGTACTACAGTGGCGAAAGGCCAAAACCCGCCTCTGGGTGCAGGCCGGAATTTTGCGTGAAAACTTGTCACACTAAAATTTTTGTAATCAAAGTAAGAAAGATACGTCGATTTATGCAATAAAAAAAATCCGGGCTATGTTTCAAATTTTTTTGAAGGACATGAACTTTTTTTGTTAGATTTCAGCCTTTATTGGCCTTGGCTAGGCTGGAAATATAATCAGGAGTGATTTCCGAACCTTTCTGGAAAGCTACCCAACTACGGTTAAAGAGTTGGGATGACCTTTGCCGGGATACCGGAATAATAAATTCCGATTAAAATTTCTCGTAATGACAATTTTTTTTGTTTGAGGCTCATCGGATTGCGAAAAGACGTTGATTCCGCATGTTCCGAACCCGTGGGAAATAGTTAAAAGAGCTGCAGCCCCAAATTAAGCAAGATGTTTCAAATTCAGACAAGAGATTTTTTTCGGAATCATTTTTGCGCAAAACTAATCTGTAAGAATTGAAGATAAACTACATTAGAAGCTATTTGCGCAGTTTCAGGGTCATTGGTTAAGTTTTGTGTCCGTAGAAAGAAAAGTTTTGAGCAACCTCCTTCCCAGGGTTCGCCTGACGGGCTCCCACCCTCTGTTCCAAAAAAGGGTTTGAACAAACAAGACATAACTTAACGGATTTGGGTAGGAGCCGTCAGGCGACCCCTGGCATAATACTTTTTAGCGAGCTCCCGCTCACCGCGGGGCAAACAAGATCAAACTTGCCCCGCCGGTCCTAAATCGGGTAATGGGCCCGCCACTTTCGAAGGCGGGCTCAATAACTTTGCAATGAAGTACTTAAAAGTTATAATTCTTTCTGTAATACATTATGGTATATCATATAATAATTTATGTGATGTTATTATATGCAAATACGTCTGGAGTGAATTAAAATAGGCTGTAAAAAAGGTAGCTGTTGAGCAAGATCTTCAGTCCAAATTCATACAAATAAAATTATATTTCATATTGTAAAGGCTCCAGATTACTATTATAATGCTATGTACAAGATTCTGTAGTATTATGACAAAACTTGACAGAGGTATTGAGCCCGCCATCGAAAGTGGCGGGCCCATTACCCGATTTAGGACCGGCGGGGCAAGTTTGATCTTGTTTGCCCCGCGGTGAGCGGGAGCTCGCTAAAAAGTATTATGCCAGGGGTCGCCTGACGGCTCCTACCCAAATCCGTTAAGTTATGTCTTGTTTGTTCAAACCCTTTTTTGGAACAGAGGGTGGGAGCCCGTCAGGCGAACCCTGGGAAGGAGGTTGAGTTTTGAGGGGGTTTCCGAGAGGCTGGTTTTTAGCCTTTCGCCACTGTAGCCGCTTGGCCTCCACGGCCCTTGACAATTATGTAATTTACATAGATTGAATAAATGCCCTAAAGCACACTGGCACAACAACAGTTACAACACTGTCTGCTACGGCACACAGGTAAGATTATATTTGTGCGCATCTAAGAGCGTGTCTTACCAATGGTATACCAAGATTACTTGTAGTAAGCTTTACTTACTCCAGCATTGTATCAAAGTACACTTGAAAAAAAAAGTTTGTGACATAAGGCACGTGAAAGTGACACAGCGCGCCGGCTGCTCCCACTGGCAGGCCCTCACTGGCAAGCTCGCACTTAAAAAGAAAGATTAAACATTGTAACGTACTATGCGTCATCTCAGCAATCCTGTAAAATGTAGACTATTCTGCAAATAGATGTCTTCCGAGGCCAACCCGATAATTATATCGCACATAAATTACGGACATCAAATAAACTTCTTGTACACTCGGTAATCTGCTTCTCGTGCCGATGGCCTGCGCATACTATGCGCAAGGTATCGTCTTCCACCATATCTTGATGAATTGGACTCACCTCTCACCTTAGCTCTACTGAAACCCAGGAAGCATCCTGTATTGCATCTACATCTATGCTAAATTCAACTTCCTTCGCAGCCTCAATGGCCAATTCCACATATTCTCTATCCTCCTTCTTCTCATCTTCAGCATCGCGCAAAGCAACCGTCTCGCTTTCCGAGTAATGTTTATCTATGTCCATGCACATCGTCGTCAGAGACCAATCAATTTTTTTCAGGTGGCTTCTCCAGCTATCGAACCAATTGAATGTGAAAAGGAAAAATGACTTCCACCTCTTCTTAACATCTCGATATAAATCGCCCGGTTCAGCCAAGGAAAAGAGTTTCGCAGTGTAGACGGCACCGGGCGTCCCCTCCGACCATTTGCGAGGAGGTGACTCCAGCATCTCCCAAGACAAGCACCATGTGAACGACTCCAGGTCGTACCGATACCAGCGTTTCATCTTTGCCTTTCTCAACCTATGGTTGAGTAAGTCCACTGCCATAAACGGAGTTGTGCCCACGCGATCATAGTCGTCAGCAGCCGGACATCGACTCCCGGGATCCATTACGGTGGCCAAATCATAGTCATTGAGGACACCGGACAGAGAGCCGCTGCGAGACTCACACATGAGATTCGCAATGCTGACATCACGATGAGCAATGCCGATCCTCCATAGCAAATAATGGCCTATGAAAAGCCACAGTCAGAAACAACATCATAGATAGGAAAACGATACGCACATCTCAGAATCTCCCAGAAGACACGCCAAAACTCCGGAGGCTCCAAATTGTGCACTGGCTCAAGCTTCCGAGTCACCAACCAGACCCGAACCCGCGCATGCTTCCGAATATCCTCCTTCTTTAACTGCACACTGTCATCTACACCTCGAACAAGCAGCCGAATCATAGAAGTCGCGCTCTCGATGCATACACGAGAAGCAATCACTGTTGGAATATGGTTTGTGACCATCGTCCGAAACTTTTCAGGGAGAAGTGTGTTAGCCCTTTCGTGCGCAACGTTGATGGTGTCAGGCTCCTTCGAATCCACGCACTTCACCCAGCTAGACTTGTAAAACAGCGGGATCTCTTCCTTTGTCTCTACCGCGTTCCCTGCTACCCGCACGACCGGCGATGCAAACGTCCGCCGTCCATTAAGCTCGAACCGACATCGTGCCTCCCGATCAGGTTGGAATGTACCGTTCCGAGATTCAACAGTCTCTGTATCGAGACCCCACATCCGCTTGTTGAACCGTTGAAAGATGATGAGCATGACGATGAATGAGGGCAGCTGGTCCACGATATCAATCGCCTCGCTCTGTAAACATCCCTGGGCGTCATACCAACGCAAGGTGAGTCTAGTATCTGTTCTGATTGTGAGCTTCACTGCTTCGTCGTGAGTTTGAAAAGCGCACTTACCCTCAAGCTCAACCACTGTGCTGTGCGTAATGTACCACGCCGATGAAAGTCGCTCCATTGCGTAGTAGGCACACCGCAACTCTGATGTCAAATTAGATTGTTCGTCGGTCACTTGTTCAAGGAAAGATCTTGGCTCCGCATTGCTCTCAACCCCGGCTTTCTTGCTCATCCTAGATGGCTCGTCTTCCGATCGCCGTTTCAGGCTGTTTCGCTTCTGAGATGAAGATGAACGTTCCTGCGACTTTGAAGCCAGCAAAGCCTTTTCGATCTCCGGATTATTCTGCTCCGGGGCGGCCGCACCAACTAGTCCAGTTGCAGTCACTTCCCAAGGCTGATGTACATCAGGCCACCTTAGCCTTCCAGATGATCTCGATGGTCCAGCACATTTGTCGTCACTGCATATCTGTACCCAGTCCTCGATATCTGCGTCTTTGTGACCCTCGAAGTTCTCCCGTAGAGTAGAAGTGTAAGTAGCGAGTACTTCGGGACGTCTTTTCGACCTGGGCATGTGCTGAGCGATGTGGTCAGATTCGAGTGCTGCTAGGTCGTTTGGTATGAAGATTAACTCTTCTTTTTCCTCGCGCTGATTCGGAGCGGGAAGGTCACCGAACTCCTTGTCGCGATATTCGGAAAGGATGACGTTCAGAGCTCTGCATAACGTGGCAGGACGGTCCTTGTCGTTCTTTTTCGAGCGGCTATAATAATGAGTCGATAAGTCGTTGATGTGCGGCTCAAGTAAGGGCAACTCACTAATCGCGAAGGTGCTTCTTTGTGCTGGTGGCCCTTACATTGCTCTCGTCGTCGCAGAAGGCCGTGGCATCCTGAAGCATTAGCTCGACTATATATTTTGACTGCTTGACCTTCTCTTGGAAGGCCGCCTTGCAAGTTTCAATATCCTCGACACTGGAATGCATGAGAAGTCGGGCGAGAAGAGCAGTGAGCAGCGAAAGAAGGCTGATTTTCGGACAGTCTTGGATGTCGTGAACGACATTCCATATTTTGTCGGGTTTCCAGCTATCTTGAGAGGCTTTAGATTGTTTATTTCGTGATGAGTTTGAGTTAGGCATGATGGTAGGTGAGAGAGGAAGTATGACGACCCTGAAGTTGTGCGGTGCAAGTTCTACGCGCGAGTTTGTGGCAAGTTGAACTGTTACGTAAGACTGCAACACAAAAACACGATTGTCACGCATTCGCGTGTAGATCATTCGTATATAACACGGGAGGAACTTTGCCATGAATATCGGGGTAGCTGTACCTAGCTATATCTAATGAGAGTCTCAATATATCAGCGTCTATTGTCCTGTCGCAATTTGTGTTTATTGTCATGGATGATTGACTGTGATCACGTGAGTGTGACGGTGCGCGATCTTGCCAGTGAACTTGAATTAGGTATCATGATGACGCGTGCGCGACTTGTAATGAGGGGAACTTTCTTTACTTTGCTGCGTCGTTTCGAGAAGGTCATTGGACAAAAACAAAAAATGCTTCTCACTCTAAGGCCCGCCAATGCGATACATTATCACGATTCAACGTACATTCTTGAGACATCCAACTCAAGTATGTGTGTCTTAACTAGGGCTCGCCAACCGTCCCGTAACATCAACTACTTTCTGCTTATGGCAACTGACGCGTCCTGACGCTGCCTGATTTGGCCGGCACGTTTGCTGAAGGGTTGCTACTTCGTCTGAAAATACACTGATTGCCTTAACTCACTAAATAAGGAGTGTTTCAGGATGTAAGCCGTCTGTCAGTACATCAGAAAGCAAGTCAGAATTTCAGTGCTCAAGTGTATGAGGACTTTGAATTTCTTAACAAGATTCTGTAGCTTCCAAACCAGGAAAATGGATGTTGAACTTGAACTTGCTGCGGACTTGCCCATGCCTTTTCCTCCACACCGCACCTGTCCGTCCGCCGTCCTCCCCAAAGCTCCCGAAGGCACCCACCCAGTTTGTTGCGCCGGAGTAGGAGAATGACTTGTGCAGAGCACCTGGAAAGTACCAGCAGTGGCCTCGCGAAAGCGAGCTTGTCTGGGTCAAGCTGAACCATCCGCCTCGAGGAAGCTAATCGTCGCCAGTATCTTCATCACGGCGAACCTCCACGCCTCTTGCATTCTAATACGTCCCTTCCTCCCCCAGTGGGAACAACACCTGCGCCAGGAAGCGTGTCTGATGTAACAACACCGGGTGCAAGCTCTTCTGCGTCTGGAAACGTTAGCGCGTCAGGCTCGCATATTCAGCCACGGCAAGAAGTTCATCCTGAAGCAATGCAAACGAATTTGAGGAGCTGAGGACACTGAACATTGTCGTTATGTCTTTTCTTATGTTGGAGGGCCGATTTCCAAAGGCATGCTGAGGTAAAGGTGATGTACTTGTGCCACCGTAGTCCCGGGAGTTCGCGGTGTAGTAGACCGGTGGATCATTGCTGCCGTAGGGACTACTAACTAGCCACTGAAGTCCAAACCGAGTCCTTCGGTATCTGCAGACAAAGATTGATGCCCCCTCATCCTCGCTGAAGCACTTTGAATCTGTCCGAAGCTCGGGATGTGCGCCATGCGCGGTACATTCTTCCGGTCATCGTGCAGCACAATGCGCAAACTCTTCGATCGCTAGGTGTGTATACCCTTTATTGATGCGGGATTCGAGTGCCAGGGATGCCGGAGCTTCCAGTTGTTCGCAACGTCGTTCGAAGCGTGGCGTTGGTTGGCAACTGTTCGAGCCATGTTCCACTCCGGTATCCCTAGATACCCGAAAAGAATCACAGAAGAGTGTGTCGTCCTTAAGTCAACTGAACTCGCTCTCTTAACTCATGTCTCAGGCGTATTCGCTGCCGGCGCTCGTCCGCAGCGGAGCGGCGCAGCATAATCGCTGGTCTCCGGGATAAGGAACGGGTGGAGGCGGTGGATGTCGTGAGGATAGACGAAGATTCGTCGCTCAGCACTGGCGATGACGCATCATTCCGTAATGTCAAATGCCCGAGTGAGTCAGAATATATTGTCACATTGTGTTCGCAATCAAAGCATAGCCAGACTCATCCGGTTCACTTTGTACAGTGAAGTCGGATCGCCTGTCTAACTGCAGCACACAGAAAGGTGGGCTCTCGCGCTGCAACTACACGACGGAGTTGTTTAAGTTACCAGTGTGCATGTAGAAGTAGAATTGGTTACACGCAGGAAGTGAATACGATGTTGGAGTATCAGAGACTGTTGCAGGGCCCCTGTAAATTTCGCAAGAGCGAAAGCCCGAGAGAGCAAGTATTCTTCAATTGGCATATCGACACAGAAAAGCCAGAGGCACTAGACTCAAGGGGATATGTGATGATCGGATGATTGACTAGTTGGCGATGGTTGTCGGCAAAAGACAACATCCATATCAGGTTCCCGCGACGGAAGCAAAGCTTTTAATACTGAGAGCAGAGTGAAGTGCAGAAGACACTTACGTATGTGCTTAAGAAGATGCAGCTGCTCTCCAAGTGCGTTAAAAGACATATGTAGGAGAGAGTTTAAGATTTGTTTCCGAGATCATGGCTGACGTGAGGATGACTCTGACAAATGATCCGATCTCCTCATGCTATTGACAACGACAAGAATATTTGAAGGGATCTGGAGTGAATGTTCATGTATTGTCAACAGAGTTTTTACAGACGGAATAGTAGGCGACTTGAGAGGTTTGGTTGACACACGATGCAGAGTCGTACGGGCCGCATAGTATTTAGGGCTGGTCCGAGTCAAAGACTGATGCCATCCTTCACATAGGCTACTACTAACGGTAATCTCAGGCTATGCAAAATGTCCTCGTCCTCAACATGCTTCTCAACTAGCACCCACCATCATCTGCACTCATGATGCTGCAACACAACCAATTGTTGATGTTAACTAATGCCGAGAAGCTCAGATGGCAATGTAAGCAAATGACTTCAATCAGTATTAGTGTACTTATTGGGGCCATATAGAATCTTTGACATCCATCAAGCATTTGAGGCAAACACCTCTTCAGCGGCAAGGCATGTTCTCGCTATTGCAATAAAAGAGCCTATGGCAGGTGCGTTCCCAAAGCCATAGCCAGAACGGTATACAGGGTATGTAAGCACCAAATTCACGATATAAATGACCTCTCATATCTAGTCGCACAGCGTAGAAGCCAGGTATCCTACAAGGAGAAGTGCCAACTACAGGGCATATGACGCTTTGTCATATGGGCATGCAGAGCACAATCCACCGTATGCTCGAGTGTGTCATGGGGAAGAAGAGCTCAAAGTTGCCCGCCTGCGCTTTACGCCCAACCCAACTGTAACTCTTGAACTTGCTCAGATCGAGGCAAACCTTGTTGAACAAACAGGGTGAGTGCAGCACGTAGCTGCACTGCCATGGACCTCTCGAGCTTCGCGAAGCAAACGAGGTGCGAATCTGTGCCATCCGCGTCCC
Source organism: Trichaptum fuscoviolaceum (assembly GCA_910574455.1). Classification (NCBI taxonomy): domain Eukaryota; kingdom Fungi; phylum Basidiomycota; class Agaricomycetes; order Hymenochaetales; family Trichaptaceae; genus Trichaptum; species Trichaptum fuscoviolaceum. The sequence goes on along the minus strand of CAJSYZ010000006.1, from coordinate 2,450,378 downwards.
CGCGAGACGAACAGCGTCCAGCGAAGTCGCCGTGCCGAATATGCACAGAAATGTACGGCGGAATCGCAGAGGCGGCTGATGAAGAAAAGGTGCTTGCGAGCACGTCTTCGGCGAGTGAGCGGATGCGCGATGTCCAGTGTGTGCGTGCGTGCCGATAAAGCGCCAGGCAGGAGAGAAGTCGTAGTTGTACTTTGTGCATCACGGAAGGCCTTTCTCTTCATCTGTACAAGTGAGGGATATTGGGCGGGTGACCCAAATCCATCTTCGTTCGCTCAGATTCAATGAACGAAGAACAATGCATCATAATGTGCGTAGCTAATCACCAACCCAGTTTGTCTGTACATTGCTAATTTATCGTTATAAAAAGAGCTTCGGGACGGCATTGGAGTCTGAGGTGTGTCAGCTCAAAAGTCCCGATTTAAGCAACATGTCATATTTAATTATGCGCAAACTGTTTTCCGCGTAAGTCATGAAAACGTTCATAGATATACATACATAGCACATTCCATTTCAAAAGCTAATAATATATCTAAGGGGGAAGACAAATCGGCTCTACGTCTATCCAAGAGGTGTCTTCCAGTGCGGGTATGCTTGTGGCACATGCTACCTTTTTGGCCTCATCCACAACACATTTAATATGGTGGGAATCCTTAGTCTCTGCGTCTTTTGCGTTGCGAATTTGAAGCTTGTAGCTATCCTTCGCATTGATATTGTTGTTTTCGAGAAGGTTTGACGTGACCTGGGTGGATAAGGTCTGAGAATAGTCCCGCAGCCTTATAAGCCACCTGATCATGAAGTGTGAAGAAAATGCCCAACAATTCTCGAATTTCCCTGTATGATCTTCAACGTGAGAGATGATATTTCTCTTATCATTCTCAACTGCCTTGAAACCGTTGTAGAGCCATCCTCTAGGAGGATGTTCGAACATTCTCCACAATAAACACCATGCAAATGATTCTAGATCGTGTCGATACCATCGTTGAAGCTTCCCATCTATGTGAGACAGCAAATCTATAGCCATGAACGCTATAGTTCCGGTACGCTGCCATCCGGACCTCGCCGGGAATCGAGCACCTGGCTTCATAATAGCGGCCAGGTCGAAATCATTGAGTATACCAATGACCTTCCCATTCCTCACGGTGTACATGAGGTTTGTCATACTGATGTCGCCGTGGGATATGCCAACTTTCCAAAGTAAACAGTGACCTGGTACGTTTTGTTAGATAGTACATCTGCTGTGATATTCGAAAGGACTTACATCTCACTATGTCCCAGTATGCGCGCCAGAATTCAGATGGATCAGTGAGAGTGTATAGGCACCTTAGCCTGGTCGTAATCATCCACACTCGAACACGCGATCGCTCTTGATTCCTGGCCTTAACAGCGGTTGAACTGCCCATCACTTCATCAAGAAAGAAGCGGATTGTAGCAGTTGTTTCAGTGTTACATTCCTGTGAAGCGATGACCGTCGGAATATGATCTGTAACCATCGGGCAAAACTCGACAGGCATATGCTCATCGATTCGGCCGCCTATTATCATGATGACTGTTGGTTCTTTTACACGGACGCACTCGGCGTACGTGCATTTGAAGAAAAGGTTCATATTATCTTCGCTAAGTCGCTCCTCCTTTTCAGCAGTAGTCTCTGATCTACCATTAGGGCAGATATCAGGTGCTGCGAATGCACCAGATGTTCGTCGACCGTTCAACTCAAATTTCGTTGGCGCATTACCCAAGTGGTACGTCTGACCTTCGATCTCGACTTTCGATGCGTCACTCTGACTTACACCCCACATGTAAGGTGTGAAACGCTGGAAAATCATGACCATAACACTGAGGATCGGTAGCTGTTCCAGTATATCGAAGGATTCGCTTTCGATGCAGCCCTGTGCATCATACCATTGTAATGAGAGCGACTTATCTATTTAATCAATTGTTAGTATTAGAAGGTCTTGAAAGTGAATAGAAACTAAAATACCTGTCAGAAGAATAACAAAACTGTGCATAATTGTCCACTTCGCCGAAAGTCGCTCAAGGCCGTAGTAGGCGCACTGAAGAGCGGCAGATATAGATGGTGGGCTTTCTTCTATCTTATCTCCTTCAAATTCTGGAACGATACTGACGTGTACGTTCTGTGTCGTTACGCGTGACCGCTTAGAGGTAGTGTCGCTCTTGACAGGGTTATATTGATCGTAAGTGCGCTTGGCGCTGCCATTAACTGTTGAATTTGTAGTTGCTGACTGCATTATTTCATTGAACGACCACTCTCGGTCATGGAACACCAGTGGCTGCTTGAATTTCAGCTCCGCGGTCAGGTTGATGTCATACCACGTAGGGCGTCGGGATGCCTCTTTTCTCTTGAGAAGCTCATCCGCGATTTTCTTCAACATTTGCTCGTAATTTAAGCCTTTCAAATCCTCGTGTATATCGCAGAGGAATGATAGTTGTACACCGACAACATCCGGCTTCCGGTATGATTCCTCCCAAAGGTGAGACGACTTGATCACAACCGGATCGTTGGGCATGAAGATGACTTGCTCTTTTTCCTCTTGTTCGGAGGGATTCGGCAGAGAGTTATACTCTTTATCCCTAAACTCAACGTGAATCGTGTTCAAGATAGTAGAGAGCGGACGATATCTCCCTTTCTCTTCTTTTTGTTTGCAACTATATAGGACTGTTAGCTACCCCGTCAAACAGGAGGTTTATAGGGCAACTTACTAATCATCTATCTCCTCCTTCACAGCCTTCCATCTCTCGCCTTCTTTGTTGTTGCAGAATAAAATAGCATCATTCAGCATTTTATCGAAAATGATGTCTCGCTCGGTCAGGATTGTATGGAGAAACGACGTGTCTTGTCCTAGATCGTTGCCATTTCCCTCTAACAACATTCGAGCCAGGATAGCCTTTAGAAAGGGTATGATGTTGCAAGTGATTTTGCTTTTTAAGTCTTCTTCGACAAGTCGTATATTCCTTGGAGAGCTAGCTCTATAGTCGCAGTATTTATTAAACTAGAGTGGACTGGGAAGCCATGGATGAGACTTACAGACTGTCATTGGTAAATTCCGATCTGGATGAAGTGCCTTGTGCTAGTGGGGTAGAGAATAGGAAGGGGTCGAGCTGATGTTTCGTATCTGGTGTTGTGGGTTCTGCACAGACCCCATTCATCATGATGTTGGGCAAGGTAATGAAGGAAGAACAGTACGAAGCATCGTATTTGTACGATCAGAGGAAGTGGTTGAGCTGTGGCACAATTAAGTGGTTGTGGGTGTGGTTTTATGACCACATGGCTGATATCATGCTATCGAACCACATCAGGACAAATAGCGATGCGATGAAGGAGAGAAGTAACGTCCACTGCTATTGTACACCCGCGGCGGCTACGCAACACGTTGAGAAAGGAGAGGAACTGTTGATAATAGGTGTTTCCATGGAGAGTATTGGTGAGAGGTAGTGTATAGTCGTCACAGTTCTGGAAAAGTTAGCCAAATTACACAGGGGTTATGGTGAAAGGAGCTTGCGATAGCTTACCATAAAACACATGCTGAATTTAGTCCAACATGTAGAGTGTCACTTCCATCAATTAGTTCTTTCCCTTCACTTTGTATAGTCTCGAACAGCGGTACTACGGTAGTTCCTCTAATCCAACTTGAAGGCTATTGAAGACTTTACGACACTGCAGTTAGTAACGTTCCACACAGTCTCGATAAGAGTGCGAAGTCACCAGGCTGCCACTGCCAGCCTAAGCCTGAGTACACTTCCCGAAGGCAGATTCAAGTTCCGAGCTGCCACTGCAGTCATCGTAGTGTAAGAAACTTAAGTTGAAGTTCAAGTTGAAAGGCCACTAGTAGCAAATAAGGCAATATAATATCTCTCAATTCTTCTTTGATTGGATAGGGCTCTGTGGGCAACGAATGGTGATGTGCACACTTTCTGATAAACATGCTAGAAAGTGTTGAAAGAGAAATAATCACAGGAAAACAGTACAATAAAATTACAAAAAGCGTCATGTCCGTAGTAGCTCCACTGATACCCACGAATCGTCCTGTATGACATCTACACCTTGGGTGTGCTTCTTCTCCCGCGCAATATCTACAATGTGCTGCACGTATTCCTTGTCCTCCTTCTTCTCGTCGTCAACATCCCTCAAGGCAATCTTTTCCCTATCGGTTCGACGTTCCCCTGTTGTGAGGAACGATGATGTGATTTCATATTCAAATTTCTGCACTCTATCCCTGAGGCTGTTAAACCATTTCATAGCGAACAAGAAAAATGGCAGCCACTCTTCCCTGATCTCTGACAGATGATCACTAACGCTGCACATGAAAGACTTTTTACTGATGCAAGTCTCATCAGATCTTCCTTCAGCCCATGACCGTGGAGGAGACCGAAGCATTTCCCATAACAAACACCAGGCGAATGACTCCATGTCATGCCGATACCAGCGCGTCAGCACTGCATCTCGGTAAACAGGTAGGTCTACCGACATGAACGGCGTCGTACCAACTCGATCATAGCCATCACTGGCCGGATGGCGACATCCGGGATCCATCACAGCGGCACAGTCATAGTCATTGAGTACGCCAGTTAGCGCACCATTGTGTTTTGTACACATAAGATTGGTAATGCTGATATCACGGTGTGCGATGCCAATCTTCCACAGCAGATAATGACCTAGCAGGGGATAGTCAAGATCTTGTCAATGGGGGTATGAGTGATAAAAAGTACGTACATCGGAGTAATTCCAAGAAAGTCTGCCAAAAACTGGGGGGATCCAGGCCTTCTATTGGCTCAAGCTTTCGAGTAACCAACCATACACGAACCCGCGCATGCTTTCGAATGTCCTCTTTCTTAAATTGAACGGATTCATCCACTTCTCCAACTAGCAAGCGAATCGTGGATGTGGCCTGCTGGCTGCATACTCGAGAAGCGATCACTGTTGGGATATGATCTGTTACCATTTTACGGAACTTCTCGGGCAGGAGGGTATTTGCTCTTTCGTGCGCGACGTTGATGGTGTCTGGCTCCTTCAGATCGGTGCACTTTACCCAGCTCGATTTGTAGAACAGTGGTATCTCGTCCGTGGCGTTTGACGCGCTCGACTCCGTCACCCGCATAGCCGGAGAGCCAAACGTCCGCCGACCAACAAGTTCAAACCGACATCGCGTTCCTTGATCAGGTAAAAACGTTCCCTTCTCTGACTCAACGTTTTCCGTATTGAGGCCCCACATTCGCTTGTTGAATCGTTGTAAAAGAATGAGCATGACAACGAGTTGAGGCATTTGCTCCACGATATCAATCGGTTCACTTTCGAAGCATCCCTGAGAGTCATACCAGCGGAAAGAGAGTCTAGTGTCTGTTTCTTCATTGTGAGCTTTGCCGACCCGTCTTAAATCTAACTACAGACTTACCCTCAAGCTCAACAGCTGTGCCGTGCGCTACATACCACGCCGAAGCAAGGCGTTCCGTAGCGTAGTAGGCACATCGAAGATGAGGAAGCAGATTAGATTGTTCGTCGGCGACTTGAAGGCGGAAGGGTTTTGGTTCGGGTTCGCTGTCGACCCGCGCTTTCTTGCTCCTTCCAAAAAGTTCTTCCTCAGATCGTCGTTTTCGGCTGTTCCGTTGTTCTGACGACGCCGATCTATCCTGTGTGTGTGAAGCGAGTATTGCCTTCTCAACCTCCTGTCTACCGCGCTCCGAAGTGTCCGCATCGACTCTTCCAGCCGAGGTCACATCCCAAGGCTGATGCACATCGACCCACCGTAGCCTTCCCGAAGAATTCGATGGCCCAGCATGCGTGTCATCATTAAAGATCTCCACCCAATCCTCGAATACAGCGTCTTTGTGGATCTCAAAGTTTTCCCGTAGAGTAGATGTGTACGTTGCGAGGACGTCAGGATGTCGTTTTGACTTTGGCATATGCTGAGCGATGTGAGCTGATTCTAAGGCAGCTAAGCCATTCGGTATGAAGATGAGTTCTTCCGTGTCATCGGGCTGATTTGGTGACGGTAGGTCACCGAATTGTTTGTCTCGATATTCCGAAAGGATGGTGTTCAATGCATTGCATAGAGAAGCGCGTCTGAAACTCTCATTCTTTCGCTTGCAACTACATTATTGGTCAGAAGCTGTCGAATAGAGTAACTAGATGCAACGCACTAATCATGGAGGTGCCTCTTCAGGTCAATGGCTTTCACATTGTTATCATCATTGCAGAAGGTATGAGCGTCGCGGAGCATGAGAGCTATGAGAGCTTTCGACTGCTTGACCTTTTCTGAGTGAAGTGGGTTTGAAGCTTCGGTATCCTTATCATCTAATAGAAGTCGGGCGAGAAGAGCGGTGAGCATTGTGAGCAGGCTGATCTTCGGACAGTTTTGGACATCTTTGATGATACGCCTTATTTTGGCCGGTTCCCATCTCTTGCAAGTAGTTGGAGATTGAGGATCTGCCCGTGAGCTTGAGCTAGACATGATATATGGAAAGAAGAAGGTAGAAGGGTAGCGCGTAACGGCACTTCAGTTTCAAGTTGTGGTTCTTTGAGGATGGTTGGGTTTACGTAAGCTTGAGTGAGACCGTGATACTGTGACAGGTACCACACGTTATATCACGCATCGTCTTTCTGTTTCCCCTATCTAATAACATCGCATCATACTACCTTGTGATAAAAGGATAGAATTGTTTGGGATATACTCTAGCATCATTTATGCAACATAATTCATCCGCTAGTACTAAAGAATGAACGTTCCCGTGCCATTGCCATTGCCAGTGACTAAATGTAACGACTTGAACACGTGACTGTGACAGTACGCGATGACCGCCACCCGGACTGGCTATCAAACACTAAGCGATTGGGTACGGCTGGTGCTACCATACACTGATCTGAGGACTTACAGAGACTCACTCTCACCATACTTGGAAATGTATATTGAGTTATATAACTTCTCATTAAAGAGGGTCCTGAACTCTCGATCTTGACGTGTAAATCTTACATAGCTCACTATCGAGATAAAGGTGGCAACAGTGAACACCCTTCAGTTGAAGCCCGGCCCCGGATCAAAACCAATGTCATCTATAACACCATCATGATTCTTTATGTGTAGTATATCCCGCGAATCAATGGCTTTCCATAACAAAGATGATCTCTGTCTGGATCCATCTCTGGCACTTCAAGTTTACCTTCAGTTAGCAAAGATATTTTAGGTTCAGCAGTCTTTTCAATTGAAGGACACAATATGCCTATTGAACTTCCTCGGCTTCTATCAACCCCAACATAAGGAGTATTTGACTTGGGCTGTGTCTCTACGTGTGCACGATGCTTGTTTCGGTGAACGGCAAGTCAAATGTACTTACTTAGTAGACCATCGTACTAAACGCTGATTGCTTTTCCCGGCGTTAGTATCTGGAACCATGACTATGATACAAGTGTCCGATAAATCTATAGCAAGTCCACTGACAACTCAAGCATTATACAAGTGTTCAGCTGCATGAAATTAGGGCCCGGAAGGATAGAAATAAGCATTCACACCAATTGTTGCTCTAAGAAATGTATATATATATATAATCATTTTGACCGATTGCTATGGATTCACTGACACAAGAAATACATCTAGATGCATCCATACAGACGCATTGGTCGATCTGACACTGTAACTTTTATAACTTCTGTCATACAAGAGACCGTATGAATTGAGAATTACTGAACGCGAGTGCAAGTTGAAGAGATTCTAGGCCGTAATCTTCACTCCTTTGCTCGTCATAATTAATTACTGGCGTATAAAGTAAGTTCAGATACGGTGTAACGATATTTAGACTACCGTGAAAAACTGCACCATCTACTAATTTGGCTTCTTATCTAGTACAAGCTTCTTGACCTTGAAATCATCTGCTGAGATTTCGGGCGCACAGAAGACTTTGCATCCTTGACACCGGACTGTTGTCTCCATGGTGGTGGAGTCTGTGTGTTTTGAATGAAGATTATTTCTGGTGACTGCATTGAACACCCTATCCAGGGACGCCGTATATCTTCCCGTAAGCAGTAACGAAGTAGCAAAGCATCTGGAGCAAGAGTGAAAGGAGGTACTGTAGCGATCAAGACGCAGGTTGAATGCAGTTCGTGCCACTGGATTACATGTCTTATATAGGGTCTCTCCATCCGCTACCGCCACACAGAGTTCGTCGTCCACAGGTGTGATAGCCTTCTATTAGGAGTCTAACAACATAGATGGCAAATTAAGAAGTTTCGCCTCCCAATGCAGAGGCGAATACGGTTGAGAATTTCTGCCTCCGTGAACAACCACCAACAATGGGTTTCGTCAGGTCGTATGAATAAAAGACAGAATGTTCATCAGGCCGTCTCGAGCCAAGAGTTTGTGAGCATCTCACCTTCATAGTCTGTAATATATCATCTATAAGCCTGGTAATAATTGCTGGATAATGCTAGTGTACATTCAAGGATGGCCTGCGGCGACATCATGAGTGCTTCGGCATGACGGTCGTTTGTATGTTTATCGCTTAAGAAGTGTTGCGCCTGATGCTTTTTTAAAATTAGCCTAGAGCTCTTCACAGTGAGCTTTACCTGCACCGACGTCCTCTGTAGACAGAAGTTTGTGCAGGCGGTAGGGCCGACCGGGCAACGGAACTCAGGAGTCGCGCTAGTTGGCGGTAGAAAGTGGAAAGGATACCAACTAAGCCCCGTTGTTCCATAGCTGATATACGGCAGGCTGCAGACTTGCCAAGGATCAATTGGGCGCAAGCTTGCTTCGCGCCACTCAAGAGTTCGGTGAGATCTTGTTGATGAAACACCTTAGGTACCAAGTAGGTTCTTTTCTCGATATACTGCAAAAGGTGAATTGCGGAACACACCTGTTTCAAGTTCAGCAGCACTTCTGAGCTCGAGGTCCCCGGCCCTCTACACTGCATGACATACCAGATGTGGTTGAAAGCCTCTGAAAGATATGTATCTTCTATGTGAGACTCGAGACTACTGAGCGAGATGGCCAAAGAAGTTGAGTGACCATGATATGATGCTAAAGTGGAAACACCAGTTCGCGGAAACTCGTCTCAAGCCCGAGCAAGACATGGATAAATATAGAGCTTTCTCGATAAGAGGAAACGCAGGCCTCTGTGCAATTTGTTTCGCAGTAAAGGTGACGAGAAAAGGAAAATGTCATAGGCTCCGCCGCGGTTGACTTTGTGATGCTAGTAAGTCAAGCCAGCCTACCCTAACTTTTGAGTTCAGGGCCGGTTTAATTTGTGGGTTTCAAGTTCGCTTTATTGTGCGCCGCGCCGCCGCCTGCATCACCATAAGAGAAAGAGGAAACGACTGACGCCGTCTCAAGAGTCAAGACATCCTTGCCTTTCCATCTGCATAACACCGATCTCATACACATGTTAAGTACCTTGAAAATTTGATTAAGTGTTCAAGTTGCCAGTGCGGGGAATGTGAGCCTGAGGTATGTTAGATCTACTCATCTTACTTTGTGAGCTGAATGTCTTTGACTAATTATCTCTCCAATAAATTATGCTTCTCGTATGATTGCTGTTCTACTCGAACATTACTCAAGAGTCGAATGCGATTGACCTTAGGATGGCTTTGGAGGTAGATCTTCGTCTTATGGTGTTTCGCAAACCAGCTGACGTGGACCCTGAATTCCTAAGAGAGATTGTTCTATCGACGTGAAAAAGCTGTTCCAGCTGAACACTTCAAAAATAACGAGTGAGTGGATTAAAGCCACGGCCCATTACTTGCCACTGTTATAACAGCTACTCCCTAAATCAGTGCATCTCAATGAAAGGGACAGCCTTGTCTGTCCACATCTTATCCCCCAACTTCACATTGGAATGAAACCCATGTTCACCAGGCACCCTGATATACCCCAATACCTCTGTCTCTTGCTTTCCATCATCCACTCCAGCTACAGCCTTTTTCTCCCGCAAAAGCTCAATGAACTGATCCGTCGCATCAACTGGCGCAACCGGGTCTCCGATCCCATGAATGAACAGAGTCGGGGGAAGCACGCGGCCGTCGGCGATTCTATCTTCCGGATGCAGCCTTCTCTTCCCGGGTGCCGGATCTCTGTCCTGGCCTATGACGTCCGCGAAACGGCCGTGCTGGATGAGTGCGAATGTTAGGGCGCCGCGTGGGGTGTCCACTAGTGGCCCGCTTGCCATTGGAGTGCTCAATACCACGGGTTTCTTGCCTCCGGGCGCGTTCGCAATGGAAGCAAGGTGTGCATCAATGAGGGACTCAGGCAGCTGTGGCATGTCCAGGATCTGCTTATGGTAGCGCTGCGTGTACCGGGGAGAACGCAGGTAGAGCATAGGGAAGCTCGATACGAGGTCACGCGGCTAAGCTGTCGGTGACAAGTTGAACGACAGAGCAATTTGGAGTGCAAGTTACCCGCCCGCGCTCTCCCCCGAGACCAGCACACGATCCATATCTACCTCGATACCGTTCTCCTGGATAATCGACGGAAGGTCCCTCCCAAGCCAGGCCCAGAAGTCGACCATGTCATCGAGGATCTGTTCGCCGACTGCTTCGGGAAGAAGACGGTAGTCGGGCTGGACCAGGACTGCGTTGTGCTTGAGCGCGAGCTCAATGATCCATGCTGGACACCAGTCTGCGAAGTCGCGCGAACCGCACACCTGGAGCATTTAGTGCATGAGATGTTAGATTTTATATCATTGCTCTTGATGGATGTGCGTAACGAACAAGTCCTCCACCATGTACCCGGACGAGAATGGGGGCCTTTGTTTTATGACCACCTGCAAGCGACTTCGGAATCGATACATCTACGAGAATCGGATGCTCTTCCACGACTTTGTATGCATGAGTGGAGATGTTGAATGCAGAGAATCTGTCTCCCAGTGGCACTGATTGACTAGTAATAGTGGAGACCATTGTGCGTACCAGCTTTATTCAGATAATGGGTGCTAACTTGCAACTTATTTCATAGCTTTATAAATCGTACGAGCTCGAGAGTCTTCTAAGTCAGCTAAAATGTAGCTGTCGGCAGGTCTGTCAGCATTGTCCACCCGGACTGCAATGACTCGGTGACCTTCTCATTAAGGGAGACCCGGGAACCTACATTTAGCATCCACTATGGAAAACCCGCATTTTGCTCCAATTCATCGTCAAGCGCTTACTCTATACATACTCATAGGATATGTGGTGTTATTTTTATCCACTGATCGCACTACAGTATGCGTTATCTCTCGCGGACATTAACATATTACATATATGTCGGCCGTCTTATCGAACATGATTTGTAAGTAGACAACATCGTGCCTGCGCATTGCGACCACAACATGGTCCGACTCGGAGAAGACGTGGCAGGCTGTCGTGGTTCAGGCTTGAGCGGCCACATATACATACATCAGCAAGTAAGTCAGACCTTGTAAACGACTTACATGTAGCAACGGGTCTTCTTTAGCCGTCCAATGTAGAATGCAATGCTGGCGAAAAGGAATCAAAGCCGAAGTCGTTGAACAAGAAGTCTTTGATTATATCGGAGTATCTCAGATTTGTTTGCTACATGGCAGAACTTGCAAATTTGCAGGCATGACATCCGGACAGTTGATCTAGCTCCCAATGTGAGACTGGTAGTTGTATAATCAAAGATCAATTACCTCCCATTGCACTCTAAATCGTCTTTATAAAATTATAAAAAGTTAAATCAAAAGACCTACATCAGCTAATTTTGCCCCCAGGCCAATCTGAACAACCAACCGCGGTCTGTGCAGACCCAGGTCGGTTGTTCAATCCAGCCTGGGGGCATATATTTCATTAACCTTTTATAAATTAATGGTACCTTAGAAAGACATGCTCCAACGTGGCTGCTTCACACAAACTGACTTCCAAACAAATTGACCCCTGGCACAGAATGGGATACTCCCTTGGGCCACGGGGTACGGAACATGCCCTGAAAGCAACCTTCCCAAAGAGGGACTAGGATATTGACTCCCTCCCCCATTTCAATAATAAAATCATCTCTCTAAGGTACTGTTAGATTATTAAAAGTTAAATAGAATCTATGCCACCAACCGACCTCGGTCTGAAGGGGGCTTTAATAATAAAATTGTCTTTACAAGATACCGATAGATTAGAAAAAGTTAAGTGAAAATTATGCCCCCAGGCTGGATTGAACAACCGACCTCATCATCACGTGATGTGACTCGTAATGTAACATTTGTGAGTACGAGTGACGCGCTCTACCACTGAGCTATAGGGGCAGTTATAATTTGTTTTAAATAGTCTAATATATATAAACAAACTGTTCTAATGCTGACCGATGACACATGGCCTCAAATTATTGACGCTAAGTACTAGTGGAAAGTGCTATCGGTCCTCGATTGGCAGGAAGCTCTGGTACAATGTTAGGTAGCGCTGAGTTCATAATTGATAGGACAACCTCATCTAAGGAGCGCGTCGCGACGCGGCATTAACTTTCGTTTCTGCAATGCGCCTCTTTGGTGTGAAAGACCGACAACCACGAGTAGTATAAAGAGACAGGGCGGGAAGTTCTGATTGGGTCGACACTGTGGCAACCAGTGAGACTGAACCGTCGCTGCGAGCAATAGAACCGGACAACTCACAAAGACAAAGAACATCGTGCCCGGAGACCACAAGTTGAGATGATTAGACCACGACACGAGGCATGATTAGACCACGACACGCGGCGTTCACCACACACATGCCCTATTGTGGGGCCAGCGGAGGAGCGCCAACCGCCGCCGAGGGGTGGTCGGGCCACTGCAACGAGGCGGGGGATGTTCAGGCCACAAACAAGTGTGGCTGTGCTCTGATACGCATAAAGAGGCTCATAACGCGAGATGAAACCTCTTTACTTCAGACCCCCATTCAACCTACTATCATCGCTCACGCTTCTAGAAGCAATCATCTCCAGTTAGCTCACTTATCAAATCAACAACTCACAAACAAGATGTTCGCGCATAAGAGCACCGAGCTTGTTCAGCCAAAGCCAACCAGGTCATATGACCTTCGCGGTGCGATTGTCCTTTTTGAAGGAGTAAGATCGACGTTCTTTATGCATGTAATAAAGACTTACTTTCTTTGTCTCCAGGACAGGATGGATCAGAAATTTTCAGTGTCGAAGGTGCCAATTCGCATTTCGCGTGCTCCGAAGCCTGGTGCACTTCCGGTACACGATGGAAGCAAACTTCCTATTCATCTTCGGAGCGTAGGAGGTCCTGTTCGTAAGAGGGGTGAGCGAAAGTTCGAGGCCGAGGAGAATGGGCTCTTTGGGTGTACGAAGGGGACTGGGGAGGATGAAGCTCGCCAACAATGCGCTTCGCCGATCGCTCACTCCTTCAAGACGTCGACTAAGCCTGTATCACCAGCCTCTCCGGTAGCCATTCAAGGAATGGGATACGACGACTACATGCGCCTATGCTCGCCGCCTCTCCCCCCGCATAAGCGACATCCTCACATGATGTCTTTTGCTTCATTATCAGTACCAGATGACGAAGAAAGGCTCGATTCATTGTCGACGACATCCTCCTCGATACGCGCTGCGTCGCCATCTCAAGCGTCCGTGACTCCTGGCGACTCTAGCACGAGGAACGCAAAGGAGACCACAAGTTACAACGTACAGGAGTGGATAGAGCGCACGCAGGCGTGCACAATTCCCACACCGATACGTATGCGTACTCCTGTGCAGTTCGTGGTATCAGCGCCGCCTGGGTCAGGGCTCGCCCGGATAAGGGCGATGAAGGTCACAGCAAATAAAGGATTGGCTTCTACTGGCGCTGTCTTCCAAACGACAGGCATTACCGCGAAGGACTCGTCAGACAGCGAACACAGTGTTCTGTCCAACGCTCCTACTTTAGCGGATAGCTACTCCACCGACGGCCGACTTGAGGATAACTCTCCTCACAGCACGCCATCGAGCAACAACGCCAGTCTTCGAACCATCCCGGGGTGCTCCGGGACTGCGGTCACGATCATCGAGAATCATAACGACCATAAACTCCGCTGGAACGCCTCTATGAGAGGTGATGCTGTTTCTTTCCCTATCGGCGCCGAGCGCGAGCGGCAGACAAAGGCAGAACATCTCGCGAGCAACAGGAGGCTACCCAAGCCACACTGGAACACTGCGATAGAGGCCGCTCCGATGAGCTTCTTGATGAACGCCGAGCGAGCTCTACAGGAAGGAGTATGAGCATCTACAACTTCGCCAGACGCAGTCCGTAGGACACAATAAAGCAAAGTACGGGAATCAAGGGAGTTGGATATCCTACGCTTCGAAAGCGAAGCAGCATGACGAGTGTGATAATTAGTCGAAAGTTCTCTTTCTTACTTCAGATTCTCTCTCACCTCCGCCTTATCTCCTTTCTTTCTCCCTTCTAATTTCCACTATTCACATCCTCTCCATCACATAGTGTCTTCGTAGGTTCTGAATCATTGGATGTAGCTGCCCCTTGCACGTCCTGCCCTCTAGTAACCCTACAGCGTAGTGACTGAGTAGTGTATACACTAGAGTGAACGAGCTCTTCTTTGTATAGTAGATCTTACCTTGAAGAGACATCCAAAACGGAACCAAGTTAGCTTGAGCTAATGATGGTCTTTTCGTGTCGACGAGGGAGGGAATCCAATTCCGAGCTGTTGACTACACATCAGAAACCTGCTCACCAGTTATTACCTTTATGTTCGCTTCCTATAAGATGTTCCAATTGCTCGCTCTAGTGCTTCGTCGCCGTTGTCTTATCGTACTTTGGTGTGATGGAATGCAATATCAGTTAGGGGTTTTGGGCACCAGTGCTACTGGCTTGCCACGGAGGGAACGGCGTTCAAGTTTTCTCACGGCGGTCTTCCAAACTTCCAAATGAAACTTTTGCTTCCTCTCCATCCCCTTCAATATTTACAATCTCCTCATCGCCCACTACAACAGAGCCATGCTACAACTGGTTGTACTCGAGGATTCCGCGTAAATACTGGATCTGATGCAGGTCGCATGCATGATTTTTGTAGAGCCGGGTCATGCGGAGAGCTCTTAGGCTTAATGAACACTGCTGTCCGAGTCGCCTGGATTTGTATCGAAGTATTACCAGTGAGCTTCAATATTACTTCGTTTGATTTATACATAGGCTCATCAATTCATGGCAGGACTGCTTTGTGCCGCGTAATCGCACTCTCTTCTGCCACTAGCCAACGATGTTAAAGGATGCGACCCCGAGCCTCTTGCCGATAGCGCTCTTGTAGTAAGTGCTGGGCGACGGTCAACCAACTCAAGTAGGATGGAGGAGCTACAGTGAATGAGCCAGGAGTATAACGTCATGGTATGTAATACTCATCAGTCTCCGTTACCTTACCCATTTTCTACGGACCAGGGCAGTGCACTGGTCGAAGTCTTACTCTTCCATTGCCCTCACTTGGTAGACCATCCTCTCAAGTAACTCTTAACACCGAAAGGTGACTGCATAATCTTGGATGTCCTTTCCACTTAGTCATTGATCTGAGATATAAGCAGAGGAACTACTGTCCATGTATGATGATCTCCTGTTAAGGGTATTATAAAAGGCCATGGAGGTACGATATTCTTGCCAATAAAGATACACATATACTTACTAGCTTGCTAGCTTACTAGGAGCACAAGCATTCACCATAACTTCGTTATTTGATATAGATGAAACTATCCGAAAAGATAGCTCTGAGTCGCTGTCGTAGTTGGTAACGCTTCCTTCAGAATAAGATTGAATAAGCTCCAGATTTTCATTGGCCTACAGACACGTTATCTCTTATCTACTCATCATCAACGTGAGCCCTCTGCATGGGAGTGGGCTCCTCAGTAATGATCTGACAGCCCAGCCCCATGCAAATGCGCAAAATCGCATGCAAATCGCTGGCACCTTCGATTTTTCGCCTCTTCTTTCCAAGGAGTGTAAACACGATAGCATTCACCGGGGAGGCTTCCAATGCGCTCATACCCCAACCGCATTGGTTCGGTCCCCGCTTTCAGATGGTCTTCCTAGTCCTTGCAGGGACGAGTGCAATGCTTTCCCACCACTTCTTGTACACTCGTGTTCTGGAGTTCGACTCACGACATGAATGTCAATGGATCTTCAATTTGGCTGACAACGATGGGTGGAGCCGATGTATCCAGTGGGAAATTGTTCCAGTGCGACGTATACATTGGGACATAATCTGTGGATGTCACTCATAACGAAACTGTGACAACGGTAGAGGTCTTGGATGTCAAACTACGTCAACTACTTGGTCAATCTGACAAAACCGCGCCCGATTTACAACGTGCTTCAATTTACATCCCTTACCTTGGGCCGGATGCTCTGCGGTCTCGACAATATCAATGTGGACGCAATGATACGGGTAACGCTGGAGGAAGATGAAAACAATGTCCTCATACTCAACATTTGGCGCACCTCAGTATAGCTCCAGTTCAGTGCCGTGGCTCTGGAATCCCGACTTATCAAGTATCTACTCGAATCTTAAGCAGAACATCAGCATTAGCCTATTGTCTAATCCATTAGGCATACCAATGATAGACGCCAAGACGAATTATCTATACCCTAGCATCATATACTCCTACAACCGACCTCACCTCGCCCTTACGTATGGATTGGGACTTCTTACGCGAACCTCTGCATTTTTGCCGGATTCAACTCGATTTCTAGCAGCAAACGTGAGGATTCATTGGATTTCTCTCGTTTACTCGTTGCTATCCTCAATTCGGACCTCGGAAGAGTTTATCAATATTATATGAGTTTAAATCACCTTTATCGAGCGTATAATACAGTGCAAGTATGTTGCTGGTGGGGCGATTTGAGGCTGACACCGTTGAATCTTCATCAGAGATGATATATGTACATGTAGTAGGATACATAACTCCGATTTCAAATGGCCTATCGTAGAAGGCCTAGTTGTTACGAAAGGACAAATGATTAAAACAGATCATGCGAGTGTTTTGATTTGGTCAAAGGCTTTGCAAACTATATCCTTCGCATCCCAACTTGACCATTTCCTGCGGCTACCATCCCGCAAGAACGACCGAAGGTCCAAGCTGACTGCATCAAACAGACTTGCGAATATCTGACTAGCTTTTTTAGCGGCTTCCAGGCATTCTTTACGGTTATCTGAGTTCGCAACGGGCTGCCGGAGAGCCTCCAATAAATTGTAGAGGACTTTGCAATCCATAGCCGAAGCGATTTGGCTACGGGCTCTCGGAAGAGGAGAAATCGGGAAATCTACAGAGAACGCGTGGGTTGAAAGGCAGACGAACTGTTTGGAAGAGGCAGCGGCTAGGATCATAACGCTAAGGTTCGGGACAATGCCCATGACCTCGTAGAGGTGCAGTACTTCGACCTTAGGTGTCTTTGCGATGAAGTCGATGGAAAAGGAGATTTCATGAGTCGGCAGACTGGGAAACTTCTTACGGGCCTGTGCGCAGATGGAAAACATGTTCTTGACTATCGATGCCTCGCACAGAATGGGAAGGAGAGCCAGGTCTCGGGAGCCCTGAGTGAAGAGACCTTTGAGCAGTTAGAGATATAACTGATGTCGAGTTAAATGACGACCTACCCTCTCTGGTGTCTGGACTGTTGCATTTCGCTTTATGATCACCGTGTTTCCACGCCTTCCTTTGGCAAGATGGTGAGCAGTAGAACGTGCACAGACACCCGGCGCATCTATGCATGTCCCGACGACGAGCCTCCACGATGCACTCGACCTATCAATCGAAGAGTCAGCATACGGCAAGTTGGATTATTGACGGAGCATACATTAGCGCACTGAATGGGCACTCTCCGAAGCTGAAGAGATAGTAACCCCTGAACCGTGCACCTCTCAGTAATGAGATTGAAGAGAGTGACCCACTTGTCCTTCAACGGACCAGACTCCTGTGCACGCACGGCTCTTGCTGCAGTGCGCCTGCCCTTGATGGTGGAAAGAGCAGCTATTACAGAATAATAGGACATGTACACTGGAGTTGTTTCAATTATTTTCCCAATGATGTCGTTCAGTCTTCTGACAAAATCTTCTAATCCCTGGGTTTGCTTCATTTCGTCCGTTGCCTTGAGTAATATGGACAGGAAGTCATTCTCGAAAGCCTCCACCACCCACAGCACACCGTTTGTGCAACGCATTGCCATGAATATCAACATGAAACATGAGATGCAGGTCTCAAGCCGATCTTCTTGACTCGATGTCGTCTCCACGCGAATACCTAAGATTCCGTCCAGAAGGGCAACAACAGTAGCGACAACATTTCTGGACAGGAAAAACCGCATTGTTTCGTCGCTGGTGTCGAAGAGCAGTCCAGCGATGTTGATAGTTGTCTTAATCGGAAGCAATTGGTCCTCTGTCGCTTCGAAGCCTTCGAGCTGTCGCAGGACGGCATTTGGAAGACGGCTCGTACGAGAGCTCACGTAGGTCCGGACTAGCTGGCCTAAAGTTATTCGTTCCTAAAGTTAAGCAGTGAGAAACAGAAGAATGACGCGGTTAACCACAACTCACCGTACGATCTTCGATTTCGCTATTCGACGCGTTCAATAGATGAGATAAGAGCTCCTCGCCATCAAGAGATGCAATGCGAGGTAATTGAGAGTTCATAGTCTTCGACAAGCGTAGAGTAAGGAGTTGAAGGAATAAGAAGGGGAGTAACGAGTGTGAGTTCTGTGCGATGATGGTAGTCTCTCCACACGTTACAATTCTCTTTTATATGGTAGCAGATTCACAATTGTGGTTGAAACCCTTCTGGTTAGTATAGAGCCACAGAATCATCCGAACCACAGCACTCAAAAATGAATCCATCGTGGTTTGTCGTAACTCGTGCATAAATATTCATCCCCTCAGTCAGTTCCAGAAGTTTGGACTTTATACCAATGGACTTGTTCCAGAGCGGGAATCGTTATAGTGGCTAACATCAGTTTTGTCGATGATGTTAATGGAATTATGAATATGTATTTGCAACTTTACCGTTTACGAACTTCGATCTGCAAAGTCACTCAGGGCCGGTCGTTCTGATTGCTAGGTTTAGTACTACGATTCGGATTAGTATCCACCTCCGGACGGAACCGGAGCACGTGAAGCTCGAGCCCGTTTACCATCAACTACAACAACCAGGACGGTTAGAACTCGTCCTGGCCGATAAACATCTTTCAAACTCGGACTCTTGTTATAATCTGCTATCTTGAAAGAATTATGTGCCCTAAAAAGGACATGGATAATGAACTTAGGGAAAAATCACGCGAAACCTCAAGCTACCGTGCGAGTGCATTACTTGAAAGTAAGCCGACTCATCCTTCTTCGCGCCTCAAGGGCAAGTCTCAAAACATATACAGCAGGTAATCTGGATATTTGTGTATCAAATCTATGGTCCTTCGCTATCCTAACCTCCATTGTTCTCTTGCCCACCGTAGCATGTCGCTACAAATCTCGAGGCTGAGAAAGTCATCAGGCTTTATACTAGACACGCCCTCTATTCTACTGGTACAATTCGGATCATCATTCACGCTATTATTGCGACGGGTAAGAAATCTACCTAGCTGACGGAAGGTAAGTCTGTACCCTTAAATCCAGCCTAGGTGCACGACGTTCACGGCTTTTGTGCGTGAAGAGCGAGCACGATTGGTCGGCGGCAGCCGCTTACCTACTGACTGACGTCAACCAGACCGGGTGCAGCAAAACAAATACGCCAAGACCGATTGTAGTTGCAAATTGCGAGGTTTGACTCTTGAACATCGGAAACACAATGGCTCCGAACATACCAAAGCCCAGCTTTGCAAGCCAGTCACCGACTCCAGTCACGGTAGTAATCAAGTGTTACAGCCCTCATTGCATTCTGGAGCACGGGGAAGCCGTTTTCTATAAGCGTACGTTCATATGAATACTCGGTATGTTGTCATGCTTATGTGGATATCACGAGTTAAATTCATACAGAATTTGGTACTGTCAGAATCCAATTCAGCCAAGAACTTAACCGTACGGTAAGCATATTAGCCTTCTTTTATATTAGAGAATCTCACACATAGGGCTTGGCAAAATCCAAGGATATCGGCCGACCCGACTGTTTTGATGTAAACGCACCGAAAAAGGGTCCGCGGCGCATGCAGATTAAGTGAGATAAGATTTCGAACTGTATCTGATAAGATGTAATGATAAGATAACGCCGAAGATCGGACTAGTGATCCCAAACAGCACTGGGACAAATCGTGTAATTCAAAATAAGTCTTGGACTATCCACAAAGTGAGCCGAACTATCCAATGAACGCGATAATGATTTAATTGACCGCCCGATAGGCCCCGATAGTTGTAATTCACAATACATCCATTCCGTGACCGCGCAGCGTGCTTCCCGAAGGCACATTGATGAAAGGAAGCGATTTTGTTCTGCTTCGTACGAAAACTTCATGAAGGGCCAATACATTGAGCTCGGCCCTTGGATGCGACTCCGGTGTATGACTGACCCCGAAAATATATATTTAACTACGTACCGTCAAGATGGCCTATTCGTACATCGACTGTGCAGCCTACGAATACTGATAACTCTTCATCAACCTCGAGCTGGAAGATGACCCACAGTCTATTCCTCGCTATGTCTCAGTCAATCGTACAGCCAATATCACACTCCTTCACTAAACGCGACGACGACGACATCGACTACGACGAGATGACCCCCGAAGTTCGGAACGCTTATGCTGCGTATTACAGGCATATCGCGTACACAAAACAGACGGTTTACTTCACCTCGTGTATCATCTTCCTTGCCCTCCTCTTCCACCTCTTCTTCATGATTAAGAAGTATGCCGCCCTTCGGCAAAAGCGAGGATGTTCGGGCGTTGCTCCGCCGACCGTTGAGGCTCAGATCGGCCCAGGAGAAAGGCATCTTACGGCCAAGTTTTCTATCAGGAGGATGCCTGTTGCAATCCTGAACTTCTTGAGGATTGTTTGGTGCAGGTACAATATTCAGGTCGATCCGTTTGACTGGACAAGTCGCTTCACCATGATTGAGATCGCAATCCCTGTCGCATACTGGATTGCACTCTTGACCTGGACCTTCGTTAATTGTGAGCTCAATTTTACAATTCCAATTTGTCTTTAACTGATTGGCTATAATATATACATAGGTACAAGTCTCGTTGACGGTCGACCATTAGACTTGCTTTACTGGGCTAATCGTTCTGGAACTATTGCAACTGGGCAATTGTGCTTTATTGTTGCGCTGGCTGGAAAGAACAACATCATAACTTGTGGGTGCTTCTACCTTTCTTCCTACTCGGAAGTCTTCAATTGAATCCCTCTCGTAGTCCTTACAGGTATTAGCTATGAAAAGGTACATACGTACTGTATAACTATAGTCTTTCCCAGAAAGTTCTGACTTCTCTGTTATATAGTTGAACATTCTTCATCGCGCTGTCTCTCGCACCTTATTGGTGCTAGTTTGGGTCCACACGGCAGGATGGGTACGCTTTTATCCTCTTCTCCGCCTCGATTATGGTTATTGATTCTTTTATTGTCGATCAGTGCAAATACGGGTATGTATTTTGTTCATAATACATCTCACATCGCTGCTTATGATCTATCAGCTTGACAGATGGCTTAGCTCTAACAAACGGCTGGATGGCCGCTGGATTAGTAGCAACCATTGCCTTTACAATTTTAGTACTCTTGGGGGATAGGAGACTTCGAGCGCATAACTATGAACTCTTTTTGATCGGGCATATCATTTTAGCTTTGTCAGTGCCTTCGTCCTGCGTTAGCGTCCTTTCTCCGAAGCATTTACGTTTAACCATCAGCGTCTTTCTAATGGGAACGTATTGGCACCTCAAGAAGTTCTTCCCAGAGTAAGTTGGTCCTCCTGCTCTTCCCGCTGTCTATAATAGATCTTCTCAGGTACATTAATTACGCGTGGCCGACGTTCTTGATCTGGGCGCTTGACCGGGCTATGCGAGGCTGTCGTGCCGTCTTCGCGAAGTTCCAGGCTAAGAACTCCGCAACGAAGGAAGCGCTCGTAGAGATCCTTTCCGCCGACACCCTCCGCGTCACGCAGTCTTACCCTGCGGAGAGTACGATGCACTGGAGCGCCGGACAAAATGTTTATCTCTCCGTTCCGGTGGTGTCGAAGAAATGTCCTCTTGAGGCGCACCCCTTCACGGTAGCATCGATCGACAGCTCTGTCAGTGCCGACACGGCAACACTGGAAGGCGAGAGGCAGTTGAAACTTATAATCCGTGCCCGAGAGGGTTTCACCCGGAGGCTCTATGAATACGCTGTGAAGAACGGCGGTGCGAAAGGTGGTTGTCGAGTTTCGGCATGGATTGATGGCCCATACGGGCCATCATCTAGTTGCCATGCTTTCCCTAATGTTGTGTTCGTTTCTGGTATGGGCCTTTCTTTTCGATGCTCTACGTTTCACTGATCGGGCGCTAGGTGGTTCTGGGGTGGCGTATACTCTTCCGCTTTTGTTAGATATTGTGAGGTATGTAAGTTGCTATGCTGTATCGATACCATCTTAATCCCTTCTTAGGCGCGCTCGGATAGGCGGCGCTGTCACCACTCGTATCCTGTTCGTATGGACATTCCGAAGGCGAGGTGAAATATGCACTCAGCCTAACACTTACCTCTTACTCATCTCTTACTCTCACTTATAGAGCATATACGATGGATCTCCGAAGATCTCGCATCACTCATGCAGGCCAAACCGTCGAACATTACTATTGAGTTCTTTTTCCACGTCAGTGGGGAGCATCCTTCAGTGACTATGCTTGAGAAGGAGCACGACAATAGCTCTTCCATCTCTGGCTCTTCGCCTTCAGCTAGCAAGGAGATTTTAGATTCCCCAAGTTTTTCATTCGAAGGGCGCAGTGTCCCTATCATTTCTGGTCGCCCCAACTTGAAGAGCATGTTGTCTGAATGGATTTCCACGTGTGGGCAGTCGATTTCGGTAAATGGTGAGATTATTCTACGATAACTATCTTACGGATTGCTCATACTTTCGCCCAGTTTCAGGACCCACATCCTTGATCGCAGATATCCGCTCCACCTTCTGTGATCCTAGCATAACAGGACTTGTGACCGTTCTTCGAGGTGGCCCAAGTATTCAGTTGAATGTGGAGTCGTTCTCGATATAGCAAGTCGCGACATTTGATCTCGTATATGGAGGGGAATGCCATTTGATAAATTCGGAATTCATAAACGTACTACTGTACAATGGAGTTCGTACGAACGTTTGACATGTCTGTGGAAGTATATTCGCCCTTCCAATCAAAATAGAATAAGTACATATTGCTTCATAAATTGACAGGGATGCATGTAAGATGTGGAACTACAAAAGGATATATATTTGCTCGCATCGTATTGAATCAGAACCACTGTGATATGTATGCTCTGATGAAATGAATCAATAATCAGATGAGTGTACTAGAAACCGTAGTCTTACCAGTGATCATTTATTGCATTGCACCTCCCTCAGATCTCCAACATTACCCCCCTTAAGGCTAAGGGCGCAGAGTGTCTTCTTTGCTGCACATTTCGTGCACCAGACAAAGTAGGTATTATTCACTCCTTTCCATTTGCGATGGTCGCTATCCGGATGGTTGCATCTATCGGATTTAGTGTATCCTGGAGGTCCAGAGACGTCGCTTTGCAACTTCCTGAAACGACAGCTATCAGACATATCGATTTAGAAGTAGTGTGCGTAGAGATGGAGGTAGAGTTGTTTCTGTGCTGAAGAGCGTATCGCCAGCCAGATTTATATACTAGACCAACAGCATAGCCCATAATGCGAAGCTCTTCTTTCTCTTGCAGATGAAGACATGAGGTACACTGACGAAGTGTGTTTGAGCTCGAAGAGGTCATAGCCTGGTTGCATTCGATATACTGTATGATCGTCAGCGGTATTGCTTTGGATAAGAGTAGGCACTGAAATCTTAAATGCATACTGTTTGTCACTAGAGTATATCCCGCAGTAATCGGAGAAATCAGGGCGGGAGTAAGATCATACGCAATCAAAGTTGGAGTAGTGCAGCTCGAGCACCGGCAGAGCATCGATGACGGTGAAAACTAGAGACAGCTTTTGTGTGACGATAAGAAGCCGGATAGATCGGGAAATTGATGTAGATGGTGGTCGCAGTGGCTAAACACAGCCAGTAGTCTAGTCTAGCTCTGTTTTCTTTTTGGCGCCAGCGATAATAAGCACGATGAACGGAACTCCGTTAATGCAGTGGTCTACCAATTGAGAAAGAGTAAGTGCAGTAATCGCCTTTTGGTAAATGAAGACAGGAGATTTTACACATGGTGCCGAGGTTTTGTTCATAATAGTCAATCAGTGGATGCTCGCTACGCTAGAGAAATGGTGCATCTAAGCGATGAAGCTTGGTTCCGAGAAGGATGACAAACCTGATAAGACTCCGGAGGTGAGTGTTATGGGAGGTACCATCGATGTATGTATATACGTGACCAATTCCGAATAGTACTGATGTATTTAATTTAGCTGACGGGTTATCATGAAGGATAAAGTACGAGAGTGCTTACAATTGGACGGTAGGCGGCATCCGAGACATCTGATGTTTAGCTTGCTCATGGACTACACAAGTGATCGCATGATGCGAAGCAATATCAGAGCTTCAACTCAGGCACGCGCAATAGTTTGTATGGAAACGAACGAGCTCTGATAGGCTATTCAAAGATAGAGATTGGCTCAATTAAACTTCAGGGGAATCAATGTGAACCCCGATCGCGGGGTATCGATGCGTTCATTCAAGTTCCTGAACACTACATTTTGCATTTGAAATGAGGGAAGCTATTAGACGCTCACATTGTGTACGGCAGTTTCTCCTTCACGGCGCGTTCGGTTTGACCGATCTATTTCCAGAAATCCGAGACATACATCAGTAGCCCTGGATAATGTAAAGTTTATTTACTAGAGAAAAAAGTTAGTTTCCGAGCTTGGGAGAAAAACAATGCCTACAGATTGCGCAAATGATGTGTTTCCAGGCCGTCTGGTGTTGGGATGATGAATGGGAACGGAAACCATTACATATGTTGCAACTGATAACTATCTTCCGCGAAGGCCATTCTAAAGCGTAGAAAAGTATGTCAGATTACGCATCGCACTGATGGGAAGTCAATGCAAATTGCTCGACTGGAGTCTCTTGATTCGTTCTCACTTTTTTTTGAGATGAGATATGTGAGCGAATGGAGCGAAGCGCTTGTATTGTAAATTTCATCGAGGTACCTAGTAATTGAATGAAATTGAAGCTAACGCCAAACTGTTTAATTGAGCGTTCGTCTCGCTGTCAGTGGTTGTGCCGCCGATCAGATAGAGAAGTAGGTTATAAACGTTATCATGTGGCAGTGCAAAGAAGCGGACGCTCATGCCACGTGTCGTCGTTCCTGCTCTTCTCTCACAGTGAATCTCTCCCATTGAAGACTATGTCGCAGCATAAAGACCTAATCGATCCTGCATTGTAGTTACAGTAACAAGGAGGCACCGATGAGCATGTGTGCTACGTTGTAGAATGCCACACGACTCACTGTGTAAAAAAACTTCATTGCCGAAAGGCGATGCAATTGGGTGATTGTCGCAGGATGTAGAGACCAGGTTACTTTAAGAAGCGCCGTAGGATCATTCAAGATTGCAGCTGACCCGTAAGTGTCGAGATTCCCTGCATCCTGAAGGCCAGTGAAGTTGAATGCCCATGAATGCTCGCACTGGTTCTCGCTAGTATAGTCAGGGAGATTCAGATAGAACGCCGATGCCGATGTTTAGAGGCCGGTGGCGCCAAATGTCCGAAGACGCCGCAGAGTTCAATGGCGCAGAAAGTCAAAACAGAAACCTGAAGTTATGTTGGCGGAGGAGCGGGGGCAAAGGGAGACAAGGACAGAGATTGATCATCAAGTGGGTGCTTGTTCAAACTAGCTAGAATGTCTTGATCCAGCACTGAAATCGTATGGGAAATACAATTTTTTATCAGCACTGACGGCTACGCCAGGACTCACGTAACTAGAAATAATCTTGGTCTTGACTGTCCGACATGATAGCGCTTTACTTTGGTGGCGTCCCATGAAATTTTCAGTCCAATTTCTACGGAGGAATGAACAAAGATGAAAACAGTGCTCAGGCTGAGCCGTGGTCTAATCGAGATCGAAGAAACGTATTCAATGAATTTGCGTATCTCTCCGCCTTTTCTGGCCAGTGTTTCTTTATCGATGTCAGGACATCTTGTATACCCGCGTTGACCCACTTCCATTCGACAGCCTCGGTTTGCGTGAAGCCGCTCTCCCTTTTAATGGCCACGGAGCTCGCGTCGTTTCCCTTTCCGAGCCGCTTCAAATCGTCAGGCAGTTTCGGCAACTCCTTCTCCTTGCCGAGCGCCTTCAGCAAAGCGGGAATTAGGGAAGCAAGAGCGTCTTTCGTTTGAGGCTCTGCCAACGGCTCTCCTCGACAACACGACTGCGCGAGGAGGACACACGACGTCAAGTCAGACGTCGCAGCTGGAAGACCATATGAGGGGTAAAGAGCAGCAAGAGCCACGGCCTGCTGAACGACTTCGCTTCCTGACGACCTTCCAGGGGCGAAAACGATATGGCGAAGCATGCGACGAGCTTCTGTGATGTCTGGTATGTCAAGACCGTATCGCTGACGATTCGAAAAGACGTCGATGAGAAGCTTCGGATGCCACTTCACACAGCGGTCTATGGGTGACAACACGTCAACACGGTACAACTATCATGACCGTTATGCACGCACCAATGAATTCAATCACAGTATCTCGATCAACCACTCTCCCTCCGTTCCTCCAAGCCACTAGCAGTTCGGCAATCCTCTCTAGTTGCGCGGCGTTATTCGAATGATGAAGTAGTCGCCGTATTGCATTTGAGCGAACCTGTGGGTGGTTGATGGAGGGGCTTTGACCTATGCGAGGTGATACAAAGGCGTATTGCTCCTCGAATAATTCTGAAGGTGCCTTCGAACGTCTGACAGTCGGTGTGGCCTTTGAGGACGACGGGGAAGGCGCGACATCAACCTCTATTTGCTTCTTCTTGGAAGAGAAAAGATCTTCTTCCTCCTCGAAAGCGTCTTCAAACGCATCGGCTGCCTGGAATGAACGTTTTTTATTCACTATTGCAACACTTGTAAATACGAGAAAAGCTAGCACGACATTATTTGCATACCTGAAGAGCTTGAACTAAAGCATAAAACTGAGTGTCTTTCGACTTTGAAAGCTCTTGCGAGCGCTGAACTTCGCAGCAACATCGTCATCGCAAAAGAACTTGTGAGGCGGTCTCATAATTTTGGTCCTCTGCAAGATAGTAATCCCACGCCTCGCAACTTGAACTTGAAATAAAGTTGGCTTCAGCTACTTTGTTACTTCAATACAGTCCTCCTCATCGTAAATACTCCTTTATTGCCAGAATTCAGAAAAGATGCAAGACGGAAGGGCACCTAGGGTAAAAAATCGAGCACCGGCGGCGATACAAGTATGTAACCAATCACTCTTATGCAAGGATGATGTTGCTCAAGCTCAAGTAGATTACAGCAGAGCAACTGCTTCGGGAAGCACAAGAGCGCCAGGAAACAGCATTTCGCGCACCAAAACAACGCATTGAAGACTTTGAGGAACTACATGAATACCGAGGTCGGAAGCGTAAGGAGTTTGAGGAGAGGATTCGGCGGACGAGGGGAAACTTGTATGTTTTCATGCTTGGGTTCATCTTTCGGGTGCTGACTTGAAGCAGGAAAGAATGGAAAGCCTATGCTAGTTGGGAGGTATGTACGCAATTAAAATGACTGGAGCTGTGACTGAAACTCAACGTAGGCGAGTCAAGGCGAATACGAACGTTCGCGTTCGGTATACGAGCGCGCTCTCGATGTCGACCCACGAAGTGTCCAGCTCTGGCTCTCCTACACAGAGATGGAACTGAAGGGGCGAAACGTCCAGCATGCGCGTAACTTGTTTGACCGAGCAGTGACTTTGTTGCCGCGCATCGACCAACTCTGGTACAAATACGTGTATTTGGAGGAACTGCTCGGAAATGTCGCTGGCGCGCGTCAAGTGTTTGAGCGATGGATGCAGTGGGAGCCAGAGGACAAGGCATGGCAGGCGTACATCAAGCTCGAAGAGCGGTACCAAGAACTGGATCGCGCGAGTGCGATCTACGAGCGGTGGGTTGCTGTCCGACCTGAACCCCGCGTCTGGGTCAAGTGGGCGAAGTTTGAGGAGGAGCGAATCAGGCCGGACAAGGCTCGTGAGGTGTTCCAGATGGCACTGGAGTTCTTTGGTGATGATGCGGAACAAATCGAGAAGGCACAGGCGGTGTTTAGCGCTTTCGCGAAGATGGAAACACGATTGAAGGAGTACGACCGAGCTAGGGTGATCTACAAGGTACGCACTCCCCCAGACGTATGTGCTTCTAGGTTTTAAACCCCCCTTAGTTCGCGCTGGACAGACTACCTCGCTCCAAGTCCCAGGCACTCTATGCTGCCTACACAAAGTTTGAAAAGCAACATGGAACTCGGAACACCCTCGAAACCACTGTTCTGGGGAAAAGGAGGATCCAATATGAGGAAGAACTTGCGCACGACGGTCGAAATTACGACGTATGGTTTGACTATGCTCGCTTGGAAGAAGACTCACTGAGGTCACTTCGGGAGGAAGATGCGTCGGAGGACGAGATTGAAAGCGCGATAAACCGGGTTCGTGAAGTCTACGAGCGAGCTGTTGCGCAAATACCCCCCGGTGACTTGAAGCGTCACTGGAGACGGTACATCTTTCTGTGGTTGGACTATGCATTGTTCGAAGAAGTGGATACCAAAGTCTGCTGTTTCTCTCATAATTATTTTTTGGCAGGTGCTAACACTCGTCCACGCAGGATTATGATCGGACACGGCAAGTATACCGAACAGCATTACAAGTTGTCCCCCACAAGCAATTCACTTTTGCGAAGCTGTGGCTCATGTTTGCGAACTTCGAGGTCCGGCGACTTGATCTACCTGCAGCGCGCAAATTGCTCGGTGCTGCAATCGGCATGTGTCCTAAGGAAAAGCTTTTCAAAGGCTATATCCAACTTGAGCTCGACGTAATACATTTGCTCTTATTATTTGCACGGTTTACTGACATTGCCTTTCAGCTCCGAGAGTTTGACCGCGTGCGAACACTCTATGAAAAGTACATCGAATACGATCCAACGAACTCCTCGGCCTGGATCCAATTCGCCCAGTTTGAGGCAGCGCTCGCGGACTATTCACGAGCGCGAGCCATATTCGAACTCGGCACATCGCAGCAGCCGCTCTCGTATCCTGAAAACCTGTGGAAGGCGTACATTGACTTTGAGTTTGAGCAGGGCGAGCGACAGCGTACGAGGGATCTGTATGAGCGCCTTGTGCGCTTGAGTGGCCACGTCAAGGTCTGGCGCGCGTACGCAGAATTTGAATCGAGCCCGATTCCTGACAATCAGGCGTCGAGGGAAGACGAGGACGAGGATGAGGAGGAAGAGGAGAAGATGGTGGAGGGCGATTTGAACCTGGCTCGCCAGGTATTCGATAGGGCATACAAGGACCTGAAGAACAGGGGCCTTAAAGAAGAGGTATGTGCCAGCTTATTTGACGTTCTTGAAGGTGGCTGATTTGTGTGCAGCGCGTTGTTCTGCTGGAGGCATGGAGAGACTTCGAGCAGAAGAACGGAACACCTGCGGATGTCTCGAAGGTTCAGGCAATGATGCCCATTGTCAGCCGCAAGCGGAGGACGGTCGACGAAGCGGGCGACATGGTCGAAGAGTGTACGTTTTATATCTTTGTCGACTTTCCCTCTTGTGCTAACTTTTATCAGACTGGGACATGGTGTTCCCCGATGACGAGCGGGAGGCAAACCCGGCGTCGTTCAAGTTCCTCGAGATGGCACACAAGTGGAAGCAGATGCAGGCGGCGAAGGTCGGAAGCAGCGGTCTTGGTGCTTTGCTGTCTGCCTCCGATTCTGCACCTGCTGCTGACAACTCCCGTGGCCAAAATGACGATAGTGACTCGGAGATGGCGAGCTCTAATGGTGGAGACTAATTTTATTGTCTGAAATATTTCCTCGCTCGAATTTGTAACTGCGATGTAATGTTACCTTCTATTTGATCGAGACTGTTGGTTGCGACTAATCTCCAAAATCGTGCATTACGAGCTCTATATAATAGTAATCAAAACTGCATGTTACTTCAAAAGTCTCTCACTGTGTAAATGGAGCGTGTATGTAATGTAGTGATCTCTATTATCGCGGACCGAATTATATAACCCGCGTTGATATGTATGAGAGCGTGTACCATAATTTCTGTGACCCGCTGTGATCACCTACTTACTTACCTTCACGTCGCCGCAACCCATAATAGCTTTGCGAAATTGCTGTCCATCGCAATTGCTACTTGAAGCACAGTGAACACTTACCTTGCATTCTGATGTCTGACAACGTGTCACTTGTACGACGACCTATTGAATCTTGATGGACAAGTTTGCTACCCTTGAGCCTGTCCGGCTGTACGCAACTGCTGTTGCTGCATCCACCGGACCAAAGCTGCTGGGCAGAGGCCAGAAGATACCAGTAACCCAGCATCTTATAGGTCGACTTCCAGCTGAGCTGCATATCGCTGTCCTTGCGTATTTGGAGATTCCGGATGTCCCATCCTACAGCAGGTCATCTCGCATCTTTGCCGAACTAGCTCGCGACGAGCGTGTCTGGGAGGAAAAATGGAAACAATTGGGTGTGGAGGAGCACGGACTAGACGGTATCCTGGATGTGCTGGAGGCGAGACAGAAGGAGAGGATCGTACCTCCGTCGAATGCAGTTGACATTGTGGACGATGAATTCGGAGACTTTGCGTCGGGGTCAGCTACTCCTCAAGACCTGGTTGGGACGTTCAAAGGTATTTCGCTTTCATCCCATCCTGCCGTAATTTCTGGGTCGTCCAAACCATCCTTCAGGCAGAAGTTCATTCGCGTCCATTCCGTTCTCAAGCCACTACTTCCCAGTCTTTCATCGCCACCTCATTTGATACTATCGACACTCTTCCAAGCGCCTTCACCGTCCCTTTTGCAACAATCTCAGATTCTACATGCACTTGCACTCTATCTATCTCCTCTTGTTCGACCTGTTCGGCAGTACAACATCCTTCATTCTTCCCTACGGTCGGCTATAGACCGATTTCAGGCAAATCTTCTGTCCGCGTTTGACGTTGCAGATGGTAAGCATGACGAGGAGGCCATGAGAGAGGCTGCCGCTGCAAGCTGGGAGGTTTGGGATGGGCACTTTAGTCAGAAGGAGCTTCCTGTCACGGACTGGGAACTGGGTCGCGTATGGGGAGAGAAGAGGGAGATTTTCTACGAGCAAGGAGACTGGAAGCCGCTAGACAACTTCACGTACGTTGTCTGTACTGTATCACACATAAACGAAAACTTAGTCCTGCAGGAAAGAAGATGCCTTGGACTTCGACGCCATGGACAGCTTCATGGAGCATATACTCTCCGCTCTGCGAAACGATGGTGCGATTGCAGTTCGGGTCTTTCCTGCACCGTCATTTGTTGTCCTTTCTTTCGCTGAGCGAATGGCGAATGAAGTGGTGAGAGTAATTTCTCATGCTTAGGAATCACAATCTCATGCATTTGTAGGTTGGGGAATATATCGCCCCTCTTTTAACCAAAGCGCGAGAGATCTCGAACGAAACGTTCCTGAAAGCGACTGCAGCTACCTTTCGTGAGGCATGGCGGATGGTAGATGTACTCGTGCAACTGAATGACGACGCAATCCAAAAGAATCAAGTTTTCGTGACAAAAACGCAGGCTGAAGACGTCGTGTAAGAGACAGTGTATATTCTCTTCTGGATAGCATGGGTCTAACGGGCTACAGATATCGCATGTTTGAGCCTAATATGGACGAGTATCTAGATGAAGAAGTGGAAACGCTGAAGCAAGCGCTTGAGATGGTCAACAGAGGTTGGGAGCGCAAGGTATGAGGTTATATCAACATGAATACTTTGAGTCTGAAATTTTCAAGGTTAGCGCACAGGCAAGTGCAACCAGTCCTACAACACCGACATCTGGAGCTCGATTCCTTGGCTCTCACAATCCCGCGCAAGTCAAGCGTACAGTTCTCGCGTCTTTCACCGATGTCCTTCTCTTGCCCGTAACGATCGTTCCCAGGACTGTCGGTGCTGTTGGAGCCGTGCTACAGACAGGCGGGAGTGCTGCTGTCCAAGGCATTGCAATGCTTAACCCTCAACGCTGGGTCGGTTCGGGCCTTACAAACTCGAATGGTGGAGCGGGACAGGGTTATTCACGTAAATTTGGCGATGATGGGGAGATGATATTTGAGGTCGGAGCGGATGAGGACGATGACGCCGAAAAAGCGAAGGAAGTTTCTTCTATGACTAGATGTAAGTTTCTCTTCTCTTCTCGACAAAATTGGTGGTCTCACCTTCTGATTATAGCGTCCCTTTCTTCCGTATCACGCACGACATTAGAAGTGCCTACCACATCTTCCGCCGCGACTTCACTTCATTCACGGTCTGCTTCTCCGTCACTATCGATATCGAAGAATGTGACTTTCGACCAGATGGACCTGCACCTTTCGCTCGACATCGCTCTTGAGCTTATCCATGCCGATCGTGAGGCTCTGAAACGTGTTGAGACCTTTGCTGGATATCCGGGGACATACGGGCATCGTGTCCGAGATACGATTGAGGAAATTTTCATCCTTCTTCTTCAGGCCATGGGGGAAAGGCATGTTCATCCTGGATTCGAGAGGTAAGTTCCAGCATCTGCGTCACTTTGAGATGCTTGACGACGATTACTTTGTAGGGCAACCGAGCAGATGCGCCTTTATAAGCCCGCAGAGCACGAAGAAACCACGAGTGTTGCACCGCTGATGCAGTTCTTCGAACTTGTACACATTGGTGACACCATACAATCTATGGTACAGGTGTATTTCGACAAGGAGCTGGTCCGTAGCACTTCAATATATATTCAGAGACATTACTGAATAAGGAAATTCCCGACCTATTAGGCCCCACACATCGACAAGACGGACTTTTTGAACGCTGTGGTCAGAGAGAAGAAGCGTTTTGAGAATGTCTTGGACGATGCAGTCGCGGCTGGTATGAATGCTGGTACTGAAGTGCTGATGAACCAGGTTAGCTCCCGGTACTTTACTCGGCGTTTTGCACATGAAGTTGACCATCTATACGCAAGGTGGAACACATTATACTGACGCAGACGAAAGCACGAGAGTACTATCCTCCAGAAGACGCACCTTTAGACTTGGGCTCTACGAAAGGTTGCACAGAAGCTATCGCCTGTCTCGATATGCATTGCAAGCTGCTCAAGGGCAGCACGAGCAAAGAGGTTTTGGAAGTGTTCTATCAAGAGGTCGGAATTCGCCTTTTAGCGTGAGTATCGCCTTCATGAAATTTTGCTTCGTCTATAGGTGATCTGATAGACTTCGACGTATCCTATATCCAGAATCCTGCATCGTCATATCAAGCGACAGATCATCTCACTGAACGGTGGATTCCAAGTCATTGCCGATCTGAATGCCTACCATGCCTTCATCTCTTCGCTTAAGGTGCCCTCTATCGCTGCAGACTTCTCTAACCTGAAGATGCTGGGTCACGTATATGTCGTCGAGGATGCCAAGGACCTTGCGCAGATCGTCCGAGACGTGACTCGTTATGGCGGTGCTTATCGTCCTGAGGTGTGCAGTCGTCTTGAACATCTTTCATGCGGCCCTTGCTAACCCATCTCATCGTCCAGGATATTTATGAGTTTATTCAGCGCCGTGCAGATTGGAAGAAAATTGAAAAGACAGTAGACAAGGCGATGTACAATCTGAGCTTTAAGGAAGACTGTATAATAAGTTAACTTTTTAAATGCTATGAAATAATGTGAACACTATCGTTGTATAGCCTTACCACCGACTGCTTGCACAAATGTAAGTGAACTGGGCTCTTGTGTATCGTAAAGAATAGGATTAAATTAGGAATAATCTTCTGTAAGTTTGACTACCGAGATTGTGTTGGATAGACGATTTTATCGTTGAGGACTGTTCGTCAACACATTATCAATTGATTTTCGGGCCTCGTAATGGACATAAGCAAATGACGGAATTTGTGGAAGCACCTGATGTGAGCAAGTATTCTTACAAAATATACCTCTAAGGGCGAGAGACTATAGCATGGAATGCGCTACATGCATAAACATGTATTGAAGAATGCATACATACAATGTACATACATTACGGTCCCTGAACTAGAATAGTAAACTACACATCAAAGCATCCCAATAAACGCTTAAGCAGTCCCAGGAAATAAATAAACAACACAAATGCCCCAAAGAAACCACATAAATCATTCCCCAGTGCGCATTTTGAACTGAGAGTAGGTTATAGCATCACCCGAAGTATAATTTTCGGTTATCAGCGTGGTCTCGTCAGTCAAAACCTCCTCGCTAAGTTTCGGGGTTAATATTGCAACTAGTAAACGCGAGAAGTGCAATGTCTCTTGACGTTTATTGGTATAAATAGAAACGAACCCCAACAAAAGACAGAAGATGGCAGTGACAAGCCCAATCCCGTAGGTGAGGAAGAGGTGGAGTGGATTATAGACATACGCGAAACCGGGGTACCGACATATCGTTTGCACATCTTTCATTGGGATGCCCAGTGGGTTGGACAATAAGCTGATGCTAATGTTCGTCGCAAGCTCCGAGAGAACTGTCGGGAGGTCTGGATGCCACAGCCATGGCAAGGAGTTCGCCGTGGGATTTGGCTTGCCAAGACTCGAATAAAGGATAAAGAAATTGTTGGATATTACGTTCCACGTGTCATTTAAGGGGATAAGCTGTACCATCGCGCCCTTGTCTATCATCACGTACCCATAAAGCATCTGACCTAAGGTGAGAGCTGTGAATTGGAGAGCCTTGTACTCGGGTGAGGATACGTTGGATTCGGAGAGTCGTTGTATAAATTCTATACGGGAGACGTTTATGGAGATTGCAGTCCCATTGTGTAAAACATCCAAGGAGTAAGTCGCGTTGTAAACTTCGCAAATGAATGCTTTTCCACTTGAAGTTGCAGGTCCGCTCATTGTTGCCAGGTTGATCGTCGAGCCATAGGTGTTTATGTCATGTGTCGAATTCCAAATTACTAAATCGGTTGGACCGTTGTAATGTGTCATGTCCTCAAAGTGATAATTTTCGGTCGAGTCGGTGCAGTTCATGGCCGGAGCATTGAGCTCTGCAGTATATGAACATGATTGGGAGCAAGGGTTTTCGGGTATGATGTAGGTCCCATCAATGAGATTGCGAGCTACGAGCTTTCGGAGTGGTTGTGAGGTCATGTCCGAAAGTGTGCCATAAACGCCGTTCGGACTGTAAACTATATCGTAGCCATCGCCAGTGAGATCGACTTGCTTAACTGTGCAGGGTTCTGGTCCGGAAAGACTTGGTGCTGTTCGAAGAGAGCTGGGAGCAAAGATGGTGATTAAGGTCATCAATGTGGTGAAGACAGCCAGTAGCGTAAGCCTTCGTGAGGTACTCCATGCAGGCCATGCAATAGGCGCAAAGGGTCGTGTTCGACATTCCATTATAGCTCGTATTTGTCGAATAGAGTGACTCCGCTGTCCGAGGTTCGACCACAGAACTTGAACGGCTGCGATTCCGATTGCTGCGCTGAGTGTTATGCTTCCGGCAGCTGCTATCGCGTTCCCAGCCGCGCTTATCAGGACCTGCCTTGTAACGGGCACGCGCCAGTTGAAAATAATGTCCGAGAGCACCGGCTTTCCATTGAGATAGGTGCAGAAAAAGTGGTGGCAGACCATTGCGCCCGCTCCGAGAAGGGTCAGGAGAACCATCTGGAAGCCGGGACCGAAGCAATGACGTCCTGATACAAGTGCCTTGATGTTCTCTCCTTTGTATTGTCCGTCTCCGCTACCCTCTCCTCGACGTTGTTCGCCTCTGTGAGCACCGTTCTGATCGTGTTCGACTTGTAGAAGAGGGATATGATCCATTTCGGTATCTGTAGTTGACCCTGATCAGCTTTCTCCCGTCTCCTACAACGACAGGTCACTCACTCGACATGAATAAATCTTGATCAGCGAATAAAATTAGCGATTTAGCCACAACAGATGAACGTAAGAAGTCTGTGATGTACCATTATGGCACACTGGTCTGCTGTTTTTATAGGTAGACTGGGTAAGTTTAAGTTCATTTGTTGCTACTTGGCGCTTCAGGTCCGCTTACCTAGTATCTGACGTGATTATGCCTTTTTGCACCGATATACGGTGCACCGTCGGACAGCACCTAATCAATCAAGACTGAGGCACGCATAGGTATGCATCGCCTTACGAGCAATCATAAACACGGCAGAACCTTGCAATGAGCAGTAGCAGAAAGGCGCCGTACAATCGAGGGAAAAGTAGGAAAGCTCACAGGTCTCTCCATAAGAGACCATATGCTACTTTAAATGGTAGTTCTTGACGATAGTAGCGATGTCAGCGATCGGGGGAGATCTAAACTCAAAGGACCAAAGCAAGAAGTCAAAGTTTCCGCCCGCGCAACCTGGTCCCGAGTTTCTGGATGACACTTGACAGTAATGGAAAATCTCATAAGCTAACGTTAGAGAGGAAGTCACCGACTGACTCATAGAATGAAATTGTGCTTGAGATATGTTGCGTCTGAGCGGTAAAGGAATGCCATTGGGAGGATCATGCAAAATCCTGATCGGGTTATTTTGGAACGTGTCGGAGTTCTAAATGGCGAAACTTTGAAGAAAGTCTCGGCGATGCGCCAAGGCACTAATGATGGCCTGATGGACCTCGGGATGGTCTCTATTTCCCTAGACCTTAGCCATTTTCGCATTACTCTGGGAAGTCCTGTAATAAAATACTGGAATGTAAGAGGTACCGTAAGTTAGTCGCATTATTATAAAGGACTAGGAACGAACGGAAGAGTCATCCACATAACTGCATACAATAGTACCCCTGAGGGCCATAGTATATTTGTCTTGCTCTAGAACACCTGGAGTACTTAGGAAAGCTGCAGTCCACGAAGCAGTGCACATACAGGGCTATGCGAGAAGCAGTGCAATCGTTTGAGGTCAAAGCGCCGAGGCTGTGATGTCTATCTTATCCACAGGGGGGATATAAAATGTTGCAAGCGGCACCATTCAAACATCATAAGGCACAGGATCGTGGCGTCTGCAACACTTGGGCCTTTAAACGGTGTTCTATCAGAAAGGCAGTGGGATTAGTTCAAGCTTAGATAGCAATTAAGAGCGTACGCACAATGTAGCTTCCTAAGATCTACATCTTTTACGCCCCCCCCCCCCAAAAAAAAAAAGCAAAACGCTTCGACTTTCTTCGTGAACGGGTGGAGGATATGCCATTGAAAGTAAAGGTGTAGGTGTAAAGTTTGTACGAGTACATATATTGAAAGCTCCTTCACACAAGAGCTGTCCTGGACTCGAGTTCGTCCTGGTTGTTGTATGTAGTCGAAGCGTACGCCATCCACGTGCATTGGTTCCGTTAGT
Organism: Trichaptum fuscoviolaceum; assembly: GCA_910574455.1. Classification (NCBI taxonomy): domain Eukaryota; kingdom Fungi; phylum Basidiomycota; class Agaricomycetes; order Hymenochaetales; family Trichaptaceae; genus Trichaptum; species Trichaptum fuscoviolaceum. Next base: position 2,412,857 of record CAJSYZ010000006.1, on the reverse strand, counting down.
GGTACTTAGTAGTAAAGTGTTTGCCGGTGTTTGGTACTAATGTAATCCAACTTGAAGTAGTTCTGACCGGCCCTTAACTGCCACCACTGTTAAGATTTATCATTTTGAGACACAATAAAGTAGTATACATGAACACTTGACACTATCTACCGAAAATTGGAGCAAAATCCCATATCGCCTCCGCATTGGCTTCATGATTAAATCTAGTCCAGATGCATGACAAATACTGATGATGCACGAAGAACCACAATGAAATTCTGGTTCGCTAATGTGGTTCTGTTGATTCTGCGAGTTTAGGGAACTTGAATGCAACCACAATTGTGGACGTCCCATAACATAAAAGGAAGCAAAATGAGTGGAGGGGCCTTCATCATCACACTCATCTCACACTCCTTACTTCCCCCATTTTGTTTCTTCAACTATTCATTGATTTAGTATCGCTGGTCGATCACTATGAATTCCGCAACAATTGGCAGTGCAACTCTTGATGGCGACGAGTTTTTGGCTCAGCTATTGGAAGCATTTCAAGGCGGTTTTGAAGACCACTCAGTAAGTTGTGCTTATTTGGCCTTTCTACTACTTCTCACTACTTCAGAAACAAATTCTTTTGAATGAAATGGTCATCGTTCACATGAGCATGGGGATGAGCAGTCTCCCAAATGCGGCTCTGAGACAGCTCGAAGACTTCGATGCATCAGAAGATCAGCTATTTCCGATACAAACGACTATCCAAATTGTTAGATCGCTCCTGAGAGTCAGTGACGAAACGATGCGGTTCTTCCTCACAAGAAGAGTTGTCAGTACGATCGTCGTCCTTATAGACGGCCTTTTAGGTCTCCGTTTGGAGACGACATCGAGTCAGAAAGATTGGCTTAGGACCTGTGGAATGTGTCTTGTTCTTGTCCACGTGACGATGCAGTGCTCAAATGTCAGCGTGCCATGGGTAGTAGAGGCTTTTGACAACGGCTTCCTATCTGTGTTACTGAAAGCAACGGAGATTCTGAAGCGCCTCCAGGGCTTCGGAGCTATCGTCGGAGCTCTGAAAATTGCTATCGAAGAGATAATCGGAACTGTAACAGAGTACATGTCCTATTATTCTGTGGTATCAACTATCTCTACCTTTCGGGGAAGACACAAAGCGAACAGAGCCATGCGCGCTCAAGAGTCGGGCCCGTTGAAGGACAAGTGGGTCGCATTTTTCAATCTCATTATTGAGAGGTGCATGGTTCTGGGGCTAATCTCGGCTCGGATTCGGAATGTGCACACACGGTGCGCCAATGTGAGTACTATCCATCTTCTTCTGTATACCATAAGTAACTCTGACTTGATAGGCCGAGTGCACCGTGGAGGCCCTTCGACGGAACATGCTCAAATGCGCGGGGTGTTTGCGCTCATTTTACTGCTCGCCCCCTTGCCAAAGAAGAGCATGGAAACACGGTGATCATAAAGCGAAGTGCAGTAGATTAGACACGGAAGACGGTAGGTCTTCATACCTGTTTCAACATCAGACACAACTCTAAATGTTATAGTAAGATCTCTTTATCTTGGGCTCTCGGGACGCGATGTTTCTCCCCGTACTGTGCGAAGCAACGATAATCAAGAACATGCTTTTCATCTCCGCACAGGCCCGCAAGAAGTTTCCTAGTGTGCCAGCACACGAAATCTCCTTTTCCATTGACTTCAGGGCGCAATCGCCTAAGATCGAAGTACTGCATCTCGATGAGGTTTCACGCCTTGTCCCGGACCTTGGAGACACGATCCGAGTCGCTGCCACTGCCCGGCAGTTCGTCTGCCTTTCAACCAATCCGTCCTCTGAAAATTCTCCTATTCCTCTAGAGTGCGAAGTACTCTACAATCTATTGGAGGTTCTCCGACAGCCCATCCCGGACCCGAGGAAACACAAAGAATGTCTGGATGTCGCTAAACAGTACTGTCAGTCATTCGAGAACCTGTTCAATGAAGTCAACTCAGACTTCCGGTTGTTCTTGGCGGACACTAGCCGCAGGAAGTGGTCTAACTCGAATGCGAAGGATATAGTTTGCAGGAGCTTTGAAGTTGCCAATTTAAACTGGTTGTCTAATAGACCTGCGGCATACATTATATCTCTCAAGTTAACTTGACCCTCTATAATAATGCGAATGGGCACTATGTTGTTATATGTAGCTCTTTGTACTAACACCTTCGGTCTCCTTCATTAATCTTTGTGTACTCTTACTCTAACATGTGCGACTATAGTATTTTAAACATTAACTGAGCAGTCAGTCAGTGCTACGAAATTTTCCGGACTCCTTCCGGTGTTCTCCGGCGGTGCTTGAACGACCTCAATTACAAATACGTTCAGTTTCAATACATTCTCCTTCTAAAAAGTGACAGTACTTTACTCTCGATCACCATCATCGTCTCCGTAACATACATATCCAGTGAGCGCCAAACTGTAGAGAATGCACGCTACAATCGATTAGGTCCTATTCACACTTCTTTCCGTACCATCACAAATCACCGTGTCTTCGCAATCCTATGAATATCCTTGTCTACGATGGACCGGGCGTCTCCAAGACATCGCTCTCATTCACGCTCAGCACCCTCCGCACTCTCTTGTTGCCGAATTACACTGTCCAGTCCATCTCCCCCAGAACGCTGTCTACAGATCCATGGAGAAGCAACTGCGCGTTGCTCGTAGTTCCTGGCGGTAGAGATGTTCCATACCTTCAGGCGTTGGAGAAGGCGAATGCGGGGATTGTGGAGTATGTGCGTGGTGGAGGGAAGTATTTGGGAATTTGTGCTGGAGCATACTATGCGTGCAGGAGGCTTGAATGGGAGGTTGGGTCTGACAAAGAGGTGTCAGGGAATAGACCTTTGGGCTTCTTCAAGGGCGTTGGCAGGGGGTGTGTGTATCCAGGCTTTGAGTACGAGAGCGAGCATGGTGCGCGAGCAGTGAAGGTGCGATTGGCCTCAGACGCTGTGGTGGAAGGTTTGTACTATAATGGCGGTGGCGAGTTTGTCGACGCGCAGCGAATAGAAGGAACAAAAGTTCTGGCGAAATACGCTGACGACGATGCAGTCAATGAAGACAAGGCCGCAGCTGTTTTATGCACAGTCGACAAAGGCCTTGCAGCGTTATGGGCAATCCATCCCGAGTACCCTTTGACACTCGACCCAGCCCTCTCTGCCATCTCCAACTGCCATCCAGAGCTTCTGCAACGTCTGCCTGAGCTTGAGGAGAAACGATGGGCTTTGATGCGAGATACATTGACTATGCTGGGCCTCACTCTACCTGGCATGAGCTTGAAGGCGATAAATCCCCTCCCACAATACCTGACTTCTACGAGAGCAAAAGCGAGTAGTGTAAAGGCGATGTTGGACCGATTGACTGCAGATCTAGTGGATTCAGAACCGATAGTTCTGAAGGACGCTGCTGATACTTTCCACCTTCATCGCGTGCTTCCTTCAGACGGTGCTCCTTCGTCTGTTCGTGATATCATAGTCTTTCAGGACGCTGCGCTCCCTCCTGCTGAGCTAACTCGCGAGTTCTCCTTTTCAAAGTACTTTGAGTCGCTTCAGGGGAAGACGACAAGCATCGGTGAGGTGCTGATGTATGGCGAAGTCGTGACAAGCACTCAGACACTCTTAGACAAGTGAGCTATATGTTTTATTATTTGAACGATATATATTAACTAAGACGGACAGGAACCCGAAACTAATGTCTTATCTTCCTTCTCCCGTCGTTTCGATTGCTACGCATCAGATCGCTGGCCGTGGTCGAGGGAGCAACACTTGGCTTTCCCCGCCCGGGTGCTTACAATTCTCGCTTTACCTTAGGCTTTCTCTTGCAACTATCCCACCCTCGAAACTCGTCTTCATCCAATACTTATTCGCTCTAGCCGTGGCCGAAGCATGTCGTGACCCCGCAGTTCTGGGCGCGAGATTCGGAGGGAACGTCCGCGTGAAGTGGCCGAACGATATTTATGCGATGACACTGGGGGGAGAGTGGAAGAAGGTTGGGGGCATTCTTGTGAACACGAGCTTCATGGGCGGCAATGTGGACGTAGTTATAGGTACGTGTCTCTTCTCCCCATCGCAATGGAACATCTGTCAATATTAACAGGTCATGGTCTCAATGTCCTGAGCCCCTCCCCACTCACATCCCTCGCTCAGCTTGTCCCCCCTGGAATCGCCAACACGGAGGTGTCGATGGAGCGTATGGCCGCGATCATCATGGTGCACTTTGACCGTCTCTGGACGCTATTCCTAGAACATAAAGGCGACTTTGAGAGCTCGGGTCTCTTGGACATGTACTTGCAGAGGTGGCTGCATTCGTGAGTCCCTTTCAATTTATCTGGTGCTCGTTTACTTCTGATGCTGCTATATCAGAGACCAATTTGTGACACTCACAACCGTCGACCCGCCGGTGAGGGCTAGGATCGTGGGCATCACGCCTGACCACGGCCTCCTACGCACGATGCCGGAGCATGGTCACGGTGAGTTCATCGACCTGCAGCCCGATGGCAACAGCTTCGATTTGATGGCGGGACTTATCAAGGTCAAGGCATAGGTGTATCAAAAAATGTATTAAATACTGTATAGATTGTGACTCAAACACCAAATAATAAATACAACGTCTGAAGGGGAAAGCTGATCGCCGCAAGAACTAGAGACAAAGAGGGCCAATCTAATCATTAGATTCCCAGAAAATACCGGTTGTGTCGAAGCTTCTGCAAACAATATCTTTCGCATTCCAACTGGACCAATGTCTGCGGCTGCTATCCACCAAAAACGACCGAAAGTCTAACCTGACGGCGTTGAGCAGGTTCGCGGATGTCTGACAAGCCTCCTTAGCAGCCTCGAGGCATTCTTCGCGCCTTCTCGTGGCCGGAGCGGGCTGTCGGAGAGCATCCAATAGATTGTAGAGTTCGTCGCATCTCGCAGGCGTAACGTGTTGGCAGTAGGCTCTAGGATTGGGACAATCTGCAGAGAACGCGTGGGTTGAGAGGCAGATGCACCTCTTATCAGAGGCAGCAGACCGGATCGTGTCATTGAAGTGCGGAACACGGCTTATGGCCTCGTCGAGATGCAGTATCTCGACCTCAGGGATTTGTGTCGTAAAGTCGATGGCGAACGCGATTTCGTTTGCCGGCAGAGTAGGAAACTTCTTTCGAGCCTGAAAGGCTATGAAAAGCATATTCTTTCTTATCCATGCATGACTCAGAATGGGAAGAAAAGCCAGGTCTCGAGAGCCCTGGGTGAAAAAACCTTTAAACAGTTATTAATATCGTACTTGATGTCGATCAGATATAACGGCCTACCGTCGTTGGCGTCGGGACCGACGCATTCCGCCTTATGATCGCCGTGTTTCCATGCCTTCCTTTGGCAAGATTGCGAGCAGTAGAATGTGCACAGACACCTGGCGCATTTGTGCATGTCCGGACGGCGAGCCTTCACGGTGCACTCCACCTATCAATTGACAAGTCAATATACGGCGAGTTGCGATAATGACGGAGCATACATTGGCGCACTCAATGGGCACTTTCCGGAGCTGGATAGAGAGTAAGCCCTGAACCATGCACCTCTCAGTCATGAGGTTGAAGAATGTAATCCAGATGTCCTTCAATGGGCCCGACTCTTGAGCACGCATGGCTCTCGCTGCATTGCGCCTGCCCTTGATGGTAGATATAGCAGTTATTACCGAATAATAGGACATGTACTGTGTTACATTCGTGATTGTCTCTTCAACAGCTACTTCCAGCCTGCATCCGGGACGTCCTAAGCCCGGATTATTCTTCAGCTCGTCCGTTGCCTTGAGTAATACAGACAAGAGGCCATTCTCAAAAGCCTTTACCACCCACGTCACGCCGTCCCAACCAAGCATTGCTAAGACCACAAACAAGAGGCATGCAGAACAGGAATCAAGCCGATTCTTTTGACTCGATGTCGTCTCCAAACGGAGACCTAAAAGGCCATCCAGAAGGGTGACAACAGTAGTGACAATATTTCTGGAAAGGAAAAACCGCCTTGTTTCGTCGTTTGAGCCGAGAAGCATTCCAGCGATTCTGATAGTTCTTTGGATTGGAAGCAGCTGTTCCTCTGTTACTTCGATGTCTTCGAGGTGTCGAAGGGCCGCGTTCGGGAGACGGCTCGGCCCCGAGCTCATATGGTCATCAATTTGTTGTTTTAAATTCGCCTGATCCTGTAGTATAGCAGTGAGAAGTAGAAACACGGTGAGAATAGGCACAGCTCACTGAGTCATCGAGGAAATTGCCTTGAAACGTCTGCAATAGATGAGATAGAAGCTCCTCGCCATCAAGAGATGGAACGTTTGTTGTCCGGGAATCCATAGTGGTCGACCAGCAACAAATAAGGGATAGTCACGATTGTGAGTTTCGCGATGTTGGCAGTTCCATCCACCACATATGATTCTCTTATATACCATGGGACATCCAAGAGCGCGGTTGGCCACTTCCTCTCATTATCATCATACTAGTAGAGCCACACTGGAACAAGGACCACAGTCGTAGGCGACAATTGTGGTCCATGATGCGTAAGAAACAAAAAAGGTATATCCGGTATCAAGCGCTTCAAAGAGTTGTGGTGAGGTATGTGAGATGCTGTGGAGTAATGTTCACAGAGTCAACTTCCTGAAAATCATCAAAGTCTGAATTTAAGTTTGCGCGGGAACGTCCTGCCGAATCCGTCTGCATCAAACGATCTCCTCCTCCCTCTCTTTATATACCCTCACAACCAAAGCATCTGCGCCCCCGACGCTGGATCATTCTTCACATACGGCCGCGCGACGATCACACTCCGTTTCTCGATACTCTCCGCAGGCAACGCCATGGTGAACTCGAAGCTTCGCAGCAACGTGAACAGCAGCGTTTTCATCCTGCAGCACAAGCAAGAAACCCCAAGAAATAGGAAGATAATCCAAGTCAGCAAACGAAGAATCGGTGCGACTGACAACCAAAGTGAAAAGGGGCGATGGTTTTTACTCACTCAATGAGCGCAAATCGATAGCCTATGCAGCCTCGTGTGCCGCCCAGGAAGGTCAGCAGGTGTCCCCATACACCAGGGATCTGTGACGCAGCCTCCGGGGGGTTCAGCCACCGCTCCGGCCTGTTTGGAGAGTGGTGGTGAGTGGACTTAATGAATGAATGTAAGGTGTATGGCCTCACTTGAGCTCGGACGCGTCTTCGCCCCAGATTTCCTTGAAAACGTTGAGCGCGAGAATGGGTATGAATATCCTGTCCCCTTTCTTAACCCTAGAGTTTCCGATGCATGTACATGTCAGTGTCTTCAGCCATACTATTGCCGATAGGCCAGTGGCGTAGATGAACGTACCGAAGCTCGCTGCGCACCAGACCCCTATTATCCGTGAACGGTGCCGCAAGCGGGATCACGTCCTCCTTATTCGCATCGCGCATCACGACTGTCACCGCTGCGTGCAGGCGGAGCGTCTCGCGCACAACCATGTCGAGGTACGGCAGCGCGTCCAGCTCGTCGTCTCGTGGCCTACGACAAGGAATGTCGGCACCTCTGTACATGTAGTAATAAGTAGTGAAATCGGCAGAGGAGAGTGCATTAGAGGTCCAAAGGGGCACGCTTACGGGCAAGGACGTCCTCGTCGCTCATCCGCTGGTTATCTGGGAGCTCTGTGTCCATGTTCGACTGAAGTGGAGCACTGAGCAGGTTGCGTCCCACCAACTCCGCACGATCAACGTCGTCCTTCCGTTTCTCGCCGAGCACAGCGCTCTTACGCTCTTCGACGAGCTCATGGCCGATGCGCTTCATCGTGCTCAATGCCTTCGCCCGCTCCCGATCCTTCTTCGTCGGCTACAGAGGCGGAATTTAGAACAAGTATCGAGTACCGAAAGGGTTGGTACTTACGAAGAAACGGAGGATCGGCAGAAAGGCTTGCAAGATGTTGAGTAACGTGACGGACCTGTTGGTGTGGAAGAGAGTCGTGAATGCCTGATTGAGCTCGTTGGGTTTCTTCCCAACGCTAACACGGCAAACATAGGTAGCTGTCTGAAGTGAAGACAGGGCGTGTGAAGCTGTGTCCCTTCTTTAGAACGCTGTTATTGCGCGTGACAGGTATTTGAGCCAGATTAGGTGTTTAATAGTTAAAAAGGTAACCCGTGAGAAATAAAGTCAGTCTGGCTTTGTTTAAGGGAAACAGCTGTCTGAAACAGCCACTTGAGCCAGCCTTTCTGTGCTGCAGCGACACAGCTTTGTCACACAGTTTATCTGTCTACTTTGATGTCAGAAAGGCTGTCTTACTGCTCTTTGCATAACTATGCGGAATCGCAAAAAAAATTGTCAAGGGCCTTGTTACTCTAAATGTGACGGCGCTAGATCACGGTCTGGAGCTTCGGAGAGATCCGATGAAAAGCGCCCAAAAAATTAGAAATCCTACCAATCGGTTGCTCCGGTCCTTCTGATCCGAGAAGTTTGTGGCAACCGGCTGAGCTACAGGTCAGCCAATAATTGTCATCAATCAGCTCCCGGCATATCGGCAATGACTTCACTGACGACACAATCATTAAAAAGGGTTCTCAAAGGCCTGTAAATGGTACTCTACTTGGGTTTAACAAGTTCTCACGAGTTATCACGCTGTCACAAAGGCCCTCCAAAATTTCTCAGATTCCGCATAGAGCTGCAAAGAGCAGTAATGGGCTGTCACACACTGTGTCAGCCAAACTGTCTCATTGTAAGTCAGACACACGTGACAGCATAACTGTCTTCTTTGACTGACTCGCATTCGGACACCTGTGTTAGTCACCTCAGCTGACTTTATTAGAAACAACAAGGCTACCTTTACTGCCTGTCTTTCTTACAGATAGTCTGTCCAGACAGCCCAGCTGTTTCAATTGTTAAGAGTGGGCTATCGAGTGGAGTACTGAGCGGGACAATAAGCAGGCTACTGCTGTCTGAAAGTAAAACAGCTGGGCTGTCTGGACAGACTATCTGTAAGAAAGACAGACAGTAAAGGTAGCCTTGTTGTTTCTAATAAAGTCAGCTGAGGTGACTAACACAGGTGTCCGAATGCGAGTCAGTCAAAGAAGACAGTTATGCTGTCACGTGTGTCTGACTTACAATGAGACAGTTTGGCTGACACAGTGTGTGACAGCCCATTAAGACAGCCTTTCTGACATCAAAGTAGACAGATAAACTGTGTGACAAAGCTGTGTCGCTGCAGCACAGAAAGGCTGGCTCAAGTGGCTGTTTCAGACAGCTGTTTCCCTTAAACAAAGCCAGACTGACTTTATTTCTCACGGGTTACCTTTTTAACTATTAAACACCTAATCTGGCTCAAATACCTGTCACGCGCAATAACAGCGTTCTAAAGAAGGGACACAGCTTCACACGCCCTGTCTTCACTTCAGACAGCTACCTATGTTTGCCGTGTAAGCGCATCAAAGTCGTAACTAAAGCCTATTGTACGGTTAAGTCTCATTGTGTTCTGAGGTCTGGAAAGGACTGCGGATAGAGGTATACCGACTTGTCCGATAATATCCAAAGTCGCGCGGCTTAGCCACGATAACACCTCGACGGGCTCGGAGGGGTTTTTCTCAACAAGTTTGCGCATTTCGTCTCTAAGCCGGATAATATCGTAGGTATTGAGAATTATATGCAATGTAGCAACAGACCTGAACCGACTTCTGGAAGAAGATGGGTGTTAAGGCTTTGACGGAAGCCGGAGCGAAGGAAGAGTTCTGCAGAAGAATGTGAGGACTTTGGTAGAAGACTATTATTTTTATGGACTGACCATGACACGGCGCTAGTGATACGCAAGCCACGAATCAGTAACGGAGCGTTAGAATACACAATTGATCACAAGCACCTGCTGTCTATGCTCATCACCTAGTATAGATATTGCGTTAGGGAGTTTTCAGACTTCAAGTTTCCAGCAACATTACCTTCCGCGACCAAAACACCTGGTATACATATTTTATTAGTTCAGACCATATTAAATGTGATGCTGGAGGCGTACCATTCCCAAGAATTCGAGCCAAAGCACGCCGTCCTTCCTTAGGCTTTTCATAGTCCATGGAATGCGTCAGGATGTGACTGATCGCTCTGGTGTGCATTGTAACCAAAGCCTCTCTCTGTGAATGTAATTGGGATCATCTTCAGCACCTCAAACGCACGAATACAGTTATATGAACGTACCCCTGCGAACATTCTGATCTTTACGACTTTGCCATATTGCTCGACCCATTTGTGCAGGAGGGTCGGATCTTCGATTCCCCGAAGCTCTCTAACGTGTCCATAGATGAGGGAGTTGCTTTTGGTCCGGGTATGTCTCGCAATGACGAGAAATAGGGGAGGAGAAGCTGGTAAATGGCCTTATAGATGCCATAAAGGAGAGCCCCGGCGATCGCAGTGAAGGCGACGTTGATGGTCAGCATTGTCGATACCGTTACCACTCAGATGAGTAGCTTGGTTTACTAGGGAAGCGATGCGGTGGGGTCGCGTAAATTGATCGGCAGCGGATAATATAAAGAATGTGTATAGGATTTTTGATTGAGTGCAAGCCGACGAATGCCGAGCACATACTATCGAGTAGCGCCTCCAGTCTGTATACATACTGTAGCAGTGCTTGTCGTGCCCTCCGCAGTCTAGTTGATGTGATCAGGCTAGTCGTTGGCTCACCACAGAAGTAGTGTGCCGGCGTTATATCCCCATCGTGTGTTTATCGACACTTTCCTGAGGCCAAGGCTACCCTTGCCAGTGTTTTCCTGAAGCATCAACACGCGCGCGATTGCTATTTCATCCAAACTTCTATTTGGCAATAAAGCCAAGCCTAGATGGTGACCAGCTCTCAACCTGACAGTGAAAGGATGTCTTCTCTGGTTCCAAGATGCAGACAGAGTATCAGAGCTTCGCAATACCAATCAATCAGCACAATGAATTGAGTCTCTCTTACAAGGTAGTAAGTGCAAGCCAGACCGACAACTTCTCGCAGAATTGGACGGCACACCTCCCCTGGCAGACGTCCTCGTAAAAAGAAACCACAACCACAATATTAAACATTATGATATCAAGCAGATAGTGGAAGAGCCCAAGAGAAGTGAGTCAAAGCAGCATGATCGCGAGATCTTGCACAACGAAGGCTGTTGCCTGTTGTTTCACTCGAACTTCAAGTTGCGTGTCGGAAGATCATGGAATGGATCGCGTGACATACTATTTGTGACACACGCGTGCGGCGGGCATGGTTAAAAAACTCTTGCATTCTGCTATGCTTGAAATTCAAAACATTATGTATATTGCAATTTAGCAGACAAGGTGAAGATTATATGCAATCATTAGTTCGTAAAAGCAAGAAAGTCAGAAGAAAGGACGTCTCTAGTACAAACAACAGTAGGTCGTTTCATGAACACCATTATAACATTAGTCTAGTCGCTCCACCCACGCTATGAATCGAATCTATCACGAGAAAAAGTAGTTGACAAGGCTGAAGAACGCCCAGATGGCGCCGCCGGAGAGGATGGGGAGGGTAAGGTTATCGTCTAGTGACCCAACGTCTGTAGAATCATTATGTTAGATAATTATGAGGAGAAAGCAATATGTGGCCTACCTATTGCCTCAGCAACGGCAGAGATGATGCCAGTGACGGCGGAGACGGCACCCAGTTTCAGGAAGAACGTCGGTGTACGGGAGGGGGAGAATGGAATGGAAGGCGGCAGCTCTCCCAGAGGTGCCAACACGGTCCAAAAGCCGAATGCGATGAGCGCACCGGTCGCAGCGGCTGCAATGCAACCTGCGAGCGATTTGCGGCTTGCGAACGGGAGCGGAACACGGATGTTCGTAAGGGGAAGGCGGAGGGAGGAAGGTAGCGGCGGGGTGCGGGGGCCGTACATCCGGCCGAAGAGTGAGGCAGTCGTGTCACACCAGGACAAGCTTTACCAAGAGATGTTACTTATAAGACAAAAGAGAGAACAGAGAAGCACGCACATGAGGATGGAGATAACTGCGATGTCTAGAGGGTATATTGATAGCACAAACACGCAGCCTAATAGATACCAAATGACGCCATTTGTCTTGTGCTGCAAAGTAACGCACTTCAGATGACGATGACCTTCAGAATGTTGTAGACATACCTTCTCGGACTCCCGCATGAGGAAGCCTAGGAACTTCTCGTAAATTACAGCGAAACGGGGTGATCGCAGGCGCACATAGTCCACAGAAGAAATGACTGCGCCCGCAACTGATAGGACTTGAACGACCCGTCGTGGCGAGGTATGGGAGGTGTAGAGAGGAATGACGAGGAATCCTGCAAATGACAGTAAGCTAATGATACTTGGAACCCCGAAGTGAGAACATGACGCACCGATAGAGGAGTGCAGCAGCTTGCGAGGAATCTCCCAGTCTATTTTCTTTTTCTCTGGAATAATACCTTTCTTATCAACTTCTTCAGAAGCATTGGGTTCTGTCTCGCCGTTCACGTCTTCACCGACGTCGTGCAATTGGCTGTTCTTGCCATGGCCGCCATTCGCAATGCCACTCGCTGGCGCCGTTAATTTCGATCTCCGAGTCGCTTTGGAGGACTCGGAGCCTGGTAATGATGAAGCAAACAGCACGCTGGGCGATGGCGAGCGCGTGAGGGCGCGTCGGGTCGACATGGAGAGGCTGCTCGATGAGTGCGAATGTGAGTTGAGGCTGAAGGCGTCGGCGGCGGGGATGTTCATAGTGTGGTCATCAACTTCAGCTAGGACAAGGGCGTGCCGTCGTAGTTATTTCGTCTTTGTCGTCGTTGTAATTGTCGTCGTCGTCGTGTACAACAGCGGCAAAGACAGCAGAGGGGCACGCGAGCGTTAGAAGGAGAACCGCAAAAGCAAAATGTCCAAACAAATAAACGTGATAGTTGCTCGCGCCAAACAAGCGTAAATACACTTTTACACTTTTATTCTGTGGCCGAGATGTGGTCAATATACATGTTTTATTCAGTGAATGTACGGTACTACACATATGTGTTCAAAATATATACAGTACGTTAGAGTCATATGTTAGTGTACAAGTCAGCTTTCATGCTGTGCCCGTGCGCCGTTCACCCCTATCACTGTGGTGTAGCGCCCACAGCCCCTTATCAGATATAGTTTTGCCAGGGGCGATTGCAACGATGCAGCACAAGGAGAAGAAACCATCGAATCAGCTCTTCTCAGGCGGCTCGCTGGGCTTCGTCGCTGTCTTCCCCCCTCCCGTTCTCGGAGGCCAATCTGGCGTCGGGACCTCAGGACGTGTCACGTTCGCGTGGTCGGCAACGGCGAGAGACGCGTATGCCGCAGCGCCAACCGCAGGTGCTCCCGTCGGGACCTGGATGTTCGCGGTATTTCGGTATGAAAAGCGGCTTCCGTACGGCGAGGCATGGGAGGACCAGAACGCGTCGTACGTCAGCGAGGCCATGGGTGCCTGTGCTGGCGTGGCGCTGGTATTTGACGAGGAGGCAGAGGGACTGGGTACGGCACCTCCCGCTCCCGGCATGGATACGACAAATGCATCTGTAAGCGCAGAAGTGTTATATTAGGTGTAAGGAATGAGAGCGACGAGAACGTACGAGAAGAGTTCATGAACGTACCTCCGCCCACAGATGATGGCAAAGGCGAGGGCTGGTATCCCGATTGCGCTGGAGCCCCTTGAGCAGGCATGTACGACCTGAATTTGCCCGCACCCTGCATTGTGAGTGGACTTGGGCTAGGGCTGGTAGGCTCGCCCTTGAACTTGAGTGAGAAGGATGTCGGGGTGGTGTGGACGGATGTGCCGGGTGTCGGAGAAGCGAGAGTGATAGGGGAAGTGAGAACGGATAAGGAAGATGTCGATTTTGAGGACTGAAGAGCTGTAGTTGTAGCTTGCGAATGTGATTGTGATTTCCCTGCCGTTTCTTCGTGCGCATGCGATGAGCTCGTATCTTTCGCAGCAACTTGCATGTCCTCTTCGTCCTCAGCTTCCAAGTCAGAAACGACCTCGCCTTCCGCATCTAAATCCAGCGAAGGATCTTCAGTAGCAGCAACATCGGTGGTACCACTCTGCTCGTTTCCACTTGTCTGCGTTTCGGGAACTTCATGGGTTTCGCGCAGTGCCTGTGTGAGATTCGGAGTTGATCGAGGTGCAGATGGATCCTCTGCCGCAGCTACAGCAGGTGCTGTCACTTGCGATACCGTTGCTGTGGGAGTGCTTTGTACAACCTCTGTCCTCTTTACTTGAGGAGCATGCCCACTCGCTGCCGGTGCAGTCGAAGCAGGAGCAAAGGTCCCGTCTGCATTCCGCACCTGCTGCGGGCGACGGTAAATTTGTCTCTGCATCTGCATCTGATGATGGTGGCGAAAGTACAGGTTTTCGACCTCATTCAAGCTTTGTTTTTGCTGTAAGTCATAAATGAGTCGATCGCAGCAGTCGAACAGATGCAAGGACATACCCATCCATGTTCCACCTTCAACCGAGCATACTGCAGGCGCAATTGCAGCTGACGCGTCAGCTATACCCACAAACATGATATTCCGACGAAAGTTGCCCATGACACGTAGATTCAGATACGTTATCAACGGTTTCAAAGAAACGTAGAGCTTACCGCCCATAAAGGTGAGTTGGCCGGTACCGACGACCTGTTTGTACTAGGCGTATGTGCAAGCTTGACAGCTCTTTCGTTCCCATTTCCACTGAAATCCAATGAATGTTTACGAGTTGGAGCTTGATTTGAAGACGATGGGATATCGGATGACATGAGAAGCTGAGCAATTAGTTGAATGAATATATACTCACTTCAGTTGTCTGCAGTTTTAAGGAAACGCCGCGTACTGAATCCAAAAACGCCCGTTCCCACGTGTCCTCCGCGACGGTGGCGATGCCACCGACTCATTCATGCGTCTTAAAATACTCAATAATTTGAAAGCAAAAATTCACTGATTCATATTGCAAAAGTATAGGGCCTCACCGAGGATTGAACTCAGGATCACCTGCAAACTAGATGTATGGAAGAAATCCACAGCACCCAAAGCAGGTATCTTACCACTAGACCATAAGGCCTATAAATAGCCTTAGAACTTTGTTGTCTATAATATTTACGGATTTTGTTGAGTCCATTGTTTCGAGCGCGCGGTCGCGGGGTGCACATGTTCTTCACTAATGGTGCGACGCTTTATTTGATGATGATGAATTTACGAACTTGAATGCATATGCAGACACCAAACCATCATAATGTGGGAGATACTGTACTGTCCTTTCGTTTAAGAGGGTGTGAAATTTACATGGCTGCGCTGTTATTACCTCACGCCTGCTCAACAGCGGACAATAAACAGGAAGCAAATGATGTTATATTTGTTCATGTGGATAAAGAGGGTGGCTACAACATATACAATGCAAGTTCACCTGAACATTGGTATACGTTTATATATCATCATTCGTCATTGAGCTAGATGTACACTCAAGAGTATCCATATGTAGCGTAGCGACGATGACGAAACTTGTTCAAACAGTCGGTATACGATCGCCGACAAGCACTAGGAAGATGATCAGCAAGAGTATAATACGTGTGATTGGAACTAGTGATGAGAGGTGTGTAGAGGAATGTCGTCCATAAAAATGAACCCATCCGCTACAAAGCTCATAGAAAAGCGAGCGAAAGGGCTATCTGACAGGACATATGGGGTTGATATTTCGGAGGGTTAAAACGAGAGGAGAGTGGATACACTTCTTCGCCTGCCGTAGTTATTTCACTCCGAGGAAAAGAATATATGGGCTCGAATAGAGATAGAGCTGAAACGTACCATATGTCCGACCCTTATTACTCCAGAGTTCTACCAGTCCAGCCATGATAGTCAAATTCGCCGAATGAGAGGTCACGTCGCAGAGGCCATCGTCGCGATGGCACGATGCAAAGCGGGTTTCGCGACGCGTCCTCATATAAGGCTGACCACGTGATGCGGTTTTTGGTACTGTACAGCACGTCACAAGCCACCGTTTCCATTTCCGGATATTCGCCACGGCGCCGATTGCGCATAGCGAGGTGAAGTGCAGACCATCAAGACTCGTTACTCGCCGTCGACAATTAACGACAACATCAAGAGCACAACATGGGACGTGTTAGGACAAAGACGACCAAGAGGGCTTCTCGTGTTCTCATTGAGAAATAGTGCGTATTAAATCTATACAGAAAACTTAACCTCTAAACTAAATATGTGCGTTGTGTTGTCTAGCTACCCTCGCCTCACCCTCGACTTCCACACCAACAAGCGTATCATCGATGAAGTTGTGCGTATATTGGTTCAATGATTGCTGCTTGACGTGAGGCTTATACGGGAGTGCAGGCCGTCGTCCCCTCAAAGCGTCTGCGCAACAAGATCTCCGGCTTCACCACTCACTTGATGAAGCGTATCCAGCGCGGGCCCGTTCGTGGCATTTCCTTCAAGCTCCAGGAGGAGGAGCGTGAACGCAAGGACAACTACGTTCCTGAGGTCTCTGCCCTTGACACATCAGTGTCTGGTCTTGAGGTCGACCCCGACACCAAGGTGCATTGGCTTAACCCTTTCTGTTTGCATCTGAATCTGAATGCACATGTTCTTTGTATAGGCACTTCTCACATCCCTTAACTTTGACTCTATCCAAGTCACTGTATCTCAGCCGCTCTCGAGCATCCCCGAGCGTGTCAACCGTCGTGGCGGTGACAGGCGGAACGTCCCGGGTGCAGGTCCTGTTCCAGGTGCTGGCCGATGAAGAAGCATTTACTCTTTGCACCATCCTCTTAGCTGCATGCTCTTCATCATGTGTGTCGGCTCTAGCTCGCCCTTTTTTCTTCCCATCCTCTGATATGCGTAGGTACATGTACTCCGTATGCCGGCCCGCCTAAAAATACAGTCCATGCATGACATCCGACCGACCAAGACGAGTCGCACCGTGTCCTTGTTTGTAACTTTGAAGTCAAAACGGAAGGAGTCAATTAGCTGCGTAGCAGTCACTGTCTACAATATTTTGAGCATATGCTTGACCTCTTATCTACCTTCGAGACTATCAAAGATAAGACGTTTGATAGACTTTGGTTGAGAGATTTATACAATTTGGAATGGATCCTTTCAATCCAAACCGTCGATACCCCAAGGAAAATATCAAACGACGTTCATTATAGGACCACTAAGGATTTGAAACGTTTGCACTGAGGCTCGCTTGGGTATGTAGCACATCTGATGAAATACTGATCATAGCACCTGAGTATAGAGGAACAGCTGTAGGTCTACTCTAAATCATATCCCTATCAAATTGCAACGTTACAATAATGGCCAAATGTTAAGATACTGAGTATTGTGGAACATCAAATTATATGTTTCGCACCTTTTGTCATTAAAATTGATGTCAAGGCAGCATAGGGAAGATATCGAGGTGCTGATGGTCCTTGTCCACATCCTAAACACCCCGCCACACATATTCTGCATCTATCAGCTGTTCACAGAAAGTGAGCGAGCTTTATTAACTCACCGAAACTCCGATCAGGCAATCATCATCAATGAGAACGGCGGAGTAACACGCTCGATGGGGAGGAGCCTTTACGGCATATTCTACGTAGGGCAGACTTGAGTACGCATATGGCCCTTTTTTGAACTGTCTTGGAAGGGGTTCGCTGTCTTCTACAACACGTATGCGAACGGAACACTGAAGGGTATCATCCACGTCCTCTGTCGGAGCAGTTGTTTCGGATTGCACCTTCTGAAGGTAGATTGAATGAGGGTTGAAGTCTTTGACGCGGCTTCGGTACTTTTCCATAGTGGTCTGTCGTTGTCCGGCCGTGGTGGTCATCCAGGCGGGATACTGGTTGTCTCCGAGCTCTTCGTCGGACCGAAGAAAGCGCGTAGCTTCCGGACCCCACTCGCACCACTCAGTTCTGGGAATCCTGTGGAACAGATTCCCATTAGCGTCGGAATTCAAGGAAAGAACGAGTTTTCGCTCATTGACACCTGTTCCGTCGCCCGGAAATGCAACAGAGACCGGATGTGCTGCTCTATATGAGCGCTTGCCAGTTTTGAGATTGTCAAAACCGACTTGTGGTCTGTCTGGAGTAATAGTGTGCATCCTCAAGCTTTCCAGTGCGAGCTTGGCTAGATGGGATCGATGAACGACCATGCCTATGTCCTGAAAACTGCCACTATCCCGCATACATTGCAGGTAAAATAGAATGACTGAATTCGCCGGGTCCGATCGAATTCCATTTCCCGCAAGCGGACTCAGTCTCTTCATATATTTCTTACCTGTCCTGTCTCCATACAAGTACTCGGCAATACAGTCCGGAGAATCCCCCATAGGATTAGGGTATCCTCTGCATCTGCATCTTGCTGTGAGATGACCGTTCACGAGCGTTGGTAATATGAGTGTTCGTAGCTCGCATATCACCACCGTTCCATCTTCCTTTGTGAGTATATGCACCAGGTGCAGAGCATTTTCCGCGTCTTCCCCAATGGCGCAATCGCGAATGAGCATCACGAAGAGTGTGGGTGTGATGAACGCGATGCCACTAGCACGATTCCAACCATAAGAATCCTGTATTTGACATTGTTAGTTTCGATTCTCAACCATAGATTTTATAGGAAGAACTTACGACCGTTATTTCTCCGGTCAGCCAGTTGATAACAAACAAGTCGTCACTTGGGTATCCTTCAAGTTCGAGTTCTGGAGACGGGAAAGTGACAAGGAGGATGATATACTGTCCGACAATATCCAATGTTGCAGCACAATATCCATTTTCTCTGGGATAGTACAGTAGCAAATCTTTTTCGTATTTGGCAAGTGGGTGCGGTTTACCCGTCGAGAATTGAAGATACGTTACTTCAACCTTCCGCTTACTGCAATCGGAGTTCAGTCTAATGAGGATACTGAAGTTCTGTCTCTGGGACTCACTTTGTTCTGCTTCCTCTCTTTGGAGCGGTGGTAACTACTGCTATCAGGTCATGCTCCTCGAGTGCCAAGCCTACGTTGACAATAGTGCCTTTGACCGGGAGGTGACGCCAGTGCGGTTCGGTTTCGGGAAGAACGGTAGTGTCTCTCGTGGGGGTATCCGACGGATACGGCACTGTTTTCGAATGGGAGAGAGTCTCTTTCAGATCGATGCATCGAAGGCCGCCGTTTTCCTTGCTCTTCAACACAAGATTGCTGGCAGACAAGCCAAACACATTCGAGCGAAAGAAATTGTGCTTTAGACGTACACGAACAACTTTTCTGCGAAGGTCCAGACTGCGCCAGAAAGTTTCCCTGGCTTCCAAGTAGCTTCGTCGCTCCCTTGAGCTACTAAATTCTTCGCTCGGGATATAGAAAGGTGATATAACCTTACAGCCAAGGTCCTCGCATCCAGCCTTCCCTAACTCGCCTATATACTGTAAGATATTGGTCGCGTTGTATAATTCGTGATAGTAGTGGTTGGTGGAGCAGAAGGAGATGATTGATTTCGCAGAGAGCCTTGTCAACGTAGCGATAATCAGCTCGTCCGGCAACTTCTTGATCATGGTTGTAGAAATCAAAGGTAGGAGAAAAAAGACACTTGAACTGGACAGTTGAGGCGTACTTAAAGTTTCGTGGGAACACAACACTTACCATTGGCACTGGCTGGCCCGGGTGATCTGTGCAAACTCCCGGGCCCGCTGCACTGGCACTTGCTCGTCTTCTTTACAATCCGCTCAATTGACTTGGTCAGATACGCGATAATTGTCGATCTGCTACATTGACTCGGACAATGCCAGTATTCGACTACGTGGATGAGTCTGATGCTTGATTACTACTGTGGTCCAAAGCATCTGTGGCTCTGAGATCAATGAGAAAGGTAATCAACCACATCTGTGGCATAAGTCTCAAGGTATAAAGAGAACAAGCTATGTGAAGTGGTCTTGCTATCACGCAACTCGCTCTTCTCGTCTCAAACTTGACATCGCTCGCACTGGTCAACCACAATCATGGATTCCTCGATACAATGCATTGCATCCCTTAGTAGCGAAGAAATCCTGTCTTACATGGTACAGATGAATCAGGGAGAATTTGATGATGGTATAGTGAGTTGTGCTTCTCTGCGATATCCTTCTGCTTCTCATCTCTTTCAGGAACGAGGTCACATCGCCCTATTAATCGAGATTCACATGGGCTCGAACGCAAGCCAGTTCCCAGATGTGCTCCTGCACAAACTCAAAGACTTAGAGGCAACAGTAGACCAGCTTCTTCGCATTGAAAGAACTGTCGAAATCGCAGGACTGATTTTTGACACCAGCGAAGAAATGATGAGACTCTTTCTTGCTGAAAACGTGGTCACTACTATTGTCGTACTTTTGAAGGGACTACTAAATCTCCATCCCACGGAGGTATCGATTGAAAAAGGACGTCTCCGTACCTGTGCTGCGTGTCTGGTTTTTCTCTCCCTGGTAATGCCCTGCTTGAATGGCGTGCCATGGGTGGTTGAGGCTTTCGACAACGGTTTGTTGACCATATTACTCAAGGCAACGGACGAGATGAAGCACATTCGGGGATTAGGTGGATCCGTCAGAGGAGTGAACGGGATGATTGAAGAGATAATCGGGAAAGTACTCCCAAAGTACATGTCCTATTACTCTGTGATAACTGCTATATCTACCATCAGGGGCAGGCGCGTTGCAGCGATGGCCAGGCGTGCGCAGGAGTCGGGCCCGTTGAAGGGCAAGTGGGTCGCTTTTTTCACTCTCGTGACCGAAAGGTGCGCAATTCAAGGCTTGTTTTCTGCTCGGATCCGGAAAGTGCCTATTCAGTGTGCTAATGTAAGTCCCATCTGTTGTACATCTTGCCGCATATTGATTCATCCCTTTATAGGTAGAGTGCGACGTTGAACTCCGCCGTGGCAACATGCTAAAGTGCGCCGGGTGTCTGTGCGCATTCTACTGCTCGCCGTCTTGCCAAAGGAGGGCATGGAAACACGGTAACCATAAAGCGGACTGCAGTGGTCCACCCACGAATCGAGGTAGGTTCTTACAATTTTTTCGCCATGTAGTGTGCTTCTAACTATTCCAAGGTCTTTTTGTCTGGGGTACTCGCGACATGACCTTCTTTCCCGACCTTGCCAATGCACACATCCTCAAGAACATCGTCTCTATCTCCGCACAGGCTCGCAGACAGTTTCCGAGCTTGCCTTCAAATGAGATCTCCCTATCCATTGACTTTAGGAACTCGCCACCTACGGTCAAAGTTCTTCATGTCAACGAGGCCGCACGAATTGCCCCAGAGATCACCAATGATGTCCGAGCCAGCACCTTAGACGGGCTATTCATCTGCTTTTCAATTCACGCGTGTTCTGCAGGTGGTCTATCTCCTTCCGGCGAAAGTCCCAAGATCGAGTTCGTCTCTCCTGTGAGATGCACTGCGCTGTACGACCTTTTGGAGATTTCCCGACAACCTAACCCGGATGCGGAAATTTACAGAGATTGTCTTGAGGCGGCGAAACTGGTCTGTAAAAGAGTTACGGACTTTATCGAAAAGGTTCATGGTGATTTCCGGTCGTTCTTGATAGATAAGACTCGCAAGAGATGGTCTAACTCTGATGCGAAGGATATAGTGTGTAAGGACTTTGTAGACTTCGAGTTATTCGCATGAATGTACATGTATATTACAAAGGGTTGTCTTCGGGATTGCCAGTGTGTATCGCTCATGACCTCCTTCACGCCGTACCGGAGGGTTAATGGCAATGAAGACTCTGTCGACGTGCAGTCCGATGGTAGCAGCTTCAACTCGATGGTGATGCTTATTGATATTGAGAAACAAGCAAAAAAAGTAGTAAATATGCATCAAATATGTATTGTATAAATTGTACCAAGAGTGCTTCTGGCGAATATTCAATACACTGGCATTGCACGTAGATCAGACTTTAGTGAACTTGGTTATTACATTACTTGAGATTGATCACTAGGCATGAGCTTATTCAGCTCGTAATGGAGTGAAATAATATATGTACAGTATATGCAAGTATTATGAATGAGAAAATAAGCACGTTACAAACTGTTGCCAGTGACGCGTCAATGCAATAATGCAACGCAAGACGACGATCGTAAAGTCTTGAATGGGACCTAAGACTTGCACCGTTCTCCACTCGAGGAGCTCAAACGCTAGACAAGTGTGCTTTGTCTTTGTAGCTTAGTGAGGTAAGGCACATACAAGTTTTATAAAAGACTAGTACAAATAATTGACTACATTGTAACATCTCGATGAGGGTCAAATCAACTTTAAAAAGTATATACTATGCGGTTCTAATAGATAACCAGTTCAAACCAGCAGTTTCAAAGAATCTGCAAACTACATCCTTCGCATCCGAGCTGGACCACGTCCTGCGGGTGCTATCCGCCAAGAACGACCGGAAGTCTTCATGAACCTCACGGACCAAGGTCTCGAATGACTGACAAGACTGCTTGGCGGCATCCAAACATTCATTGTGTTTCCTCCGGTCCGGAGTGGACTGTCGGAGAACCTCCAATAAATTGTGAAGAACTTCGCACTCTACAGATGAAACACGCTGTATTGGGGAGCATAGGTGGCGGGGGAGGGGGCTACCTGGAGACCATGAGTAGCTTGAGAGGCATATGAACTGTTTAGCGGCGGAAGCTGCTCGGATCATGCCGGTGGATTCTGGGGAAATGCGTATGACGTCCTCAATATGAAGGACATTGACCTTTGTGCGGGAGCTAAAATATAATAAACTCAGCGCTATGCAATAGCGATGGCTGATGTATTTAGTTACCTAAAATATAATAAACTAAATACATTATAATCAGCATAAGAAAATAAGAGTGAAACTAAGTTGAACATACCTCAGCGCTATGCAATAGCGATGAGGTAGCATACAGACGAAGGAAAACTTTTAGAGTCCGTATGTAATTGCAAATTAACGAAAAAGGAAATATATTATATAATCCGGGTTGAACCGGTATTGTACTCTAACACCCCCCCTCAATTCCGGTTCATACCAAGAATAGAGGATAGGCGGGAGTGCGAGGACTTCGGGAGCGCTTTAGTGAGAGCGTCCGCCGGTTGGTCCTCGGTACGTAAGTGCTCGGCCTTCACCGCGCCTTTGTTGACATGGTCGCGAATAAAATGGTGACGGATGTCAATATGTTTGACCCGTTGGTGAAAGACCGAGTCCTCGGTTAAAGAAATGGCGCTTGTTACGTTCACGGCTTCGATGGACTTATCACGGAAATGATAAGTGACCAAAGCGTTGTTGGGTGAAGTAGCAAGTACAGTATAGAGGGTCCGCTTTGTGAGGGTCTCTATACCGGAAGTCGTGGGTGAACAGAGTCTTTGGTACGTGATTGTAAAAGACTATAGGAGGATTGACTTAAGTGTCATCCTGGGGCGCTATGTACATGGCCTTATATACTACAGAGAACAATAGAGTGGAGCAAGGAATGAAACTACATCATCGCGGGTCGGAAGTGGAGTGAGTCCGTCATAGTGGCTCTAATTAATGGAGGATGATGTCAAATCGGAACATAGGTGGAGTAGAGTGGAGTAGAATGATGTATCATCGGAGTGGAAGGTCCTGGGGCTCTCGGAGTGAAGGTGGAGCGAGTGGAGCCATCGGAGTGTGGAGTCGATGATGAAAGAATGATGCAATGTGTGTACGCACATGCAGGTAGAAAGGGTGAGAGAAAAAGATGAGGGGGAACATAAACAATGTGTAAACAAGGGTAAGCAGCTTGATGCGTAACAATACCCTGTCACTAAGATTGAAATTCCGTAGTAGCATAAGAATGCGAATGCGAGAATTTCAAAGAAAGGTACAACGCTATAGGATCAAGTTAAGATCAATAAGTAAAAGCGTAAGAGAAAGATAAATATCAGTCGCTATAGGGTCAAGTTAAGACCAATAAGGGGTTCAAGCGCTGGGTACATTGGTGACTGTCTGAGAGAAATCAAAGTTATTAAGGAAGAGTCGATACATTGAAAGGAAATAGGGGTCGGTCCAGTCAATGGGGGCGTATGATGGTGGTGAAGTGAAGTCTTCCGGTCGAGGAGTGTTGACAATGTATGGCGGCGAAGGCGGCTGTATCGTTATGTCGGGCGGAGCCATGAGGGGTAATTCAGGAATGGCGAGGTCCTGAAGTTCTTGGTTGATCGTCTCAAGTTCTTCCTCTGTAGGGAGATAGAGCTGTTGATGAGGGCTAGGCGGCGGCGGAGCGGTTTCGAAGTTATGGAGTCGATCTAGGTCGAAGATCGGGACATGTAGCTGCTCGTGATATGCGTCGGGCGCAGCCTGCGGAGTGAGCTCGAGAGGGGAGGGATCGGCCATGGGTTGTGGTTCCGGGTCGGTGGGGACGTTGACCTTTCCGTTAACGATCTCCGAAGAGAGGAGCGATTGAAATTCGAATTCGTTGAACTGGTTCTCGAGTTGAGTAATAAGAACCTGATTCAAACGACGTACTAGTTCCTGATGTTCAAAGGTGTCAACCTTCTGTTGCGATCGTCGACTGCTCTCAAACAGATCCAGCATCGTCTCCAAAATGTCATACATTTGCTGAGTGGTGTAGACAATATGGGGAAGGGGGCTGACAGTGACATTCTGAGTGAGGTCGCGAAGTTTGCCATTATGCAGAAGCGTAGCTGCACATTGTCGTCGTGTCTGTAGTGTCTGTTGGAAGGTGATGCCGGGTAGAAGTTGCTCGAGATCGGGAGGAGGAAGGGTGCCGTCAATGAATCGCTGTCGCGTTGGTTTGACATTTCGAGGATGAGGGGTTCGAAAGACGCGGTTCGGAAGTCCTTGACGAGTGTTGCGGATAGCTGGCATTGTTAGTGAACGGGGCAATACCTGCAACAACTGCAGACACAGATGGGGTCTTCGTCGTAAGCTACGAAGTGTCGATGCGGTGTTCCTGCGTGTCGAACGCGTCGGCCTATCCAGGGGACGTAGGGGAGGTCGAGGAGGATGTGTAGGGCTTGTAGAATCGGGGTGGCGTACTCCGGAGTGAAGAATGTGCGGCGGAGGACGAGGGTGGTGAGTTGGGGATGGGGATTGAGAGTCTTGAGTCGGCGGATGTTGATATAGTCGGAGTGGGAGGGGTCAAAGATATAGTGCCGGACGAGGTCGAAGGGACTGAGAGGGGGTAGAGTGGGAGAGGGCGGAGGGGAGGGGTAGTCGTTTTCCGGGTGTGCGGGTGTCAGTTGCGGGTGCCATGCTCCGTTTTGCCAATCGTTTGCATGATTGCCCCAGCCTGTTACCCAGAGGGGATCAATATCCTCAGCTGGTAGTAGAGGTCCGGGGTCAGTGGCTGCGAGGTGTTCTTCAGCGTCAAAGGGGGGTGCTTCGAATGTCGGAATAGGGGTGTCGAAGTTGAATGGCATGTTGAGTGGGGATGTTCTCTTTGTCTGAGTCCGGGTCGTCAGTAGTGTGACTGGTGAGCGATTCCGTGGAGGTAGTGGGACTATATGCGGGAGAGAAAGGTTCCAAGGGCGGAGGGGATGTGGAATCTCTGGAAGTAGAAGTTTCGGAGGTCTGAACGGATGCCGGTTGCCGGTGAATGAATCGGAATCCATTCGGAAGTTGTACTGATCCTTCAAGGTCATTTGTCTTGACCATTTGAATTAGTATGTAGAGTCCTATCGAAAGGTGTGCCTGGTGTAATGGAGTCGCATGGGTAAGAAGAGTATCGATGAAATCGATGAGGTGATTGAGCGGTGGAGTGTTGGGTTCTTCTTGTTGATGGATGAAATTGAATAGGTGAAAAATGAGTGTGGGTTGACGGTTGGTCGGAGTTTCTGCTGCTAGTGTGCGAAGGTCATTAAGGATTTGTTCTTTGCTTATTTCCGTGGGTGGAGGGTCGTTACGAAGGGGTTGTGGAGATGGTATCGGAGTAGGGCGGCGGCGGTTGATAGTGCGGTGTTGACGTGATAATGAACTGATTGTTCGGCCCATATCTGACTGTAATCTCCGGGGTGTCTCTTCGATTGGATGAGGTGAATACAAATCGTTGAGAAAAGGTCCGATAGGGTCCTAGGCCTTGGTCAATGCGTCGGAAAGACTCGTAAAGTAATTTCTGTGCAAGATCCTTGATTTCCGGTCGGATATCAAGTGAGAGGATGTATGCGCAGAAGTTAGCGAGGTCTGCTGGCTTGATCATCTTGCTAAGCGTTGGTGTCTGGTTGAGGCTGATATACTTCTTGAGAATTTGATGAATCGGAAGAATAACGGGTTGTTGTCTGATTTGGAGGTTTCTTTGAGTGGCGTCCTTAGTTTGTTCCGGATGCGGAATGAAATCAAATGCAAGTTCGGTCATTTGATCCTGTGTGCCTTCTTGTATTCGGACAGAAGTTCCTGTGTATTCTCCAGTGAATGTTCGGGTATCCATTGATTCTGTGATGTCGGGTATCCTAGCCATTTGACAAGATATTCGCGCTTCTTCGGAGGTCCTCGGTGATTGAGTATCGCTTCAACTTCATATTCTTCTTCTCCTTCGATAAGGTCAGGTGGTGGTCGTGTGTAAGATGGTCCATGTTCGTCCGTTTCCTTGTGTGGGGTGAGAAGAGAAGCATGAAATACTGGATGTATTTTCCAATGCTCTGGAAGATCGAGTTGATAGACATTGTCCCTGAGCTTCTTGATGATCGTAAAGGGTCCTTCTCGTTTAGATTGGAACTTCGAGGGTAGTCCGGTTCGTCGGAGGTTCCTGGCTTCTAACCATACACTTTGTCCTTCTTCCAAGGGCTGGAAGTGTGATTCCTGTGTCTCACGCTGGAATTCTTGTGCGAGAGTTAGAGCTGCTTCGGCTTCGGTTCGGAGTTCCAATATCTTGATTAAGCGAGTTTGGAGTGTGGGGATGTTACTGTCGATCTCGGATTTTTCCGTAGGAAATGATGTTGGGTCGTATCCCATAAGTAATCGGAAAGGGGTCTGCTCTGTGGTGGAATGCTTGCGATTGTTGTGAGTGAATTCCATCATTGGTATGTATCGTGACCAATGTTGGGGGTGGTTTGCTGCATAAATTCGGAAGTATGCTTCGATCTCCTGGTTCATTCGTTCTGCTTGTCCATCAGTTTGTGGGTGATATGCTGTAGACATAGCCTGCTTGATGTGCAGTAAGCGGCATAGCTGTCTGAATAGTGTTGATGCAAATTGGGGTCCACGATCTGAGATTATTTTCCTGGGTAATCCAAATCGTTTGTAGACATTGTCGATGTAGAGTTGTGCGGTATCGAGTGCGGTGATCGTCTTGTTGCATGGGGTGAGTACTATTGCCTTGGTGCAATCATGGTCCACAATAACACATATGCTGTTGTAGCCATTTGATTCCGGTAGGTCGGTAATGAAATCAATATTGACTGTAGCAAAGGGGTATGTGTCTTTGTCTGCGATGATCGGGCTGAGCGGAGGTACGAGTGGATGGTGATTTATCTTCATCTGTTGGCAAATTGCGCATCCTTGTACATATTTCGAAATGAACTGCTGCATGCGGGGCCAGTAGTAGGTGCGTCGAATCTGTTCCATTGTGTTTGCTATTCCTGGGTGATTTCGCGTAGGGAGGTCATGATGAAGTCGTAAGATGTTTCTCATGATTTCCTTGTTCTTCGGAACATAGATCTTGTTCCTAAAGTGTACAAGGTTATCCTTGATTGAGAAGTCGGTCATCTTCGGTTTCGTGAGGGGTAGTTCTTTCTGAATGAGTGTCATTGCTTTCTGAATGTCGCCTGTTTCGAGTCGAATGTTGTCATGAAGTTCGTCGATGTCAATGGTGTTTCGATCGTCATCGTCCTGTTCTTCTATTTCGGCTTCGAGTATTTCCATCTCTTGAATGAAAACCTTTTCTGGTAGAAGTGTAACTTCGTTGTTGAGTTCTCCTTCCGTTTTAAATTGGTCGGGTCTCCGGGAAAGGGCATCGGATTGGATCATGTGTTTTCCGGGGACTGCTTGGATTTGGAGGGGGTAACGTGAAAGTTCGTTCTGCCATCGGGCTTGTCGAGGGGTTAATCGTTGTGGTTGTCGCCAATAGGTTAGGTTCTTGTGATCACAATGTACTGTGATAACATGTGGGCTGCCTAATAGATAGTGTCGCCATGTCTGTAATGCGCGGATGATAGCAAATAGTTCCCTGTCATATATTTGCCAGTTTCGTTGCGTCGGATTAAGTGCTTGGGAGATGTATCCAATTGGTCGTAATTGATTATCCTTGTCGAGTTGTCGTAGTACTGCACCAGTAGCTACGGCTGAAGCGTCGGTTTCGAGGTAGAATGGCTTGTTCGGGTCGGGTTGCATAAGGAGTGGTTGTTTCGAGAATAAGTCCTTGAGTGTTTGAAAAGCATGTTGTTGTCGGTCGGTCCAAACGAATGGTATGTTTTTGCGTTTTAGTTGATCGAGGGGTCGGCATATGGTGGCATAATGGGGAATGAATCGCCTGTAGAAGTTCGTAAATCCTGTAAATGATCGTATGTCTCGTAGATTCTTTGGTGTCGGCCAGTCAACTATTCCTTGTATCTTCGTCGGGTCGGTCTTGATCTGTGACTCGGAGATAATGTATCCTAGGAATGGGACTTCGGTCTGGTGGAATCGGCATTTGGCAGGTTTGAGATATAGCTTGTGTTTCTTGAGGACGTCGAAAACTTCGAGGGTATTTGAGATAAGTTGTTGCATAGTGGCGGCATGGATCATAATGTCGTCCATGTAAACAATACACTTGTTTTCGCGGATTTGCTTTGCAAGTATATCATTCATGAAACGTTGAAAGGTGGCGGGTGAATTGCATAGGCCAAAGAACATAACTGTTGGTTGAAAGTGTCCTTCTTCGCAGTTGAATGCGGCTTTCCATTGGTCTTCTTCCTTGATTCGAATGTTGTGGTATCCTTGTCGAATATCAAGGGTGGTGAAGTATTTGGATCCTTGGAGTTGATTCAATAGTGTCTGGGTGTTCGGTATTGGAAATCCATCGCGGATTGTATGCTCGTTTAGATATCGATAATCCTGAATCGGTCGGAGGGTTCCATCTTTCTTACTGATGAAGAATAATGGTGAGGCCATCGGTGATGCGGAGGGTTTAATGAATCCTTTCTTGAGTAGGTCATTAATAAGGTCACGGAGTATGGGTCTTTGGTGGTACGGAGTATTGTAGGTTTTGAAGATTTTCGGTATGAAGGAGGGTTTCGTCTTGATTTCGTGATCATAAGGTCGTGCTGGTGGATATTTTTGGATTTCTTTTTCGGAGAAGATATTGGCATAGGGCATATATTCCTTTGGGATGTCAAGTTTTTCTGGTGGTGGTAGTTTCTGTTGTTTTTCTTGTTCCATTCGGGTTGAAATCGTAATCTTGTTTATGGTGATTGCATCGTTTCCCCAGTCTATCTTTGGTTTAGCTTGTTTAAACCAAGGTAGACCTAGTATAACGTCGTCCTTTGGGATATGAGTGAGATAGAAATGTGGTGAAAGAGTGTGGGGGTGTGTGATGTGGATTCGAGTTCGTTTGGTGACACTGCCTTCTGTGTTGAGTGTACCATCGGCGTTACTGACTAGTATGGGTTTGTCGATTTTCTGCGTTTTTAGTTTGAGTTTGTTGGCTAGTTTTGAGTTGATGAAATTGAGTTGTGCTCCGGTGTCGAGTAGAGCTGAGAGTGTGTGAGGTTGTCCGTTAATGAGTACCGTGATGGGTATGCGAAAAGAGTGAGTGTTTCCGTTGATAGTGATGGTGTTGAGTTGAATCAGATTAACCAACTCGGAGTTGATCAAAAATTTCCATCATCATCGTCAAAATCGTCGTTGTCATCATTGGGATCGGGCATTTCGTCTAGCATGTTGAACAATGCTTCCTGTTCCTGTCCATTGAGGTCTGTCATCATTTCATGGATCTGGATTGCGCGTTCAGCAATCAAATCGTCCGGGTCATCGGGTTCTTCGTCAAGTTCCATCGAGTTGATGTTTCGCTTCTTGAATCGTCCATTGTTCCGTCTGAAGTTGTTCTGGAATTTCCTTGGGGATTTTCCTGAGCTTCGGAACTTCGGGGTGCGTGCGGGACGCGAAGGGCATTTGTTTGCAAAATGTCCTGCCTTCTTGCAGTAGAAACAGAGTCCATCTGCTTGCGCTTTCTTCTTTTCCTCGGGCGTAAGCTTGTTGAAGTACATTGCATAGAGCTTGAATGATTCTTCTAGATTTTCCGGTTCCTCGGGTTGATCTGATTCGGGTTCAGAATCTATGTCCATTTCGTTGAGTCGTCGTCTGCGAAATTTGTTGAATCGAGGTCGATTGTATGATGATTGTCCATAACGGTTGCGGAGTCGATTGAACGGGCGGTTGTCCTGATAGATCTCTTCGTATGATTTTCCTATCTTCCTGGCTGCTTCGTAGTATGGTGCCATTATCTTTATTCCATTGTCTGGAATTGGGATATCCTTTTGAAGTAGTGCGGTTCGCGTATGTCGCAGTAATCCATTCTTGAACATGGAAAAGAGTACTGTGAAGTCGGTGATGTTTGCTTCTCGTGCGAGTCGCTGGAAGTTATGAATGTAATCGTCGATTTTGTCCGTAGGTGCTTGCTTAAGGCTAGAGAGTTCCTTGAATGCGTCGGCGATGTAATCGGTGGAAATGAAATGTGACTTGAATTTGTCAACAAATTGTTGCCAAGTCATAACCCATTGTGCATTGTCCTGTTCGTCTTTAACATTCTTTGCAAAGATTGCAGCGGGTCCTTCAGTGCAAAAGGAGAGTGCAAATCGTATTTTGCGTTGATCGGTTGCATAGTCCAAATCGTTAAGTGCCAAGTAGTTTTCAACAAGGCTAAGCCATCGGCTAGCTTCGCTTCGTTTGCCGGTAAAGTTAAAAGGTTTGTTTGCTCCGGTACCTCGTGGTTGATGGTCTGCTTGATCGGCCATTTCGACTATTACTGGGGTTCCTGGGGGTGTAGGTGACGGTGGGGGTGGGGGTGGCTGTGGTAGGTTTTCCTGTTCGGGGTGTTCGTCGTTTTCCAGAATTACGGGTATAGGTGAGCTTCGGTTGCTATTGTTGGCGTTAACCGATGTAGATCCTGCGGCTGAGTGTGCAGATCCTTCGGCGGTGTGTGCCGTGTCCTCGGCTTCTGAGTCTTCTTCTGATTCGTCTGAAGTTTCTGCTTCAGATTCTCGTCTGCGCCTTCTGAGTTCAGCTTCCTCTTTCTCTAGTTGCTCGAGAGTGAGGATAGTTTGTGTCTCCTGCGAAGTGTAGTTCTTGGGAAGTGGAGTCCAAGTGGGTATCCAAGTTGCGCCTTCTTCAAATCTGGTGTCGATGCGAAGTCCTTCGAATTGTCCTACAAGTTCTGGTTCTTCGGATTCGAGTACAGAAACAGGTGCGGGTGTTTCAGCCTTCGGTTGGGTGAATGTGAGGAGTGGGGAGGTTTGTTCAGCTTTAGGTGCTGCTGCTGCTGCGTAAGATAATGAGGGTAGTGCTGTCGATTCAGCGGGTGGTGCTTCGGTTTTAGCTGGTGGTGCTTCTGGTTGAGTAGTGGTTAATGGCGAGTGTTGTGAAGGAGCGGGTGATGCGAGTTGAGAAGAAACAACTCTGGGTGAGTTAAGTCGACTGCCTGTTCTTGATGTTCTTGCAAGTATCTGGTCGATTTCTTCCTGACTGGGTTCGATTCCTGCGTACCAAGTATTAACCTGTTTGTAGTATGTGGTCGGGTTCTTGATGGTATGTGAGATTGCTCTCCAAGTGTCGTGTCCTGAGTGAAAATGAAGGTAGACTTTTCGTCTGGATTTGTCAAGTCTGTACCAGGCTCGGTTTACTGGGTCAAATTCGGCGTTTTCTGGGCGGGTAACTCCAACGGGTACTTGGGCTGCTATGGGTACGTATTTTCCTGGGACTGGTGGTCTGTCTTTCGGCGCCAGTTTAACGAGTTACTGAAATTTAATTCAGTTGGTGTCTTCGTTTGCTGGGGGAGTCGGAGTAATGGTTCGGCTTCCTTCTTCGGGTTCAACAGGGGGTGGAGTAATGGATCGGATGGATGCTTCGAGAGGTGGGCTGGCAACTCGGGTGGGTGGTTCAGAGTGTAGTAGGTAACAAATACACTTCCGTATTTCGGTTGCAACGTCCTGGGGTTGTCCGGGCCAATAAACGATTGATGTGAGGTTCAAGAGGGTTTCTCTTTCGGAGAAATGATCAATGGCGTTGTCAACTTTGGTGTGGCAGATTCCAATAAGGCCTTTGCGAAGGTAACAATCGGGAATGTATGGCTTTCCTTCGAACCAAAAGATGCCGTGTCGGTAGATCCAATTAATGGGGTCGTGTCGTATAGAGTGTAGATGGAGTTGGAGGTATTGTAGGTCGTATTTGGAGTTCTGTTGGATCGGATGAACTAATGCACTATTGACAAGGTGCTGATAGTTGTCTTCAATTAGTTGGTCGAAGTTGGGGGTGGGAGCGGGAGCTTGATTCGCCAGATTGATTGATTGGTTGTTGTAATGTATTCCTGAGTCGTCTTCCTGTCCTTTGGAAAGTTTGTCTGAGGTTTCCTAAAGTTCTGGAAGGTCCTGGAGCGGGTGTGGGAGTTCGTTCGGACGTTCGAAGTTGAGGGAAGGGACGTAGGGCTTGTTCTACGCTTGGGGGTGTAGTGATCGGAGGGTTGGAGTGATTCGGAGTCACGGGAGGTAGTAATCTGTTGTGCTCAGATACTTCGTTCCAATGGTGGCTTGGGTTCTCGAAATCTGTTCCTTCCTCGGCGGAGTATGCGTAGGTTTCCTGAGTAACGGTGGGTTCTAATCGAGGGGGTACAAGTTGATCGTAGAGGCTTTCGTTATCTTCTTGTGTTCGATGTTCGTACTCGGAATAGTCCTGTGGGTCTGTCCTGCTTTCGTCAAGTTCAGAGGGGTTATGAGGGGGTGTGTCGGATTGGTATGAAGTGGGTTGTAAGTCGTAGATGGAGACGGGGTTAAGGATGTTGATCCTTAGTACGCCTGCCAACGGTAGTTCCGTGCGATTGGCGAGTAGTATAGTAATCCTCAGGTTGGGCACTTCCTCGGGTTATCAACCCTTTGAGCTACAAGAGTATGCGTGAGTGATATTAACGTCTTCGATACCTTGTCCTTTCTGTCTTCCTAGGTTCGCTGGATAATCTGTTTCGATGTTCACCGTGTATTGCTGTCGTCTACGAGTGAGGGTATGCTTGTCTTCCGGCTGTGGCAGTTTCTGTGGTGGATGAGACCTTTCCCCTGCTTCCTTCTTCTCTTCAAGTTACGTTGGACGTGGCTAAGCTGCTTGAATGGGTCGCGATCCTCTGCTTCACGCTATCACCAACCAAACGCGTAACAAGGACCGTAAATTCTGTCGTGAACCTGCTTAATTTCTGTGATTACTTGTCTGTCGCTTCCTTCCAAGTATAGCACTGTATGCTTGGTGTATTCAATCGTACTGTCGTTCGTATTCCTTTCGTTCCTAGATGATAGTTAGTAGACAAGGGCCAGTTGTAATACTTAACCGTCAGTATTCCGGATTGGAATGCGTAGGGTGTACCGATTTATTCTGCTGTAGAATGTGGTAGAGCGTAGAGGGGGGGTGTTTCGGAGTTGAGATCAATCTCAGATGAGAAAGAAGTCAATCCTAATTGTTACGTTCACGGCTTCGATGGACTTATCACGGAAATGATAAGTGACCAAAGCGTTGTTGGGTGAAGTAGCAAGTACAGTATAGAGGGTCCGCTTTGTGAGGGTCTCTATACCGGAAGTCGTGGGTGAACAGAGTCTTTGGTACGTGATTGTAAAAGACTATAGGAGGATTGACTTAAGTGTCATCCTGGGGCGCTATGTACATGGCCTTAATATACTACAGAGAACAATAGAGTGGAGCAAGGAATGAAACTACATCATCGCGGGTCGGAAGTGGAGTGAGTCCGTCATAGTGGCTCTAATTAATGGAGGATGATGTCAAATCGGAACATAGGTGGAGTAGAGTGGAGTAGAATGATGTATCATCGGAGTGGAAGGTCCTGGGGCTCTCGGAGTGAAGGTGGAGCGAGTGGAGCCATCGGAGTGTGGAGTCGATGATGAAAGAATGATGCAATGTGTGTACGCACATGCAGGTAGAAAGGGTGAGAGAAAAAGATGAGGGGGAACATAAACAATGTGTAAACAAGGGTAAGCAGCTTGATGCGTAACAGCGCTTAAATTATCAGAAAAAATAATAGTCGGTTTCCGTTGAGGGAAGCCTAATTCAGAAAGTAAAGAACGAAGCCAAAGGGCCTCCTGGGTGGCAGCCGAAAGAGCCATGTACTCGGCCTCGGCAGATGATAGCGCCACGGTTGGCTGCTTCTTTGATTGCCAGGTAACGGCACCCGAGCCTAGGGTGAATGCGTAGCCGGTCGTCGAACGGCGACCTTCGCTTGAGCCCCAGTCGGCGTCTGCGTAGCCGGTAAGGAGTGGTCCTTCTGCGTCCGTTTTGAGAATAAGTGTAGAGTCGCGAGTATGTTTCAGGAATCGGAGGACATGCTTCCCGAGCTCCCAGTGACGTTTACCGGGGTTCGAGGAATATTGAGCCAGGGCATTAACATAAAAGGCAAGGTCCGGCCTACTCCAAACTGTCAAATAGAGTAAACTGCCGATTAATGCGTGGTAAGGGTAATGCTTCATTTCGCTGATCTCCTTGTCTGTCTTTGGACAGTCTTCTTTCGTTAGCTTGGCACCCGATGGGAACGGCGTCGGAGCTGTTTTTGCTTCCGTCATTCCAAATCGAGTAAGCAGGACATCAATATAGCCATGCTGGTCAATGCCGACTGAGCAAAGACGATAATCGAAAGTAAATTTCACCCCTAGCATGTAGGTAAGAGGCCCCACATGTACCAACTCTATATTGCGGTCTCCAAGAAGTTTGATGAACTCCGGCACTGCTGCGTCGTCCGAGCAAAAGAATTCCATATCGTCAACATGGAGTCCTAGCATGGTAATGCCGGCCTCGGATCGCCGGATATAGACGCAGGGGTCGCTAATAAGGCGAGAGAAGCCTAAGGTCCTCAGCTCCTTGTCGAAGCGCTGGTTCCATACGCGCCCAGACTGTTTGAGTCCGTAAATAGACTTTTTGAGCCTAAGTACGAAGTCCTTCTTGTCCGGGTCCACAAAACCGGGCGGTTGCCGCATATAGATTTCTTCACTGAGTTCGCCGTGAAGAAATGCTGCCTTGACGTCTAATTGGTGAGCCTTCAGCCCCAAATGGACGGCAAGGACAGCCAAAAGCTTAATTGACCCTGTTCGGGCAACGGGGGCGTGTACTTGGTCGTAATCGACCAGGTACTTTTGCGTAAACCCCTGGGCGACCAACCGGGACTTGAGCTCCTTCGGCTCGCCGTTGGCTCCCCGTTTGGTCTTGAAAACCCATTTGCAGCCGATCGCTTTACGGCCTGGTGGTAACTCGGTTAGATCGTAAACGTGAAGGCGTTCCATATTTCCGAGTTCCTTTTCCATAGATTTTATCCAGCCTTCCCTATTCGGTCCGGAGGTCGCTTCCCGGTAATCTAGTGGGTCTCTATCGTCCATTACTATATTCGCATATACGTAGTGGGCTATGGAGTTTTCTCCACCGATCTCCTGGTTGCGTTCCGTAACTAATTCGGTAGGTTGGGACTCCGTGGGAGTCGGCTCGACAGTGCCGTCGTTAGTAGCTTGCTGTTGAGCTTGCGCTCTCTGGTTGAGTCGCGCGGATGTGCGTGTCTTCTCGCCGTAGTCAATGCGAGGTCTAGACTTTTTGGTTTGCTGTTGCTGTTGCTGTTGCTGCTCAGACGGCGCATTTGCGTTCGTATGCGGCTTGCGTGCATTTGATTCGGCTGCATCTGAGTCCTCGCTGTCCGTATCTGAGTCCGTGAGATCGCCACCATTGGGCCTCCCCCCCTCGATCGATGCGGGATCGGTATTCGTTGAGCTCGGCACGGAAGTAAATGGGTTCCGCGGGAAGACGAAGTCTCTCGAAGTGGAAACTTTACGAGAATTAGGGTCATAATACAATATGCCCTTAACTCCTTCGGGAAATCCAAGAAATTTAGCGCTCCGTCCGCGAGGGCTCAATTTACTATTCCGTTCGATTTCGGGGATGTGAACATTGACATCGTCCCAGAAGGGACGTAAATTAGACACATCGGGCTTAGACCCGTGGAGTGCCTCGAAGGGTGTCTTGTTCGGGAGTGCCGAAGTTGGTGAGAGATTTCGTAAATAATTTACGTGGGTAAAAACCTCGGGCCACAGATTTGCGGGTATGTCGGGGTGCTCTGCGTATATGCAGCGAACTTTGTCGGCTAGCGTCCGATTAAGGCGCTCCGCTACTCCATTTTGCTGTGGAGTGTACGCATTTGACGTTTGTTGCCGTATGCCGTGCTGGCGGCAGATCTGTGTCATTTTCTCGTTTAGAAATTCCCCCCCTCGATCGGTACGAATTATTTTGATTTCGTATCCGTACTGGCGTGCGAACAGAGGTATGACCTCCTTGAATACGCTCGGTACGGCACTCTTCTCGGGTAGGAAATACACCCATGTGAAGCGAGTGTGATCGTCCGTAATAGTGAGAATATAACGGAATCCCTTACGAGACTTGACTTTTTGGGGTCCGGCTAAGTCGGAATGAATAAGTTCCAGTGGGCGCGTAGCCCTGGACTTCGACTTTGGGAAAGGTTGCCGTGACATTTTCCCTAGCGCGCACGGTTGACAGTGTTCGGGCGCTTTCAGGGTATTTTTGTCAATGGTAAGACCCTGTACCATTTTCTTCTCGATCAACTTCTTTAGGTAAGTGTTGCCGAGGTGTCCAAAGCGAATATGCCATTCGTGGAAGGGTAGCTCAGTCACAGCAGCGTTTGCGTATAGTCTCGCGGGTCTCATATTCTGGAGAATAAATTGACCATTAATTCGAGCCGCGCGAGCCAGTAGGGAACCATTATGTAAAATTTTGATTCCGTCGCTCGTGCTAGCAAAGGATATGCCCGACTTCAACAAGCGGCTGGCGGAGATAATATTGCACCCGGCCTCGGGTACGTATAGTACGTTTCCCAGGTCCAGGGTGGTCTCCCGATCACCGGGCGTGAATCGCAGAGTGACGCGTCCCTTGCCGATCGCTTGGGCCGTCATCGCAGTTCCAAAGCCACCTACGGGTATAGGCTTGATCGACTGGTAGTCACGGAGACTCTGGCGATCGCCGGTAAGGCTGGTGGATGCCCCAGTGTCGAAAATCCACTGGGTGGAGCGTGAAGGCACAGCAGATGCTATACTGACGACATTTGCGCGTTCGGTTGGCAATATTGACGGGAATGGTAACCACTCGTCCTCCTCGCTGTGTGCGGGAGTCGAGTCTTCGAGCGGGGACTCGGGGCTGCGGCCCAGGGTGACTACGTTAGCCGTGGCATCACTGGCGGAGAAGTCGTCATCGTCATCGTCTGCCGTGACGGTATAGGCGCTTTTCTTCTTCTTCTCGCTTTTGCCGGCGTCACTTGAAGACCCGTTACCAAATTTGTTCTTATTCGGTCCGCCGCCTTCATTTCCGCCGCCTTTAGCCCAGCAAGAAGCCTTCGTGTGACCTGACTTTTTGCAGTTCTCGCATACAGTCTTCCCTTTCTTGGCTTTACCCTTCGCCTTTCCCAGCCCCTTGACCTTGATGGCCAGGGCTTGGTCTCCGTTTCCGGATCCCGTCGTTTGCGCGTGTCGCCGAGTGGTGAGGATCACGTTTTTGACTTCGATATTAGCCGTGTTGTAGATGGCGCTTCGAATGCTTTCCCACTCGGGCGGAAGCGAATTGAGAATGGCAACCGAGTGAATGAGGTCTATTAGCTGCTCTCTCGTGCCCGGGTACTGTCGTAAGTCTTCGATTTGACCCTGAATATACTGAAGGTTCTCATCGAATGTGGAGGTCCCACTATCCCATTTGTGCGTGCATACTTCGTACAGGGCCATCGCCGGTGATAACTGGGCGTCCTTTGCGAAGTTCATCGTGAGTTTCCGATACATTTCGTATGCCGTGCTCGACCCTTGGATTAGCTTCTTGTGTTCCACGGAAAGACCCTGTTGGAGAATGGTCTTTGCCTTTTGGTCCATGTGATTCCACGTTAGGAGAGCTTCTTTCTCTGCTTCCGTCGGGATTGCACTGATGTCCGGGCAAGGGCGTAGTCCCAGTCCGACATCCCTGACATAATGTTCGGACCACGAATCCAAATACATTCGATATCCACAGTTCCCATCCTATTTCCTTAAGCTTCCCATTCTTAATCGGGTGGGGCTTGTAGCTGCCGGGCCCATACAAGGCCTTCTCGATTACGTCCAACCCGATCTTCTGCTTGTCCACCGGGGCAGGAGTTTGGCTCGTGCTTGACACTGCCTTTGCTTCCTTGTCCTCCGTGTCCGTTTGCTTGGGACCAGTCATGGTAATTAGGATTTAGACTTTGGTGATAGTATGGATGTCGATTGATGCACTAATGCTTTACGCTGACAGCGTCGCAAGGCTCATAACCTGCGGGAGCTAAAATATAATAAACTCAGCGCTATGCAATAGCGATGGCTGATGTATTTAGTTACCTAAAATATAATAAACTAAATACATTATAATCAGCATAAGAAAATAAGAGTGAAACTAAGTTGAACATACCTCAGCGCTATGCAATAGCGATGAGGTAGCATACAGACGAAGGAAAACTTTTAGAGTCCGTATGTAATTGCAAATTAACGAAAAAGGAAATATATTATATAATCCGGGTTGAACCGGTATTGTACTCTAACACTTTGGAGGTTGATCTCTGAAGTCGACGGAGAAGGCGATGTCATGTGCCGGCACACGAGGAAACTTCTTGCGCGCCTGGGCGGAGATGAAAATCGAGTTCTTGACTACCCATGCCTGGCACAGCAAGGGGAGGAACGCCATGTCCCGAGAGCCCCATGTGACGAGACCTTAGAGCAGTTAGAATAGCACTCACCAACAAGATAGAATATGACGACCTACCATCGCTGGTATCGGGGCTAGTGCAAACTGCTTTATGATCGCCGAACTTCCAAGCCCTCCTTTGACATGGTTGCGAGCAATAGAATGTGCATAGACACCCCGCGCATTTAAGCATGTCACCACGGCGGCGTTTTGTGTTGCACTCCACCTATCGGTTTAAGAGTCAATATGCGGCACGTTTGACATAGATGAAGCTTACATTGTCGCATGGAATGGGCACATTCCGAATCCGAGCAGATAATAAACCCTGGATCGCACACCTCTCAATAATGAGATTGAAAAGCGCAACCCACTTGTCTTTCAAAGGGCCTGACTCTTGAGCGCGTACGGCTCTCGCTGCATTACGCTTACCCTTGATAGTTGAAAGAGCAGTTATTACAGAGTAATAGGACATGCACTCTGTAACGGTCCCCAAGACTTCACCGATGATGCCGATAAGTCTTCTGACAAGAGCTCCAAAAGCTCGAGTGCTCTTCAGCTCATCCGTTACCTTGAGTAGTAAAGACAAAAGGTCACTTTCAAAGGCCTCTACCACCCACGGAACGCCGTTCGAACATCGCATGGCCACAATGACTAACATGAAGCATGCGATGCATGTCTGAAGCCGCTCTTTTTGACTCGATATCGTCTCCGGGCGCAAACCTAGAAGGCCGTCAAAGAGAACAACAACAGAAGTGACAATCTTTCTGGTGAGGAAGAACCGCATCGTCTCTTCATTAGCGTCCAGGAGCGCGCCAGCGATTTTCATAGTTCTTTGGATCGGAAGGAGCTGATCCGCTGTTACTTCGAAGTTTTCAAGCTGTCGTAGGACGGCATTCGGGAGGCTGCTCGTCCCCGAGTTCACGACGGCCCTGATTAGTTGACCTAAAATTAATTGTTCCTGTTGTACAGTAGTGAGAGACAGAAGAACGCCATACGTAAGCGCAACTCACTGAGTGATCGTCGAAGTCGCCTTTGAACGTCACCAATAGATAAGACAGAAGCTCCTCGCCATCTAGACTATCGAGAGATGGGATGTTTGGGAATAATTGTGAGTTCATAGTGATCGACCAGCGATGTAAATGAGTGAGTGATTGATGAATTAGAGAGAAATTTAACGAGTGTGAGCGTTAGAACGATGATGGGAGTCCCTCCGAGCATAATGTTTCTCTTTTTATACTATGGGACATTCACTTGTGGTTGCACATTTCAAAAGCCACACAATCATCAGTAGAAACAGAGTAAATTTTCATCGTGGTTCGTCGCTCATTGTGATTTGTGGTTCGTCGTGCATAGGTATTTGCCATGCATCTGACAATATTCAATCGTGCAGTCGGTGTGGAATAATTATGTTGCTTGTATGAGTTTTGGACCAGTAGTGTTGTGTAAGTTCATTGTGTGTGGGTGGTTCTTCGTCGCTGTCTCTTAGGTGGTGGTGGTAATTAGGGCCGGTCATTCCGACTGCCTACTTCGTCCGAGTTGAGAAAGTTGAAAGCACGGCGCACATCAAAATGAATTCTTTCTCACATAGTACAACAAACCACCAGCACGAATTAACTCGAGCCTAAGATGGCATTCGAGTTGAGGAGCATTCAAGTTGCCTACTTGCGCTGCTCTTCTACTGACATTACTCTTCACATACATTTCCTGAGTATGGAATCTAATTGTCAATGCAAATCTCCTTGTGAGCGTAAAAGACGAGATCTGCCACTTAGGAAGGCAGGAACCACATAGTATGTTATAAGTACACTTAAGTGACATATA
The DNA here is from genome assembly GCA_910574455.1 of Trichaptum fuscoviolaceum. NCBI lineage: Eukaryota > Fungi > Basidiomycota > Agaricomycetes > Hymenochaetales > Trichaptaceae > Trichaptum > Trichaptum fuscoviolaceum. The sequence continues at coordinate 2,372,245 of CAJSYZ010000006.1, read as the reverse complement.
AGCTTTGAAATCCACTGCCTTTTTGACAGAACAATCTTGTGATGTACGATCCGAAGTGTTACCTGCCTGGCCCACTGGCAAGCCACACTTTAGTCATCCACGGCGCTCTAATTAACGGACAGGAAACAACGCATCTTTGTTACTGAAGAAATGGACTTGTGGTTTAACAAACTGCTTGTGGTACATGGCAACGATCTCGGCAACATCTACCACGTACAAATAATAAAGCGTTACTCCCCTCAGACATTCCAGACCCTGCAGAAGCCCTTATGTCGGCAGTCCATCACTAGCGATGAGGATACGCTAGTTGAACACCGGTGCATTATCTCTGATCATTTTATCCGATAAGCTATTGTGACAGTATTTACTACAGCGTTTCCTGTAGCTTCAAGCCTACAGTAGCGGTACGAAAATACTCGCTCTGCTTTATGAGCATTTCTGAGTCGAAGATATCACAGCCATTCTGCAACAACTTGATTGCAAGCTGCGGATCTTGCTCCTTAGCGAGCCAATCCTGGCCGTCCGTGATTGTCTTCAAGTAAACCACATCGTTGACACCCCATAGACATCGTGGCTCTATTGTCTCATTGGCTCTATTCATAGTAGTGGTTAGCCACTGGTTGGCACACATCAGTGGTTCGGGTGCCAGTATAAAACAAATGCCTTATATCTTCAGGTGCCGTATCACACTAAACGCTCTCTCACAACTCCCCCCCCCCCCCTAATCTACATAATTCTGCTTGTTGCATATTATGGATATTGTAGCGCAACTGAACTCCATTACAGCTCTAGATGGAGAGGAGTTTTTCTCCTGGATGTTATCTCCGAGATCTTTGGTGAGTTATGCTTGTATGTGCCATTCGATTGCTCTCCTCATCCTCCTTGATTACAGGGAGAGCACACTCTCCGTGCTCCGATAGCGGGACACATGGTCGCAGGCGAAAGCCAATTCCCAGACGTCGTCCTGCGAGAACTTAGAGACTTAGAAGCATCAACCGTCCAGTTTCTTTCTATTCAAAAAATAGTCCGTATGGCCGGACTACTCTTCGACACTAGCGAAGAAGCGAAGCAATTCTTTCTCATAAATGAGGTCGTCACTACGATCGTTCGCCTGTTAGGCGGATTACTAGAAATCCGTACCAGCAATATTCGCCTCCAGGCGAATCGCCTTCGGAGCTGCGCGAAGTGCTTCATTTTTCTTCGCATAACGATGCGGAGTTCGAACGGCGTGCCTTGGGTGAAAGAGGCTTCTGAAAACGGCTTCTTATCCATATTGCTGAGAACTACGGACGAGCTGAAGAAATATACCACTGGGATCCTCTCAGATATTGTCGAAGAACTGAACGAAGTCATTGGAGAAATAATTGGGACACTGCTCCCGGCGTACATGTCCTATTACTCTGTAATAACCTCCCTCTCTGACATCCGCGGGAGGCATACGGCAGCGAAGGCTATGCGCGCACAGCAGTCGGGCCCACTGAGGGACAAATGGGCTGCGTTCTTTAAGCTCATGGCGGAGAGGTGTACCGTTCAGGGGTTATACGCCGTTCAGATCCGGAGCATACAAGTAAGATGCGATAACGTGAGTACCGTCTTTATTCTGAAGGTGGTCATATATTTACGGAGCTCTGAATCGCTATTTGGTAGGAGGAGTGTGCGGTAGAGGCCTATCGTCAAGAAATGTACAAATGTGGTGGGTGCAATCGCACTTTCTATTGTTCGCAGACTTGCCAAGTGAAGGCATGGACTCTCGGAGACCATAGATCGAAGTGCGATAGGCCCGACGTGCAAAAAGGTGAATATCACATTTCTTTAAGTTAAGTGTGCGCCGAGCTCAATTCTGTCTACTGGACCAGTTGCCTGGGGCTCGTGCGACGAGGATTTCTTCCCGGTCCTGAGCAAGGCGTACATAGTTGCGGACCTGCAATTCATCGCCACACAGGCGCGCAGCAAGTTTCCGAGCGTACCCGCGCTCGAGATCGCCTTCTTCGCCGACTTCCGCAAACAACCCCCGGAAATCGTTCCTCAGAACATTAATGAAGTGCTGAGGCTGATTCCGGAGACGAGAGATCAGGTCCGTGCAGTCGCTGCTGCCAAAAAACACTTTATCCTCGTCTCGATCCATGCGTGCTCGGCACATTATTCTGTCCCTTCTTACCTAAGGTACCCGCTCCATCACGTCTCGTCTGCGCGCTGCGACGAGCTCTACGATCTATTAGAGGCCCTTCGACTACCCACGCCGTACGCAGGCAAGCAAGAGGAGTGCGTCGATGTCGCTATACAGCGATCCCGGAGAGTCAGAAACTTAATGAGGGATGTCCATGAAGACTTCCAGTTGTTCTTGATGAATGGCGACTGCAAGGAATGGTCCAGTGCGAACGCGAAGGACATAGTTTGCACTGATTTTGAACAACCGCTCGCATGATTTATATAATGCAATATTACCTACAAATGCTACTCCATAATCTAATGTGTATTGGTTTTCTTTTCGAAGCTCATGTGTGGTTTATGATACATATGTACATGTATTTTATCTCCTTATTTAAGAACATAAGCATATTCAGTGTTAAATATCCTCTAATAATCATGGTCATGTTCCCGAAGTTTATTTGTGGTGAAGATGTGGTAAAAAGTTATTCACCAGGGCCCGCTTTTAATTTGGTACTTTTCTCCTACACAAACCATTATAAATGTAAGACACAAGTATTGCGCTTCAGCGTTGGCAGAAGGGAGAAGCATCGGGCTTGACATGAACAGCCAGTCACGATGAATGTTCAGGTGCTTTGGAAGGACGAGCAGTCAAAGCCTATAAATCTACTGCACAAGTTGGATATTTATTACTTCTGACATCAACGACTCTACGCTAATTTGTTCAACAAACTACGCGACGATTTCAACTGAACCAGTTGATCGCGAATATCATCCAATTTCACAACCACATCCGACCTCGACTTCGTTCCGACATCATCACGGTTTCGGACGTTGACAGACCGGCTCTCGAGCTCCTTCTCACCAACAACTAGTAGCACGTCAAAACGTCAGAATAGAATAGCATCTGATGAAGGGTAGAGAGAACTGACCGAGAATGAAATTATACTGAGCAAGCTCGCCGTTACGAATTTTCTTATTCAGGGTATTTTCGCCGTTGTCAGCATCCGCAAAGATGCCAACGCGAGAGAGCTCTGCGGCTATTTCTGAAGCATACGCTTGCTGTGATAGTATCTGTTAGACCGTATTCGAGGTCGAATAAGACTGTACGTACGTATGGAGCAGCTACAGGGATAACGAGAACTTGTCGAGGGTTTAACCAGAATGGCCTACGCATTGCGGGGAGAAGCAGAATTTAGTAAATAAATCAGGATGATTCAAATGTATGAAGCACCATTTGCCAGCGAAATGCTCAGTAATGATGGCAATGAAGCGTTCCAAACTTCCTAGGATAGCCCGGTGGATCATGACTGGCCTACTTGGCGGCTTGTCCGGGGACTGGTCGTTGTCATCGGCAGCCCTGTACTTCAGGTTGAATCGTTCGGGAAGCTGGAAATCGAGCTGAATGGTGGCGCATTGGAACGAGCGATGAAGAGCGTCCTTAATAGTGATGTCGATCTTTGGTCCATAGAAAGCACCATCGCCAGGGTTCAGCTCCCATTTACCAGGGTAATATTTATTTAACGCATTTGTCAGTTGCTAGAACCGCTCAAATATGATTAAATTAATATTGATGAGACAAAGGGGAAACTAACCTCCTCGGCGAAGTTCCAGGTCTCTATCTTGCCAAGGTACTTCTCCGGTCTTGTGGAGAGCTCCAGGTGGAACTCGAATCCGAACATTCCATAAATGGCTTTCATGAAATCGAAGAGCGCAGCAATTTCTGTCTCAATCTACAGAAAACAATCAGTAGCGTTTACGAAAGAGGATATTTGTTACGCACTTGCGAGGGCATACAGAAGATATGCGTATCGTCTTGGACGAACCTACGCACGCGCGTCAATCCAGTCAAGGCGCCAGACGCTTCGTTTCTGTGGATCACACCGAACTCGGCCATACGGATAGGAAGCTCCTTGTAACTCCTATCACGACTATCGAAGATCAGACAGTGGCCAGGGCAGTTCATCGGCTTCAACGCCCATTTTTCTTTCTCTACGTCAAGCGTAAACATATCGTCCTTGTAGTTCTGCCAGTGGCCGGAAGTCTCCCAAAGTTTACTGTTGAACATGTTCGGCGAGATAACTGCAAGCAAGTAATCCTCAGAAAGCTGAAGTTGTGAAAGAACTATATGTACGAACCTTCCTGGTATCCACGCGTGGCATACTCAGACTAGAGCAATCGGACGTCAATGAAGCATACTGCAAGTCAGCTGTGACGTGGCTTACTCGCATGAGCTCTATCAACGCGTTATAGATGCGCGTCCCGTGAGGCAAGAAGAAAGAGCTCCCCGGACTGAGATCATTGAAGAAGAAAAGTTCTTGTTCCTACGTCAGAGCAAGCTGTTAAATACCCGTCAATTGTCCTTAGATTTTATACGTACTTTGCCAATTTTCCGGTGATCCCGCTTCGCGGCTTCAGCAAGGAAAACCTTGTACTCATCAAGCTGTTTCTTGCTTGGGAACGAGATACCGTAAATTCGTTGAAGCGAATCATTCGCGGGATCACCGAGGAAGTACGACGCAGAACTCTGCACCACGGAAGATGAGAATTACGCAACGGATTCACATGCATAATACTCACCTTCGTCACCATGAAAGCCTTAATACGATTGGTGCTAGGGATATGCGGACCAACGCAAAGATCTACCATCGGGCCACAACGATAGACCGTCGTGGAAGTTCCATCAGGGATTTTCGTCTCAATAATGTGTTTTTTGTATTTATTGTACTAATAGAGAGGTTAGATCTATTTCGTTCATCATATGTAAACCTACTCACCGAAAACATCTCCAAAAGCGTTTCCTTCGGGACGACAAGGCGCTCGAACTTTTGCTTCTCTTTGATAGCCTTGTCCGAAACTTTTTCAAGCGCAGGATAATCGGTAGTAAGGACCGATCTAACTAACCATCAGAAAGGAAAAACGGAGAAGTTCGGTCTGCAATTACCGTCCATCGATTGCCATCTCGTAGAAAAAGCCTTCGTCCGTCGGAGGACCGATGCACAAGTGGCACCCATAATGGCGCTCAGAAGCTTCGCCCAAGACGTGCGCAGACGAGTGCCAGAATACGCGTTTACCTGGGAAAATTGTTTGAGAACGAAAGCCGTGGTGTAGAAGTGTCTACATACCTTCCGGATGATCGAAGTCCAAGAGCTCCAACTTCACTGACTTTTCTAAAGGTCGTTCGAGGTCCCATAATTCTCCATCGACCTATGATTGCGTAGGTTTCAGCATTAGAACCAATATATGTGGGCTGCCACGCACCTTCGCGATTACAATGCGGTCTGGAAGACTTTTGGAAAGCTCCTTCGCAACGTCCATGGGGCTCGTCTCCCAACTTGTTCCTTTTCGGATTGAGCCATCGGGAAGCTCAATAGAGATCTCCTGACGAGGCTGGTCTGATATGGCCGGAATATTTAAAGCAAGTTCAGGGTGACGAATGCATATGTTCTTACCTTTGACCCACTGATCGTACTCGGCCTTCAACTTCTCGAAGATCTTGATCCTGTGGTCGATAAATGCTGGTGGGGGGTCCAGCTAAGCTTTGTCAGTCATTGAAAGGAAGTAAAACGCGAGCTCTTACTTCGAGGGCATGTGAAGCAGCAGCAGCATCCCCTTTCTTCTCCTTCGGCTTCTTTGCACCTCCAGCTTTCTGGATTGCAGGGTTCGAAGCAGGTTGTGCCGTGGATTCCACTGCAGATAGCGCTGCCGAGCTCATGGCGCGCAAAGCAGGACTGTAGGGGTAATGTAGGCGGGGCTGAAGGCGACGGAGATGGTGGGTGCGAGTTAAAAGTCTGGCAAGCATCCAGCTCACCGAGTCACGAATGGCTTGCGCGCGTTGTTGGCAGCCAGCGACAGTTTTAGGAACGATATTCTGGTTGCCGACCCTGAATGCCAGTAAACTTCTTAAGTACTTATATATTGTACGCTTCAACAGTAAATATGCCACCGAATGATATAGGTCAAGAACAAGGTACTTCATTTTGTAAAGTCAAGCCACGATGATTTTGATACCTACAGGCTCAATCAAAACCATACGATAAATGTCATTTAGTTGAGTTCAGTAATGTGTAGCATTGCAGCGATCAACTCCATTGATCCTGCTAGCATTGGACTGTAAATGTCAGGAGTTGTATGAAAGCAAGGAGGCCTGAAGGTTGTACTGTAATATACTTCGCATTATTACGGGTTTAATTCACTGGCATTTATCTACTTCACATATCGGTCGGTTAATATTACGCATCTAAAATTAGCTAATGAATGAGATGACACTCGTTACATGCCACACTCTTATTCTTACCCAATAACCACACTCGACAACGACAAGAAGTTAGTATTTCAAAGAAGGGCGAGAATGTCAGGTGTGAGCAAGATCGTGGCTGAGAAGAACCATCGCATCTTACTCGAACTGGTCGCGCAACCTGGTAATGGTCAGTATGCAGCGTATAAAGAGCGCGAAATGCACCTTTGGGGGCTGATTGCTGGCCAAATCAACAGATGTCTGTGCAGATTGCAAAGGAAGGGCACCCAGATGGGCGTCTCATAACCTCGGAATCTTTCTATGGTTCGTATCGCTTTCATATCAATAACAACTTGAAGGATACGATGGGAGACTGATGGTGTATCAGCGTACGATGCGCAAGCATTCACCGCAAGATCGGGACACACATCACGAAAGTGTATGTTGCTCATTCTGTGGGCTAAGGCTAGAGAGGTTGATTGGGCTTTGTTAGGAAGAGCCTAACGTTGGATCAGTGGTCGAAGGAACAGGTCGAGGTACGTGACAAAGTTACGCGAATGAATGGAGTATTTTGGCTCATACGATGAAACACAGAACATGAAGAACATAGGAAATATTAAAGCAAATCAGATGTGGAATCCAGATGAAATTCGGAATCCTCCTCCTACAAACATGGAGGAATCCGAGCGAGACAGTGAACTGGAGAAGTATATTCGATGTACGTCTTGTTTTGTTCGTCGTCGTCAAGCTATATTTTTAATGGCATTCTGGCAGCGAAGTATGAGTTCAAGCGCTTCAGAGACAAAGAAAAGATGCTTTCACAGCGGGCGGCGGAAATTCTGGGACCATCGCAGTCAAAGGCCTCCCTCAATACGCCAGCACGGTCAAAGACGGCACCAATCAGGTCGGAAACGACCCCGCAGCCTTCATCGTCTGCTGCATCCATGTCTCAAGCACAACCGAGCCTCTCTGTGCCTTCGACTTCACAGACGCGCTCAGCAAGCGCTGGGATACCGACCGTGCCATCCATTCCAGCGTCATTCAGCTCGGGCGCGCCGTTTGCGAACCAAGCATCTACGCGAACGTCAAGCACGAATCCCTTTCCAACCTCAGTCACTCAAGTGCCAGCGAACCAGAAAGCATCTCTCACCAACGACACATTCAGTGACCTCATATCTCTGCAAGCGCCATCTGTGAACACCACGCTGCCCCTGCAATTCCAACCAACATCGAGTTTCGGACAGCAATTGCAGGCACAGATGAGCTCGCCCGTCATGTCTTCGCCTCCTACGAGTTTCTCTGGTTCGAATCCTTATGCGAACCTGTCGGCGACGCCAACCGGACCTGGACCTGCATTCCCATCGTCGTTTGATCGTTCGCCAAGCTTCAGGAGTGCAAGTCTACCGGTTTTTGGACAGGGAGCACCTACTTCAACATCTCCGCTGACAATGACGGCTACGGGAATGAATCCTTTCCATCAGCAGCAACAGACATTCGGGGGCGGAAACACAGGCTTCTCGTCACCCATCCCTGTATCTTATGCACACAATCCCTTCAACGCGCAGTTTGTGCAGCAGCAGCAGCAACAACAACAACAACAACAGCAACAGCAGATGTTTATGCATGACGCACTCTTACCTCAAAGTGGTGGGGTGGGGGCACTCCAGGTCACACCGTCGTCCTTCCGACATACGCCTTCGCCTTTCGCCACCGCAACACCTACCGGCGCATTCCAACCGAGCCCTCAGCCCACGCAGATGCCAATGCAGGCTCAGCAAATGCCAATGCAGCAACAACAGCAATATTCGGCAGCGTCGAACTCACCATATTCACAACAAATGCAGCAAGCTCAGCAGCTCTTTCAGAACATGCAGATGGGGGGCTCCTCGAACAACCCTTTTGGCCGACAATTTGGGTGACCATAGGTTCTGGAAGTATCTTTAAATGGATCTGCGGTGATACGAGCGATCTTTACTTAGCGCCATCAGTTCTCATGCACTCTTCTCTTGGGACATTATTTTAGGATATAGACGAGACGTCACTGAGCTCGTGTATTTGTACTGTAATAACGACAATACGGGAATGCTATCGACCTGCTTACCTCCTTGCAGCTTATCTCTCCTCCACGTTCGTTGTAAAGCGAGTAAGGCAGAAAAAAGGGACGGCAGCCGAATGCCAAGTACGCCCACTGCCAGTTTCAAGTTCCCAATTAGGCTTCAATAAAAGTCAGTATGTAATTTGCGGCCTTCAACGTCCTCGTTTCAACTTCTCTTCCTCCTACCACCATTGTCTCGCCAAATCATGGACGCCATTGCGCAACGTTTTAAAGCCCAGGATATCTCGTCGTCATCAACAGGGAAGGTTAAGAAGATCTGCTGCAGTGCGTAGTGTCAAAAGTCAGCTGAATTGTAGTCCACTAACAGCAGCCTTTTACACGATGAAGTCGGTGCTGGCTATGTCGGTGAGCATTGAAGAGAAATCAAAAAGCTTGTGCTTTGCTGATGGCAGCTCACAGGAGGCCCAACGTGCGCAGTCATCGCGCTCAGGTGCCCGCATATCCAAGTCACGATAGTCGACCTCAACCAGGCGCGTATTGATGCGTGGAACAGCCCAGATTTTGCGCTGCCAATCTACGAGCCAGGTCTTGAGGACGTCGTCAAGAAGGCGCGAGGCCGCAATCTGTTCTTCTCAACGGATGTTGACAAGGGGATCAACGAGGCAGACCTCATCTTCGTCAGTGTCAACACACCGACCAAGAAGAGCGGTGTCGGTGCTGGTTTTGCTGCAGACTTGAAGTAAGTCTTGTATTCTATATGTTATCTACTAGACGCTGATGAATGGGATAGCTATGTCGAGCTTGCCACCCGTCGCATTGCCGCTGTCGCAGAGTCCTCCAAGATTGTTGTCGAAAAGTCTACGGTGCCTTGCCGCACTGCGGAGTCAATGCGCACCATTCTCGAAGCCAACTCGAAGCCAAACTGCCGATTCGACATTCTCTCTAACCCCGAGTTCCTCGCAGAGGGCACCGCAATTGCCGATCTCTTATCTCCCGACCGCGTTCTCATCGGCTCCCTGCAAACACCAGAGGGCATCAGCGCCTGCGAAGCCCTCGCGGAGGTCTATGCGAACTGGGTGCCGAAAGAGCGTATCCTCTCCGTCGGCCTGTGGTCATCTGAGCTGTCGAAGCTCGCCGCTAATGCCATGCTTGCCCAGCGCATCTCCTCCATCAACGCCTTATCTGCAATCTGCGAAGCGACCGGTGCCAACATCGATGAAGTCGCCAATGCGGTTGGAAAGGACTCGCGGATTGGCCCCAAATTCTTGAAGGCCTCTGTCGGCTTCGGTGGCTCTTGCTTCCAGAAGGACATCCTGAACTTGGTGTATCTGAGCGAGAGTCTACACCTCCCCGAGGTTGCTGCTTACTGGCGTCAGGTGGTCGAGATGAACGAGTACCAGAAAGGCCGGTTCTCGAAGAAGGTGGTAGACACGCTCTTCAAGACCATCACGGGGAAGGTAAGCTCTCTGAGTTCTCTGCACCGTTCTCCTCATAATTCCTTTAAAGCGCATTGCCGTACTCGGATTCGCGTTCAAGGCGGACACGGGCGATACCCGCGAGTCGGCTGCCATCACCCTCATCCGGGACTTCCTGAGCGAAAGGGCGCTAGTCAACCTTTACGACCCGAAGGTCGAGCATGCACAGATCTGGCAAGATCTGCAAGAGGCCGCTCCAACGACCTCACTTGATCAAAGTACGATTGTTTTCGTTCTTGTCTAATTGTTCTTACGCGTGTTTTAGTTCAAAAGCAGGTTTCCATTTGCAGCTCAGCTGTTGAGGCGTGCAAGAAGGCTGAGGCTGTTGTTATTGCGACTGAATGGAAAGAGTTCAAGGAGCTGGATTGGGCGACCATTTATGCTGGCATGGAGAAACCTGCTTTCGTCTTTGACGGACGCATCATCGTAGACGTTGAGCAATTGAAAGACATTGGCTTCAAGGTATCTTCTCTTTATATCTAAGTGCATAAATCGAGGCTTACTTATGTCTTGAAGGTCGTTGTCATTGGCCGAGGCGAGAGACTTTAACATGTAACAACATAGATGGAATTAAGGAGGACCTTTAAATTTGTGAACTAGCTTTCATATACCACTACGATTTTCTGTTTCTATTGGACATTGATAAAAGAATTAGATGACATTAGTTCGATGAAAGTTCATACGTATAATACCTACAAAACCAAGACCAACGGACATTTACGCGTCACTATCAGCTATTATACGTTCTGGATTAAGACACGGTATACAGAAGTCACCATACTGACTCAACTTCAGCATTTGCGATTACTTTGTCTCAGGCCTCGCCAGGACAACACTTCGGGATGTTGAGCAATTGAAAGATATTGGCTTCAAGGTATGCATTCCGGATCTCAATGCAAAGGATAGAGTCTCATATACATATTTCTTGAAGGCGAGACATCGGATTAAAGAAATGAAATTTGAGAAGTACCAATATTTCTACCAGACATTGGCGAAAAAGAAAATATGTAAACCACTTTTATCCCAGCTTCAATTATTGTTGACATTACTTCAATGAAAGTTCGTACGTATAGTACCTACAAAACCAAAGGTAATTCAAGCCTTTACGCAACACTATCAGCTAATATACATTAGGGAATAAAGACATCGTTATGTCATTAGGTATGAAATTGATAGGAATGCAAAGATGTTCCATGACGGTATAAAGAAACAGTCTAACCAGAACGTACTAACTCAACGGCATTTGCTATTACTTTGTCTAAGGGCCAGCGCTCGCCAGGACGATGCTTCAAATCCAACGCATCGCCAATCTCGTCGCAGGCGCGCAGAACGGTGTCAATGTCCTCCTTCGTGTGCGAAGCACTGACGCAGAAGCGCACACGCGAGGTCACCAAGGGCGTGGCAGGATACGCGACGATGACGACAACGATAGGCGTCTTGCGCGCAAGCATCATCTGGGAGAAGACAGGCATCTTGCCGGGGTTGAAGATCAGGAGGGGGACAATCGGAGAGTCGTTACTGCCATATGTGATGAACCCGAGCTTAGCCAGCCCAAGTGATAGGTAGCGGGAGTTGAAGGCAAGGCGGTGTAACCGCTCTCGTCCCTCGGAGCCATCCCGCAATGCAAGCGGAAGGGAGACCCAGGATGGAAGAGTCGACGCCGGGGTTGGGCCAGGGTATACGTAGGTGCTTGCGTCGTCTGATAGAGGGGACACAGGCGGGGAGACGCCCATGATGCTCGCCATGCTAGCGATAATCTGGGTCATGACAGGTGGTGACATGGCCTCTGCATAGGGCCCTGCATAGCTCCTAACCCGAATTCTGTCGACCAAAGCTTTATTTCCAGCAATGTATCCGCCAGAAGCACCGAAAGACTTCGTGAAAGTACCCATCAGGATGTCAACCTCATCAGGATTAAAGCCGAAGTAGTCGACAATTCCACGACCGTGTGGGCCTAGTGCACCAACAGAATGAGCCTCATCGATGAATAAATAGAACTAGGAATCACATAAGAATAGATAGGCACAAATTTGATAAAACAAGACGCACCTTGTAGCGCTTCTTCAGCTCCAAAATGACCGGCAAGTTCGCCATTGTCCCTTCCATACTGAACAAGCCCTCCACTATGAGAAGAATCTTCTTCCAAGGACGGTGTGTCTTCGGCTGGCCCTGGCTGATGACTTCGCGCAGGAGTGACTCCAAGGATTCCATGTTGTTATGCTTGAACATGCGAACGTTTGCTCCACTGGAACGAACACCCTGGCGGATGGAGGCGTGGTTAAGCTCGTCCGAGATGACGAGACAGCCCTTGGAGACCAGTGCAGGAATAATCGTCGAGTTCGTTGCGAAGCCCATGGAAGAAAGAAGCGCATCTTCTTTGCCCAGAAATTGGGCTACCAGCTTCTCGCACTGCAGGTGCAGATCGAGTGTTCCAGCCTCCAGACGCGAACCGCACGCACTGACACCATAACGCTTGACACCCTCCTCCACTGCATCCGCACATCCTCCTTGAGCCTGAGCGAAACCAAGATAGTTGTATGCCGAGATATTGAGAGCACGTGTACGCGTGCCCGTCAACCGGAAGGTGTTATTGTGATCATCACTGACACGGTCCAATAAATTAATGGTTCGTCCAGGAACACCGGTGACCGGCCGAGAGAAACAGTCATCAATCCTCAGCTTCAATCTCCTGGTATAGAACGAGTCGAAGTCTGAATTAAGAGGGGCGTAGCCCTAAACAATGTGTCAATAAACCTCTCTCACTCAATACAAGCGACATACCTTCTGCACTTTGAGATGTCCATATCGTGAGGCTGCCAGCCGCTTGCCGACGAAGTCACGAAGGTGTCCAATGCAAATTAGGATCATGTAGCTAATGTATGTGGTGAAAAGGACGTAGTATGGAGGGTCTATCTCTATAGCGTCGTAGCAGTCGCCAGGGCGTGCGTGCGATTCATATCGATAATCTGGGTTCGAGCAATGTCCAAACTCGGCGTGAACAGACGTGTATACCGTCTCTGATGTCGGGGGCGTGCTAGGGAGGCTGAGCCCGTCCTTGTAGTAATCGTCGTCGCCCACTTCGGTGCTCGCTGACGACGCCGTCAGAGACGAGGAAAACGACAGCGCCGGGGTCGAAGATGGTGTCGAGCTGCGTGACCTGCTCATCGCGTCCATCTGTGAGAGAGCCGATAGGTAGGATGCTGCCGACCTGAGGTTGACAGTCGATTTTTTCTTGCCAGAAAACACAGATGGTGTCGGAGACGGAGGGTTCAACGCCATAGGCGAGGGCATCTTCCAACTACCGGCTAGAAGCAGCGAGCAAAGAGAGCTCAGCTCGTCGCTGTCGAGATATCAACGATGAACAACCTTCGAGCACAACGAGCACAACGAGCACAACGAGCACAACGACGACAACGACGGCGGGAGGTTAAGAAGGAAAATGGCTGCTAAGTCATGTCGCGCTTCATATACATCTCATAATCGTGGGAACTTTTCTGCCCGCCTCCGGCATGTTCGCCCTTCCTCACATCAGCAGGTAATCGTAAAGATAACAACATTTTTTTGCAATTCGAAGCTGAGTTTCAGATGTACGAATAACAGATACAGGCACTTTGAAAGAGTTATCCTATTTCCTACTCGTGTAATGCAATTGTCGGAAGTTACTACACGCCTGAGGATCCCATCATGGTATCCTCTGCATTAACGCGTCCGCAACTCAAGAGATCGGCAGCATCGGGGTGAGTATGGGCGCATGATAGATAGTCTGGCTCTGATACACCTGAGGTCGGGTTGGTCATTCATCATTCACCACAGGATGACAGGGTAAATGCTGAGACACGTGAAAGTAAAGGGGTGAACAAGTTCATGTTGCTGTTGAGGCTGCAATCAAGTATTCCAAGCGCGTTGAATAGGCGGAGCTTGCGTCGTATAAGCATCTTGAAATGTGTCCTGTCTTGGTTGCAGCGGTATAGCGTTGTACTGCTGCCCCGTATAGTTCACGTAACGCTCGTCGAATGCTTGGCCCGGCGGAGCAGCAGAATGTATCGTTCGTAGGTCGTACGGGGGTCCATACATTTCGGAGGTAGGGACACCATGTGGTTTCATTTGTGGGGGAGAAAGGTTTCCAGCCGACGCATAAAAGCCCAAGGACAACGATCCTGGCAGCATTCGACCATTCGCAGGTGGTGTCTGTATATGAGAGAGCGACTGTCTGCGTTCTTGACCAATGTAAGAACCACTAACGGCTATCTGATTCGATTGCGAGAGCAGGCTGCGCTTCGGGACATTTGCACCACGGAGTCCAGAGTCGGTGGTCCAAATCGATTTTGTCGGTGCGCCTAGCGTCCCGGAACCAAAGAGCATGGATGCCTGTGGTGCAGAGGAAGAAGCACGTAAGGCCGGTTCACCATTTGTGCGAGAAAAACCCAAAACGTTGTTCAAAAGATCTTGTGCAGTAGTAGCCGCTGGAATACCAGTAGGGAAATACTCGGGTGGGCTTTTCGGTGCTGGAAGACAGGCAGCCGTCGTCGGCTGTGGCGAGCCTTGTGGAGGATGCACAACCCTTGATTGAAGAGAGAGAGAGAGCCTGGTAAAAAGTCTATAAGTAGGTCAGATATGGAAGAACAAAAAGAACCTTGGAGGGCTCCAAACAATCTCGTCCTCCTCATCATCTTCTTCATCACCGAGAGCTGCGTCAAATGCTTCGCGAATCACATCATCTTCTGTGCGCGATGTTTGCGTGGTGTTGTCATCATCGCTGTCACGAGCTATACGAGGAGGGTCCGGATGACTCTCCATTATGTTCGCCAGTGTCTCAGCAGGTGGTGATTTGAGAACCGACGAATTTGTACGGAAGGAAATCTCGAATGTGTACTGTCCATTCTTCTCAACGATCGGCGTTTTCTATAATATAAATCAGCTACAGAGCAGCTTCGTGGGGACAGGAACGGACCTCTGCATCTTTGAGAAGATGGAAATCGTTCCACAAGTCAGACAACCGCATTAGGTACTCTTCATTAGGATGTACGGTGTCCTGACCAGGAGCTAGACCGTTCTCTGTCGCAGCAATACGTTGGAGCAAATCCTTCTTGATAGGAGAGAACCCGCTCATGCAAACGTCCTCTTCAAGAGGACCTGCAAGTTGAGGAAGCTTTTCTTTGGGAAAGGCATTCCTCAAAGCTGAGAAGAACGACGCATAGGCCTCCCAGAAGCTCTTTATAGCGCTCAAAAAGGCATCTGACGTAGCTGCGGCAGCTAAAGAAGTCTCCAAAAACCCATAATTTGACCTAAGCCACTTAGAACCTATACGCAGCGCCGGAAGTAACCTTCGAAAAGCCGCAGTGATTTTCTGAGCGAGGTCAGTCTCGTCTTCCGGCTTTTCCTCCAGCTGTTTCTTGCTGACTTTAAGCATGGATCGTGATAGATTGAGAATATGGGAAGCCATGAGAGGCTCAATGACCTTCCTGTCCGATCGAACCTGGCCATCCCGGATCATCCTAATTTTCCACAATGCGCCGATCGCAAGCATGAGTGTGTCGCAGATCATGCCCGAGGGAAGTTCGCGATCAGAGACCAGCGATGTAAACTCTGTGACGATGCTTGTGGCGAGCTTGGACGCCCGAGCGGCAGCCCTGTAAAACGGCGTTATGGCCCATGCCAAACGAAATGAGAAATGGGAGTCGCCACTTACTCATCTGAGTCGAGATACCAAAACCCATGCAGCACGACAACCAATTCTTTGTAGCGTTCCACCCGATCACGGCCCTCCTTGTTATTTCGCTGCCGGAATTGCTCCAATGCCTTCTTGAGCACAGTATTCATGTTATTAGACGCCGTATCGTAAGGTTGTCGCACACACAGTGCACGGTAGTAATGTAGCAGGGAAGCGAACGAATCCTTCTGATATGAGGCCAGAATGGCGAGCTGATGTGAGGCGTTGCCATCGTCGGGCACGAGGAGGCGAGCCTGCTCGTACATTGTCTGAGCGCGTCCGTAATTCTTCGGTCGAAGGATAACTTCCTGTGCAGTCCTTTTACCCTTACGGTCATTCCCACCTCTTGAACGTCCCCGGCCATCGTTATACTGCTCACGATAACGAGCAATGTCGCCCAGGCAAACGAGGAGCTTCGTAAAAGTCGCCAGTCTCTGACGATGTTCCTCGACAGATTTACATGGCGTAATCTCTTCTTCCGGAAATATGTTTCGACCTCCTTCATTTGCTCGGACCTCGTCCGGATCCACCGACAGCACGCCCACCTTGACCAAAACACCATGCGTCTCCTTCAGTTCAAACTGAGTCTGGAAGCGAATGAGGAGCTGGGCATAGAACTTCTCTTCCTCGCCCAGAAACTGTCGGAAGCGAGCTACGAGCTTGCGATATTCAACAGGACCACCTCCGCTGTAATCTTGACGAGTGGTACCTTTTGTACGAGTCGATAGCTTCTGATCCAAGACCGCTATCTTCTGCTTGTAGATGGAGATGAACTGGTAGGATGTCTGCATCCAAATGTGTGTTTCAGCATCCTTGGCTTCCTTCGAGCTGGGATGCAAAAGCAGCAGCTTGAGATATTGTTTTCGCAGACTCCGATGTCGTGTCAGTACGCATTGAGAAGCAAACAGGCGCTAGCTCACTTCTTACGCTGAAACTCGAGTTCCTTATCGAGTTCAGCATTCCCTTTCGATGCTTCTTTCAAACGTTGCGCGAGCTGTTTTGCTTCCCTGTGCATGCAATGAGACTCGTTCTTGGGTGGCGAGCACGATTCACGATATGTACCTTGCAATTTCCAAGGAGCCTTGCTGAGCGGGTTCTTGCATTTCAAGGCTTGCGTTCGATAGGGATGCGAACTAAGAGTCATTGCTATGCGGCTGCGTGAAGCATATTCGAAAACAGAGAGGATGTTCCATATCAATCGAAAACGAGGTTCGGTCGCATATCACTTACCAGGCATTTGTTCCCACACAGTTTTTTATCCAAGTTGCTGGCCGTTTCAGGAAACTTGAGTCTTAGGGAGGGAAGACTCGAAAGAGAATCTGTTACTGACCTGAGAAAAGCTCAAGCAGATTGAAATGTATAAGATGGTGGTGGTCAAGAGCAAAGGGCGATTGTGAGAAAAACTAAATTGCAGATGTCATTATTTCGTTTATATTATCTGCAGTCTACATTGTAATCAGTTTCCCACGATAAAGCAGTAGGTCAACTTGCAGCCTGAATTGAACCATTAGTGCTTTGACGTTATTAGATGCGTAAGATTTGCCGATCACTGGCACGAAGTAATGATGTCCTTAAATGCAAAGGCTGTAAAGTAACTAAACGGATTAAAATCGTACTATTGCACGGTGTAAACAGTACCACAGATTTATGCTACAATTCTGGCCATACAATGGTACCTACTACCATCAGTGCGGCACTGAATCCATGCAATAATTAAGATAACTTAGGTTAGAAATTATAGTCGTAAGTTGTATACTGTATCATAAGAAGGTATAGGATTGTATGGTATTGTTTCATTGTATTTCGTGCCGTGTGTAACCTAAAAAGATCATCATATATGAGCTTATCGGAAATATTAAGGATGTGAAGACTTCCTTACATCAGACTGTATCGAATCTTCCTCTGCTTCAAGTTGAAGGTCATTCTCTTTCGACGCTCGTGCTCTATCCTTTCTGTGGTGCCTCGAATGCTTATTTCTATTCGAGAGGTGTAGGCCTCGGTGCAGCATCTTCTTCTGGTATCTGTTATTAGACGGAAACTCTCGTCTAGCCCTACCCTCTGACAAGTCCAAATGATACGGCGCGCCTCTTCCTAGATGCCAAAAAGCCCTATGTTTTTGCAAGACATCATTTACCATCCTCTATTCTGGTTAATGGGCTTTCCATAGTACGCGCAGGAAGATATCTCTACTCACCTTGACAGTCTCGAAGTCAGCATACTGTCCGGAATATAGCTCCCCGACTTTCTTCGCAATTTCAGGCACGGTGCGGTTCTCTTCGTCGTGGATGGAAAGGAAGGCTTTGACAACTTTGGCGAAGCGACTGTTGTCGTGTGTGAGCTCTTCCATGGTGACGGGCTTGGGTCGAGTTTTCTCGCCTTTCCTTACGTCTGAGTCCTCGCTCTTTATCAAATTATCGGTCTTCACCGAGTTCGACCGATCGCTGTCGTTAAAAACGTCTGTCTTCGCCTCCTCACCTGGATGAATTTTGAAACTATCATCGAACTGGGTTGGCATTCCACCCGACGGTGACATGTCGACTCCGAACGCAAAGATGTTTGAAAAGGCGGAGCTTTCGTGAAAGGCTCCAGGTAATTGCGGTTCGTATGAAGAGTCTTGCAAAGGCAGAGCTGACAGTAGAGTATCACCCTGAAAATGTTGAGGCTCCGTAAATTCTGGAGGATTATAACCTAAAGGCAAGCATCAATACCCTTGACGCGAATGACAACGAAGTAGAGTTGTTCACCTAATATACCATCCCCTGTCTGCCATAATGTACTGTTTATTAAATTCGATTCAGTGGGAAGGAATAGGTTGTCCTCGCCAATATTTGCAGGTTCCGGACCAGGAAGAAGTGGAAGTTCGTACGGAAAGTCTGGCAGAGGTAGGGTATTAAATTGTGTGCTTGAGAAGCCATCCGTAAACGAAAGCTCCATATGATGAAAGACATTTTGATTTCCATCTCCGAACGAGTTGCAATCGCTGATAACTGATGTATCTTCAAGGCTACTGACGTAGTCTGAGGAAGGCTGGTAGTTGTCTTCTGGGCGAAGCAAGTAGTCCTGCCAAGCCCCGAGCTCTGTATCGCCACCGAAAGGTACGTACTGCTACGACAACTCATTGTTAGTAAGTTTGGGCTGGAGCCGAAATCAACTTACCAGGCTATTGTCGTTGATCACAAAATCTTTATTTCCATCTGTCAAGTAGCAGTCATTCTCCATCCTCCAAGTCACGTACGTGGAAATGAAGGGTCGACCGAGGCCAGGTTATATAGTGCCGCCTCAAGGCTTACTTTGCGCTACGGGGTGCCGAAGCAAAGGTAATATATGTATACCGGCGACTCGACATCCTCGGACGCCACATGCACTAGGCCGAACGGGTGTCGGTGCCGCCCATACCTGATTCTTGCGAGTAGACGATTCCATTGCGGCCATCTCGGACACCACTGTGAGCCTCCACCTGTCGGACGCGCAGGCAAGATATGGCTCACGAAAGTGACAAGAACGCTTTATTTTTAAAGAGACATCCTGTTTGTTTTTGAAGTTGTCAGACAGTCAACACATCAGGATGTTGAAAATGAGTAGCTTCAACCAAAAATTTGACTGAGTGGCGATATGCTCATAGCAGTTGCTGGTTGTACGGTGTCTTGAACGCGACGTTCAGAGTAACCCAGGGTAGCCGGTGGCGACCTCCCGAGTGGCACAGAACTTACAAGTACGAAGCGTCTCAGTTATAGAGAATAGAGCAGAATTAAAGAAGAGTGCCGCAGCTCATGGGCTGGAAGTATGCATGGAGATGAACTAAGAGCCTGAGCGTCGTTGTGCTGCATAAGAAAAGGGTTAGCATAAATACCACTTTCGAGCTTCTATCAGAAAGATGCTTACGTTTCTGCTAGATTCATGATGGTTATTGGCTGATTCACTTCAAAGTTGAATTGTAGTCTATCTTGGACAACGTTTGTATCGCGTAAAGATACTGTGTCGAAGTATCTGAGATAGCAATAGGGACTTGACGAGAGCCTCCAACAAATTGTAGAGTTCATAGCATTCAATAATGAGGCACCCTATGTTATACCACATTAGTGAACACTATATTCATTATGTTTTCGTCGGATATATGATTGAGTGGGTGAAAGCCGTGAACAATCTAGAGGATTGAAGCTTCTATTGGGGATCCTCCGAAAAGCTTCATTGTGAGCGGATAACTAGCATCGTCTTTTGATCTGACCCTGGGAAATACCGATACTGATGAGCAGACGCCGGTAGGAAAGTCATTTCTCGAGTCTGATACACGTTTCTTTGTTGCCGTCCACAGCTATCGAAAGTTCCGGTGATAGGAGTATATAGTAGCAAGGATCCTGTACGTACCGCTCCGTCTTTCCGATAATCAGCAGATTTCAGCCCTCTAATCCCCCATAGTACACTTCCGCATTTTCCTCGAGCCATGTCATCCACTTCTTCAAAAATTTGCCCCCATGTTGGACTGTCGATGAGTCGCCGATGACACACTAAATGGAAGTCCCTGAATGAACGCGCCACGCAAAAGAGCAAATAGAAAAAATGTACCATGTGGCGTTTCGCTCGAGTCATAGCGACTGCGCGTCTTCTGTTAGTTTGCACTAAGGGTGTCACACAGTTGAGGCTCACCATTCAGGCGCCGTTTGTCCTTCAGAAAGCCTACTTCACGCTATGTGAGCCATGTCAGTAAAAAGCGACCCATTATACATTCGTACATTGCTCACTTTCTCGTTACTCCTCACTAGGCTAATGACAACCGCCTCCTTCTCCCGGCCTTGCATACCATCGACAGTACCCACCTCGAGCTCGGCTCCGTATATCGGGGATAGAAGAGACGATATCAGAGTCACTTGGGCTTGGTAGCTGTCCGGAGAAGGTGAGAAGCTTGCTTTGCAAGTAGACGGGATGGGGAGTTTACTGACGGGGTAAGAACTGCGATCTGAGACGGTTGAACGCCCGCGGCCACCTGAATTGCATTCCTTGAGTCTTCCGGCTCTTCGTTTAATATGCTGGAAGCTCTCACCAGTTTCACGATCCAGTTCTTCACCAGGGTCGCCTCGTTCTCGTTACACTTACTCCCTTCGTCTCCCTCGCCCTCTTCGCCACTCTTCTCGAAATACTCACACCCAGCCGTATCAAAAAACGCGACCGGAGTGCGCATCAGCTCGTCTTCGTCCGTGATAGAGA
The DNA here is from genome assembly GCA_910574455.1 of Trichaptum fuscoviolaceum. Taxonomy (NCBI): domain Eukaryota; kingdom Fungi; phylum Basidiomycota; class Agaricomycetes; order Hymenochaetales; family Trichaptaceae; genus Trichaptum; species Trichaptum fuscoviolaceum. Next base: position 2,351,417 of record CAJSYZ010000006.1, on the reverse strand, counting down.
CCGCCGCCTCTCCACTGCCACCGCTTGCGGGCAGTCTGATGTTTTCGAGATCCTGAAGGAGGTGGCGCGCCACCGACGCGTCGGACCGGAGTCGCCCGCCGTAGAGGGTCTTGGAGGGGAACGTACAGATGGTCTCGTGCATACTTTATTGTGCAAAGCTCAGTATTTGACGCAGGCGAGATAGGGAAGACGCACCGGTATTGGACCTCCAGCATGCGCTTGACAGAAGGTCCGTACATTGTTTCCAGTCTTTCGAACATTGTTACTTCCAGAGTCTTTGGAGGCTTCAGTGGTCTCGGGAACGGGCTTGACTTCTTGATGGGCGCAGACTTCGGTTTCTCTACCGGCGCATCGTCTGCAGAAGCAGAACCGGATGTTGAATCGGAAGCTTCGTCAGTATCTGAGGAATTTTCTTCCTTTACTTGTGGTGCCTTCACAGGCCCTGGCTTCTTTGCGGATGTTTCCGAAGTTGCCTTGCCCTTCACTCGAGAGGCCTGAGCTAATACGGTCGGGGGCAGCTGCATCGGGTCACCCGCTAGGATGAGCTTCCGTCCTTTGAGGATAGGGATCCAACAAGCCTTCAAGGGACATTAGATGGACAATCTGAGAGCAGAATGCCTGCGTACAGCTTCTAGGGCCTGTGTCGCCTCATCGATGATGACAACGTCGAATTCCACATTATCTAGCACTCGGCCACCAGATGAATGGCAGGTGGCGAGAACAACCTGTGCAAACGCGAGTAAGTGGATGACGGCGCATTACAAATGAAGCGAATACCTGAGCTTCTCTGAGAACAGACGCAACGACGCCTCGTTCACGGACTTTATATCTAAATTTATCGTGAGGACGATGCATGCAAATCTCAGAAGAGACCATCTCGAGTTTACTCTTTTCTTAGCTCTTTCACGCTTCCCCATAGCTTCTTCCGCTCTTCTCCCCTCGGTCTCTTTCCCTTTTGGCCCTTCGCCGAGCCCGCCAGAAGAGACAGTGTGTTCGATAGTTCCGCTTTAACGTCTTTCACGAGTTCTGCCTTCATACGCAAGGTCAGAGAGCTCTAGCAATAAGAGGAACAAATAATCTACCTGCTCGCTCCGACTTGTTTGCGCATCTAAAGTAGAATCAAGGGCACTCCCTGTACCCTTGACTCTCGCGGGATGACCGACCCGGGTACACTTGATGGGTTCCACACCGGGTGGCGGGCGGGCTAACAGACGCTCCAGGATGTTGTCCACGGCGAGGTTGGACGCGCCACAGACCAGCACCTTTTGTGCCGGCTTGACATTCTCCGGGATGTCCTTCCCGCGCGGAAATAGGAGTTGCCGGATGATCTCGATGAGCGTGTGTGTCTTGCCCGTCCCTGGCGTTCATTCAGGAACTCGATGTCAATGTATTGCCGCGACTAGCTCACCTGGGGGTCCATGAATGCATGCAAACTCGTTTGATGAGAGAGCAAAACGGACTGCTTGGCGTTGGCTATCATTCAGAGAAGCATCATAGAATTCGACATCATGCCAATCCTTCGATCGCGTTCGCTGGGAAAGGCCTAACAACACATTCGCCAAGTGCCTCACATCAGGCCGAAGTGGCTGGAAGCATTATGAGGGCGAGGAAGATCAGCCTGCCGAAAGTCGGACGCACTTTGCTGCTGTCCTCTTCGCACAAGTTCCCGCGTAGTGATTCCATTGTCTTTTCCATCCTTCGGCTATAATTAAAACAATTTTTATTTGGATATATGGGATTCATACCTTTCGTACGTTATATTATTGGCCAGCTTTAGTCTCAGAAGCATCTCAGCCTTCAGGATTAATGAAGGGCGAAAACACCTACAAAACGCAACGATCCGGAAACTCGACGTCGCCACCCTCTGTCTGCGAAGGATCCACAGCGATAACAATTTTTCCATCGGTGACCTGCTCAAAGTTCTTTTCTGATGCTATCAACTATAGAAACTTCCCAACCTTGTAGACCACGCCTTCAAACGAGCCGCTCGACTTGCGGGACTCCGATGTTGACTTTGTCGGCTTCTTCGATTTCGACGATCCTGCGGATGGTGAGTACTTTTCAACGCGAGCTATGTCACCGGGACTTTCCCAACTCTCAGTCTTAGAGTACGTAAAGGGAAACGAACCGACGAACCGGAATGTATGAGGGGGAAAGGTAGAAGACGGATTAAACGCCTGAGGTCGCTCGAGTTCTATCAGACTTGGAAGCTGTAGTAGATGTCCACAATAACACCTGAAGGACATGGTTCTACTCACCTTCTACCTCCTAGGCCCACTTGCACATTTGCAACAGATAAATTCAACAAGGCGAGCCCTTTCTTTTCCAGAAGCTTTGGTGCGCAGTTTGAGAGCAGCAGGTTACTTTCCTCAACCTCTGTGTCTCTTTCTTGCTGGAGAAGCGATATTTGCCTGTCAATGAATGCGGATATCCCGCTTGTAGAGTCCATGTTTGTTAGTATAACTGATGAGAATTTCCGGCCAAAGGTAAGTGATTGAAAAAAGTGAACTAGTCGACAATGTATTGTGTGGGTGATAGATAGATAGCGGCTGCTTTACGAGTGTGGATTCCCAATTCTCCAAAGTTATAGAAACTATCAAGTGCAGTTTTCTTTGTGGTATAGATGACCGAAACGGCAAAGTTGGTGTTATAGTCAAAGCGCAAGCGTGAGTTCGCACTCAAGCTAAATACTAGTACCACTGTAGTAGCTTACATAAATAACGAGCCGTGCCATGATGGTGCCGCCCTCGCTTCATTTCTTACTCCCAACCCCTCGATAGACTCGAAAGTCAATTGTTTCGTCGCAAGCCAGGTCTCATTTATCTCACTCCCGACCTCACGATAAATTGACGACTGGCTTGTGAGTCTAACCTCACGAAGTTTGCGACTGGCTTGCGAGTCTAGCCGCCCTCTAAAGTTAACCTTTTCCTCGAACCTATGCAATGATTGCTCGACGCACACCGCCGCCTCAGAAGGGTTCTTTCTCTCCTGCTGGAGAGAGCGCGACATATAAGGATCTTCTGTTCTTTGAAGAAAGGCTCAAAGCGAATGCGGCTAATTTGAAGAGAAGGAAGTCGCGCTACCAGCGTGAGTCTTACTCAAATCTCTTTGAGTCTTCAGAGATTGAGCTTCATTACAGTCATTCTTGCGCAGCTGGTCATCTCTATACTGTTTCTTGCGGCTGAGGTCTTTCTCCAGACACAATTCATGACCATCCCATACAAGCTTGCTCTCCGCAAAGCCTTCCCGGATGCCTATGAAGAAGTGCCTGTACACATTCATCCCTATATTGCGAAAGGCCTTCTACTTGTCACCGTCACGACGCTCGCGCTATTCTTTGCTAGTGGGTTATACTCAGAGAAAATAGGGTACGCGAATAGGTATGCAGCTGTAGCTTCATTGAAACGAATACTTTGAACATGTGTGTTGTCGTAGCTATGTGCACCACGCAAACAGAGCGTTGCGCAGCTTCAACATGTATCTTAACGTCAAGTACCGTCCACTACGCTCCAGAATACTCGTGAACCCCTTTGCCTTTCTTTCCCGGGGTGAAGAAGGGGAAGTGCAGTCCCCTTCCCTTCGCACGCCCTCGCCGGACCGGCGCCGCAAACGCGGTACGAGCGTGCCTATTCCGCCCATTCCGCCTTCGTCTAATCCGCGCGGCGAACTGATCTTTTCCTCGCGCGTCGACCGCAGCTTTCGCGAGTCGTACGAACGCTATCGGGCGGCGTTCGAGCGCAAGCGCGAAGAGCACCAGCTGGCGGAGGCGGCGAAGACGTGGCGGGGCTGGCGTGCATGGCCATGGAACTGGTTCCAGAGGCGGCTCCTTCCGTCTCCGCAGACTCGTGGGCATAGTCCCGCCAATTCGATCGCGTCCACCGAGAGTGCGGCGAGCACACCTGGCTCATCGCGGCGATCGAGTCCAGTGCCGAGATCAAGGGCAGGCGGCAGAGGCGGGTCGCCCAGCGCTATCCCGTCGAGACTAAGCACACCTGAGAACAGGACCCGCGTGGAGAGCTTCAGCTTTCTCCTTTCTGGCGAACAGAACTTTGCTTAGCCCCTTGTTCCCTTTATCTTCTATCCTCTGTTAGCTATAATGTCGGAAATCACACGATCTACTTTCACCCCCCCCCCCCACGATGTCAAGACAATCACTGCAAATCATTGGCGGAGCACTTCCTATCGTGAGCCTCTCGACTGGTAGTCTGGTACACAGAAGGCTCCCCTCGGAGATGAACCGCTCTCAATACTCGCCGTTACCATCCTAAGCCCTCTGGAAATCGTTCTGCCCATATATCACCTACTTTCGGGCGATCAGCGTCACGAATACAGATGTCTTTGGAGGACCGGATAGATTAAGATGCTCCGAATCACAGCCGTCTTCCCCAGTTCGGTACTTATATCTGCTGGGATTGCGTTCCTATGAAATTAGCCAGGGACTTCAGCGGAGTCATCCTGTAATTCAGCCATTAGTCTCTCACTCGCAAACGCTATCTGCCGTCCATCTAGCCATCCATCGATTTCCTGTATAACAATATCTCTCACAGCCTTGAAGATGGCAAGGCTCATTGTCCGGCAGAAGAGCGCAGCGATATCCAAAATTATCTGCGCATCGATCTATAGCCATGCAAGCATTGAACTCAGATAGGAGGTACGCTTCCGCGCAAGGGAGATTTCAGGAAGGGCAGTGCACTCAATTGCTTCGTGAGTGGCCATCACGAAAGCGCAGCCCGGTATTTTCCAATAGCTAGAGACAGCTCACGCCCGCGCGCTACAGGCGTGTTTAAAGAACAGACAATGCATTCATAACACAATCTGCCAGCGTCTAACTCAAAGCAGATACACCTATGTTCTCATGTGGCTCCAATGTTAACCAGAAGACTCATTGTTTCTCCTTCCGTCGAGGAAGTTATTTCCGGAGACCTTCCGAAACTCGCGATTGAGCCTGCAGTATAGGCTATCTGTGCATGTGACAACAGGTTCTTGGGGAAGGCACGAGAACCTCCAAATGCCGCGATTACAGATTACCCCGATCGTTCTGAGCTAGGTTGAGCATATACATGTACGTTTGTGGAATTTCCCTCATGCGCCGGGAGGAACAAAACCTTGTTCGCGGGTCCTTCCTCTTCTTATAGCGGACATTCTGCCGGTCGCCCCCCTTGAGTTATCTCCCCCCCCCTCCTCTCCCGCCTTCAGGCAGAGGTATGGCCCTGTGGACGGCGTTTTCATCCTCTGAAACTCTGGAAAGGACTTCCGCGGATCAAGTGAAATTTGAAGGGGCGTGCTCGCTAATCGGTTTACTCAAGCCGCTTGACGAGCGTGTCTTTCCAGAGGCGCAGCTGAACGTATGACGACTTCAAATATATTTGCAGAAAGTGTGGTTAATGCGTCCTCTCAGATATGGCTTGTGGATTTGGATCGATGACCATTCTATGCCATCACCGCACCCAAGTCAGCTCTACGCATTGGCATGCACGGCTGGCTGGCATCCTTCGGCCAGTATTGCGAAGCGCATCCATATTTGTGCTGACGGAGATGTTACTAGTATGCTTTCATGCATCTTGATTTCATTTTTCCCATTAGCAACGGATCTGTGCTCAATTGTTCCAGGAGCTAATGTACTTCTGACGACGGCCGTCATTATGGCAATTTTCCGGATAGCAAACTTCCCTTACCCCGCATGCATTAGCGCCATGGTCTCGATAGTCGGCGTCGTTCCTTTGTTAACATTTCCACTCCATAGTATCATGGTTCTCTAGGGGTCTTGGAGGTATAAAAACAGTAAATTAGGGTTTGTTAGTCTTACAGTACTACTTTCAACTTTCAATATAATGATTTATCACATTTGCTCGGAGGAATCAAGACAAATGCTTCGCTCGTTCACTGTTCGCACTTGCTCAAACTTCCCTACCTGATGTCAATACAAAGTTCGTTTCTCGATGATTAGTCATCCAGGGCAGACACCGATCTCCATTACAACCTCACCGGGCTGTTTACTCTTCGAAAGCTGCGACGATCACACATTTCTCACAATCCTTGACTTCGAGACAAGAAAACTTGGTACCCCCGTGAAAAACTCCCCCTGTGATGCCTTTCAGCCATCATTCTCACTCAGGACAGTTCTGCAAACATGCTGCAGGATCCTTAGAAGAGGTCGTGCTAGAAGCAATACGCCAAAAGTTCATTGTTTTCGGTCTAACAGAACATGTACCACGTTATCGCCCTCAAGATCGATATCCGGAGGAGGTATGTGTGCAGCACGTGTAATTAAACTGGCTGCTCACGATTCGAATTTTTGTCCGTTGTTCTCTTCATCGTTCTCCCTCCGAGTCAGGCCAATGTCTCATTAGAGGAGTTGGAGAAGCAATTCGACATGTTTGTCGAGGAAGCTCACCGTCTGAAGGCATACTACGCCTCAGAGATAACATTAGTTGTTGGTGCTGAAACGGAGTTAATCACTGACGCCGACTGCGTTGGTCTCCAAGCACTCCTAAACCGTCACGGAGATCGCATAGAGTATCTCGTCGGCTCAATCCATCATGTTAATGAGATTCCCATCGATTACGATCAGGCGACGTTTCAATCTGCTTTGGACAGCCTTTCGCCCGAGGCAGAGCTGGAGACGGAGAGTCGCACACTGGCGATGGGTGCATTACTCGACCACTATCTCGACGCCCAATACGAACTCATGGTTCGGTTCCGACCAGAGGTCATTGGCCACATGGATCTCTGCCGCCTTTACAACCCACAGCTGGAATTTAGTCGGTTTCCTTCGGCAATGGAGAAATTAGAGAGAAATATCAAATATGCATGTGAATATGGTGCTCTCATCGAGTTTAACGCGGCCGCGTTCCGAAAAGGGTGGGATGCAGCCTATCCGGGCAGAGACGTGCTCGAGGTCTGTCGCTTCCCTCTTACCTTCACCACATGCGCGGAGACGATGCCTGGCTCACCACTGTGCTAGGTTACTGCGAAATACGGCGGACGATATACGATATCGGATGATAGCCATGGTCCCCGTGCTGTGGGACTGAACTATGGCAGACTCTATAATTATCTTCGAGATGAAGGTATAGAAGAGTTGTGGTATCTGACAAGTATAGCGCCGTCTGAAAGGGCAGAATCGGATGGCTTCCGAAGATATGTCGTACCTGCGAAACTTCATGGGGATTGGTGGTCCCATGAATTCTGGAAGGACAAGGTCTGAATAGATCAGCCTTTTCGTCTTCCTTCAAGGAGAAAACGAATACAAGACATTGTTCAAGCAAACAAACTGTTCTGAGTACGTCGTATCCGATTTGCTAGGGCTGATTAATTGTAATGCTCAAACTCTTGCTCCGGCTAGTCTAGAAGGGCCCAATGAAAGTCCACCGCGACAAGAATCTGGCGAATATCTCTGCAACTGATCAATATCCGATAGTCAAAAGCCCGTCGACCCTGAGCGTTTTTTTTAATCGTCACCGATAGGTAGACTTGCATGCACAGTAGCCGGTCTCTTTATGAGCTGCCTCGTGTACTTTGCCTTCTAGCAAACTGTCATCGTGTACTTCCATACGATCATATGATGCTGGATACTTCCTTGGCTTCTTGAGTTGTATTCGCCGTGGCCGTCGACGGCAGGGGAAGAGGCAAAGCATCATCAGAGAACGAGCGAAACACTAGCGAGGCACCGACCGGGAATTTGGTTTGAGGCGAGTTATGTTTAGTGAGATATCGTCACTGACTTTCATAAGTTATTTACAGAATTTGTTTGGCAGTGAAAGGACCTGATCCACGGGAGCTATGACTATACCACAATCGTGTTGGTTGTCACTCTAATTTGGGTAACGGCAAGCGGGGCAAAATGGCCAACGTCTTCCGAATGTCGGACCTCCTCGAATTCGATTCCATACAGCCCTCTAGCTATTGGAGAAATCTGTGAAGAGTCGGTCAGCTCGGTCCGCGTCGCGATCCCATGTACCTGTCATATTCAGACGGACGTTAGATCTCTTATCCAGCAAAGCGGCGCCCTACATAGTGGCTTTCTTCTACACGTGCGCCTTTAGCCTTCTGACTCTGCCGGCAGTTGACTCGGACTATAATTCCCTTGGGTCAAGAGTGCCTTCCTGATCGATACAAAGACTCTGCTGCTAAGCTGACTACATCAGATATTAAGTGGCACTTGACTGTTCCCACCGAAGCCAAGTTTGCACATATCAAAGTGTCAAATTCGACTGGATCAAGCATTCCCCGGGACAAAGTACTCGATTCGGGCAGCTTTATCGAAGGAAAGTGCTGCAGCATCAATATGAGTCTCAAGATCTAGCGGTTCTGCGTTCTCAATTCTGACGAAGCTGGCACAGAAGTGCTTTCTCAACACGTGCCAAGGGAGATAGCCGATCCAGATATCCGGTGCCCTTCGTCGTTCTCGCTCTTCAGGACGGCGTAGTGACGATTTAGTGACGACGCTGGACTTCTACTCGTCACCAAAAGCCTAACGGTTCTTAGAGCTGTCCGACGGAGATGTGTCCATGACTAATCTCGGGTATGGAACCGAGAATAAGCTCGGGCTAAAACTGGCAGTGTGCTACGATGATGCTACATCGGATGGGCTTCGGAGATGATGTCGCATATAATTTATGCTCTGGTTCACCTTGATCAAAGTCGCTTCCTCCTCGTGTGCCCAAATCTTACTCTCTCGCCGGAGCTTGCATTTCCCTTATGAGACGGAGGTCCTACAATGGCGTGCTCGGGCAGCTGGCAGCTTGTAGCGATAGCTGAAATTCCATGTTTTAATTCGGAAGGGCCCGATGAACCATGCAGCTCGGCCTAACTTCTAACGCAGGCAGCGTGTAGGCATATGATCTCTATATCTGAGCGAGCGCGATGCTATCAGATCTTTATCTACTTCCCAGCCCTATTGCCCCGCAATCTGCGTCCGGAGCCTTACCGATCGTCATTGCGTAACAACTGCTTCGCGTACCGGCTGCCCGAAGCACGTCGATGATCAGGCTGTTTCGAGGAGATACACTCTGGCAGCTACAAATCAAAACAGACCTCCCAAAACAACATATAAAGCCAGCTCATTCGATGCATCCATCTCAACAACCGACACTCTTCACTTGATCTGCCCGCACACAGCCCTAAGATCCCCAGGTAGCGTACACTTTGCTATGACTGTGTCGATCCACCTACCTCATTGCTGACGCCATGCATGCTTCTAGAAACAATGTGCCGCCGACGTGTTCCTTACACAACGTACACCTGTGGACACTCCACACCAAGCGATGTCGGCGAGAGAGTGTGTATCTGCGCCTCTCATCTGACGGATATCTCTAAGAAGTTACTCTACCACAGATAGACTGTGGAAACCCGAATTGCCGATACTCATCTGCCCACCCAGGTGGTCGTTCCTGTGGTCCCAATTGTGCGCGGACATGCATACAATGGTAAGCTCAGCATGCGATACTGCACTGTGCTTGCATACTTAAGACGTCAATAAGGCTGCAACCTCCTGAACAAGTCGTGACAGAGAACTCCAACGAGCCTTGTCCACGCTGCTAGTAGGGAATCTGTGTGTGCATTAATGTGATGCTGGTTATGGTGTTCGTCTATTAAATTGTGGTTGGGTCATGTAGTTCGGATAATTGCTATTAATATATGGAAAGCGCTGGGAGCATAGAACATTCTATTACACTGTATGAGCCGTGAGTCTAATTGTAGAGAGAGTTAAAGATTTCTATAGGGCAACGTCGATCCTTGTCGGTTAATTTTTTGACGTAATCGAAGTACAAAAGGGGGTGGCTTTACCGCACTCCGTTCGGCCGGTCTAACCTCTTGCTCTCCTACCACCATCAACCACTGACCATCATGAATATCGGCGTGCAAGAGACTCCTGTGGCCCAGAAAATTGCGTATCTGAGGACGCTCCCAGCTATCCGGGAACGATGTGGCAAAGTTCATGAGCTCGCGAAACAGGGGCGCCTCGAGTACTTTGATTACCACCCAGAACACGAGGAGGATGCGTTGGACTTCTGTGTCAAGATTATTGAGGTATGGGATGTGCTAAAGCTTTGAAACCACAAAAGTCGGAGCTGACCTTCATCTTACTTTCAGCGGGACTTCGGCGGAAATTTAGACGCGGTATCTACTTCCTTATCTCTTTCAGATAACGGCTACTTATATGCGTTGAATTGTTTATGCAGATTCCGCCTCACGGGCGCTGGAGACACTTGGATGCTGGAAAATCTCGTGTGGACCCTATGATCGCTGGCTGGAAGAACTCGCCAAATCCCCCCGACGATAAAGAAATCTGCAAACGCCTTATCGACTTGTTCCTGGTATCGGTTCTTCTTGATGCCGGGGCAGGCAACGTCTGGTCTTACACAGAGCCAGGAACCGAAGACAAGTTTAGCCGGTCCGAAGGCCTTGGTGTCGCGAGCATCCATATGTTCCAACAAGGTTTATTTTCAGGACGGGATTCTGAGCCATATCGTGTCGATGGTACCGTCTTTTGCACTTCTAACGCTCATCCATTGAGCGAGGAGGATGTCTGCTGACGCGAATGTGATTTAATTACCAGCGGAAGGCCTCGCACGTATTACTCCAGAGCGAACTGGAATCGCTATGCAAGTCACACCCGCGAACCCCATGACCGGCTTGGAGGGACGTGCCACACTTCTCGCAAACTTATCTAAGGCACTGAAACAAAATCCGATCTACTTTGGTGCCGACGCGAGGCCCGGAAACCTCATTGGTAACTACTCTTATCCATTGCCATTTCATGTCTCTAAGCTTTTTGGCACGGCAGATTATTTGGAGTCCCAGTCGATAGTCGACGCTTCGAATAACCGCAAAGTACACATCTCGGCTCTGTGGCACGTGCTCATCGAAGGTTTGCAAGTTATATGGCCAGCTTCTCGAACCCAGCTTGGGGGCGTTCCCCTCGGAGATGTTTGGCCATGTAACGCGTTGAAGACACACGCTGCCAAACCCTTCACAGAAGGCGATGAGCTTGTCCCATTCCATAAGCTGACCGGCTGGACGACTTACAGTTTGCTGGAGCCTCTCCAACACATCTTGAAGTGGCAATTTGAAGGCTTGGAGGACCTTACAGGCCTTCCGGAATATCGCAACGGTCTGTCGTATTCTTCATGATCAGTTATACTTGTAACTTACATTGACCGTGGATAATCAGGTGGGTTGCTGGTGGATTTGGGAATATTGACTCTGCGGCCGGACGTAATACCTAAGTCGCTCTATCCCGATCCGTCGTCCAATATTCCGAGATTGCCTCCTTCACATCCTGCGATAATAGAATGGCGGGCTATGACGGTCATCGAGCTGTAAGATTGCCACCTTGCTGTCTTCAGTTTCTGAATTATTGACCGCCTACAAATCACAGGGATCGCATAGCAGACGGCATCCGCCGGAAGTTGGGTTTGACTACCGCCCAGTTGACACTTGCGCAGGTGCTCGAAAGCGCGACGTGGAAGGGGGGTCGCGAAATAGCGAAGCAGAAGCGTCCACAGACTGGCGGTCCGCCTATCGAAATTGAAAGTGATGGCACAGTCTTCTAAGCTTCATAAAGCTTGAGGACGCTGAAGCAAAGCTTCTTCTGCAAAAAAGGAATGGGATTTTGGATCTAGCAAAGGACTATAGATAGTATTACTACTGGAGAGACACATGGAAGTAGATACGACACGAACACGGAAAAAATACTCAGTCACCAAAGTAAATCATCATCTCGACTTTCGTCTGAGGTCGCGGGCTAATTTTAAGCAAATAAAGAAAGCAATGACAGCTGAAACGCCTCCAAGCCTGCGTGTGCGGGAAGTGCGGGAGAACATCAGCACGAGATTGAGCGTTGTGCTTAAGCGAGATACGCACCGGAAGATTATTGCTAAAGCGCTACCACCCGCCTCTGGAACTTCAATGGCAGCATCTTGCCTACCAAATTTGCCCAAACTACTATCTGAACCTCCAATCGGAGTACTTCCGTCCTGCGACTGTTCGGTAGAAGAGTCGAGGTTTTGCTGCACGGTCTTAGCGGGATCAAAGAGCGCGAAGATAAGGGACACGAGTCCAGTGGAGATAAACTGCGGAATAACAACAAATAAGTTGTGGATACCCTGTGACCAAAACATGTCAGATACTGTCGATGAGAAGGAGACGAAGCTCATTCACAATAATGATGCCCGACTTCGCCTGCAATCCTCCTGACCGACTCGCCGAACGGCTGGGACCGCGCATCTCCGCGTCCACGTCATCAGCAAGACTCCGTTCCATAACATCGTCACCAATGCCACCGTCTTGAGAATGGCCATTCGCGAAATGAACGTGTACGTCCCCGTTCGAGTGACTTGATGCATGACTGAGGTGCTCAGTTCGAGCGTGCCTTGCCGCGGCATTCGCCATGGCGCCCACTGGCCGCCCGCCGTCAAAGGAAGACGTTCGAGATTCTAGCACCGGATGCTGTACAGACTCGTCGCCTGAGTCCCTGCCCTCTCGATCATGGCCATCCCCGTTCGCAATCAGGCGCTCATGCTCATTTGACTCGTCCCAGACAACAGTACCGGTGCTGAATCGTCTATCGGAAGAAACTCGACCCCGTGCGTCAAGCAAACGGATAGATGAGTCGTCATCAATTTCCTCGTCTTGCGATGATGCAAGGATTTCTTCAGCTAGCTATCAAAGAAAAGTAAGGAACCGGAACGGCTGGAGCGTGGATGTTATCTGCAGACCAGAGTGAAAGGTGCCCACTGCGACATGGCCCATGAGAATCCGAGGACAGTAACTATCCATGTTAATCCCGATACGCTCGATGTAAAGCTGCATAAATCAATAACTATTTTATACGAAGGGAAATTCAGATAACATGCACTTACAACGTTGCAAACATACATGATGCAAATATCAGATGTCCCGCTGCCCACAAGTCGCAAACCCTAAATATCTTCACGCTCTCCATTAGCCTCATCCTTCTGTTGTATGGTCCATTCGAGAATTTGTCAGGGTTATATCTTGGTCCGTCCGCTCTGACGAAAATTGGCATAATGATCGTGGTGAGAAGAGCAACGATGGAGTGTCTGAACATAGCACGCGAACCAAAAATTGTTGCGTTTTCGCTGAGTATCTGCGAAGACGCTTCATCAGCTGGTAAAGGTTGCGTCCGTCGGTAAGCGTCGCCAATGTAGACAGTGGTGTAGAAGAGAACCGGAAACCAAGCAATCCAGGCACTATCAGAAACAGAAATCGATGAGTTAATAATCTGGGCAGATAGAAGTGAAGGCCTAACAAGAATTGTGTAAAGCACTGCGCAAAATGAGCATGGAAATGACTGTTAAAAATTGGAAGACTTACGATCTGCCTGATATTGTAAGGAAGGATCAACATGTTGTCCCATATTTCCCGTATTTCTCCTTTCAAGTTTAATCGTTTTCGACTGTAAAGAGTTAATATACCGTTAGTTAAACAAAAAAAAAGAATACGAACGAGGAGGATATCAGCACTTTCTCCTTCACACTAGCTGCAGTCGTGGTCTGTAGCAAGATCAGGAAGAAAGCAGAAACTGCTGACAGCACTTTCAATTCCGTATTCCCGAGAAAAGGGACGATTTCTTCGAGCTTAAGATTTCCGCTGAAGGAAGCATCCATTCTAAGATAGCAGGGTAGATGATACAAAAACCACTCACATGAAGAAACCCAATACACTTCCAACATTCAACATTCGTGCAGCCCAAGCATTACCGTCCGGTTGTAGGGAAGATGGAATACTATCCACTATAAGCGCACGATCGAGAGCTTGGACAGCATTGACAGAGAAATCAATGCAAAATAGTGCGACAACGGCAAATATACAAGTAAATAGGTTATTCTAAAGAAAAGATCGCCGTCAGCGCTTCCAAGTAGAATGAAAGATTAGCTCACAATAGACGACCCAACGGAAGTAAATATCGAAACAAAGTTCCTCGTGAAGCCCAGCAATAGCATCGACATGGAGCAAATTAAGGTCGCGATCATCATGTACGGTCTCCGCCTTCCGAAGCGAGATTTTGAATTGTCCGCAATGACACCTGGAGGTATTCAGACTTACTGCAACCTTAGTAAGTTTTACATCCACGTACCAATCATTGGCTGAACGATTAGTCCCGACAACGGAGCAGCAAGGAGAGCAGTGGCAGTCAATGATTTGGACAACCCCAGTTCTATGAGATATGGTGTTCCTAGTTAAATTGAATGTTTATTAGTTCGTTCGGTTCCAAAGGGCTTGCTTCACTCACCATTTGACATCTCTACTGACCACAATATCTGAACACCTAGTAGTCCGATGGTGAGCAACGGCAACTGCAACCACTTTGGTCCTAAAATCTTCGCGACGCCTGCCCACTGCGTGTCCTCGTCTTCATCAGCATCTGCAACCTGAAGGCCGCCGAATCCTGTCATTTTAAAGGATGTTTTACGTCGTTGAACTCATTCGTTGACTGTACGTGGTGAAGGAGTGGTTGTGTTGGCACCATAGTAGTTTGTCAGTACTGAAGCGCTAATTATTCGCGTATGACGTGCAGTTCACACGAATTTCTAATAACTGCTTCCACCGAACTTGAAGATATGTATACATTACTTTCTCGTCTTACCTTGTCGACAAATATATTATAGAGCTCAGCATTCGACAATAAGCAGAGCGAGGGCAGCCACCGAAATTTCCGAAAACTCTCTGAAACACTCTCTTGCCGTCGCGTAGGATCAAGTCAGGCCCAAGACAGGTTCAAGAACGCGTAGTAACCCACAACCGCGACGTCTGGCACGATGGCCAGCCTCATAGCAATTCTAGATCTCAAAGGAAAGCCTTTGATTCAGCGCTCATATCGAGACGATGTTCCTCCATCCTATGTGGAAAGATTCTTACCGCTGGTACTCGAAATTGAGGAGGATGGGCAGCAAGTAACGCCCTGTTTCTCTAACCAAGGAATCAACTACATGCATATCAGGCATAGCAACTTATACCGTGCGTTTGGATTCATCTTATTGCCTGCTATGTTCTCTGAGTATCGAGTATTTGAAACTAGTTCTCGCCCTCTCAAAACGCAACACGAATGCCGCCGAGGTCATCATCTTCCTGCACAGATTGTCCTCCGTTCTCGTCGAGTACTTCAAAGAGCTCGAGGAAGAGTCAATTAGAGACAACTTCGTCATCATATACGAGCTTATGGATGAGATGATGGACTTTGGATACCCACAGACGACGGAGAGCAAGATTCTGCAGGAGTAAGTCTGTTCCTCCGATCGTTGTGAGCCGGAGTACTCATGTTATGTAGATACATTACACAAGAGTCGCATCAGCTCGAAGCACAGGTACGGCCACCAATGGCTGTCACGAATGCCGTGTCGTGGAGGTCGGAGGGTATTCGGTACCGGAAGAACGAAGTGTTCCTGGATGTGATTGAGAGTGTGAACATGCTGGTGCGTAGCCTGTTCCTCTGGTAGCTACTATGCTCATACTCTCTGAAGGTGAATGCAAACGGCAACGTTATCCGTTCAGAAATCCTGGGGGCCGTCAAGATGAAGTGCTACCTCTCCGGAATGCCCGAGCTGCGTCTTGGTCTGAACGACAAGGTGATGTTTGAGAGCACAGGGCGGACCGCGCGGGGGAAGGCGATCGAGATGGAAGACGTCAAGTTCCATCAGTGCGTACGCCTCTCGCGCTTCGAGAACGACCGTACAATTTCCTTCATCCCGCCGGACGGCGAGTTCGAGCTCATGTCCTACCGTCTCTCGACCCCCGTGAAGCCACTCATATGGGTCGAGGCAGCTGTGGAAAGCCACAAGGGCAGTAGGGTGGAATACATGGTGAAGGTTAAGGCGCAGTTCAAGAGGAGGAGCACGGCGAATAATGTAGAGATCTATGTCCCTGTGTCTGACGATGCGAGCAACCCGAAGTTCAGGGTGAGCTGCCCTGTAAATTGACAAGACTTGAGTCTAACAGCCAGCAGGCGTCGACGGGGAGTGTGCAGTATGCACCTGACAAATCTGCGTTCGTATGGAAGATCAAGCAGCTCGGAGGGGGACGTGAATTCCTCATGAGAGCCCACTTCGCATTACCCAGTGTTAGAAACGGTGAGCATTCCCCTTCGTAACTATCAAATCTCATTGCTGAACAAGTGAACAGAGAGTGAAGCGGAGCGCAAAGCACCCATAACGGTTAAGTTTGAGATTCCTTACTTCACGGTCTCCGGCATACAGGTTCGCTACCTGAAGATCGTTGAAAAGAGCGGATACCAGGCTCTTCCCTGGGTGCGATATATCACACAACACGGAGACGACTACAGGTATGCATAACTTTGTTGACTGCAGAGTGTTGGGCTGACGTTTGAACAGTTTACGGACAAACCTAGAGAAGGGCAGCGCGCCGATCGTACCTATGTAAACGCATGTTGTAGTGATGCTCTTATTGAAGGCTGTAATACCCCTGAATATATACTACGACCGGTTTACTCATATCTCAAGTCACACGACTATGCCTCTGAGTTTATTTACCTACAGATTTGATTCGCATTGACGACCTTAGTTCGGGCAGAATACCAGGGTTGAATCACCATTGTCGTCTCTCCAGTGGCCCACAAATACTACAATCTATAGATGAGTATCCGAACTTGAAGGCATCCATATAATACAGTATGTCATTTCATATACTTGAGTCTCCTAATGTTGTGCCTCGGGCCTCGTATACGCCATGGCCGAGCATTTCATACTGCGAGAAGTAACTGCTGACTGAACTCCCTCGGCTTCAATACCAAATTCCCCGATCAACTCAAATCAGTTGAATATAAGACGTCGTTGCGAATGACTTGTGGTGAGGGAGCTGTTCACAGAAAATCATCTTACTCGCTGCGTCGCAATCCTCAACTGACAGAGCTTCCGAGGCGCATCATGACTGCCACTACGGAAGAGTTAGATAGCGAGACGATCGGCAGTGGAACCACTAGGAAATCGTCAATCATACCCCGAAGCAAGGAAGAATTGCAGCCGGAGCCTGTTGAGGGAAAGGGGATAGAACTTGTCTTCTTCTCCGACGCCGACCCAGAAGATCCCAAGAACCTTCCAAGAAGTAGGAAGGTCGGCATAATCATTATCCTTTGTCTACTATCTTTCGCTTCGTGAGTCTCTTCCACTGCACCAAGATCAAGTGGATGATAGTCCGCCCCCCCCTTTACATAATTAGCGTCTTCGGCTCGTCAGTATATGTGAGTGTTCCATTGACTTACTATCGTCCCATCTCCATTAACTAGTATGATATTTCCTATTCAACGTCAAGGCACCTGGCGAGGGGCAAATCCAGCGTTCGTTCCACGTCAGCCCGGAAGTCTCGAGTACGGGCCTGACACTTTACGTTCTGGGTTTTGCATTCGGCCCACTTGTGTGTGAGTGAGCACCAGAAATATCGGAGACAAGTGGCTGACAGTGTGGTCCAGGGGGTAAGCCATGAATGTGCAATAGAGTAGAATATCACTGACTTTTAGTGTTAGGTCCTCTGAGCGAAATGTACGGCCGAACATTACCGTACATAATCTCATGGCCATTATTGATTGGTTGCCTCAGTTATTGCTGAGTTCGTGCAAGCTACTAATGCATCTCCAACAGCATCTGTTGCTCCTTCGGCGTGGGCAAATAATCTCACTGTAATATTACTTTGTGAGTCACCTACCCTCTCTCATCTGGAGTGATTACTCACCTCCTGGAAAAGTCCGATTTTTTTCTGGAGTCTGTTCTGCATGCGCGTTGAACAAGTCAGTCTAATTATCAAATGAGTTAAAGCGTGAATCTAACCACTTTCTATGTCAGCGGGAGTGGTGTAATATCCGAGTAGGTCTTATAACTATACCCTTTGGTGCAGAGGCATTTATCCACTCCGTCGATTTCTAGTCTGTATGCAAATGATCCACGCACACTGCGAAGGGGTGAAGCACTTCCATTCTGAATAGCTATTCATTACTTACTATGACATCAGCTACGGGTTACTAGTAAGTTTCGAGTTGAAAAACGGGCGAACGAGCGGAGAACTCAACAGAACCGTTCCCCGCAGCGCTTTCTGTCCTCTTTCAGGACCAATATTCGGAACGCTCGTTGGGTTCTTCGTTGCTGCACATCTAACACACGGGTGCGCTTTCGGTTTTTGCGTTATGCATCTACGGAAATGGCTGATGCCTTCGCCAGGTTTTGGGTCCTCCGAGTGCACTGGTTTTTCATCATCGCTCTGTGGCCCCTGGTTTTCGCGATCCCGGAAACACATGGCCCTACGATCCTCAGCCGGAGAGCAAAGCATCTTCGCACAGCGGGAAAGACGAACGCGTACGCTGCGCACGAGCTGCATAGTATGTCAACGAAGGAATTTATTCGAAGTAACATAGGCAGACCACTCAGTGAGTAAGCAGCGTGCAAGTGCATCCCAACCAATACTAATCTCATCCCCTCGCACCCAGTGATGCTTTTCATCGAGCCAATTGTGATTGCCTCAGCGGTAGCCATCACACTGGCCTATAGCATCGTCTAGTGAGATACAGCCTTCCCTATTTATCGAGGAGTCCTGCTAATGAACGTAGCTTCTTCTTTGAGGCATTCCCAGTCGTATACGTTGAGCAGAACCATTTCCCCTTCCAACTTGCTGGTCTGCCGTTCTTGGGAATTACTATCGGGATGGTGATCTGCGTGACGACCATGGACAAGATGACGCAGCTATCGAAGTATATCAGTATTCCATATGTTGAACCGCCTGGTGGGACGCCCGTCGACTCACCCGAAGCGGGGTTGAAGGTTGTCTTGATCGGAATGTGAGTGCAATGATTTTAGGCTTGCTATTGTGACTGATCCACACACCTCTGTATGTAGTTTATTGTTACCCATCTCAATGTTCTGGTTTGCCTGGTACGAGAATCGTACTTATAGCTTTATGCGCGAATGAACCTTGTTTTGAATTAGGACGAGCAGAGGTGATGTGCACTGGATCTCGCCGACGCTCGCTGGGATTCCCTTCGGCTACTCAATGTTAGCAATAGTATGTGATTAGCATAATCTTTTGACTGTTTATACTTACCCTTCGACCGCAGTTCTATTGCTTCATAGGCTAGTGAGTCTTAGATCCCTTGCAACCACATAACAAAATGTGCTAAGGGCAAGCCAAGCTCCTCCCAGGCGTATACTATCTTCGCTTCGAGTGCATTAGCAGCAAATACAGTTGCTCGATCAACCGTCGCCGCTGTCTTGCCGGTCGTGGCACATCCGCTCCTCAACAATCTAGGCACGGCTTGGGGAGGTTGGTCTTTCTTCGAATTTGTCCATGTTCCAGACATTTAAAAACAGACATTTAGTATCAATCTTTGGCTTTGTTGGAATCGCGCTTGTTCCAATGCCGATAATCTTTGTCCGATACGGCGTACAGCTGCGAGAACAGTCGCACTTTGCACGAAAGGCGAGCGAGTTAATCGCAGGCATGCGAAGTCATGCATTGGAGACGGAGGAGGGGCTTGCGGAGGAAGGGATAGCAGAGCAGGATATAGAACGCGTCGAGTTCGGCGTAGCTCAAGTTTCCGAGAAGAGACTCGAAGAAACTGATGCGGTCTGACGTGCCAGAGAGTGCCTGCGATCAAGGCGGAGTGCAGTATATATGTACATATAGCAAATACCTACGGACAGTTATAATACATGTGTGGTCTACATCAATTTAGAAAACTGGGTGCTGGAGACAAGATCGGAGACTCACTACAAATAACACGCTCTACGACGCGTGTGCACTCCATCCTCCGCCTATGGATGTGATGAGCAAAACGAGGCCCATTACTCGTATGAAGCGACCAAACGCAGATTCTCTCATCGCACTGTCATGCTCCCGCCTTTTCCTCTCCAGCTCATCTAGTTTAGCCGATCCAGTACCAAACCCGGCCTCACGTCTGCCACTGGTGGAAGTATGAGGGTCGTAATGTCGCCCGTGTGTTTGCGACTGGTATGTACTTGAACCAGGAGGACGGTGTTGGTAGCCTGGCGCAGAGTTTGACTGGCTCTGCCGCCTGGGATGCTCCCACGCATGTGTTGCACCTCGTCGCCGCCGTTCATGCATTTCATACGTCCACAGGTGAGAGCTGTTTGGTGGTGTATAGGCGGTCGTCTTCTGTGTGTCATCTGAAAGCTTGCGATCATACGCCCGTCTATTCGCTAGTGTCAATATTGAGTCATTTTAATGAATGTGTTTCAAAAGATACCGTTGACGATCGTCTCCGAGAACTGAATACGCTTCTCTAACTTGGTGGAACTTCGCCTTCGCGCTTGGATCATCCGTCATGTCTGGATGATACTTCTTACTCAACTGCAAACAACGTGAGCCCAAATCTCTTCTTCCTCGTTGACAATCGATTATTACCTTAAAGTACTTCGACTTGATGTCCATACGTGATGCATGTCTCGAGACACCAAGAACGTCATAATGGTTTCCATCTTGCCGAGCTGTTGACGATGAGAGAAATCTCGAGGATCGATTTAACGAGTCAAATGAATGTCTGCTACAGTTTTTTAGTCTCGTCCTAGACATTGCATATGCCATAGCATATGCGTATTCGAAAGCAGAGGTGCATGATGGTTGGGAGCAACTGCTTCATCTCTCCTCGATGACGGATAGGCTTGCTTAGCTAATCGACTGGTCTGCTGCCACTGAGAGTCTGCACGCTGGTTTCTATTTCTTCTTCAAGTTTTCTCGCTTCAACTTGTCATGGGATATAGACAAAAAGCCCTTTGTCGAATTCAATTAACAAGCTGCAAAGTAAACTCTAAGTATTTAACTTATATGGTGCGCAGACGATATTCTCATCATCCGAAAGCGAAACTTGTACCTTACTTACTATACCAGATATTCATATCTACAGAAACTGCGTTATGCAAGAAGCTAGTTTATCAAGAGAAGGGCCGATCATCCAACTTGAAAATTGATTCAAATTCAATGTAAAGTTCGAGTTGTGACGTGACAAATATAAGTAGTAACACAAATACCATGTCACGGCGGTCGTAAACTTGAAGGTCGGCGGCCCAGATGAGTCCGCAGTCAACATCTTTCTTTCCCTCCTACCTCCTCCAAACCCACACAATGCCTCAGCAGCAGCCACAGACGAATAGATGGCTCGTGGTGAGCTCGATGATGCTTCAAGTAAAAGTGCAATCTAGCTTACTGTCTAATTAGTTCGGGACCGTCTCGTTCTACATGGTGGCAGCGCTGTCGGTACGTCTTATTATCATTATCATCAATACAATTTTGAAGTAATCTTGAATGATTTATAGATGGTCATTGCGTAAATAAACACACTTCTGCTGATACGCTGTGCAGCGTAATTGAGCTATTTTTTGCAGGAATAAATGGGTGCTCAATAGCACTTCTGTTCCACTCTTTTTCCTCTTCGCCCAGCTCTTAATCGCCGTCATTCTCTTCCTTATATCCCATGCCTTCGGCCTAATCAAGGTTCCCTTATACATCAATTGGGCGCTATGCAAAGGTTTAGCCCCGATGATTATTCTTAATGTTGTTGGACTCAGGTATGTTTCTACATCACAAACTTTCAGACTGTGTTTAATGCAACTTTTTTTTCTATCTAGTTTCAGTAACTTCACACTCAAATACGTCGATGCATCATTCTACCAAGTGGCGCGGGGCCTCGTCCTCCCACTCACGGTCCTCACCTCCTTCATCTTCCTATCCGCCCGTCCCTCACTGCAAATCCTCGCCGCGTGCCTTATCGTCACCCTCGGTTTCTTTGTCGGCGTATTTCTCGATGGTGTCTCCGTCTCAATGAAGGGAATCTTATTCGGCGTCATCAGCAGCGCGACCACCGCCCTGCATGCCGTTGTCATCAAAAAAGCAATCAAGCTGCTCAATGACAGTGCGCTCGACCTCGGATGGTACACAAACGCCATGAGTGCAGTGGTTGTTGCTGGTGTTTCGTTTCTTGCGGGTGAAGGGCCGCGTGTAGTTGAATTATTCTATGGGGACGCAGACACCTTATCTACCTTTGTGTGGGGTTCGGTTGTAACGGTGCGTATGCACACAGTTCTATAGCGCGATGTACTGAGCATGAAACAGGGAGTACTCGGCTTTTTAATGAGTATCGCAAGCCTCCTCTCCATCAAGGTCACCTCTCCAATCACGCACATGGTCTCATCTGCGGTACGCGGAGTAGCTGCCTCCTTCCTTGGAGTCTGGGTATTCAAAGACGTCATTACCGGGTATGCTCTTCTCAAACTTCGTCCGAAATTATCTTACGAACTCCGGATATAAAGCGGTCGTGTAGCCTCAATTGGAATCATCCTCGCCGGCTCCATTTACTATACATGGGTTAAGCATGTCGAATCGAATCCCGCATCTTCAGCCTCCCGAACCGGCTCACGCTCGTCCAGCAGGGAGAAGGTTGTCTACGAGCGAGTTCCAATGGATGATCTTGAGGCAGGCAAGGATGTCGTTTCAGACGAGGAGGTGGAGGCCAAGCGCAAGTCATTGTCAGATTGATCTCTAGGGGATTGGGGAAAGGAAACGCTGGGCGTTTTAAAAAAACCCCAGATCTCTCGCATGTTCTTGGTCCGTTGGTTTTGTTTAAGTTATTGTAATATGTTTGATGCATTTTTCTTCACTTTTAGATACTCTATGTATGTCATATTTACGGTCGCATAAACTACACAGTATACATTCTCCTTATTAGACATCATGTCGCAAGTCGCCTCTCCCCGTCACCTTTTTCGTAGAAGAACTCACCCAGAGCTTCCTTCTCGTCCATTGGTGTTGTAACCGACGCTCTGGGAGACTTTCTATGTGCTATCGAAGACGCGCACCGTCGTTGACCAAGCTCATGCCGTCCCCTCGATTCCCTTTCGTTGTGTCTACTGTGTTGCGTTTGTGCGTTGTGTTTCAACATCTCTGGCCATTCTTATCATTACGAGAAGCCGACGTGCACAATCGACGGGCGCTACATTGGCGTCCAGGACGATCCTGTATATCTCGCCGTCAGCGCTATAAAACTCTTATCTACGCTCAATCTTGCCCATCGCAAAGCTGGTGAGCATTCCTTTCTCTTCGTATCAGCAATGTCCACCCGTATACGGTTCTCCTTTAACTCTTCGTCATCTCACTCGAGGTCGTAAAGTTCCAGCAGCGTCCTATGTCGGGTATGTTCTCATGCTGAATTCGTCTGATCTCTCCGCTACTGGATGACGCCATGCAATTTATGTGTGCTTTGTGTGTTGTTTTCTGCATCTCCCCGCTCTGCCTGTGCGTATTCAAGTGCGGATCGGAAAGAGCTTAACGCTTTCGGACTTGCCGTTGATAAAATTCCGCATCACCCGTTCTCTGCGTTCTCTATCCGAAATCGGTTAACCTGGCCAACCCGAAAGCAGGCTGGATCCCGGAGGCCAAAAAAACGTTTAAAGCCTAGTATGAAGTTCATTTGGAGGACACCGCGGAGCGATTACCTCAAACACAATGGCATTGACATCTTCGCAAGGTGATTCCTCATTGGATTTCTGTCGTAGGGCGCTTTACTGACAGTCGCTTTATCTCTACTACAGCACTTGACCGTAAGCAGCGAGCGTCATTGTAATGAAATCTGACATTCAAATGCGCTTCACCGCACTTTACAGAGGTTGCCGCGTTCTACGACGAGCGCGTCGAAGTTGTTGAGCTCAAGCATGGTGGCTTGGCCTACATTCAGCGCCCGAAGCCGAAGGAGGCCGGCATCCAATCCTTCTCTGCATCCGACCTTCCTGATGACTTCACTGTCGGCACGATCTCTGCGAACAGCATCGAACTGTATCGCATCAGCTTCACCCCTCTCGAAGTGAGTGAGGTCACACTATATCTCTCATCCATTTCGCTGACCATGTGGGCCTGCTTCTTTCTTTCTTTCATTCGTTACTTTTCGCTTGACAGATCACCTTCAATTTCGACCCCTCAATCCTGGGCGTTGTGGTCGCCGTGAACCTTGTCGTCCCCATTGTCGGCCCGGTCACCCTTGGCAGCGTCTCTGGCGGCCTGAAGACAGGCGTCGAGCTGAAGATCGGATACGAGGACATTGCGGAGGGCAAGTTCGGCGTCAAGCTCGATGACGGCAAAGTCGTCCTCTACTGGGACCTCAAGGCGTTTGGCGAAAGCTATGAGGATGATCTCGAGCTGTTCACTCTCTGATTGTCGTGGTTGCTCCGACTGCATGGAATTGAAGGCGAAGCAATGAATATGGACCCGTCTGTAGATACATGTACAGAATCAATCGCACATTCTTCTCACACACTATACCAGACTGACTTCACCAGCAAACACGGGCTGCGCAAAATGGACACAGTAAGGGAGGTTACAGGCACATCAACAAGTTGATTAAACACAAAGTAGTACTGCGTCAGCTTCACTCGCGACGCAAGTGAGCTCCCGTCCCATCTCTGCTCGCTGATGCGGGCATATACATTCCGATTTCGCCTTGCGTTTATTCTCTGGCAAGTTATCCTCATCTATGGAGCCCAAGAGCCAGGATTGCGAAGTATGCCAAGTACTGTTTGAGGTTGTAGTGTAACCCCTTAATCGAAGCAGCTTCAACTTTAATTCCCAAAAATACTCAGTAAATTTCCTTGTCATTACACAAACGCACTGGTCGATGTCGGATTGCGGAAGAAAGGATACCAGATAACTTCTAAACAGAGCCTGTGATATACATACATGTTAATCCAGCGTGCGCTTAACGTTACAAGCAAGAGAACGTCAATAAGTAATCTATATGTACTCTCTTTTCTTTATCGTTACATATGTAACCATGTATATGACCCTCACTGGTCATTATCCACCTGAAAAGCAGTCCTTCATCCTCCCTCTCGCATTCAGTTGACTGAAGCGAGGCTTGGATTCGTCTCCTGCATAAGGGTATTGCTAGCCTCGAGCGACTTACCGCCATTGCTAACTTTACTAGCGGCCGACGAAGATCCCCGGCCCGCACGCTCGAGATCGCCATCCGTGAGCTCGTATGCCGGACGAAAGCGCTCTTCCTCATCTGCCTCGCCAGCAAGGCCAGGCTCAAGCTCAGTGTCCAGTCCAAGGAGGCTGCTTGTCTCGCTCTGGGACGGCGAGGTCCGCTCGGAGTCGATTGGGGGGATAACGAGGTCTGGGTTACGGATGTGGCCGTTTGCGTTTGCTTTTGATTGTGAGGGGAGCAGGGACGATGTGCAAGACGGGCGGATCCGTAGTGCGGGGTTCCGGTGCGTATTGTATGTCGAGCCTAAGGATGTGTATCTGGGCGATATCTAAGTTGGTCTTCATCGTTCCGAGAGCAGGGATATACGCACCCCTGATCGTACAAACAACAGTACGGCACTTTCAACGTACGAAGGAAGACCCATATGTCTGAGTACGACCAATTGATGATCGGGTGCACGCGTTCGAAGCGCGGCCAGTCCGAGTCCGTCATGTTCCGGAAGGAAAGCGTTGCTGAGGCAGATACGATCAGCAAGGGGATACCTGATAAGAGAAAGGGCACGAACCACCGTGAGGGTCCCCCCGCCTCGTCCCAACAAGAATAGCATCGATGTGCGGAAAGTTCTCCTTGTACACCTCGAGCGCGCGGCGCATGCCCTCGCCGCCGCGCGCCTTGCCGACGGGGTACGCCTGCTTGCCTCCTGTCTCCGGCATGGGCGATGTCGGCCGCGTCACGCTTTCGATCGGCATCGGCGTCGACGGGGGCTGGGACGTGGGCGGCGAGCATTTGTACAGATCGAGGTTGTACGTGTCCACGGAGTCAGCGATGAAGTCCTCGAGCTCGGTGAAGGGTGAGGGAAGCGGTATGTAGAGTGAGGGTATGCGGAGCGCCGACTGCGACGTTGACGGCGTGGTCGAGGTGGTGAGAGTGGGGTTGCGAGCGCCGAGTGCGGCGACGAAGAGGTGAAGAAGGACTGTACCTGTGGGTGTATTAATGTCAGCATTGCGTGGATAATATCAGACTACGGAGAGAAGGGTGTTTTGGCTGGGAAGGGCGAAGAAGCAGTGTGACCTGCTGGTTGAACGATTCGGATTATCGTAGGCGCCGAACTAGCGCCCTTCTGCACGGAGGATGCCAGTTCTAAATTGCAACTCATCACACATTGCCCGTGAAATGGCCGATGTGTTACACAGAGAGGAGGTCCCGAGCTTCTTTGTGCATGAATAAGCTCGGCATCAGCGATGACGCTCGTGTTTGAAGAGCCTCCCGCATGTCGAATATAGCGCTCCTAGCAGATGTCGGCCGTCATTCGCCTCAGAAACGGTAAGTGAGGACAAGCGGATTGGGTGAGTCGAGGATCTGAGTGATTTCCGACAATGAGCAAACATAAGACGTGACCCGCAAGCATATCTTGAACGATATGAGATACATCTGTGCAGTCCAGCTCCACATCGTCTCATTCGCCAAGCATTCCGCTCGCCACGAAATATCCGTGTCTCTCCGCAATCCAGTCTGTTCGCCAGTTTTCACCACCGGCGTTGGCCAATTGTGTATCTGCTGTAATTGGCCCTTTCGAAGATGGTGCGCGATGAGGGCTACGGTCCTCTTAGCTCTGCGGCCACGTTTGCGAAACGCAAATGAGGCAGCGCCGACGCGGAGATGAAACAATAGGAGTTTCCTCCTCTCGAGGAAATGGGAAAGGAGTCGGTTTCTGGCTCGCCGGAATGAAGTTGCATCGTATTGATGTCAAGCAAAAGATGGCCCCAGCGGCGATTGTTTGTAGCGTCCTTAGAGCGTCCATGACCGTGTCGAAGACAGCCTCCCCAGCCCATACCAGCCCATGGCTCGATGTAGAGATGAGGAGGAAACTTACAGTCCTTTCCGCCATTGAAACTTATGGACACGTTGTCCTGGCTTCGCTAGGCTGATGAGCGACGATAACAGATGCACAGCGGGCGATACACGTACCCATGCGTGTCCAACGCCTGGTGGATGACCGTGAGCGCCTCGGCGACGAGCGGCGCGATGGGGTGAGGCGACTTTGCGAGCGCGTGCACGTCGTCGGCGACCTGCTGTGGATCAAACCGCATGTTGAGCGATGACAGAGTGCGGAGAGGAGATTGTTGTCGACGACGAGGAAGGGCCGTTCGCAGGGCGAGGAGGATGGGATGTCCGATGAGCACGCGCATACACTCACCGTCCAGAAAATCAGCAGCTGATAGTCGTCATAACCCTGAGAACACCCTTCCCCATCGGGATTCAGCCAATCGGAACGAAGCTGGACTCTCACTCCTTCAGACATTCTCTCGGCAGCCAGAGGAACTCATAATATTCGCTATCTATGCTCGTTGGAAGTACTACCGAAGGAGATGTCAGCCAATAGCAAAGAGCAATGCGAGCCGTGCAATCGTATCTGCTATTTTAGAAGAAAACCAAGACATCTTGATGCGCAATAGGTCTAGAGGGTAGCATATGGAGCCCGGGGTAAAATACCCAGGTAAAGATGCTTAGTACATTGCTGCTAGTGTATGATGATTGTTTGAGCTTGCACTAGCCAAACCCTTCAATTAGCACAGTTCAGATGATCCCGAGGCCTCATACCAGTGAAAGTTTCCTTGATCAAACGCCAAGCAGATACTGTAGACCGAGGCACATTATACATGTACATGTACTTCGTGTGATCTCGTCAATATGGTATTGTAGGATGGCAAATGCAGAAATGTTCTATGAGTCCGTCTTAATCTTGAGTCTATGTTCTTGAAGTAAGAAAGCCTTGATCAGGTTGGGGAAGGTCGCGAGAGCCTCCAACGAACCGACCTAGGATTCCATGAAAAAGGCATTTAACGTCAAAAACAGCATAACAGCCTATATTGGCTGAATCAAATGTAAATTAGAGGGAAAGAAATCAGGCAGCGTGTACTGCTGCTAATCAATGTACACGTACTTGGAATTCTAGTCTAGCGCTGTCAAAGGACGTACTTCGTCAAGCACCTTCGCCGTCGCCTGCACGATCACCTCCCACTCCGCCTTATGCAACCGCTCCTCGAACACCTCCAGCGGCTCGCCCTTCTCGATCGGCACCTCACGCACAATAATGGGCTCGCCACGGTCCACCTCACGGATGACTCGATGCACCATCAGCCCCGTCTTCGTGATCTCGCCATTCTGGAAGGCGGTGTATGCGCGCTCGATGGCGTGCGCGCCGTCGAACGCGCCGGGCAGCGCAGGGTGCAGGTTGATGACGGGTGTCTGGCCGACGATGTCGAGGAAACCGTCGCCTAGGACGTGCATCCAGCCCGCGAGCACGACGACGTCCGGGCGCGCCTCGACGACGAGTTGCGCGACCGCCCGGTCGTAGTCGTCCCGCGTCGCCCCCGGGTGCGCTTTCAGATACGGCTGGAGCGCGAGATAGGACGTCGGGATGGGCGGGCTTGCGGACGCTGCGCGCGTCAGGCCATAGGCGTTCTTGCGGTTGGAGATGACTCGGACGATCGAGCAGGACGGGAGGGCGGGTGTGTTGAGTACATCGATGAGGGCCTGCAGGTTCGTCCCTATGCTCCTTCGTCAGCTTTGAGCATTTGTATGAGCTAGGCACGCTGACCTGATCCAGATATTAGGACTACCAGCCGTCGTTCTCGAGGTGCGTCTGAGGACATTTTAAAGAGCGCCAATGGTGGTTGTGGATGACCATGACCCTCAGGCCAAAAAAGTTGCTATAGATCGCTTGAGATCTAAGATAACCTTTGATAGCATAGATAAGATAAACACGTGCACTGTCACTGCCATCAGTGCACATCAAACAAGTCTCAACAAGTGAAAGTCTCCTAGTAGAAAACCACTACTAGCTGGCATTGGGTTAAGATTACGACAAGCTTTAGACAGCATGAGAGACACAGGAGTCATCGTGTACAGGAGCTTTGCAAGGAATTAGTTTAGCAAGGACGGTATGAACTATCTACGGGGAGAACTATGAGCATGCAATGAATGTATGGGAAGGACATGATGTGGTATGTGATGTGATGCGATTCCAATGACAAGAGATGAAGAACAGAAAACAAGACAAGATGTAAAAATGCATATGCAAGCAGACGACCAAAGCGTTTGTGTGTGAATGCAGGCGCTATGTGCAAGAAATTTCGTGATCATGAAATGACAATCCAAGAGATGAGTGAGCAAGAAGAGTTAGCCTGCGATTGTTTCTTGTCACTACGCCGTACCACGACGTCTCGGGCCCGGGCCATTCGTGCTCGTGATGAGCACGGCACACCACCCAAAGACAGCCATCACGAACCGGACGAGCCACGCCGCATCTGCGCCCAAGCCAAGACCAGGACGCAGCTGCATTGCGAGCGCGGCATCGAGCTCGGCGTGCGCGTTGTACGGGCGGCGCGTGCGCGGGTGCGTCGGCGTGAGCGGCGCGAGGCCGCCCTGCGCATCGGAGGCGCGCAGCGACCACGATGGACGAGCAGGTAGCGCACCAGGCAGCGCGAGCTCGCTCATGCCGGCGTCGGAGTCGAATGGGGAGTTGTGGGATGGCTGAGGCGGCTGAGGGAGGTCGAGTGAGTGCACAAGGGGCGTCGCGAACGGCGTGCTCTTTGCTGAATCGGACGAGTCTGCCCATTCGGCGTCGAAGAACTTCTCGTCTGTTTCGATGTCCTCAGTGCCGTCATCTATGTCCATGGGCCCGATTCTGAACACGGGTGGGGGTGCAGTGAGGAGGTGTTTCTCCTTGAACGCAATCTTATCGTGCTCAACGCCTTCCATTCCTGTGCGACGCCCGCTGCTCTTCTCGAGCTTTCCCAGTACACCCCACGCTGCGTCGGATCTGAACACGCTTTTCTTGAGGACCTCGGCGGTGTAAAGCACGGTCGCCACGCAGCCTACCGCAAGCAGGGACAGGATGCAAGCGCCGACCATAACGACCACGGGCGTCGGGACAGCGTCGTCGAGAAAGACACCGTACCAGACGTCGTTTTGCTCGTTTTGTTCTTCGGATTCAGGGATGTTTGCCAGCGGCGCCGATCCCAGTTTAATTGGCGACGACGCCAGAGAGGCTAGAGACCGGTCAAGCACATCATCCGGCACAGGTGTCCTCCGTCCTCTTTCCATCTCCAGGCGGTGCAGCGTCTCGTACATCTCCTTCTCGTCAGCGGAATGCAATTCATCAGGATCCAGGCGCACGAGCGCCTTGACGGAGTTGTCATCGGCATGGGCGAGGTAGGCTTGTACGTCCTGAACGGATGCGAGTTGAACAGAGATGTCTTCGTCGTCGAGCTCCTCTGGGGCGCTGAGTCGTACTCAGCCATACGCACAAGAAAAAGAACAGCTTGGTTACCTCGAGTGTGACTTTACGACAGCCTGGATGGTGTATTCGATTTCCGATGGTGTCTGCGCCTGTGCATCAGCATCTAATCTAAAGCAAGCGACAGGGCGTCAGTCAAGCGCAATGAAAGACACCATTGATACTCACAACTGCAACGCATTCCATCCATCATCTGAGTCTAACTTTGGGAGTGGCCTCGCGCTTGAGACGAGGGCAAGGAGAGACACAGAGGCGAGGATAGTGAGTGTCATGTTTAATCCAAAGTCTATGTCTTTATTGCCTGGTCAAAGGCGAGCAAAGGCAAGAACAGAGGAAACACGAGGCTGCCAGCAACGTCGAGGTGAGCGGCAAAGCTTGGGGAAACGTTTCAAACGTTCCATTGGCTGATTTCCTTCGAGTTCAAGTTCACGGTCACATGACCACTTTCTCTTTTTCAACTTATTCGTCTCGGAGTTCTCAAGGACTCAGATTTGCACTCGCTCGTTCTACTTCTCAATCATCTGGAGTCTGGATGCTCTGATAAAGGGAAAGCCGAGACGGCTCACTACATTCACTCATGATAGTAAAACATAGTCTTCAACTCGCACAACAAGCAGAGATCGGTTTCCTAATCCCGATATGATGTCTATGGCAAAAACAGGTGACAAATACTAGACAGATTGCGAAGAGGCTAGACAGGACGCTGCACCGACAGGGAGTTTAGAGAATTGAACTTATCTCATGTGCGACGTCCAGGAGCATTGGAGAGACATGGTCAAGTATCGCCCGGGGCCAGTTCAGGGCTTTCTCCTGATGGACTGTTCTTCTGACAATGGACTACAACTAAAAACAGAGTAAAGCTCGCTTCACGATCTTCAAGCTCCACTGGGCGGGCCTCACAGCAAACTACATAACTGAAGAGAACTAAAGCTTGCTTTACTTTATCATGGGCATCCTTCTACGGACAAGTTGGACTTCCTCGATGATTTCACATTCCAGGTCAAATTGTGCTACGGGTATCTTGTTGCGCAAGCAGACCGTTATGCACCGGTTTGTATGATACATGTGGATACAGAAAGGGCACCAATGGTCGTCGTTGTTTGTTTATGTACCCCTTCGTCTTATCCTTTTCACCCGCCCTGCTTTTGGTCCGTGTCGAAAGCAGACCTTACATATTCACCACCGTGGTAGGTTCAATTAATGATGGTGTGTCTATTATTAAATTTCGTCATCAGATGCTCATATCCTGCACAGGAAAAGCCGTAAGACTTGTGTACCTTCTGATCGATCGGTTGATCGGAATCGGCTTACCTTCCTTGGAGCGCAGTATGGTCGATCAATGATACTGCGGAAGTCCTTTCTCATGCAAGACCAAGGTGAAACCGGTTCTGCCCCTAAGCTCGTACTTTCACGCTCCTGGTATCCTACTGCCACCTCAGACATGGCGATCCTCAGATTTCTTCTTGCTGCAGGAACTACAATTTGTTTTTATGGTGTTTACAAGCTCGGGTGTCAGTTCCTAGGTCCATACTTCTCTCCTCTCCGAGATATACCAGGCCGGAAAAGCGAGAGCTTCATATGGGGGAACTTGGGAGAAATGCAGACCGAGGAGTACATAAAGAAGCACGAGGAATGGGTTGAGAAGTATGGGAAAGTGATTAAATACAAAGGGCTCTTCAATGTGAGCTCACCAACTCATCTTCTTGAGGTTGCGCATCTCAATCATAGACTCATTCTGATCGACTGTATACGACGGATTTGCAAGCTCTGAACCACATTCTAACCCATTCTGCTGACTACCAAAAACCTGAAATGTCTCGTTACTTTCTCGGAAAGCTGCTAGGAGATGGTTCGTGATTCGTTTTAATTAGGAGAAGAACCTTAACTTACGAGTAACTCAGGCATACTTGTTACCGAAGGTTTTTCAAACCTCTCAGGCTACGCTTCAGCCTCCTATTGCTAATCTTGACCATATACTACGTTCATCAGCTGAGAAGCACAGGCAGCAGAGACGGATACTGGTTAGCCCCGAGCAAATCTGACCTTCGAACTTGCCTAACTTGGGGAATAGAATCCTTCGTTCGGGCCATCTTCTATCAGGAGTTTAACACCTATCTTCTTCCAAAAGGCTTTGCAGGTGAGAGACAAGAGACTCATAGCTCAGACACGTATCCTGAAATTTGCACTAGCTCCGTGAAATATGGAAAGCCCAAATTTCTGGGCAATCCGGTAGAATTGAAGTATTGTCTTGGCTTAGCCGGGCGACACTGGATGTCATTGGTCTTGCGGGTATATCACTGTCTGGCGACGGAGTTTGGATGCCATTAATTGTTCTCTTATAAGGTTTCAACTACCGTTTCGAGTCGCTGAGCGTTCAAGAGAAGCCGAATGAACTTAGCAAAGCCTTTTCAACACTTTTTCATTCGAAGAACGTCATAGATGTCATGCAGATCTTACAAGCAGTCGTCCCTATCTTTCGCATCATGGTAAGCTTACTTACCATCTCCCTCTAGATGGCTTCTTGATGTGCCTTTGTGCGGTGACATAGCCCACTAAACGCGGACGGGAAGAGCACAATGCCAAAATGACGATGCAACGCATTGGCAAAGAACTGATACGTCATCGCACACAGGCTATGCTCGGAGAGGAGATGGTAGAGGACAAGGAGGTAGAGAAGGACATGGCAGATTTAAAGGGGCGAGATCTACTCAGCGTACTCGTTCAAGCTAATCTGGATTTCGATGTTCCTGAGTCACAAAGGATGTCGGACGAAGAAGTTTTGGCTCGTACGCGGCCCATTCCCCGTATAATCTCAGCCGTCACTCACGTACTTAATTACACAGAGATTCCGACATTCTTAGCAGGACACGAAACGACCAGCACCCAGACGATGTGGGCTTTGTACTCACTTTCACTGCTTCCCAAGGTCCAGCAGAAGCTCCGCGACGAGCTACTCGGCGTCTCTACGGACACACCTACCATGGACGAACTCGACGCCTTGCCGTATCTCGATGCGGTGACCAGGGAGACTTTGCGCGTACATGCGGCTGTGCCGGTCACCGTGCGTGTCGCGGTGAAAGACGATGTAATCCCCGTATCGGGGCCCTTCGTCGACAGAAAGGGCCAGGTTCGGAAGGAGATCAGGTGAGAGCTTATACTTTCCTGTCACTCCAGTCCGTTCTGAAGCCTACTCTGGTGCGGCTAGTATAAGGGAAGGAGAGACTATCTTCGTACCCATCCTCGCGGTCAACAGAGACAAGGATATTTGGGGAGATGATGCAGCGGACTTCAAGTGAGTGCATAATAGTGTGACTAATAGTATACCTAACCCTGGTCCATGTCTTTCATTAGCCCAGAAAGATGGTCTACGATCCCTGAAATAGCATCCTCTATCCCCGGTGTATGGGGAAACATGATGACTTTCCTCGGAGGCGCTCGGAGCTGTATCGGATACCGCTTCGCCTTAATCGAGTGAGTGCAGTTTGAGCTGCCCTTTAGTGTAGCACAAGTCGTCTTTGTCAAGCTGATTTGCTCTGTTTTTTTGCATAAATTTTAGGATGAAAGCACTGATCTTCACACTTGTGCGCGCCTTCGAATTCAATATGGCCATTTCGGACGAGAGGTTCGAGAAGCAGTCAAATGTTGTAACTCGTCCGTATATCAAAGACGACAAAGAGGCGGGTGCCCAGATGCCTCTCATCGTTAAAGTCTATGATGGACAGCGGGGCGTAGCTTGAAGAGTTTGCCTCCTTTGATTTTCGGATATGACTCATTAATAGTCAGGATGCTGTAAGATATTCACGGAAAATCTTCATACGTCTCGTCCAAGTGAAGCTGATTCCGTTGAAATACGGAAGTACGAGGGGAAATGAAAGCAAAGTGACGACAATGAGTCAGCCAATTAATCAAACTATCACCTCTTCCTGTTCTTTATACACCCTAACAATCAGGGGCATCTGCGCACCACTCTCCGAATCGTTCTTCAGGTACGGCCGAGCGACAATGAAAGCCCGCTTCTCGAAGCTCTCCGCAGGCACAGACATCTCGAACTCGAAGTTGCGCAGGAGCGTGAACAAAAGCACTTTCATCCTGCAGTAAAAAAAACAGTAAGCGAAATTTACGCGCTTTGACTTAAGAGAGCCATCGTACTCAATGAGAGCAAACCGGTAGCCTATGCAACCCCTTGCTCCAGCTAGGAACGTCAATATGTGTCCCCAGACACCAGGAATCTGCGTTGCAGCTTCTGGGGGGCTTATCCATCTCTCCGGCCTGTTCAAAGAGTGAGTGATCTGATATCAAAATGGGTATAAATGCGCACTTGAACTCCGAAGCATCTTCCCCCCAGATTCCCTTGAAAATATTGAGGGCTAGGATGGGTACAATTACTCTGTCCCCCTTTTTAACTCTAAAGTTTACGACGTGTTCAGCCAATTGCCTATAGCTCGAACATATAAAGTACA
Source organism: Trichaptum fuscoviolaceum (assembly GCA_910574455.1). Lineage (NCBI taxonomy): Eukaryota > Fungi > Basidiomycota > Agaricomycetes > Hymenochaetales > Trichaptaceae > Trichaptum > Trichaptum fuscoviolaceum. The sequence goes on along the minus strand of CAJSYZ010000006.1, from coordinate 2,316,700 downwards.
ACGTACCGTATCTCGTTGTGAGTTACACCCTTGACGTCTGTATAAGGCTCCGCGAGAGGGATCGCATCATCCTTTGCCGCAACGCGAGATACAGCTGTCACAGCAGCATGTAACCGGAGAGTCTCGCGCACGACCATGTCGAGGTACGGGAGGGCGTTCAGTTCATCCATGTCTAGTGTGTCCGTGGGGACGCCGCAAACTTCATCCCGCAGCTTCCGTTGTGCATCCGGTGCCTGCGCGAGAGCGAAGAGCGCCCACATTGTCTCTGTACTGGTTGTCTCGTGTCCTGCAACGAGGAAGGTTGGCACCTCTGTACCAAAGTTGTAACATGTTTAGTCTCGGTCGACGGACTATTCTCGAAGAAGTAAGCTTACGGGCGAGGACGTCCTCATCGTTCATCCGTTGGTTATCTGGGAGCTCAGTATCCATGTTCGCCTGCACCAGTGCACTGAGAAGATCACGGCCCACTAACTCTCCGTGATCATCTTCGTCCTTACGATCAACCTTTTGCTTTTTGCCGAGTACAGCGTCCTTGCGTTCTTCAACTAGCTCACGGCCGATGCGATTCATGGTACTCATCGCCTTGCTCCGCCCGCGCTCCCTTCTGGTTGGCTTAAATATTATCAGGCTACTGGTAGCTAAGATAAAATTGAAAGCGTACTTACGAGGTGACGGAGGATCGGCAAGTAGGCCTGCAATATGTCGAGGAATGCGATGGACCTGTTGGCGTGGAAGAGAGTCGTGAAAGCTTGATTAAGCTCGCTCGGCTTTTTCTCGACGCTGAGTGCATCGAAATGGTAGTCGAAGCCTATCGCACAATAAGTCTCACTGAGGTCTGATTGGGACTGTAGGGACAGGTCTTACCTGCTAGTCCGATAACATCCAGTGTTGTTCGGCTCAGCCAGGATAACACCTCAACGGGTTCGGAGGGGTTCTCTGTAACCAGCTTGCGCAGTATATCTCTCAGCTAGATGATAGCTGGGATGAAAAGACGAAAAAGTAATTGTACTCTAGCAACAGACCTGTAGCGTTTTCTGGAAGAAAATGGGTGTCAATGCTTTGATGGATGCTGGAGCGAAGGACGGATTCTGCAGAGGAAGACAATTTAGACTTTGGTAGGTGGTCACATTTCAAAGACTGACCATAACACGACGCTAGCAATTGTAGATTTAGAGTCAGCGGTGTAGATCCGGAGGGCATAAAGTAGAAGTACCTGTTGTCTATGCTTTTCCCCTAAGAAAGATAGGACGTCAGATTAATTTGAGGCTTCAAATCTTCAACAACATTACCTTCCGCTACCAGAACGCCTGTGATGCGCGTTTAATTTAGATCGTGACAATTATAATTCCAGGGTGCTTACCATTGCCAAGGAATCGGGCCAAGCCGCGGCGACCTTCTTCAGGCTTTTCAAAGTCCATGGAATGCGTAAGGATGTGATTGATCGCTCTGGTGTCCAAAGTGACTAGGGCCTCTCTCTTAAATCAGGCCCGGGGCTATCTTCAGCTTCATATAAACCTGTGAATGAGTGCACGTACTCCTAGGAGCAAGTTAATCTTCATAACTTTGCCGTACTGCTTGATCCATTTGTCCAGAATTGTTGATTCTTCCAGGCCTCGAAGCTCTTTGACGTGTCCGTAGATGAAGGAGCTACTTTTTGGCCCAGGTATATCTCGTAATGAGGAGAAATAGGGGCGCAGTAGTTGGCATATGACCTTGTATAAGCCATAGAGAAATACGCTAGAGATTGCAGCGAAAGCAAGGTTGATGATCGGCATCGTCGACTGAGGAATAGTAGCCACGATTCTGCGTATCTTGGTATATATAGCAGCTTCAAAGGCGATGCAGATATTGATCTGGAAGCGTGAAATGTCCGGCGTCGGGGTTAGAGCTCGCTGCGCAGTGTACGCGCAGTTGATCATGGGAGTATGCAGGACTAGACATTAATAGATTCATCTTCTTGAAGCGCAGATGGCCATGAGACGAGCTTTACGAAAGGGAAGCACAGAGCTAAAGTGTCAAAGGCGTGACTGAATACGGTCAGACGTGGAGTTACCGGTTGCTGTGCTCACGAGTCGGAACGAGCTATAAACATTTCGCAAGTCTAGTCGTAGATCATATCAAGTTATCCTATCCCGTCGTCTCGGAATACGAGAAGTAAATAACCTCGTGAGATGATGAAGAACCAAAGACAGAGATTACCTGACAACATCCGAGTCCACTTATCTTGCATTGTCACTGTTCAGCCGAGAAAATGGATTGCATATAAGTAGGCTGGGATTGCTCAGTACGTACTTGCATCGCGTTGATAGCCATCTAGTGAACAGGCTTTTTGCACTGCATACGAATGTTTGGTGCTGAAACCTGAGACTGGGACAACCCCTGGGAACGAGGTTGAGACTGGGAGGGTCGCAAGCCCACCGCTTTGAACTTGTATTATTTTAAGCTCCGACAAGTATTTCAGGCTCCGTCGTCTTGAACAACTTTTTCTTCAGGCATCATGATCATCAATCGTTCTCGTCTTCAATTATGTATCCATTCGCCAAAACTTCTCAAAATCACGTTAACTTCAATATAAGTAAGATCTGCACCACAACTCTGCTGCTCACTGCTACAAAGGGTTGACAATGCTGGCAAGGGGTACACTGAGCGCTCAAATAGTACCTCAAATGTCAATCTCCGAACTTTGCTATATATAAAGGAATCCAGGACTTCTGTATCAAGCGATGCAAGAACCAAGAAATGACGCCTCCATCAGTCTCGGCTCACTGAATGTATGGTGGGATGCCTGACCGTTGTCAGTGATCTATATCGTTGGTAGCGTGCTTGATCTGTCCAATCACTCTTGCCTCCTGACGTCGTCCATCCTTCTCTTTTTTTGCTCGCAGAGGGCTGCTGTTTTGCTGCCATACAGCGCGGTATTCGCGATAATGTTTACAGGTGAGTCTACTTTCTGGTCAGAATGCCATGAGTTGATTAACATCAGATTTCCCTCCTAGGAAGTTTCAAGTACGAGGCCATCGGTGGAGAGAAGTCCCAATCGAAGCCAAGAAATACTGATGCTCTAATATCGAAGCAGCACTGGTATGGAGCTCAGTTTCAGATGGTCACCCTCACCCTGCTTGGCGCAGGGGCAATGGTCGGACACCATTACTTTTGCCTGTACCTCGACGGAAAGGAAGTGAACACGGACCCGCTCCTGGGCATGCGGTTTTCTGAGCAAGCGCTTATCGGCGTCACTGGCAACGCAATTGCCTCCATCGCGAGCTTCGTCTTTGGGACAGCAATAGGCATCGTCTTTGTTCAAGTTCTCTGGACAAGTCTTCACAACAGGGGACTTGCCATCGAACATGTCCAAGCCGTCATGGAGTGTCGCACGAGTCCCTTTTCGCCCTCTGCCTTGTACGCATGGCGAGGTGCGACAAAGCTCACCTTGCTTGCGCTTCTCAGTGCTGCGATGACTCTGATTACTATCTTCGCACCGAGCGCGCTCCGGACCGAGGCACGGACCACTGTCACTTCGGAACCGTGCACGATTCCGACGGTAGATATGAGCAGTGGAACCTATGGGACTTATTGGCCTAATAATGCGGGTCAGACGACTTGGACACCGTCTCCCGATATGAAAAGGATGGTGGCGCAGAACCTGATGTCAGGATCGTATATCGCCCCGCCCAGTCCTTGCGGTTCGTGCGCCTATAATCTTACTTTCAACGCCCCGGCTATGACCTGCTCCGATATTTCGAACAACTACAACTTCAGTGGTATGCTCCAGCCATCGCCAGACTTGTTCATCTGGAACTGCACACATGATATCTACGAGAATGGGAACACACTGAACATCGCAACTGTGGAGGGTTATGGCATCAATATGCAGGCGGCAGCTTGCCAGGTTTTCAACACTAGCTATACGGTGGAGGTTTTTCACAATGGGACATCGACGGCAGTCAAAGCAATAAATGCTGTCGCATTTCAGCCCTTGAGCAACATGGATCCGAGTGCCCCTGACAAGATGGCTATCTACACTATTGCACTCGCCACGGCTCAGATGCTATATGGCCTCGGAAGGGTTAACCTAAACACCATGGAGAACATCATAGATACGACAGATGCACTCGACTACAATCCTTACTTCTATGTCTCTAAGCTCGGCGAACCGGGGGCACCAGGGAGCAAGACGTGGCAGTGGGAACCTCGCATGGTAGAAGCGCTCCCGCAACTTGTGATGAACATTAGCATCAGTATGCTATCTAATCCGCTCAACGCGCCGTTGGTGAATATCGAGACCCAGTGCCGCTTCTACAGCATCGTTTATGTGTACGACGAGTTGCACCTTGCTGTTGTTTACGGATCAGGCCTGCTGGTGACAGTTGTATGCGTACTGTTCGGGTTCTGGGCAGTGAAGAAGAATGGACGTGAAGAGAGTCTTGGCTTCTCTCGGCTACTCGTTGCCATCCTCACTCCTGACCTTTATACCGCAGAGCTCAGGAAGGAAGTGCGCATTAGAGCCACTAACCAACCAAGCCCGCAGGAATGCTCAAAATTCACTATCGATAAAAACAACATATCCTTTTCCTAATTGACTTAATGGTTCAGCGTGTATATTTTCCTAGTGTCCTTCGTAGTTGGTAGACTTACTATGTCATCGAGTCTCTTCCTGTAATTCCCGCGACCCCGAAGGGTTCGCTTGGGTACCTTAGGAAAACGCAACTGTCCGGATTCTCTGCCAAAACTCATCCGGTCTCGTGACCTGCACTTTCGGTACCGAAACCACCTTTCAAAGTAAGTTGTTCTCACGCGTTTTTGCAGTCCTTGACGATCCACCATTCGCGGGTCAATGGCGTGCTGCCCTGCAGTACCTTCGCAATGAACAACAGCAGCCCAAGCATCTCCGTGTCTACAACCCACGGCGGTGCGAAACCACCGTAGTCTGGGAGGACATCCAGCACTGGCAACAAGCGGACCAAGACTGTGTCAGGTGAATGAGCATTGTAGCTGCCGGAAACACGGGGAGAACTGCTCAAGCACAGCTGGTCCTGCTGCACGTCCAAGCTCAAATTGTGGCAATGGGTACGTGGCCCGGGCTTTGAGTGGGCACGCCGCGTCCTCCCTGGCACTATTGCAGGTCGCTTAACTGGAAGTCGGCAGGAACGAAGGTCATTGGCGGCGGGACTGGGAATGATGGTGTCTTTGCAAATGTCACTGCGAAACTGAGTCTCTCCAAGGACATAGTGGAAGGTGAGCCTAATTTACTGCATTAGCAGATTGCTTCTTTACTTTGTAGTCTAACAGGTCTGTTTCAGCTACTTTTGCATCCCATATTCAATAGAAGACAGTGTCAATGTTATACTGGAGGAGACAGAGAAGGATGCACCACCATTGTATGCCGCCCGATCAGGTGGATGTTGTCCCGCCGGACTGGGAGACGACAGACTGGGAGACGACAGCCCATGCGCCTTCGTCCTTATCGCCGGGAATGATGCTTCAAGGCGAGCGCCCGATTGATGGTCTCGCAACGGGCACGTTCTTCTCATTTGCTTGGAACATGCTCGTTTCTATTTGCATCCAATTCGTGGGCTTTCCGCTTACCTACCTCTTGCATACTACACATGCGGCGAAGCTTTGTGCTTGTGCTGGTCTTGGCTTGCCGCTGCTGCAATATGGGTTTGCGTTGAGGACGGACGAGGATGACAAAGGCATAGGCACGAATGCCAGTGGTGAAGAGAGCATGTGGGGCGGCTGGGGAAATCCTGAGGACATTGTACCTTTACCGGCGCCGACGTTTGATACAGCTGCGGCTGCTGAAAGTTGGGAAGCTACTCACAATGGGACTGTTCCTGTGGCAGATGCTTCTGCGGCAGCAAGAGTATGTATAATACTTCTGTACTGTATGTGTGCTTAAAAATATAATATTTTCTTCCTCTCACTCTCACTCTAACCGCATTCCCGGGTAGCGGGCTTTGCTGTGAGTTAGCTCACAGCCTTTAACTGCTTGTATTAATATACCTTGTATGGATTCTTATATGTGGCTTCTCCAGATACAATAGCAGCTGGTCTACGAAAGGTGTACATGTGATTCCCGCGACCTGTAGAGGTCGCTTGGGTACCTTAGGAAAACGCAACTGTCCGGATTCTCTGCGAAAACTGATCCAGTCACGTGAAATTTCCTTTATGGGTAAGCGACTTATAAGTCAATTTTGCTCACATGATATTAATGACAAAGATGCTCAATTTATGTAATACTACTGTGCGGCAGTCCTCGCCATCATCGCCATCAGCCCCACTCAAATTTGTTTCTTTTGCTCCTGTTGCTCGGTGTCCAGCCGAAAGGGTCTTTCCGCGGCACGGGGAGACCCTTAGAAACAGCAACGCAAGCGAGCTCTGTCACGATGAGGTCACGCGTTAGGGCAGGTTGCGGAGCTCAAGCGGGCATACAACTCCGCTCGCTTATACCTTCTTTTGCGTCATTTCTCCGAATTCGGATGCCATTTTGTTGTTGCGCAACAAAAAAGCATGTCGTGAGGTGTTTTTTTGTTGCTCACTGCTAAGCGAGTGTGACGGGCTCAAACAGGCAGGAGACCCTGTTCTCACTCCACCGTACCATTTCTCCGGTACCCTATGTGCCTAGAAACAACGGAGAAGAAACAAAGTTGAGTAGGGCTATCAACCAACGTGTGTCCTCGTTCTTCTCTTTCTTCTCCTTTCCTCAAAGTCGAACTCACATATTGACACTTCTAATGGCGTCGCGTCCTCTTGAGCGGAAACAATATACGACTTCCATCAAGCATTTGAAGGCGAAGCGCAACAAACACCTCTTCAGCAGTGAGGCATGTCCTCGCTATCGCTATTAAACAGCCACTGTCAATTGTAGGCGCTTTCCCAAAGCCAAAGCCAGTTCGGTATATGGGGTATGTGAACATCAAATTCACGAATGAATAGCCGCTCATATCTAGTCGCACAAGGCAGCCAATGCTTCACTGCATAGTCGGGCATGCAAATGCGGCCTGGGCATACGAGGTTGCCGCTGAACTTTCCGTCCCATGATCGTCCGAAGATCTATCGAATGTGATTCTGTATATCCGCGAAACCGGGCATGCAGACACGGTTTGGACGTACGGGGTGGGCGTCGTTTGGGTTAGCTGCCCTGCCTGATGCAAGTGACTGATGGCCGTCTTCCGCCACGCTTTCCACAGTGCAGAGGGCAGAATTGCTGCCACCATGACGGCGTATAGGCTTGACGTAGCTGGAGCTGAAGTACCCAGGAACAGTTGTGGCCTATCTCAAGAGTGGCGGTTGAGACTGGTGGTGAGACTCGGTGGTTGGACTACCTGTCGGAAGGGACCTTGTAACCATAAGGAGGGGTTCATAATGAAGAACCGGAAGGGCAAAGGTGGAGAACCTACCGGAGGAGTGTTCGCCAGCAGCGGGTGGACTCGAGATTGCAACCACTCCCAATTTCAAGCTCATCTGTGGTGATGTGATCTGGCTTGCTCGTGGGCAGTGCACTGGTGACAGTTGTAGACCTGTTTTGGTTGCTGGGGGTAACATCTACTTTACATGCCACCTTCTCAGGCAGTCAAAGTCCACAAACGATTCAATTGTATAGATAGTAATAGACTCTAACTACTTGTAAAAAAGGAGAGCACTTCCTTCATGTTGATCCATGGGTCGCGGGCTCTGCTGTGAGTTAACTCACAGCCTCTAACTGCTTGTAAGTTATTCCCGCGACCTGTAGAGGTCGCTTGGGTACCTTAGAAAAACGCAACTGTGTCGATTCTCTGCGAAAACTGATCCGGTCACGTGAAATTTCCTTTATGGGTAATTAACCCTTTTCGGCAGGAGATCTAGTCATGTGATGACTACCTTTTGCAGCAGGATGTTTCCACGCATTCTTGACTCCACCGCCCGCCATCCGAGTTGTTGCTGCTCCGTGTCTACACCCTGCGGCGGTGCAAAGCCGACTTTGTCTGTGAGCACATCTAACACTGGCGACGAGCGGACACCAAGCGCAATTGTATCACGTGCAGTGAGCATTGTAGCTGCCGGAAACACGGGGCGAACTACTCAAGCACAGCTGGTCCTGCAGCACATCCAAGTACGTGGCCCGGGCTTTGAGTGGGCACACCGCGTTCTCCCTGGCCATATTGCAGATCGCTTAATTGGAACTCAGTGCGAGGAATGAAGGCGGGTCATTGGCGGTGGGAATGGGAATGATGGTGTCTTTGCAAATGTTGCTAGTGGAAGGTGCACCTATTTTACTGCATTAACATATTGCTTCTTTACTGTGTATTCTGATCGGACTGCTTCGGCTACTTTTGCTTTCCATAATCAATAGAAGACAGTGTCCGTATTGTACCAGTGGGGACACAGAAGGATGCACCACCATTGTACTGTACGCCGCTGCTCAGGCAGATACTGTCCTGACATTTCGGGAGACAACAGCCCTTTGTCCTTATTGCCAGGAATGATGCTCCCAAACAAGCTCCCAATTGATGGTCTTGCGACGGGCACACTCTTCTCATTTGCTTGGAACATGTTTGTTTTTATTTCCTGTTCCTGTGGCAGATGCTTATGCGGCAGCAAGAGTATGCCAGTGGTGTACAATACTTCTGTACTACATGTGTTCTTAACAATAAATATTTTTTCTCTTCTATACCCATTCCCGGGTCGCGGGCTTTGCTGTGAGTTAGCAACTCACAGCCTCTAACTGCTTGTTCCCGCTACCCTTAAGGTAGCAGGGTATCCTATGGCGTATGCAACTGTGTCCAGCGCCTGCCAAATCCCATCCAGTCACGTGAAATTCCCGCGACCTGTAGAGGTCGCTTGGGTACCTTAGAAAAACGCAACTGTCCGGATTCTCTGCGAAAACTGATCCGGTCACGTGAAATTGCCTTTATGGGTAATTAGCCCTTTATGGTACTAGTAGGAGCTCCAGTCATGTGATGGCTTACCTACAACAGCAGGTTGTTTCCACGCGAATTTGACTGCATTCTCCGTCGTCGCCAACGTATCTTTGGCCTCCATGATCAAGCATTCAAAGGTGCTGCGCAGCAAACACCTCTTCAACAACTAGTTATGTTCTTGCTAATGTGATCAAATGGCCAATCATAGCTGCTTTCTCAAAGCCAAAGCCAGAACAGTATAAAGGGTACGTAAACATAAATTTTCACGAATGAATAGCCGCTCATATCTAGTCGCACAAGGCAGCCAATGCTTCACCACATAGCCGGACATGCAAACACGGCCTGGGCATACAAGGATGCCACCATACTCTCCATATCAACAATTGCCCGAAGACCTATCTAATATTCATCCGCCACAGAGACCGCCTTCCCCACCTCTAAATTTCCACGAAACCGGACATGCAGACGTGGCTTGGAAGTAACGGGGGTGACCCCCGTTTGCGTAAGCTACCCTGCTTATGCAGGGGACCGACGGCCGTCTTCCGCCACACATTCCACAGCCTGAGTGCAGAGGGCGGCATTGCCGCCACCATGATGGCGTATAAGCGTGACATAGCCGGAGGCTGAAGTACCCAGGAACAGTTGTGGCATATCTCGAAAGTTGCGGTTGAGACTGGCGGTGAGACTCGGTGGTTGGACTACCTCTCGGAGGTGGCCTCGTAACCACAAGGAGGGGTTCATAGTGAAGAACCAGAAAGGTTGCACAAGTGGTGACTGTCGCAGCAGCGGGTGAACTCGAGACTGCAACCACTTGGATCTACCTCCCAATTTCAAGCTCATCTGTAGTGATATGATCTTGGCTTGCTCGTGACTGACAGTCGTAGACCTGTGTCAGCTGCTGAGGGTGACATCTACTTTACATGCCTTGGACAGTCGAAGCCCGTGAAAAATTTAAAGGTATAAATAGTAACAGACTTCTGTATGTAAAAATGATTTTCTATTCTTTCTCTTACAATAACTTCACGCCCATCGACGGGTAGCGGGCTCTGCTGTGAGGAACTCACAGCCTCTAACTGCTTGTTTCCTTTATGGGTAAGCGACTTTTAAGTCAATTTCGATCACATGCTGATGACAAAGATGAGTAGATGTGTGTTGTCTTTCCTCTCTTTCTTCTCTTTCTTCGGGCTCACGAATAGACAGACACTCCTAATGGCGACGCGTCCTCGTGAGTTATACTGATTTCTCTTTCATCTATTCTACATGTCCCTAAATTGCTAATATTTTGTGTTTTTGTCAATCTTCTATGACTTGACCTGCCAGGATCTGCCGCCCACCTTTGAAGACTCGCACTCCGCTCTTTGCTCTCCTCCTTCAGCTCATACTCAATGTCTCCCAAGACCGTTCGGTGTGGCTCGTAGCCAGTGTCTATCTCAAGAACACGATCAAACGGCGATGGGAGGATGAGAACTCGCCTTTGGCGGACGCAGAGAAGACGCAGCTGAAGGGTCAGCTGGTCCCTGCAATGATCGCGCTTTCGAGTCCAGCGGACAAGACAACACGAGCGCAGGTTGCGGAGGCCGTGTCCATTCTCGTCAAGTACAATTTCCTCGAGCAGTGGCCTGATCTCATCGTCAGCTCTTCTCTTCACTCTCGCCCGACGCTGCAAATGATCCAACAAACATCTTTGTTCTCGAAACTGCCCACTCGATCTTCGCGCCTTGGCGTTCTGAAATACGCTCAGACTCGCTCTTCACGACAATCAACCTCATTTTGAGCCGCTTCTCGGGCGCCTTCCTCCAAACCTTCGAACACACCGCCACCAATCTTCTGAATGGATTGGGAACTGAAGCGATGGCGCAGGTTCAGGTTGTGCTTCTGTCAATCTTCTACGACATGACGTGCCAGGATCTGCCTCCCGCCTTTGAAGACCTGCACTCCGCTTTCTTTGGCGCTGAGCAGGGAGTGCTCGCCAAGTTCCTTGCTTGGGACCTCGAGAACATGCGCGGTGATCCCGACGATTCGACTCCCTTTTTCCCTACCCAAATAAAAACCTTGATCTTCGAGCTCGCCGAGCTCTATATGCATCGATACCTGGAGGTCCTCTCATCTTCGAATACTGTGCCGGCATTTGTCACAGTGCTGTGGGGGGCTTCTTGGTGGAGGTCAGAGATCTGGAATTGCATATGACGGACTGGTCAGTCAGGGACTACAACGGTCATCCTATCAGGAAACTACAAGGCGACGTTTGCGGAAAGGGAGACGATTAGTGATCAAAGGCGTAGTTGTCACCAATGTAACATTACGAGGTGCGCAAGCTTCTTCTTTAATCGCGCTCATCTTTTTACTGATATTACCTTAATCTGCAGAACACGTAGTGGAACAATTTGAGGACGATCCTCTGGAGTACGTCCCAGTCGACCTTTCTCTCGTGGTGTCCTCTTGGTCCATTGGCGGGTTGACTACGGAGGGAACCACGTGGCGACAAGCTGCGGCCAATGTTCTCCCTGTACTCGTTGCTTCAGGTTTCGAGGCTGAGACAACCGAAGTCCTCTTAACCCTAGTAGAGAACGGACTGGAGGAGCAACAGGAAGAAGGGCAACAAGGAGAGTTGGAAGAGGAAGGTTGAGAGTGTATACCTGCTCACGGCGGTGGCAACTGTTGGCACAACAGCTCAGGTGAGTGATGCAAATCGTTTGGGAGGAACCGTGAATAATTTTGTGGATCTATAGCTAGGTGTTACAAGCACAAATGCTCTTGTGGACGTCATGCAGTTCTTCTCGCAACATGTGTACGAGGACCTACAAGCCGATGAGAACTCCGTGCATCCAATTCTCCAGGTTGATGTGATTTGCTATTTGTACCAGGTGTGTAATTATAACATAATAGAATTTTGTATGTACGGATGTAAAGAAGAAAAAATGTTTTTTCTCTCTAACAATAACCTCACACCCATCCACGGGTAGCGGGCTCTGCTGTGAGGAACTCGCAGCCACTAACTGCTTGTGAAACAAGCATCTAGCATATCTGTTTTAGGGCCAGAAGAAGGATGGTCGTAGTGCAGATACGGTGTAAGATGGTTCGATTTACGCGTTTTGTGGCTTTCTGGAGCACGTGCAGGCACCTTTTATGGATGTGGCTGGGTCTGGGATGGTTATCAGATATCTTTAGACCGCGTGAGAACGGACCTTATCTCTTCACCCCGCGACACATTCCAGACGGGCGTGCTGCGTGCTGCAAGCTCTTTCTACCTTTGTTACCAACTTACCATCATCATGGCTGATGGGACCTGCGAACCAGTACGTCGCAGAAGCCTTAAAGATGAAACGGAGTATAACATTCATTCGGTAGCATCATGACCTTTGGGGAACGCTTCTGACATTGGGTCTTATTGGAGGTCTATTTGCGTCCTATGTTCCACAGGTGCTTTCATGATACAGCTAGATGTAATTAATCGACTGCAATTAACAATTTTGGGATCAGCACTTTCGTATAATCAACAAAGGCTCGTCAGAGGGCTTCAGCCCGTGGTTTCTACTCCTAGGGGCGACGTCCTCAGCAGCGGGGATGCTCAACATGTGAGTACACGTGAAAGTAATTGTTAACTTCCACTTACTCACATTTCTCAGGTGGACGATGCAATGGGGTGTAGTCAAATGCTGTCGCTACATTGTGAGTGCTATGTTTCGCGCTCGACTATGTCTGACCCTCCGTAGGGTGCGGTCAGTTGTGCTGAATCCCTTGGAGGTGTCTTGCAAGTCTCATTACAGTGGCTCCTCTTCGTCATTATGTGCGTATTATCTTTCTTGCATTTAGTGCTCTGTCTGATTCTCTGGAGCCCAGATTGGTGCTTTACATGGTTTACTACCCGCCGCACCTTAAATACGTTACCGCAGACATACCGACTTACGACCAGCGAGGCATCCAGCATGTGAAAACAAACGTGAAGTCTGATCACTGGAGGCTCTCTATAATTTTGTCATGGGTTGTAGCCATCCATATGTTAGTAATATTTCTCATCTTCTACTCGTCGGTGCCACATCTCATAAATACACAGGGTTTTCATAACTTTCGTTACCTTCTTCCTCTTGACCTCCACTAAGCCTCCACCCTCAAGCCCAGATGGCTCAGACCAGAACTCTCAAATAACAATCTGGGCAACGTTCCTCGGTGTGACGTCCGCTGCTCTCGCCGCGATCCAGTATTGCCCTCAGCTCATGCACACGTATCGCCTTAAGTTGGTTGGTGCGCTGAGCATTCCGATGATGGTTATCCAGAGCCCAGGGGCAGCGCTTATGGTCCTTTCCATTGCTATGCGGTGCGTTACCTCGTCTCGCCCTGCATATCATGTATACTCACTTATTTACCTCTCTTTGTATCATGTAGTCCCGGGACTGACTGGACAAGTATGTATCATGATGCTATTGATATATCTCAGGCAATTCTCATTGATTAACTATTTCATAGGTTGGATCATGTTTGCTGTCTCTGGCATCATGCAAGCCATTCTTCTCTTCATGTGCATCGCCTGGAAGATCCGCCAAAAGCGTCTGCACATAGACGACTTCGGGCACCCTCTCCCTTTCCCTGAGTCCGAGCACAATCCTGTCTTGCGAGAGGGCGATACAGGCGTGCCTGTCCCTACCGCCGTCGGGCAGGCGTTGAATGATCAGGTGTATCAGGATCCGGACGAGATGGACGAGCAAAGCACCGAACCGGACGCCGAGATAGTCAGGGCGATGATGGGTGAGGATACCCCATTGTTGAAGAAAGCTCGGCAACAGGGTGGTGAGGATACCAATGCGCCGTGGTGGAAGAGACGGTTTGGGAGAAATTAAGCTCTATGGGCTTCCGTCGTTATTTTGTTTACGGAAAATTTTCTTGGAATGTATCATATTCATTGTTTCTTCACCATAATTGATATAAACGGAGTGATTGAGATGGGTCGTATTTCATTATGAGATATCGGGCAGTAAGTAAATGTTGTAGCAGACAATAAGAGCTGCGTTTTAGTGTGTCGTTGGTTTTACTCCTACAAACAATCAGCAATCATTAAGATACAGTACAGTATACCGAGCTCACCGTCGACATACATATTCCGAGTCGCAGCAGGTAGTGTGCATGTAATGCCGTCCAACTCCTTCTTCAGCACAACCTATCCGCTCGTTAGCCCGAGCCCGACGATTATAAGAGAAAAAAGATAGGACGCACCTGACACCCTAACCGGCTCGTATCCGTTAGTCCAAACGCCATATCTAGCATGTCATTTTCGTCATCTCCGGGCTCTGGTAGCAGGTCGTAGTGTTCCGGCGAGAGGATGACATGGCACGTCGAGCACGCTATCGAGCCCTCGCACGCGCCCTCTAGGTCGACGTCGTACTCGTGTGCTATGTCGAGGATGTTGTCGCCCTCGTTCGCCTCGACGGTCTTAAGCAGGTTGCCTTTGGAATCCTTGAAGTGGACTTTGATTCTGCGGGAGGAGGGTGAACAAACGAATGAGTTGGAAAGACTGGCCCAGGGAGAACGGCGAATCAACACATACCCCGTCCCGGATACTGGTCGGTCTATGCTACCGTGCCTTCGCGCTGTTCACAGGTCGAAGAAACTGATGATTCACTGAGACTGTACATCGCGCACCATAATGCAAGAAACTTACCGGCAGTCGAGTGTAGTCCTCTCCTTTCTCCTATGCATTTGCGTGCAGCGTATGAAGGCGACGACGAGCCTTGCACGAACAACCTACGATTGCGCGAGAGAACCGCTCTTGAAGTAGAATTCGATGCAAAATTCCTCTGGCTGTGTCGTGCGGACGCAAATAGAGCACCGAGCTTCAGATACATCACCACCACGCTCAAAGTTTTAATCTTCTCTTTCTCAGAGATTCAATGTTCGAAAGAGAAATAAATCGATGAAGCAGTAGGCACAACAGTCTATAGACTTGCCAGGCAGAGGCGTTGAGCTCGAAGAGTTGAGTGAAAAGCAAGATCTCCGAGAATTCGCACTCGCGCGTCAGCGGTGCACGTGCACAATCCTCCATATTTCAATACATAAAGTAGTCTAGGTGAAGTTGTACCAAAGTACTTTGACTATTCTATTGCTCAATGGCGTATTACATGGTAGGTATGTCCATTAAGTTAAGGCTAAAACAGCAACAGTAAGAGATCAGTGAGACATTGTATGCAGAACTTAAGGAAGGAACAACGCACTGTATTTTGGTCCCCCGCCGCCTTCGGGTACAGTCCAGTTGATATCTTGAGTCGGCACTTTCACATCACATAGTTTGCAGTGGATGCAGTTCTTTCGCCGCCATCAGTCTGAGATTATTCGTGCGCACTGACGAACACTTACCTGAGAGTTTATGACGAATTTCGTGCCGTTATACCCACCCAGCTCTTCTGTCCCCGCCTTGCCCTCGTCCGCGACATACTCGTAGACCTGTGCAGGGCAGGCACGGCCCAAGAGACCGGCGTAGTCCTCCATGTTCTTCTTGACGTGCGCGGCGCGCGCTTCAGGGCCAGGAGGGAGACGGAGATGCACAGGCTGGTCTTCGGCATGGTTCGTTGCGGTGAGCGCGACGGAGGTGAGGATGTCGGTGGAAAGAGGCGGTTGCGGCGGAGGATAATCGATAGGCTTGCATTCGCTGCAGATCCCTTAGCATGGGTTAGAAGAAGAGAGAATGGAGCTCACCTTGCGCGTTTCGTATGCTCTGCGTCTATAGACTTGTTGCGAAATGTCCAAGGAGTCCGACCTTTTAGTAGTAGAGAGTCGATGCCCGAGTATGCGATGCCTCCCCATATGCCAAGTCGCGTGTTGAAGCTCGGGCGAAGGTTGCGAACCTCTTTCAGATCTGACCAAACCCAGCTCTCGCGCAGCGCAGTGTTGTAGCTCGCCATGTCTGTGCTCTCTTCCTCAATCGCCTTGAACGCCGCCTCCGCCGCCAGCATGCCGCTCTTCATCGCGTTGTGCGTGCCCTTGATCTTCGCGACGTTCACAAAGCCCGCCGAGCACCCGACGAGCGCGCCGCCCGGGAAGTCCACCTTCGGCACACTCTGCAGGCCGCCCTCGTTCAGCACGCGCGCACCGTACGCCACGCGCTCGCCGCCCTCAAGCAGCGTCGCGAAGTACGGGTGGTGCTTCATCCGCTGCAGCTCGCGGTACGGGCTCAGGTACGGGTTCGCGTAGTCCAGGCCGACGACGAGCCCGAGGCTGACGAGGCCGTCGGCCATGTGGTACACCCACCCGCCGCCGTACGTGCGCCAGTCGAGCGGCCAGCCCATCGTGTGCACGACCGCGCCCGGCCGGTACTGCGCCGGGTCGACGCGCCAGACCTCCTTCACGCCGATGCCGTATGTCTGCGGGTCCGCGTCCCGCCGCAGGTCGAAGTGCTTGATCACGCCTTTCGACAGCGAGCCGTGCGCGCCCTCGGCGAGGAGCGTGACCTTCGCCTTGAATGCCATCCCGGGCTCGAATGTGTCCTTCATGCGGAACTCGCGGTCCAGGCCGACATCGTTGGTGATGACGCCCTGCACGGCCTTCTTGTCTTCAGAGTAGATGACCTGCGCACCGCCGAAGCCAGGGTAGATTTCAACGCCGAGCTCTTCCGCGACTGTGCCCAGCCAGGCTGTGAAGCGCGACAAGGACAGTATGTAGTTTCCGTTGTTGTTCATCTGCGGTGGATGTGGTATAGGAAAAGAGCGCGAGCCAGTAAAGAATCGCATAGAGCTCGACGTCGCAGGCTGCGTGAGTGGGTGGTCATCTCGACTTTTCCAGTCGGGAAGCAGTTCATTGAGAGCTCGAGGTTCAATGACGGCTCCAGAGAGAATGTGTGCACCTGATCGAAGTTGAAGTATGTATCATATCTCACATATCAGCTACTCACCGACCTCGCTGCCCTTCTCCAGTACAATCACTCGTATGTCCTGGTTGAGCTGCTTCAACCGAATAGCTGCGCTCAGCCCTGCGGGACCACCGCCAACAATACACACATCCACTTCATCTTCCGCCCGTTCGACTTGCGTAGGATCGAATTTCTCCCGTTCGCTGCGTCTAGGCGTTGCATGTAGTCGTCTTACCCGTAGGCATCGTATAGTTTGTCGCCTTAGCTGCCAGAGCGACATCGTTGAGAGAAAGAAAGGACATGCATGGTCCGTAAATTTCAGGTGCTAAAAGCCGGAAGTCCGCATCCAATGGAATTCGGTAACTTAGTAGTGCCAGTAATTCATTAAGGACACTTATAAACTCCAATTTCTGCAATGCTATTTTCATCATTACTTCATTGAATTCATTCATTATTTTTGCATCATTGCTTGAAGAACCAAATCACAGGATTTGAGCTTCTTGCTGTGTCAATTGCATTAGGATGGGGCTATTTTCCGGCCCTCCTAATAAACACCTCTTTTCCCACGGTGTGAAATACATCCCCACTATCAACAAATATAAAATAAAGCCAATAGAGTTATAACTCTGTGTTAAAGCAGCATATATACCAAGTACCAATATAATACAGCTTGAAGAAAGTGCAGCAGAGCACTGACAGTAACTCGTTTGAATGCATTTGCCAAATTGGGAAGCATAACGAAAAAGTAGGATGTGAACTTTCACTGCAAGCAGTTCAGTAGACTCGAACCAGTCGTGAATTTATTAGATAGCGCCGTCAGAGACAGCGGTCCCCGACACGAATGTGCCAGTGGGAGACAAATGAATAGGAGTGAGTTGAAATCCACAATAACCAAAGGAGAACAGTTAACACAGGGAAAAAACTAGAAAAAGAAGTAATAAAACATAGATGAATAACTTGGGCATCAGGAAGACGGAGCAGGAACAAGTGAGGAACAAGAAAGAGGGAGCGCGTGTATTGGGCGGCAACGGGACAAAACGTACGAAGCGATAGGGTATGTAAGGAACGGAAAGACACAAGAAACTGAGTAGCATTAGGAAAAATAATATAATAAACAAGACTAGACCACAGAAGCAGGGAAAAGGTACGGAATAATAATGAAATGAAAACCATAAAAACCAAGAATGAACAAGTTAGACGGAAAATAAACTAAGAAAAGAAGATTTAGGCTACACATGAAATGAAAAAGACAGTTTACCAGGAACGAAGTAGATAAGAGAAAACTGTCACGACGTGACATATCCCTCTTCCCCTTTGGGGCGCATCCCGGGGATTTCCCTGAATCCCGCCGGGATATCTTGCCCTCGGGAAATATCCCGGGGCATTCCCTTCGGGATCTCTCCCTTTCGGGATTTATCCCGGGTTCTTACCTTATGGACTTTCCCGAAGTCCCTTTTCCCTCTTCCTCATGTCTCCCTCATGTTCCCTCACCTGTTTTCCTCATTCCTCCTTCATTACTCCGATTTTCCAATGTTCTACACATGTCCTGTCACTCCTTTGTTATTCCTTTCCATTTCCTGTATTAGTCTTACATGTGTGAGGCCTCATTGCCTACCGCATTGCCCGCATCCCCGATTTTCCCACGCTTTCGGAATCCCGGTATCTCTGTCCTTTCCCTATATAAACCCATAGCATTTGTACATAGATACCTTGACTCGAATATCATAAGTCTTTGGGCCTAGCTAGTGGCCAGGCTTTCGAGATCCACCATGCCTTCGTCTTGTCTCCAAATCTAGCTTGCTTGTTGTCTAGTGCTCTAGACTATCTTTTGTGTTTGACCCGGACGTCTCGAGCCTTGCGCGGGAGCACCCCGAAGTCCCCTCGTCGTCGGTCACCTTTGTCGGATGCCGGAAGCCCCGGATCCTGGTTATACTCGCCTCTCGTCTCTCGTCTCTGTTCTCTTTGCTTCGCTCTTAGATTCGATCTCGCAGGACATCATGTCTCGATAGGCATGATCTCATTTGTTTACAATAGACAAGACACCACAAGGCATGCATCGGGTCCAAGCCTGACAGTATATTCGAGTCCTCCTACTGCGAGTTCGAATTGCTGACTCCCCGCGGGGAGCATACCTTCTAGATGGTTTATTTCTTTACTTTATCTTCACATTAATCTTCACTATTAATCCCTTATTCTAATTTCGAAGCTCCTGCGTGAATGCGCGCAGTTCATTTCATGTAGCGCATATGCGCTTTCACCCCATTCCAAATCCGGCCATCTCTTTCTCCTCACTCCCCCACCACCGATTTCAAGATCTCCCTTTTCCTCCCTTTCAACCCACCACAAAAACGTCTGAAAACCTCCTTTCACCCCTCTTCTTTTACCTTCTGAACTTTTTCCCCCGTGATTCTCAGTATTTCCCGCCCCGCAACACTTGCAAGACGACGACCCCACACTGGCACTCTTGACAACTCCCACCTCAAAATCCATGTCCTCCGTATCAACAATCCGCGCAATTCGCTTGAATCATTCCTATTGGACTCCGGGTACTGTTGGAAATGGTTTCCAAGGATCGGAAGAACTACTTGATATTCAGATCAAGATTTGACCATGGCTTGTTCTCGTCGAGGAGGTACATGCAACATACCTCAGACGCATTGGAAACAACAGCCTCCGGGCTGTATGTGACCTTTGGCAATGACAGGACCGCTCTTCGCGAGTCGTCCTTGTCTGTTGCAGAATCATCTGTCAACGCAGAGTTGATTGCCCTCCTCTGGTTTTCCGACCGAACCCCCTGTGTGCTTGCGCACGCACTCCATCAACATCCGCGCCTTCGCCACTTCCTGAAGGCC
This sequence comes from Trichaptum fuscoviolaceum, assembly GCA_910574455.1. NCBI lineage: Eukaryota > Fungi > Basidiomycota > Agaricomycetes > Hymenochaetales > Trichaptaceae > Trichaptum > Trichaptum fuscoviolaceum. The sequence goes on along the minus strand of CAJSYZ010000006.1, from coordinate 2,297,114 downwards.
CCGGATAAGAGGGGAGATAGTAAACCCCTATTCCTCTCATTTGACATCCCGAAGATCATTCTCGCAACTTACTCTGGTTGCCGTCGTCTCCTGGTTGAAGTTTGCCGACTCGAGCAATGCCTGCGGCACTACTGGCACTCCCGCTAGCCCGCGCGGACGACTGGACCAAACAATCGCTGGCGCGCTGCCGCTCTCCTATGTCTCCTGGTTGGAGTTCGCCGACTCGAGCGATGCCTACGGCGGTATTGCCATCCCCGCTGGCCCGCACGGACGACTGGAGCAAACAATCGGCGACGGGTCGCCTCCTTCGCCTTTAGCCACGATTGGCACGGTCATGTATTGCCTTCAAAGCATCTGCGCTTGCAATCTACGGGCGCAAACCCCATTCCCGCAGTTCTCGCCATCCTGACACGTCACACGGACGATTGGAGCAAACAATCTCTATTGCCATCTGCCGCCTTTACTTTACGGACCTCACAGGAGGCGTACAACACGCTGTTCACTCTCACTCTTCCCTCGCCTGCGCGGTAAACCGCAAGACAGAACGCGGCCGCCAGCCTGGTGATGCATTGCACGCCTGCGCATCACACTTGACCTCGATCGACACCTGCGCTACTCCACCATTCTTCTACATCGTTATGGCTCGTCTTTGGAATCGCTTTCTATTCCAACAAGTGTAACAGTCGCAGGAGCGGCATCCGCGCACACCTGCGACCATTTACGGGAGTTCAAAGTCGAAAATCCCTTACCGACATGTGTTGAACCCAGCATGGCACTGCTGGATGAAGTTGCACCCAGTGCCATACAGGAGCCATCCTTTTCGGACGCTTTTCCAATACATCCACTGATCGGATTTCGATAAATCTTGGAGGATATGTTGTCGGGACTGGGTAGATTGGTTGGGCGAAGTTTCAGGGCTATCGGTGCAGTACTTGTCGCTCTACATCACTTTTAGTGCTCACCATATTGGCATTGAGTCACCCCCTCATTCCTCAACATCTGTCGATTCGTTCGCGTTCTCCTTGCGCACACATGTTTTCCTACACTAGGAAATACACCTCACGAAGTTTCGAACGTATCGGCAAAGATTTGGGGCTTTGAGACTGTTATCAGTGCCAGACCTCACCCTCACCATACATTTTCGCCTCTCTTCGACGATTGCGAAGCAACTACTGGGCCGATTTCTGCGCGCAAGACACCATTCTCTTCTGCGAGTCGCACCCTTTCCATACGTGCAACAATCGCGCCGATCCGCTGAGTTTTGAGCTCACGGCGGTCTTGTTGGCTCCACACTGTCACCACCACATTCGAAACTTCGTGAGGTGTGTGTCCTAGTGTAGAACGACGTGTGTGCGCTAGGAGATCGGGAACGAATCGATGGATGTTGAGGAATGAGGGGGTGACTCAATGCCAAGATGGTGAGCACTAAAAGTGATGTAGAGCGGCAAGTACTGCACCAATAGCCCTGAAACTTCGCCCAACCAATCTACCCAGTTCCACCAACATATCCTCCAAGTTAGAGCGGGATCCAATCGGTGGATGTGTTGGAAAGGCATCCATAAGCAAAGGTCCACTATGGCACTGGGTGCAACTTCATCCAGCAGTGCCATAGTTGTCGGTCCGATTGGCAAGCGTCAACCTTTGTATCTGCAGTCCGCCCAACGTTGCAGATTGTTTGCTCCAATCGTCCGTCGGTGTGAGGCGTGCGCGCCGTCAATCGAAAGCGCAGACGCTCTGAAGGCAATACATGTAGTCGGGCGTTGTGGATGAGGGCGAGGTTGGCGACGCCGCTCGTGACCTCCAATTGTTTGCTCCAATCGTCCGTGTGACATGTCAGGACGGCGAGAACTGCGGGAATGGGGTTTGCGCCCGTAGATTGCAAGCGCAGACGCTTTGAAGGCAATACATGACCGTGCCAATCGTGGCTAAAGGCGAAGGAGGCGACCCATCGCCGATTGTTTGCTCCAGTCGTCCGCGCGGGCCAGCGGGGATGGCAATACCGCCGTAGGCATCGCTCGAGTCGGCGAACTCCAACCAGGAGACAGTGCAGAAGGCGCAACACCAAGAAGGACTGTTGGCGGTAGCGCAGCGGCGATTGTTTGGTCCAGTCGTCCGCGCGGGCCAGCAAGGGAGCCAGTAGTGCCGCAGGCATTGCTCGAGTCGGCAAACTTCAACCAGGAGACAAGGGCGACCAGAGTATGTGAGGGATAGGGGTTTACTGTGTTGGAGACGATTTGGGGCTTTCAGACTGTTATCAGTGCCAGACCTCACCCTCACCATACATTTTCGCCTCTCTTCGACGATTGCGAAGCAACTACTGGGCCGATTTCTGCGCGCAAGACACCATTCTCTTCTGCGAGTCGCACCCTTTCCATACGTGCAACAATCGCGCCGATCCGCTGAGTTTTGAGCTCACGGCGGTCTTGTTGGCTCCACACTGTCACCACCACATTCGAAACTTCGTGAGGTGTGTGTCCTAGTGTAGAACGACGTGTGTGCGCTAGGAGATCGGGAACGAATCGATGGATGTTGAGGAATGAGGGGGTGACTCAATGCCAAGATGGTGAGCACTAAAAGTGATGTAGAGCGGCAAGTACTGCACCAATAGCCCTGAAACTTCGCCCAACCAATCTACCCAGTTCCACCAACATATCCTCCAAGTTAGAGCGGGATCCAATCGGTGGATGTGTGTTGGAAAGGCATCCATAAGCAAAGGTCCACTATGGCACTGGGTGCAACTTCATCCAGCAGTGCCATAGTTGTCGGTCCGATTGGCAAGCGTCAACCTTTGTATCTGCAGTCCGCCCAACGTTGCAGATTGTTTGCTCCAATCGTCCGTCGGTGTGAGGCGTGCGCGCCGTCAATCGAAAGCGCAGACGCTCTGAAGGCAATACATGTAGTCGGGCGTTGTGGATGAGGGCGAGGTTGGCGACGCCGCTCGTGACCTCCAATTGTTTGCTCCAATCGTCCGTGTGACATGTCAGGACGGCGAGAACTGCGGGAATGGGGTTTGCGCCCGTAGATTGCAAGCGCAGACGCTTTGAAGGCAATACATGACCGTGCCAATCGTGGCTAAAGGCAAAGGAGGCGACCCATCGCCGATTGTTTGCTCCAGTCGTCCGCGCGGGCCAGCGGGGATGGCAATACCGCCGTAGGCATCGCTCGAGTCGGCGAACTCCAACCAGGAGACAGTGCAGAAGGCGCAACACCAAGAAGGACTGTTGGCGGTAGCGCAGCGGCGATTGTTTGGTCCAGTCGTCCGCGCGGGCCAGCAAGGGAGCCAGTAGTGCCGCAGGCATTGCTCGAGTCGGCAAACTTCAACCAGGAGACAAGGGCGACCAGAGTATGTGAGGGATAGGGGTTTACTGTGTTGGAGACGATTTGGGGCTTTCAGACTGTTATCAGTGCCAGACCTCACCCTCACCATACATTTTCGCCTCTCTTCGACGATTGCGAAGCAACTACTGGGCCGATTTCTGCGCGCAAGACACCATTCTCTTCTGCGAGTCGCACCCTTTCCATACGTGCAACAATCGCGCCGATCCGCTGAGTTTTGAGCTCACGGCGGTCTTGTTGGCTCCACACTGTCACCACCACATTCGAAACTTCGTGAGGTGTGTGTCCTAGTGTAGAACGACGTGTGTGCGCTAGGAGATCGGGAACGAAATCGATGGATGTTGAGGAATGAGGGGGTGACTCAATGCCAAGATGGTGAGCACTAAAAGTGATGTAGAGCGGCAAGTACTGCACCAATAGCCCTGAAACTTCGCCCAACCAATCTACCCAGTTCCACCAACATATCCTCCAAGTTAGAGCGGGATCCAATCGGTGGATGTGTTGGAAAGGCATCCATAAGCAAAGGTCCACTATGGCACTGGGTGCAACTTCATCCAGCAGTGCCATAGTTGTCGGTCCGATTGGCAAGCGTCAACCTTTGTATCTGCAGTCCGCCCAACGTTGCAGATTGTTTGCTCCAATCGTCCGTCGGTGTGAGGCGTGCGCGCCGTCAATCGAAAGCGCAGACGCTCTGAAGGCAATACATGTAGTCGGGCGTTGTGGATGAGGGCGAGGTTGGCGACGCCGCTCGTGACCTCCAATTGTTTGCTCCAATCGTCCGTGTGACATGTCAGGACGGCGAGAACTGCGGGAATGGGGTTTGCGCCCGTAGATTGCAAGCGCAGACGCTTTGAAGGCAATACATGACCGTGCCAATCGTGGCTAAAGGCAAAGGAGGCGACCCATCGCCGATTGTTTGCTCCAGTCGTCCGCGCGGGCCAGCGGGGATGGCAATACCGCCGTAGGCATCGCTCGAGTCGGCGAACTCCAACCAGGAGACAGTGCAGAAGGCGCAACACCAAGAAGGACTGTTGGCGGTAGCGCAGCGGCGATTGTTTGGTCCAGTCGTCCGCGCGGGCCAGCAAGGGAGCCAGTAGTGCCGCAGGCATTGCTCGAGTCGGCAAACTTCAACCAGGAGACAAGGGCGACCAGAGTATGTGAGGGATAGGGGTTTACTGTGTTGGAGACGATTTGGGGCTTTCAGACTGTTATCAGTGCCAGACCTCACCCTCACCATACATTTTCGCCTCTCTTCGACGATTGCGAAGCAACTACTGGGCCGATTTCTGCGCGCAAGACACCATTCTCTTCTGCGAGTCGCACCCTTTCCATACGTGCAACAATCGCGCCGATCCGCTGAGTTTTGAGCTCACGGCGGTCTTGTTGGCTCCACACTGTCACCACCACATTCGAAACTTCGTGAGGTGTGTGTCCTAGTGTAGAACGACGTGTGTGCGCTAGGAGATCGGGAACGAATCGATGGATGTTGAGGAATGAGGGGGTGACTCAATGCCAAGATGGTGAGCACTAAAAGTGATGTAGAGCGGCAAGTACTGCACCAATAGCCCTGAAACTTCGCCCAACCAATCTACCCAGTTCCACCAACATATCCTCCAAGTTAGAGCGGGATCCAATCGGTGGATGTGTTGGAAAGGCATCCATAAGCAAAGGTCCACTATGGCACTGGGTGCAACTTCATCCAGCAGTGCCATAGTTGTCGGTCCGATTGGCAAGCGTCAACCTTTGTATCTGCAGTCCGCCCAACGTTGCAGATTGTTTGCTCCAATCGTCCGTCGGTGTGAGGCGTGCGCGCCGTCAATCGAAAGCGCAGACGCTCTGAAGGCAATACATGTAGTCGGGCGTTGTGGATGAGGGCGAGGTTGGCGACGCCGCTCGTGACCTCCAATTGTTTGCTCCAATCGTCCGTGTGACATGTCAGGACGGCGAGAACTGCGGGAATGGGGTTTGCGCCCGTAGATTGCAAGCGCAGACGCTTTGAAGGCAATACATGACCGTGCCAATCGTGGCTAAAGGCAAAGGAGGCGACCCATCGCCGATTGTTTGCTCCAGTCGTCCGCGCGGGCCAGCGGGGATGGCAATACCGCCGTAGGCATCGCTCGAGTCGGCGAACTCCAACCAGGAGACAGTGCAGAAGGCGCAACACCAAGAAGGACTGTTGGCGGTAGCGCAGCGGCGATTGTTTGGTCCAGTCGTCCGCGCGGGCCAGCAAGGGAGCCAGTAGTGCCGCAGGCATTGCTCGAGTCGGCAAACTTCAACCAGGAGACAAGGGCGACCAGAGTATGTGAGGGATAGGGGTTTACTGTGTTGGAGACGATTTGGGGCTTTCAGACTGTTATCAGTGCCAGACCTCACCCTCACCATACATTTTCGCCTCTCTTCGACGATTGCGAAGCAACTACTGGGCCGATTTCTGCGCGCAAGACACCATTCTCTTCTGCGAGTCGCACCCTTTCCATACGTGCAACAATCGCGCCGATCCGCTGAGTTTTGAGCTCACGGCGGTCTTGTTGGCTCCACACTGTCACCACCACATTCGAAACTTCGTGAGGTGTGTGTCCTAGTGTAGAACGACGTGTGTGCGCTAGGAGATCGGGAACGAATCGATGGATGTTGAGGAATGAGGGGGTGACTCAATGCCAAGATGGTGAGCACTAAAAGTGATGTAGAGCGGCAAGTACTGCACCAATAGCCCTGAAACTTCGCCCAACCAATCTACCCAGTTCCACCAACATATCCTCCAAGTTAGAGCGGGATCCAATCGGTGGATGTGTTGGAAAGGCATCCATAAGCAAAGGTCCACTATGGCACTGGGTGCAACTTCATCCAGCAGTGCCATAGTTGTCGGTCCGATTGGCAAGCGTCAACCTTTGTATCTGCAGTCCGCCCAACGTTGCAGATTGTTTGCTCCAATCGTCCGTCGGTGTGAGGCGTGCGCGCCGTCAATCGAAAGCGCAGACGCTCTGAAGGCAATACATGTAGTCGGGCGTTGTGGATGAGGGCGAGGTTGGCGACGCCGCTCGTGACCTCCAATTGTTTGCTCCAATCGTCCGTGTGACATGTCAGGACGGCGAGAACTGCGGGAATGGGGTTTGCGCCCGTAGATTGCAAGCGCAGACGCTTTGAAGGCAATACATGACCGTGCCAATCGTGGCTAAAGGCGAAGGAGGCGACCCATCGCCGATTGTTTGCTCCAGTCGTCCGCGCGGGCCAGCGGGGATGGCAATACCGCCGTAGGCATCGCTCGAGTCGGCGAAACTCCAACCAGGAGACAGTGCAGAAGGCGCAACACCAAGAAGGACTGTTGGCGGTAGCGCAGCGGCGATTGTTTGGTCCAGTCGTCCGCGCGGGCCAGCGAGGGAGCCAGTAGTGCCGCAGGCATTGCTCGAGTCGGCAAACTTCAACCAGGAGACAAGGGCGACCAGAGTATGTGAGGGATAGGGGTTTACTGTGTTGGAGACGATTTGGGGCTTTCAGACTGTTATCAGTGCCAGACCTCACCCTCACCATACATTTTCGCCTCTCTTCGACGATTGCGAAGCAACTACTGGGCCGATTTCTGCGCGCAAGACACCATTCTCTTCTGCGAGTCGCACCCTTTCCATACGTGCAACAATCGCGCCGATCCGCTGAGTTTTGAGCTCACGGCGGTCTTGTTGGCTCCACACTGTCACCACCACATTCGAAACTTCGTGAGGTGTGTGTCCTAGTGTAGAACGACGTGTGTGCGCTAGGAGATCGGGAACGAATCGATGGATGTTGAGGAATGAGGGGGTGACTCAATGCCAAGATGGTGAGCACTAAAAGTGATGTAGAGCGGCAAGTACTGCACCAATAGCCCTGAAACTTCGCCCAACCAATCTACCCAGTTCCACCAACATATCCTCCAAGTTAGAGCGGGATCCAATCGGTGGATGTGTTGGAAAGGCATCCATAAGCAAAGGTCCACTATGGCACTGGGTGCAACTTCATCCAGCAGTGCCATAGTTGTCGGTCCGATTGGCAAGCGTCAACCTTTGTATCTGCAGTCCGCCCAACGTTGCAGATTGTTTGCTCCAATCGTCCGTCGGTGTGAGGCGTGCGCGCCGTCAATCGAAAGCGCAGACGCTCTGAAGGCAATACATGTAGTCGGGCGTTGTGGATGAGGGCGAGGTTGGCGACGCCGCTCGTGACCTCCAATTGTTTGCTCCAATCGTCCGTGTGACATGTCAGGACGGCGAGAACTGCGGGAATGGGGTTTGCGCCCGTAGATTGCAAGCGCAGACGCTTTGAAGGCAATACATGACCGTGCCAATCGTGGCTAAAGGCGAAGGAGGCGACCCATCGCCGATTGTTTGCTCCAGTCGTCCGCGCGGGCCAGCGGGGATGGCAATACCGCCGTAGGCATCGCTCGAGTCGGCGAACTCCAACCAGGAGACAGTGCAGAAGGCGCAACACCAAGAAGGACTGTTGGCGGTAGCGCAGCGGCGATTGTTTGGTCCAGTCGTCCGCGCGGGCCAGCGAGGGAGCCAGTAGTGCCGCAGGCATTGCTCGAGTCGGCAAACTTCAACCAGGAGACAAGGGCGACCAGAGTATGTGAGGGATAGGGGTTTACTGTGTTGGAGACGATTTGGGGCTTTCAGACTGTTATCAGTGCCAGACCTCACCCTCACCATACATTTTCGCCTCTCTTCGACGATTGCGAAGCAACTACTGGGCCGATTTCTGCGCGCAAGACACCATTCTCTTCTGCGAGTCGCACCCTTTCCATACGTGCAACAATCGCGCCGATCCGCTGAGTTTTGAGCTCACGGCGGTCTTGTTGGCTCCACACTGTCACCACCACATTCGAAACTTCGTGAGGTGTGTGTCCTAGTGTAGAACGACGTGTGTGCGCTAGGAGATCGGGAACGAATCGATGGATGTTGAGGAATGAGGGGGTGACTCAATGCCAAGATGGTGAGCACTAAAAGTGATGTAGAGCGGCAAGTACTGCACCAATAGCCCTGAAACTTCGCCCAACCAATCTACCCAGTTCCACCAACATATCCTCCAAGTTAGAGCGGGATCCAATCGGTGGATGTGTTGGAAAGGCATCCATAAGCAAAGGTCCACTATGGCACTGGGTGCAACTTCATCCAGCAGTGCCATAGTTGTCGGTCCGATTGGCAAGCGTCAACCTTTGTATCTGCAGTCCGCCCAACGTTGCAGATTGTTTGCTCCAATCGTCCGTCGGTGTGAGGCGTGCGCGCCGTCAATCGAAAGCGCAGACGCTCTGAAGGCAATACATGTAGTCGGGCGTTGTGGATGAGGGCGAGGTTGGCGACGCCGCTCGTGACCTCCAATTGTTTGCTCCAATCGTCCGTGTGACATGTCAGGACGGCGAGAACTGCGGGAATGGGGTTTGCGCCCGTAGATTGCAAGCGCAGACGCTTTGAAGGCAATACATGACCGTGCCAATCGTGGCTAAAGGCGAAGGAGGCGACCCATCGCCGATTGTTTGCTCCAGTCGTCCGCGCGGGCCAGCGGGGATGGCAATACCGCCGTAGGCATCGCTCGAGTCGGCGAACTCCAACCAGGAGACAGTGCAGAAGGCGCAACACCAAGAAGGACTGTTGGCGGTAGCGCAGCGGCGATTGTTTGGTCCAGTCGTCCGCGCGGGCCAGCGAGGGAGCCAGTAGTGCCGCAGGCATTGCTCGAGTCGGCAAACTTCAACCAGGAGACAAGGGCGACCAGAGTATGTGAGGGATAGGGGTTTACTGTGTTGGAGACGATTTGGGGCTTTCAGACTGTTATCAGTGCCAGACCTCACCCTCACCATACATTTTCGCCTCTCTTCGACGATTGCGAAGCAACTACTGGGCCGATTTCTGCGCGCAAGACACCATTCTCTTCTGCGAGTCGCACCCTTTCCATACGTGCAACAATCGCGCCGATCCGCTGAGTTTTGAGCTCACGGCGGTCTTGTTGGCTCCACACTGTCACCACCACATTCGAAACTTCGTGAGGTGTGTGTCCTAGTGTAGAACGACGTGTGTGCGCTAGGAGATCGGGAACGAATCGATGGATGTTGAGGAATGAGGGGGTGACTCAATGCCAAGATGGTGAGCACTAAAAGTGATGTAGAGCGGCAAGTACTGCACCAATAGCCCTGAAACTTCGCCCAACCAATCTACCCAGTTCCACCAACATATCCTCCAAGTTAGAGCGGGATCCAATCGGTGGATGTGTTGGAAAGGCATCCATAAGCAAAGGTCCACTATGGCACTGGGTGCAACTTCATCCAGCAGTGCCATAGTTGTCGGTCCGATTGGCAAGCGTCAACCTTTGTATCTGCAGTCCGCCCAACGTTGCAGATTGTTTGCTCCAATCGTCCGTCGGTGTGAGGCGTGCGCGCCGTCAATCGAAAGCGCAGACGCTCTGAAGGCAATACATGTAGTCGGGCGTTGTGGATGAGGGCGAGGTTGGCGACGCCGCTCGTGACCTCCAATTGTTTGCTCCAATCGTCCGTGTGACATGTCAGGACGGCGAGAACTGCGGGAATGGGGTTTGCGCCCGTAGATTGCAAGCGCAGACGCTTTGAAGGCAATACATGACCGTGCCAATCGTGGCTAAAGGCGAAGGAGGCGACCCATCGCCGATTGTTTGCTCCAGTCGTCCGCGCGGGCCAGCGGGGATGGCAATACCGCCGTAGGCATCGCTCGAGTCGGCGAACTCCAACCAGGAGACAGTGCAGAAGGCGCAACACCAAGAAGGACTGTTGGCGGTAGCGCAGCGGCGATTGTTTGGTCCAGTCGTCCGCGCGGGCCAGCGAGGGAGCCAGTAGTGCCGCAGGCATTGCTCGAGTCGGCAAACTTCAACCAGGAGACAAGGGCGACCAGAGTATGTGAGGGATAGGGGTTTACTGTGTTGGAGACGATTTGGGGCTTTCAGACTGTTATCAGTGCCAGACCTCACCCTCACCATACATTTTCGCCTCTCTTCGACGATTGCGAAGCAACTACTGGGCCGATTTCTGCGCGCAAGACACCATTCTCTTCTGCGAGTCGCACCCTTTCCATACGTGCAACAATCGCGCCGATCCGCTGAGTTTTGAGCTCACGGCGGTCTTGTTGGCTCCACACTGTCACCACCACATTCGAAACTTCGTGAGGTGTGTGTCCTAGTGTAGAACGACGTGTGTGCGCTAGGAGATCGGGAACGAATCGATGGATGTTGAGGAATGAGGGGGTGACTCAATGCCAAGATGGTGAGCACTAAAAGTGATGTAGAGCGGCAAGTACTGCACCAATAGCCCTGAAACTTCGCCCAACCAATCTACCCAGTTCCACCAACATATCCTCCAAGTTAGAGCGGGATCCAATCGGTGGATGTGTTGGAAAGGCATCCATAAGCAAAGGTCCACTATGGCACTGGGTGCAACTTCATCCAGCAGTGCCATAGTTGTCGGTCCGATTGGCAAGCGTCAACCTTTGTATCTGCAGTCCGCCCAACGTTGCAGATTGTTTGCTCCAATCGTCCGTCGGTGTGAGGCGTGCGCGCCGTCAATCGAAAGCGCAGACGCTCTGAAGGCAATACATGTAGTCGGGCGTTGTGGATGAGGGCGAGGTTGGCGACGCCGCTCGTGACCTCCAATTGTTTGCTCCAATCGTCCGTGTGACATGTCAGGACGGCGAGAACTGCGGGAATGGGGTTTGCGCCCGTAGATTGCAAGCGCAGACGCTTTGAAGGCAATACATGACCGTGCCAATCGTGGCTAAAGGCGAAGGAGGCGACCCATCGCCGATTGTTTGCTCCAGTCGTCCGCGCGGGCCAGCGGGGATGGCAATACCGCCGTAGGCATCGCTCGAGTCGGCGAACTCCAACCAGGAGACAGTGCAGAAGGCGCAACACCAAGAAGGACTGTTGGCGGTAGCGCAGCGGCGATTGTTTGGTCCAGTCGTCCGCGCGGGCCAGCGAGGGAGCCAGTAGTGCCGCAGGCATTGCTCGAGTCGGCAAACTTCAACCAGGAGACAAGGGCGACCAGAGTATGTGAGGGATAGGGGTTTACTGTGTTGGAGACGATTTGGGGCTTTCAGACTGTTATCAGTGCCAGACCTCACCCTCACCATACATTTTCGCCTCTCTTCGACGATTGCGAAGCAACTACTGGGCCGATTTCTGCGCGCAAGACACCATTCTCTTCTGCGAGTCGCACCCTTTCCATACGTGCAACAATCGCGCCGATCCGCTGAGTTTTGAGCTCACGGCGGTCTTGTTGGCTCCACACTGTCACCACCACATTCGAAACTTCGTGAGGTGTGTGTCCTAGTGTAGAACGACGTGTGTGCGCTAGGAGATCGGGAACGAATCGATGGATGTTGAGGAATGAGGGGGTGACTCAATGCCAAGATGGTGAGCACTAAAAGTGATGTAGAGCGGCAAGTACTGCACCAATAGCCCTGAAACTTCGCCCAACCAATCTACCCAGTTCCACCAACATATCCTCCAAGTTAGAGCGGGATCCAATCGGTGGATGTGTTGGAAAGGCATCCATAAGCAAAGGTCCACTATGGCACTGGGTGCAACTTCATCCAGCAGTGCCATAGTTGTCGGTCCGATTGGCAAGCGTCAACCTTTGTATCTGCAGTCCGCCCAACGTTGCAGATTGTTTGCTCCAATCGTCCGTCGGTGTGAGGCGGTGCGCGCCGTCAATCGAAAGCGCAGACGCTCTGAAGGCAATACATGTAGTCGGGCGTTGTGGATGAGGGCGAGGTTGGCGACGCCGCTCGTGACCTCCAATTGTTTGCTCCAATCGTCCGTGTGACATGTCAGGACGGCGAGAACTGCGGGAATGGGGTTTGCGCCCGTAGATTGCAAGCGCAGACGCTTTGAAGGCAATACATGACCGTGCCAATCGTGGCTAAAGGCGAAGGAGGCGACCCATCGCCGATTGTTTGCTCCAGTCGTCCGCGCGGGCCAGCGGGGATGGCAATACCGCCGTAGGCATCGCTCGAGTCGGCGAACTCCAACCAGGAGACAGTGCAGAAGGCGCAACACCAAGAAGGACTGTTGGCGGTAGCGCAGCGGCGATTGTTTGGTCCAGTCGTCCGCGCGGGCCAGCAAGGGAGCCAGTAGTGCCGCAGGCATTGCTCGAGTCGGCAAACTTCAACCAGGAGACAAGGGCGACCAGAGTATGTGAGGGATAGGGGTTTACTGTGTTGGAGACGATTTGGGGCTTTCAGACTGTTATCAGTGCCAGACCTCACCCTCACCATACATTTTCGCCTCTCTTCGACGATTGCGAAGCAACTACTGGGCCGATTTCTGCGCGCAAGACACCATTCTCTTCTGCGAGTCGCACCCTTTCCATACGTGCAACAATCGCGCCGATCCGCTGAGTTTTGAGCTCACGGCGGTCTTGTTGGCTCCACACTGTCACCACCACATTCGAAACTTCGTGAGGTGTGTGTCCTAGTGTAGAACGACGTGTGTGCGCTAGGAGATCGGGAACGAATCGATGGATGTTGAGGAATGAGGGGGTGACTCAATGCCAAGATGGTGAGCACTAAAAGTGATGTAGAGCGGCAAGTACTGCACCAATAGCCCTGAAACTTCGCCCAACCAATCTACCCAGTTCCACCAACATATCCTCCAAGTTAGAGCGGGATCCAATCGGTGGATGTGTTGGAAAGGCATCCATAAGCAAAGGTCCACTATGGCACTGGGTGCAACTTCATCCAGCAGTGCCATAGTTGTCGGTCCGATTGGCAAGCGTCAACCTTTGTATCTGCAGTCCGCCCAACGTTGCAGATTGTTTGCTCCAATCGTCCGTCGGTGTGAGGCGTGCGCGCCGTCAATCGAAAGCGCAGACGCTCTGAAGGCAATACATGTAGTCGGGCGTTGTGGATGAGGGCGAGGTTGGCGACGCCGCTCGTGACCTCCAATTGTTTGCTCCAATCGTCCGTGTGACATGTCAGGACGGCGAGAACTGCGGGAATGGGGTTTGCGCCCGTAGATTGCAAGCGCAGACGCTTTGAAGGCAATACATGACCGTGCCAATCGTGGCTAAAGGCGAAGGAGGCGACCCATCGCCGATTGTTTGCTCCAGTCGTCCGCGCGGGCCAGCGGGGATGGCAATACCGCCGTAGGCATCGCTCGAGTCGGCGAACTCCAACCAGGAGACAGTGCAGAAGGCGCAACACCAAGAAGGACTGTTGGCGGTAGCGCAGCGGCGATTGTTTGGTCCAGTCGTCCGCGCGGGCCAGCAAGGGAGCCAGTAGTGCCGCAGGCATTGCTCGAGTCGGCAAACTTCAACCAGGAGACAAGGGCGACCAGAGTATGTGAGGGATAGGGGTTTACTGTGTTGGAGACGATTTGGGGCTTTCAGACTGTTATCAGTGCCAGACCTCACCCTCACCATACATTTTCGCCTCTCTTCGACGATTGCGAAGCAACTACTGGGCCGATTTCTGCGCGCAAGACACCATTCTCTTCTGCGAGTCGCACCCTTTCCATACGTGCAACAATCGCGCCGATCCGCTGAGTTTTGAGCTCACGGCGGTCTTGTTGGCTCCACACTGTCACCACCACATTCGAAACTTCGTGAGGTGTGTGTCCTAGTGTAGAACGACGTGTGTGCGCTAGGAGATCGGGAACGAATCGATGGATGTTGAGGAATGAGGGGGTGACTCAATGCCAAGATGGTGAGCACTAAAAGTGATGTAGAGCGGCAAGTACTGCACCAATAGCCCTGAAACTTCGCCCAACCAATCTACCCAGTTCCACCAACATATCCTCCAAGTTAGAGCGGGATCCAATCGGTGGATGTGTTGGAAAGGCATCCATAAGCAAAGGTCCACTATGGCACTGGGTGCAACTTCATCCAGCAGTGCCATAGTTGTCGGTCCGATTGGCAAGCGTCAACCTTTGTATCTGCAGTCCGCCCAACGTTGCAGATTGTTTGCTCCAATCGTCCGTCGGTGTGAGGCGTGCGCGCCGTCAATCGAAAGCGCAGACGCTCTGAAGGCAATACATGTAGTCGGGCGTTGTGGATGAGGGCGAGGTTGGCGACGCCGCTCGTGACCTCCAATTGTTTGCTCCAATCGTCCGTGTGACATGTCAGGACGGCGAGAACTGCGGGAATGGGGTTTGCGCCCGTAGATTGCAAGCGCAGACGCTTTGAAGGCAATACATGACCGTGCCAATCGTGGCTAAAGGCGAAGGAGGCGACCCATCGCCGATTGTTTGCTCCAGTCGTCCGCGCGGGCCAGCGGGGATGGCAATACCGCCGTAGGCATCGCTCGAGTCGGCGAACTCCAACCAGGAGACAGTGCAGAAGGCGCAACACCAAGAAGGACTGTTGGCGGTAGCGCAGCGGCGATTGTTTGGTCCAGTCGTCCGCGCGGGCCAGCAAGGGAGCCAGTAGTGCCGCAGGCATTGCTCGAGTCGGCAAACTTCAACCAGGAGACAAGGGCGACCAGAGTATGTGAGGGATAGGGGTTTACTGTGTTGGAGACGATTTGGGGCTTTCAGACTGTTATCAGTGCCAGACCTCACCCTCACCATACATTTTCGCCTCTCTTCGACGATTGCGAAGCAACTACTGGGCCGATTTCTGCGCGCAAGACACCATTCTCTTCTGCGAGTCGCACCCTTTCCATACGTGCAACAATCGCGCCGATCCGCTGAGTTTTGAGCTCACGGCGGTCTTGTTGGCTCCACACTGTCACCACCACATTCGAAACTTCGTGAGGTGTGTGTCCTAGTGTAGAACGACGTGTGTGCGCTAGGAGATCGGGAACGAATCGATGGATGTTGAGGAATGAGGGGGTGACTCAATGCCAAGATGGTGAGCACTAAAAGTGATGTAGAGCGGCAAGTACTGCACCAATAGCCCTGAAACTTCGCCCAACCAATCTACCCAGTTCCACCAACATATCCTCCAAGTTAGAGCGGGATCCAATCGGTGGATGTGTTGGAAAGGCATCCATAAGCAAAGGTCCACTATGGCACTGGGTGCAACTTCATCCAGCAGTGCCATAGTTGTCGGTCCGATTGGCAAGCGTCAACCTTTGTATCTGCAGTCCGCCCAACGTTGCAGATTGTTTGCTCCAATCGTCCGTCGGTGTGAGGCGTGCGCGCCGTCAATCGAAAGCGCAGACGCTCTGAAGGCAATACATGTAGTCGGGCGTTGTGGATGAGGGCGAGGTTGGCGACGCCGCTCGTGACCTCCAATTGTTTGCTCCAATCGTCCGTGTGACATGTCAGGACGGCGAGAACTGCGGGAATGGGGTTTGCGCCCGTAGATTGCAAGCGCAGACGCTTTGAAGGCAATACATGACCGTGCCAATCGTGGCTAAAGGCGAAGGAGGCGACCCATCGCCGATTGTTTGCTCCAGTCGTCCGCGCGGGCCAGCGGGGATGGCAATACCGCCGTAGGCATCGCTCGAGTCGGCGAACTCCAACCAGGAGACAGTGCAGAAGGCGCAACACCAAGAAGGACTGTTGGCGGTAGCGCAGCGGCGATTGTTTGGTCCAGTCGTCCGCGCGGGCCAGCGAGGGAGCCAGTAGTGCCGCAGGCATTGCTCGAGTCGGCAAACTTCAACCAGGAGACAAGGGCGACCAGAGTATGTGAGGGATAGGGGTTTACTGTGTTGGAGACGATTTGGGGCTTTCAGACTGTTATCAGTGCCAGACCTCACCCTCACCATACATTTTCGCCTCTCTTCGACGATTGCGAAGCAACTACTGGGCCGATTTCTGCGCGCAAGACACCATTCTCTTCTGCGAGTCGCACCCTTTCCATACGTGCAACAATCGCGCCGATCCGCTGAGTTTTGAGCTCACGGCGGTCTTGTTGGCTCCACACTGTCACCACCACATTCGAAACTTCGTGAGGTGTGTGTCCTAGTGTAGAACGACGTGTGTGCGCTAGGAGATCGGGAACGAATCGATGGATGTTGAGGAATGAGGGGGTGACTCAATGCCAAGATGGTGAGCACTAAAAGTGATGTAGAGCGGCAAGTACTGCACCAATAGCC
Source organism: Trichaptum fuscoviolaceum (assembly GCA_910574455.1). Lineage (NCBI taxonomy): Eukaryota > Fungi > Basidiomycota > Agaricomycetes > Hymenochaetales > Trichaptaceae > Trichaptum > Trichaptum fuscoviolaceum. The sequence goes on along the minus strand of CAJSYZ010000006.1, from coordinate 2,280,759 downwards.
CTGAAACTTCGCCCAACCAATCTACCCAGTTCCACCAACATATCCTCCAAGTTAGAGCGGGATCCAATCGGTGGATGTGTTGGAAAGGCATCCATAAGCAAAGGTCCACTATGGCACTGGGTGCAACTTCATCCAGCAGTGCCATAGTTGTCGGTCCGATTGGCAAGCGTCAACCTTTGTATCTGCAGTCCGCCCAACGTTGCAGATTGTTTGCTCCAATCGTCCGTCGGTGTGAGGCGTGCGCGCCGTCAATCGAAAGCGCAGACGCTCTGAAGGCAATACATGTAGTCGGGCGTTGTGGATGAGGGCGAGGTTGGCGACGCCGCTCGTGACCTCCAATTGTTTGCTCCAATCGTCCGTGTGACATGTCAGGACGGCGAGAACTGCGGGAATGGGGTTTGCGCCCGTAGATTGCAAGCGCAGACGCTTTGAAGGCAATACATGACCGTGCCAATCGTGGCTAAAGGCGAAGGAGGCGACCCATCGCCGATTGTTTGCTCCAGTCGTCCGCGCGGGCCAGCGGGGATGGCAATACCGCCGTAGGCATCGCTCGAGTCGGCGAACTCCAACCAGGAGACAGTGCAGAAGGCGCAACACCAAGAAGGACTGTTGGCGGTAGCGCAGCGGCGATTGTTTGGTCCAGTCGTCCGCGCGGGCCAGCAAGGGAGCCAGTAGTGCCGCAGGCATTGCTCGAGTCGGCAAACTTCAACCAGGAGACAAGGGCGACCAGAGTATGTGAGGGATAGGGGTTTACTGTGTTGGAGACGATTTGGGGCTTTCAGACTGTTATCAGTGCCAGACCTCACCCTCACCATACATTTTCGCCTCTCTTCGACGATTGCGAAGCAACTACTGGGCCGATTTCTGCGCGCAAGACACCATTCTCTTCTGCGAGTCGCACCCTTTCCATACGTGCAACAATCGCGCCGATCCGCTGAGTTTTGAGCTCACGGCGGTCTTGTTGGCTCCACACTGTCACCACCACATTCGAAACTTCGTGAGGTGTGTGTCCTAGTGTAGAACGACGTGTGTGCGCTAGGAGATCGGGAACGAATCGATGGATGTTGAGGAATGAGGGGGTGACTCAATGCCAAGATGGTGAGCACTAAAAGTGATGTAGAGCGGCAAGTACTGCACCAATAGCCCTGAAACTTCGCCCAACCAATCTACCCAGTTCCACCAACATATCCTCCAAGTTAGAGCGGGATCCAATCGGTGGATGTGTTGGAAAGGCATCCATAAGCAAAGGTCCACTATGGCACTGGGTGCAACTTCATCCAGCAGTGCCATAGTTGTCGGTCCGATTGGCAAGCGTCAACCTTTGTATCTGCAGTCCGCCCAACGTTGCAGATTGTTTGCTCCAATCGTCCGTCGGTGTGAGGCGTGCGCGCCGTCAATCGAAAGCGCAGACGCTCTGAAGGCAATACATGTAGTCGGGCGTTGTGGATGAGGGCGAGGTTGGCGACGCCGCTCGTGACCTCCAATTGTTTGCTCCAATCGTCCGTGTGACATGTCAGGACGGCGAGAACTGCGGGAATGGGGTTTTGCGCCCGTAGATTGCAAGCGCAGACGCTTTGAAGGCAATACATGACCGTGCCAATCGTGGCTAAAGGCGAAGGAGGCGACCCATCGCCGATTGTTTGCTCCAGTCGTCCGCGCGGGCCAGCGGGGATGGCAATACCGCCGTAGGCATCGCTCGAGTCGGCGAACTCCAACCAGGAGACAGTGCAGAAGGCGCAACACCAAGAAGGACTGTTGGCGGTAGCGCAGCGGCGATTGTTTGGTCCAGTCGTCCGCGCGGGCCAGCGAGGGAGCCAGTAGTGCCGCAGGCATTGCTCGAGTCGGCAAACTTCAACCAGGAGACAAGGGCGACCAGAGTATGTGAGGGATAGGGGTTTACTGTGTTGGAGACGATTTGGGGCTTTCAGACTGTTATCAGTGCCAGACCTCACCCTCACCATACATTTTCGCCTCTCTTCGACGATTGCGAAGCAACTACTGGGCCGATTTCTGCGCGCAAGACACCATTCTCTTCTGCGAGTCGCACCCTTTCCATACGTGCAACAATCGCGCCGATCCGCTGAGTTTTGAGCTCACGGCGGTCTTGTTGGCTCCACACTGTCACCACCACATTCGAAACTTCGTGAGGTGTGTGTCCTAGTGTAGAACGACGTGTGTGCGCTAGGAGATCGGGAACGAATCGATGGATGTTGAGGAATGAGGGGGTGACTCAATGCCAAGATGGTGAGCACTAAAAGTGATGTAGAGCGGCAAGTACTGCACCAATAGCCCTGAAACTTCGCCCAACCAATCTACCCAGTTCCACCAACATATCCTCCAAGTTAGAGCGGGATCCAATCGGTGGATGTGTTGGAAAGGCATCCATAAGCAAAGGTCCACTATGGCACTGGGTGCAACTTCATCCAGCAGTGCCATAGTTGTCGGTCCGATTGGCAAGCGTCAACCTTTGTATCTGCAGTCCGCCCAACGTTGCAGATTGTTTGCTCCAATCGTCCGTCGGTGTGAGGCGTGCGCGCCGTCAATCGAAAGCGCAGACGCTCTGAAGGCAATACATGTAGTCGGGCGTTGTGGATGAGGGCGAGGTTGGCGACGCCGCTCGTGACCTCCAATTGTTTGCTCCAATCGTCCGTGTGACATGTCAGGACGGCGAGAACTGCGGGAATGGGGTTTGCGCCCGTAGATTGCAAGCGCAGACGCTTTGAAGGCAATACATGACCGTGCCAATCGTGGCTAAAGGCGAAGGAGGCGACCCATCGCCGATTGTTTGCTCCAGTCGTCCGCGCGGGCCAGCGGGGATGGCAATACCGCCGTAGGCATCGCTCGAGTCGGCGAACTCCAACCAGGAGACAGTGCAGAAGGCGCAACACCAAGAAGGACTGTTGGCGGTAGCGCAGCGGCGATTGTTTGGTCCAGTCGTCCGCGCGGGCCAGCGAGGGAGCCAGTAGTGCCGCAGGCATTGCTCGAGTCGGCAAACTTCAACCAGGAGACAAGGGCGACCAGAGTATGTGAGGGATAGGGGTTTACTGTGTTGGAGACGATTTGGGGCTTTCAGACTGTTATCAGTGCCAGACCTCACCCTCACCATACATTTTCGCCTCTCTTCGACGATTGCGAAGCAACTACTGGGCCGATTTCTGCGCGCAAGACACCATTCTCTTCTGCGAGTCGCACCCTTTCCATACGTGCAACAATCGCGCCGATCCGCTGAGTTTTGAGCTCACGGCGGTCTTGTTGGCTCCACACTGTCACCACCACATTCGAAACTTCGTGAGGTGTGTGTCCTAGTGTAGAACGACGTGTGTGCGCTAGGAGATCGGGAACGAATCGATGGATGTTGAGGAATGAGGGGGTGACTCAATGCCAAGATGGTGAGCACTAAAAGTGATGTAGAGCGGCAAGTACTGCACCAATAGCCCTGAAACTTCGCCCAACCAATCTACCCAGTTCCACCAACATATCCTCCAAGTTAGAGCGGGATCCAATCGGTGGATGTGTTGGAAAGGCATCCATAAGCAAAGGTCCACTATGGCACTGGGTGCAACTTCATCCAGCAGTGCCATAGTTGTCGGTCCGATTGGCAAGCGTCAACCTTTGTATCTGCAGTCCGCCCAACGTTGCAGATTGTTTGCTCCAATCGTCCGTCGGTGTGAGGCGTGCGCGCCGTCAATCGAAAGCGCAGACGCTCTGAAGGCAATACATGTAGTCGGGCGTTGTGGATGAGGGCGAGGTTGGCGACGCCGCTCGTGACCTCCAATTGTTTGCTCCAATCGTCCGTGTGACATGTCAGGACGGCGAGAACTGCGGGAATGGGGTTTGCGCCCGTAGATTGCAAGCGCAGACGCTTTGAAGGCAATACATGACCGTGCCAATCGTGGCTAAAGGCAAAGGAGGCGACCCATCGCCGATTGTTTGCTCCAGTCGTCCGCGCGGGCCAGCGGGGATGGCAATACCGCCGTAGGCATCGCTCGAGTCGGCGAACTCCAACCAGGAGACAGTGCAGAAGGCGCAACACCAAGAAGGACTGTTGGCGGTAGCGCAGCGGCGATTGTTTGGTCCAGTCGTCCGCGCGGGCCAGCAAGGGAGCCAGTAGTGCCGCAGGCATTGCTCGAGTCGGCAAACTTCAACCAGGAGACAAGGGCGACCAGAGTATGTGAGGGATAGGGGTTTACTGTGTTGGAGACGATTTGGGGCTTTCAGACTGTTATCAGTGCCAGACCTCACCCTCACCATACATTTTCGCCTCTCTTCGACGATTGCGAAGCAACTACTGGGCCGATTTCTGCGCGCAAGACACCATTCTCTTCTGCGAGTCGCACCCTTTCCATACGTGCAACAATCGCGCCGATCCGCTGAGTTTTGAGCTCACGGCGGTCTTGTTGGCTCCACACTGTCACCACCACATTCGAAACTTCGTGAGGTGTGTGTCCTAGTGTAGAACGACGTGTGTGCGCTAGGAGATCGGGAACGAATCGATGGATGTTGAGGAATGAGGGGGTGACTCAATGCCAAGATGGTGAGCACTAAAAGTGATGTAGAGCGGCAAGTACTGCACCAATAGCCCTGAAACTTCGCCCAACCAATCTACCCAGTTCCACCAACATATCCTCCAAGTTAGAGCGGGATCCAATCGGTGGATGTGTTGGAAAGGCATCCATAAGCAAAGGTCCACTATGGCACTGGGTGCAACTTCATCCAGCAGTGCCATAGTTGTCGGTCCGATTGGCAAGCGTCAACCTTTGTATCTGCAGTCCGCCCAACGTTGCAGATTGTTTGCTCCAATCGTCCGTCGGTGTGAGGCGTGCGCGCCGTCAATCGAAAGCGCAGACGCTCTGAAGGCAATACATGTAGTCGGGCGTTGTGGATGAGGGCGAGGTTGGCGACGCCGCTCGTGACCTCCAATTGTTTGCTCCAATCGTCCGTGTGACATGTCAGGACGGCGAGAACTGCGGGAATGGGGTTTGCGCCCGTAGATTGCAAGCGCAGACGCTTTGAAGGCAATACATGACCGTGCCAATCGTGGCTAAAGGCGAAGGAGGCGACCCATCGCCGATTGTTTGCTCCAGTCGTCCGCGCGGGCCAGCGGGGATGGCAATACCGCCGTAGGCATCGCTCGAGTCGGCGAACTCCAACCAGGAGACAGTGCAGAAGGCGCAACACCAAGAAGGACTGTTGGCGGTAGCGCAGCGGCGATTGTTTGGTCCAGTCGTCCGCGCGGGCCAGCAAGGGAGCCAGTAGTGCCGCAGGCATTGCTCGAGTCGGCAAACTTCAACCAGGAGACAAGGGCGACCAGAGTATGTGAGGGATAGGGGTTTACTGTGTTGGAGACGATTTGGGGCTTTCAGACTGTTATCAGTGCCAGACCTCACCCTCACCATACATTTTCGCCTCTCTTCGACGATTGCGAAGCAACTACTGGGCCGATTTCTGCGCGCAAGACACCATTCTCTTCTGCGAGTCGCACCCTTTCCATACGTGCAACAATCGCGCCGATCCGCTGAGTTTTGAGCTCACGGCGGTCTTGTTGGCTCCACACTGTCACCACCACATTCGAAACTTCGTGAGGTGTGTGTCCTAGTGTAGAACGACGTGTGTGCGCTAGGAGATCGGGAACGAATCGATGGATGTTGAGGAATGAGGGGGTGACTCAATGCCAAGATGGTGAGCACTAAAAGTGATGTAGAGCGGCAAGTACTGCACCAATAGCCCTGAAACTTCGCCCAACCAATCTACCCAGTTCCACCAACATATCCTCCAAGTTAGAGCGGGATCCAATCGGTGGATGTGTTGGAAAGGCATCCATAAGCAAAGGTCCACTATGGCACTGGGTGCAACTTCATCCAGCAGTGCCATAGTTGTCGGTCCGATTGGCAAGCGTCAACCTTTGTATCTGCAGTCCGCCCAACGTTGCAGATTGTTTGCTCCAATCGTCCGTCGGTGTGTGAGGCGTGCGCGCCGTCAATCGAAAGCGCAGACGCTCTGAAGGCAATACATGTAGTCGGGCGTTGTGGATGAGGGCGAGGTTGGCGACGCCGCTCGTGACCTCCAATTGTTTGCTCCAATCGTCCGTGTGACATGTCAGGACGGCGAGAACTGCGGGAATGGGGTTTGCGCCCGTAGATTGCAAGCGCAGACGCTTTGAAGGCAATACATGACCGTGCCAATCGTGGCTAAAGGCGAAGGAGGCGACCCATCGCCGATTGTTTGCTCCAGTCGTCCGCGCGGGCCAGCGGGGATGGCAATACCGCCGTAGGCATCGCTCGAGTCGGCGAACTCCAACCAGGAGACAGTGCAGAAGGCGCAACACCAAGAAGGACTGTTGGCGGTAGCGCAGCGGCGATTGTTTGGTCCAGTCGTCCGCGCGGGCCAGCAAGGGAGCCAGTAGTGCCGCAGGCATTGCTCGAGTCGGCAAACTTCAACCAGGAGACAAGGGCGACCAGAGTATGTGAGGGATAGGGGTTTACTGTGTTGGAGACGATTTGGGGCTTTCAGACTGTTATCAGTGCCAGACCTCACCCTCACCATACATTTTCGCCTCTCTTCGACGATTGCGAAGCAACTACTGGGCCGATTTCTGCGCGCAAGACACCATTCTCTTCTGCGAGTCGCACCCTTTCCATACGTGCAACAATCGCGCCGATCCGCTGAGTTTTGAGCTCACGGCGGTCTTGTTGGCTCCACACTGTCACCACCACATTCGAAACTTCGTGAGGTGTGTGTCCTAGTGTAGAACGACGTGTGTGCGCTAGGAGATCGGGAACGAATCGATGGATGTTGAGGAATGAGGGGGTGACTCAATGCCAAGATGGTGAGCACTAAAAGTGATGTAGAGCGGCAAGTACTGCACCAATAGCCCTGAAACTTCGCCCAACCAATCTACCCAGTTCCACCAACATATCCTCCAAGTTAGAGCGGGATCCAATCGGTGGATGTGTTGGAAAGGCATCCATAAGCAAAGGTCCACTATGGCACTGGGTGCAACTTCATCCAGCAGTGCCATAGTTGTCGGTCCGATTGGCAAGCGTCAACCTTTGTATCTGCAGTCCGCCCAACGTTGCAGATTGTTTGCTCCAATCGTCCGTCGGTGTGAGGCGTGCGCGCCGTCAATCGAAAGCGCAGACGCTCTGAAGGCAATACATGTAGTCGGGCGTTGTGGATGAGGGCGAGGTTGGCGACGCCGCTCGTGACCTCCAATTGTTTGCTCCAATCGTCCGTGTGACATGTCAGGACGGCGAGAACTGCGGGAATGGGGTTTGCGCCCGTAGATTGCAAGCGCAGACGCTTTGAAGGCAATACATGACCGTGCCAATCGTGGCTAAAGGCGAAGGAGGCGACCCATCGCCGATTGTTTGCTCCAGTCGTCCGCGCGGGCCAGCGGGGATGGCAATACCGCCGTAGGCATCGCTCGAGTCGGCGAACTCCAACCAGGAGACAGTGCAGAAGGCGCAACACCAAGAAGGACTGTTGGCGGTAGCGCAGCGGCGATTGTTTGGTCCAGTCGTCCGCGCGGGCCAGCAAGGGAGCCAGTAGTGCCGCAGGCATTGCTCGAGTCGGCAAACTTCAACCAGGAGACAAGGGCGACCAGAGTATGTGAGGGATAGGGGTTTACTGTGTTGGAGACGATTTGGGGCTTTCAGACTGTTATCAGTGCCAGACCTCACCCTCACCATACATTTTCGCCTCTCTTCGACGATTGCGAAGCAACTACTGGGCCGATTTCTGCGCGCAAGACACCATTCTCTTCTGCGAGTCGCACCCTTTCCATACGTGCAACAATCGCGCCGATCCGCTGAGTTTTGAGCTCACGGCGGTCTTGTTGGCTCCACACTGTCACCACCACATTCGAAACTTCGTGAGGTGTGTGTCCTAGTGTAGAACGACGTGTGTGCGCTAGGAGATCGGGAACGAATCGATGGATGTTGAGGAATGAGGGGGTGACTCAATGCCAAGATGGTGAGCACTAAAAGTGATGTAGAGCGGCAAGTACTGCACCAATAGCCCTGAAACTTCGCCCAACCAATCTACCCAGTTCCACCAACATATCCTCCAAGTTAGAGCGGGATCCAATCGGTGGATGTGTTGGAAAGGCATCCATAAGCAAAGGTCCACTATGGCACTGGGTGCAACTTCATCCAGCAGTGCCATAGTTGTCGGTCCGATTGGCAAGCGTCAACCTTTGTATCTGCAGTCCGCCCAACGTTGCAGATTGTTTGCTCCAATCGTCCGTCGGTGTGAGGCGTGCGCGCCGTCAATCGAAAGCGCAGACGCTCTGAAGGCAATACATGTAGTCGGGCATTGTGGATGAGGGCGAGGTTGGCGACGCCGCTCGTGACCTCCAATTGTTTGCTCCAATCGTCCGTGTGACATGTCAGGACGGCGAGAACTGCGGGAATGGGGTTTGCGCCCGTAGATTGCAAGCGCAGACGCTTTGAAGGCAATACATGACCGTGCCAATCGTGGCTAAAGGCGAAGGAGGCGACCCATCGCCGATTGTTTGCTCCAGTCGTCCGCGCGGGCCAGCGGGGATGGCAATACCGCCGTAGGCATCGCTCGAGTCGGCGAACTCCAACCAGGAGACAGTGCAGAAGGCGCAACACCAAGAAGGACTGTTGGCGGTAGCGCAGCGGCGATTGTTTGGTCCAGTCGTCCGCGCGGGCCAGCGAGGGAGCCAGTAGTGCCGCAGGCATTGCTCGAGTCGGCAAACTTCAACCAGGAGACAAGGGCGACCAGAGTATGTGAGGGATAGGGGTTTACTGTGTTGGAGACGATTTGGGGCTTTCAGACTGTTATCAGTGCCAGACCTCACCCTCACCATACATTTTCGCCTCTCTTCGACGATTGCGAAGCAACTACTGGGCCGATTTCTGCGCGCAAGACACCATTCTCTCTGCGAGTCGCACCCTTTCCATACGTGCAACAATCGCGCCGATCCGCTGAGTTTTGAGCTCACGGCGGTCTTGTTGGCTCCACACTGTCACCACCACATTCGAAACTTCGTGAGGTGTGTGTCCTAGTGTAGAACGACGTGTGTGCGCTAGGAGATCGGGAACGAATCGATGGATGTTGAGGAATGAGGGGGTGACTCAATGCCAAGATGGTGAGCACTAAAAGTGATGTAGAGCGGCAAGTACTGCACCAATAGCCCTGAAACTTCGCCCAACCAATCTACCCAGTTCCACCAACATATCCTCCAAGTTAGAGCGGGATCCAATCGGTGGATGTGTTGGAAAGGCATCCATAAGCAAAGGTCCACTATGGCACTGGGTGCAACTTCATCCAGCAGTGCCATAGTTGTCGGTCCGATTGGCAAGCGTCAACCTTTGTATCTGCAGTCCGCCCAACGTTGCAGATTGTTTGCTCCAATCGTCCGTCGGTGTGAGGCGTGCGCGCCGTCAATCGAAAGCGCAGACGCTCTGAAGGCAATACATGTAGTCGGGCGTTGTGGATGAGGGCGAGGTTGGCGACGCCGCTCGTGACCTCCAATTGTTTGCTCCAATCGTCCGTGTGACATGTCAGGACGGCGAGAACTGCGGGAATGGGGTTTGCGCCCGTAGATTGCAAGCGCAGACGCTTTGAAGGCAATACATGACCGTGCCAATCGTGGCTAAAGGCGAAGGAGGCGACCCATCGCCGATTGTTTGCTCCAGTCGTCCGCGCGGGCCAGCGGGGATGGCAATACCGCCGTAGGCATCGCTCGAGTCGGCGAACTCCAACCAGGAGACAGTGCAGAAGGCGCAACACCAAGAAGGACTGTTGGCGGTAGCGCAGCGGCGATTGTTTGGTCCAGTCGTCCGCGCGGGCCAGCAAGGGAGCCAGTAGTGCCGCAGGCATTGCTCGAGTCGGCAAACTTCAACCAGGAGACAAGGGCGACCAGAGTATGTGAGGGATAGGGGTTTACTGTGTTGGAGACGATTTGGGGCTTTCAGACTGTTATCAGTGCCAGACCTCACCCTCACCATACATTTTCGCCTCTCTTCGACGATTGCGAAGCAACTACTGGGCCGATTTCTGCGCGCAAGACACCATTCTCTTCTGCGAGTCGCACCCTTTCCATACGTGCAACAATCGCGCCGATCCGCTGAGTTTTGAGCTCACGGCGGTCTTGTTGGCTCCACACTGTCACCACCACATTCGAAACTTCGTGAGGTGTGTGTCCTAGTGTAGAACGACGTGTGTGCGCTAGGAGATCGGGAACGAATCGATGGATGTTGAGGAATGAGGGGGTGACTCAATGCCAAGATGGTGAGCACTAAAAGTGATGTAGAGCGGCAAGTACTGCACCAATAGCCCTGAAACTTCGCCCAACCAATCTACCCAGTTCCACCAACATATCCTCCAAGTTAGAGCGGGATCCAATCGGTGGATGTGTTGGAAAGGCATCCATAAGCAAAGGTCCACTATGGCACTGGGTGCAACTTCATCCAGCAGTGCCATAGTTGTCGGTCCGATTGGCAAGCGTCAACCTTTGTATCTGCAGTCCGCCCAACGTTGCAGATTGTTTGCTCCAATCGTCCGTCGGTGTGAGGCGTGCGCGCCGTCAATCGAAAGCGCAGACGCTCTGAAGGCAATACATGTAGTCGGGCGTTGTGGATGAGGGCGAGGTTGGCGACGCCGCTCGTGACCTCCAATTGTTTGCTCCAATCGTCCGTGTGACATGTCAGGACGGCGAGAACTGCGGGAATGGGGTTTGCGCCCGTAGATTGCAAGCGCAGACGCTTTGAAGGCAATACATGACCGTGCCAATCGTGGCTAAAGGCGAAGGAGGCGACCCATCGCCGATTGTTTGCTCCAGTCGTCCGCGCGGGCCAGCGGGGATGGCAATACCGCCGTAGGCATCGCTCGAGTCGGCGAACTCCAACCAGGAGACAGTGCAGAAGGCGCAACACCAAGAAGGACTGTTGGCGGTAGCGCAGCGGCGATTGTTTGGTCCAGTCGTCCGCGCGGGCCAGCAAGGGAGCCAGTAGTGCCGCAGGCATTGCTCGAGTCGGCAAACTTCAACCAGGAGACAAGGGCGACCAGAGTATGTGAGGGATAGGGGTTTACTGTGTTGGAGACGATTTGGGGCTTTCAGACTGTTATCAGTGCCAGACCTCACCCTCACCATACATTTTCGCCTCTCTTCGACGATTGCGAAGCAACTACTGGGCCGATTTCTGCGCGCAAGACACCATTCTCTTCTGCGAGTCGCACCCTTTCCATACGTGCAACAATCGCGCCGATCCGCTGAGTTTTGAGCTCACGGCGGTCTTGTTGGCTCCACACTGTCACCACCACATTCGAAACTTCGTGAGGTGTGTGTCCTAGTGTAGAACGACGTGTGTGCGCTAGGAGATCGGGAACGAATCGATGGATGTTGAGGAATGAGGGGGTGACTCAATGCCAAGATGGTGAGCACTAAAAGTGATGTAGAGCGGCAAGTACTGCACCAATAGCCCTGAAACTTCGCCCAACCAATCTACCCAGTTCCACCAACATATCCTCCAAGTTAGAGCGGGATCCAATCGGTGGATGTGTTGGAAAGGCATCCATAAGCAAAGGTCCACTATGGCACTGGGTGCAACTTCATCCAGCAGTGCCATAGTTGTCGGTCCGATTGGCAAGCGTCAACCTTTGTATCTGCAGTCCGCCCAACGTTGCAGATTGTTTGCTCCAATCGTCCGTCGGTGTGAGGCGTGCGCGCCGTCAATCGAAAGCGCAGACGCTCTGAAGGCAATACATGTAGTCGGGCGTTGTGGATGAGGGCGAGGTTGGCGACGCCGCTCGTGACCTCCAATTGTTTGCTCCAATCGTCCGTGTGACATGTCAGGACGGCGAGAACTGCGGGAATGGGGTTTGCGCCCGTAGATTGCAAGCGCAGACGCTTTGAAGGCAATACATGACCGTGCCAATCGTGGCTAAAGGCGAAGGAGGCGACCCATCGCCGATTGTTTGCTCCAGTCGTCCGCGCGGGCCAGCGGGGATGGCAATACCGCCGTAGGCATCGCTCGAGTCGGCGAACTCCAACCAGGAGACAGTGCAGAAGGCGCAACACCAAGAAGGACTGTTGGCGGTAGCGCAGCGGCGATTGTTTGGTCCAGTCGTCCGCGCGGGCCAGCAAGGGAGCCAGTAGTGCCGCAGGCATTGCTCGAGTCGGCAAACTTCAACCAGGAGACAAGGGCGACCAGAGTATGTGAGGGATAGGGGTTTACTGTGTTGGAGACGATTTGGGGCTTTCAGACTGTTATCAGTGCCAGACCTCACCCTCACCATACATTTTCGCCTCTCTTCGACGATTGCGAAGCAACTACTGGGCCGATTTCTGCGCGCAAGACACCATTCTCTTCTGCGAGTCGCACCCTTTCCATACGTGCAACAATCGCGCCGATCCGCTGAGTTTTGAGCTCACGGCGGTCTTGTTGGCTCCACACTGTCACCACCACATTCGAAACTTCGTGAGGTGTGTGTCCTAGTGTAGAACGACGTGTGTGCGCTAGGAGATCGGGAACGAATCGATGGATGTTGAGGAATGAGGGGGTGACTCAATGCCAAGATGGTGAGCACTAAAAGTGATGTAGAGCGGCAAGTACTGCACCAATAGCCCTGAAACTTCGCCCAACCAATCTACCCAGTTCCACCAACATATCCTCCAAGTTAGAGCGGGATCCAATCGGTGGATGTGTTGGAAAGGCATCCATAAGCAAAGGTCCACTATGGCACTGGGTGCAACTTCATCCAGCAGTGCCATAGTTGTCGGTCCGATTGGCAAGCGTCAACCTTTGTATCTGCAGTCCGCCCAACGTTGCAGATTGTTTGCTCCAATCGTCCGTCGGTGTGAGGCGTGCGCGCCGTCAATCGAAAGCGCAGACGCTCTGAAGGCAATACATGTAGTCGGGCATTGTGGATGAGGGCGAGGTTGGCGACGCCGCTCGTGACCTCCAATTGTTTGCTCCAATCGTCCGTGTGACATGTCAGGACGGCGAGAACTGCGGGAATGGGGTTTGCGCCCGTAGATTGCAAGCGCAGACGCTTTGAAGGCAATACATGACCGTGCCAATCGTGGCTAAAGGCGAAGGAGGCGACCCATCGCCGATTGTTTGCTCCAGTCGTCCGCGCGGGCCAGCGGGGATGGCAATACCGCCGTAGGCATCGCTCGAGTCGGCGAACTCCAACCAGGAGACAGTGCAGAAGGCGCAACACCAAGAAGGACTGTTGGCGGTAGCGCAGCGGCGATTGTTTGGTCCAGTCGTCCGCGCGGGCCAGCAAGGGAGCCAGTAGTGCCGCAGGCATTGCTCGAGTCGGCAAACTTCAACCAGGAGACAAGGGCGACCAGAGTATGTGAGGGATAGGGGTTTACTGTGTTGGAGACGATTTGGGGCTTTCAGACTGTTATCAGTGCCAGACCTCACCCTCACCATACATTTTCGCCTCTCTTCGACGATTGCGAAGCAACTACTGGGCCGATTTCTGCGCGCAAGACACCATTCTCTTCTGCGAGTCGCACCCTTTCCATACGTGCAACAATCGCGCCGATCCGCTGAGTTTTGAGCTCACGGCGGTCTTGTTGGCTCCACACTGTCACCACCACATTCGAAACTTCGTGAGGTGTGTGTCCTAGTGTAGAACGACGTGTGTGCGCTAGGAGATCGGGAACGAATCGATGGATGTTGAGGAATGAGGGGGTGACTCAATGCCAAGATGGTGAGCACTAAAAGTGATGTAGAGCGGCAAGTACTGCACCAATAGCCCTGAAACTTCGCCCAACCAATCTACCCAGTTCCACCAACATATCCTCCAAGTTAGAGCGGGATCCAATCGGTGGATGTGTTGGAAAGGCATCCATAAGCAAAGGTCCACTATGGCACTGGGTGCAACTTCATCCAGCAGTGCCATAGTTGTCGGTCCGATTGGCAAGCGTCAACCTTTGTATCTGCAGTCCGCCCAACGTTGCAGATTGTTTGCTCCAATCGTCCGTCGGTGTGAGGCGTGCGCGCCGTCAATCGAAAGCGCAGACGCTCTGAAGGCAATACATGTAGTCGGGCGTTGTGGATGAGGGCGAGGTTGGCGACGCCGCTCGTGACCTCCAATTGTTTGCTCCAATCGTCCGTGTGACATGTCAGGACGGCGAGAACTGCGGGAATGGGGTTTGCGCCCGTAGATTGCAAGCGCAGACGCTTTGAAGGCAATACATGACCGTGCCAATCGTGGCTAAAGGCGAAGGAGGCGACCCATCGCCGATTGTTTGCTCCAGTCGTCCGCGCGGGCCAGCGGGGATGGCAATACCGCCGTAGGCATCGCTCGAGTCGGCGAACTCCAACCAGGAGACAGTGCAGAAGGCGCAACACCAAGAAGGACTGTTGGCGGTAGCGCAGCGGCGATTGTTTGGTCCAGTCGTCCGCGCGGGCCAGCGAGGGAGCCAGTAGTGCCGCAGGCATTGCTCGAGTCGGCAAACTTCAACCAGGAGACAAGGGCGACCAGAGTATGTGAGGGATAGGGGTTTACTGTGTTGGAGACGATTTGGGGCTTTCAGACTGTTATCAGTGCCAGACCTCACCCTCACCATACATTTTCGCCTCTCTTCGACGATTGCGAAGCAACTACTGGGCCGATTTCTGCGCGCAAGACACCATTCTCTTCTGCCAGTCGCACTCTTTCCATACGTGCAAGAATCGCGCCGATCCGCTGAGTTTTGAGCTCACGGCGGTCCTGTTGGTTCGACATCACCATCACCACACCTTCCCCCTTTTGGCCGAAAAGATCGCCCATAACTTGGGATCGATTCGCGCCTTCACAAAATCAAAACCACCCCCATCTGCGTCTGCTTCAGGGCTTTCCTATCGCCCAACTCCCGCCTGAATCGACGCAAAACTCATCAATCGCCGGCAACGTCTTCGGGACAACATTCATGTCATTACCGGGCCACTGCTGTCGAAACCATGAACCATAACTCGGGCTTGATTCAAGCCTTCACAAAACTAAAGGCACCTTCGTCTTCATCTTCTCGGGGGCTTCGCTATCGCCCAATGTTCACTCGAATCGGCGCAAAACTCGTCGATCGCTGGCAACAACTTCGAGACAGCCGGGTTAGCAGCAACATTTGATAGTTCGCCGCCTGTACACCCCATTCGGGCTGCACTTTCAACTGTTGTTGCTCACTCTGGTTCTTCCTTTGACTTGCCCATATCTCTTATCCACGGAGGAGATTTGCTTGCGCATAGCAGAATTGCGCAATCTAAGAAAACACACCCTTTCCATGGTATCTGTGGCCTTTCCTCTTGGACAACAACCAGCTCCGTCTTATGTTGGGGAACATCTGACATATCTTCCCTCATCACAACATTGGTCCACAATGCCGTACTCCCGTTGTCTTTGCACATGCGCAGACGGGACCTTGGCCTCGACGGGGCTCGGCCGTTAAGGGGGGGCAACTGTCACGACGTGACATATCCCTCTTCCCCTTTGGGGCGCATCCCGGGGATTTCCCTGAATCCCGCCGGGATATCTTGCCCTCGGGAAATATCCC
Organism: Trichaptum fuscoviolaceum; assembly: GCA_910574455.1. NCBI lineage: Eukaryota > Fungi > Basidiomycota > Agaricomycetes > Hymenochaetales > Trichaptaceae > Trichaptum > Trichaptum fuscoviolaceum. Next base: position 2,265,242 of record CAJSYZ010000006.1, on the reverse strand, counting down.
GGGGCATTCCCTTCGGGATCTCTCCCTTTCGGGATTTATCCCGGGTTCTTACCTTATGGACTTTCCCGAAGTCCCTTTTCCCTCTTCCTCATGTCTCTATCAGCGACAGCTAGCAGCGACGACAACGACCACTGGGCTGTGCCTCTACTCAATCTCAGCAAGAAAGGTTGGAGGGATAAAGAAGTATATTAGCTACTGCTAACCGGAGGTTAGATCAGATCAAAGCTAGAGTACAACAAAAGCGAAGCTGTCTACTTATATACTGCAGGGTGTGGCTGTGTCGCACTGCCCCGTTACTAAGCTACTATGCCAGAAGGTTCCATGGATTACTAAGTAGCGTCAGTGATGAGTAAAAGAAGATGACTACGCGTGAATGCATAAGTGATGACAAAGAAAAGAAAAGATAAATAAAAAGAAAAGGAAATTGAGTTCATGACATAACCCCCCCCTTTAAGGCGGATGTCCCAGCCGCGAAGAAGGCTCTGTGGGTTCTCGTTTCTCCATGATGTCTAGAAGCTCGACCATACGAGTGCGTGTCACCGTACGAGGAGCACCCGGATGTAAGCGATGGAATTCTTCGACCTCTTCCTGAGCATGTTTAACATTTGCTGCAGGTTCCCAAGTACGCTCCGATACCGGATACCCTTTCCAGTGAACCAAGTACTGTAATTTGCCATAATAGACCCGCGAGTCGAGGATCTTTTCGACTTCCCATTCCTCTATGCCTTTCACAAGATCTGGTGGAGGTGGAGGCTTTCGTCGCTGAGAAGGAAAGACTGGGTCCTTATATGGCGTCAGGAGTACTTCATTGAAAACCGGATGTAGTCGCTTCCAATGGGGTGGAAGTTTCAGACGATACGCTGCTTTGCCAACTTTCTTTTCAATGACAAAGGGTCCATAACGTTTATCGCCTAACTTCTTCATGGGTCGTGTAGAAGATATGTTGACGCCTTCTAACATGACTTTGTCACCCGGTTTATACTCCTGAGATGGTCCGCGTCGTTGGTCATAGTACCGCTTCATGAGTGCCGCTGCCTCCTCAAGAGCCAATCGAGTTTCCTCTCTAACCTGTTGCATCCGATCTGCAAACTGCTTGGCTGACTCATTGGTGGATTCGCGTCGAGGGTTAGTTCCTGTATACGGATGACGTCCATAGTTGACAAAGAATGGTGACTGCTTTGTCGAGGAGTGTTCCCTATTGTTGTATGCGAATTCTGCCAAGGATAGCCATTCTACCCAGTCCGACTGACGATGGTTTATGAAGATGCGCAAGTATTGTTCAACTTCTTGGTTAATGCGCTCTGTCTGTCCGTCGGTTTGAGGATGGAAAGCTGTTGACGAGTTTGCTTCGATGCCCACAAGTTTGTAGAGTTCCTTCATAAACTTGGCTTCGAACTGCGGCCCGCGATCATGGATAAACTTCCGTGGAATACCATGCAATCTGAAGATCTGATCCCGATAAATCTTTGCCATGCCTTCAGCTGTGAGAGATGTATCAATTGGCGTGAGGTGGATCATCTTGCTGAATCGATCGACTGTAACACAGATTGCATTGTGACCTTGCGACTCTGGTAGTTCGCCGATGATATCCACTGATACAATCTCCCATGGGCTAGAAGGGACTTCATTGGGATTTAGAGGTGCATTGGGTTTTGCTCGATGTGGCTTTGTACGCTGACAAGTGTCACAACCTGAAACGTATCGTCGGACATCAAAGTGTACTCCTGGCCACCAGTAGTTCCTAGTGATCAGTTCTACTGTCTTGTACTGTCCTGGATGTCCGTCGATTCGAGAATCATGATGTGCACGTATGATATCTTCTTGAAGTTTCTGGTCTCGCGGAACGTAGATGCGTCCTTGTCGCAGTACTAACCCATCCGGCAATGCCTCCCATTGATCTTCCTTGTTTGCTAAGGCCAAGCGTACGACTCTGTCCATAGAGGATCTCGCTCTCATGATTCGTTTGACAAAATCTTCATCTAAAGATTCGACCAAAACTTCATTGACGAACCATTCTGGTTTGAGCAAAGTGACGTCAACGTTGTCATTCTCCCCCCTCTTATGATCTGCTCGTCTCGAGAGAAGGTCTGCTTTCGTCATCTGAGATCCTGGCTTATGGAACAATTTGAAGTCGTATTCCGCAAGTTCTGTGACCCAACGCGCTTGTCTATAGTTTAACTTTTGGGGCTTTTTGAAATACTGGAGATTAAGATGATCGGTCCAGATTTGGAAAGGTTGTCTAGCACCCAATAAGTATTGTCGCCATTCGTCAATGGAGTCCATAATTGCAAGTAATTCCTTGTCATAAATCTCATAGTTGCGCTCTGTAGCATTGAGTGCACGAGATCGGAATGCAATTGGACGCCATTTTCCATTAATGTACTGGGACAAGATAGCGCCGTTGGCGAAGTTTGAAGAGTCACATTCAATGCAGAATTGATCGTTATCTGTAGGCACCGCTAGAACAGGTTCCTCACAGATACGTTGTTTTAAACGATCAAACGCTTCCTTCTGATCGGTACCCCACTCCCACTCCACCTTCCCTGTCAAGGCATGTAGTGGTTTGGCAACATGACTAAATCCTAAAATGAATCGGCGGTAGTAATTGCAGAACCCTAAGAACTGTTGTAGCTCATGTTTGTTCGTGGGTTCTGGCCAATCTTTAACTGCTGCTACCTTTGCCGGATCCATTCGGACTTCGCCATTACCAATGATGTGGCCTAGATATTCAATGCTCGACTGCGCGAATAAACATTTTTCAGGTTTCAGACAGAGTTTGTTTTCTCGAAGTATTTCCAGGACTTGTCGCACAAGACAATCATGATGCTCTCTCGTCTGTGTGAATATGAGAATATCGTCCAAGTATACTATGACATGTCCGTCATTGATGAGATCTCTGAGTATTTCGTTCATGAAGCCTTGAAATGTCGCCGGTGAATTAGTCAAGCCAAAGAACATTACTGTAGGCTCAAATAGACCACGCCATGTGCGGAATGCAGCCTTCCATTCATCGCCCTCTTTAATCCTAATATTGTTGTATCCCCATCGAACGTCAAGCTTCGTGAAGAACTTTGCCTGTTTTGTCAGATCGATGAGCTCTTGAATGAGTGGCAAAGGGTACTTGTTCTTTATTGTACCCTTATTGAGCTCTCGATAATCCTGAACAGGGCGAAGCTTGCCGTCTTTCTTTTTAATGAAGAAGAAAGGGGATGCCATAGGAGATTTTGAGGGACGAATGCGGCCAGAGCGCAGGTTTTCTTCTAGAAATTCATCTAGTGCCTCACGCTCTTTGAGACTCAATGGATAGACCTTGCAATCGCGGGGTACAAACCCGGGAGTGAGTTCAATTGCATGATCCCAAGGGCGTCGTTCTGGGAGGTGATTGAATTCTTCTTCGCTAAAGACCGTAGGGAATTCTGCAATGAAATCGGCGGCTACTTCTTGTACTACAGCTCGCAACCGATTTCGTCTCTCTCGTGTCTCAGAGACGTACTTTTCCCAGTCAAAGAAGAATATCCGATCGCCCTCTTCCAGAGTCTCAATTTTATCCGCTTCAGGTTCATCTTCCACCGTTCCGAGAGTTGGAATATAGCCACAATCATCAGGGCAACGGGTAAAGGATATTTCTCCCGTTGTCCAATCGATGCTTGGATTGTGACGCTTCAGCCATTCATAGCCGATGAAGAGATCCGTACTCTCAAGATTGGTAACCGCAAGTTCAATTAGCTCTGAGTGATCATGGATTGACATTTTGATCTCTACATATTCCGTAATGGCTCCATTTGTGTTGGGAGTTCCATCCGCGTTATAGACTGGTAGCGGAATAGGTAGTTTCTTGGTAGGAATATGATGAGCTTCTACGAACTCGCGATTAATGCATGAACCGGTGCATCCGCTATCCACTAACGCCTTAACCTTAACCGTTTCCAAATTATCCAACCGATGTAATAATACCGGCAGCGTGAGCTGTGACGTGCCCGTCTTTCTGATAAAGCGTTTATTACCCTTTAAACTTCTTACAGCAGCAAGAGCTTCCTCATGATTGAGACTGTTTATGAGGGGAACCAGCTCTGGTGTGACTTCTGCTTGCCGACAAGAAGGGGTCCATACACGCAATACCGTCAAGGCATCCGCAAGCTTATCCTCCCTAAGACGCTTCACTACCCATGCCGCGGTGTGAGGGATAGGAAGGTCTCTTCGGTTCCGCTTGGGATGTGGGACTTCGACCGTGGGTTTAGGTTTCTCCTCTGGCACCGAGGATTGAGAAGAAATATTAAAAGAAGAAGAGGAAAACAAGCAATTGTTACTATCTACATTGGACGGCGTTGTTTTTTCTTTATAAATATTTTTATTGAGTGGGGATTTAGAACGAGACGATACATTGATAGGAAAATCACAGGAAAATTCTACAAGACATATTTTTGTTGTTTTTGTTTTTTCTTCGTTTTCTTTATGGTTTTGTTGGTTTTCTTCATAATTAACTACCGGGTCATCATAGTAAAAAGAGTCCGAATAAAAGGTGCCAGATTCGAAAAATTCATCCTCAGTGCATACCACGTTCATGCCTGAGGGCTTGTAAAATCCTGCTGTCCGTCGACAGGGGCTTCCGCTGCGTGTTCTTCCGTTAACTGATCCGACTGGTCCCAGTACCCGGCTGCTAACTCCGACTCTGTCCGATGTTCCATAGCGCGGAACTGGTCATTCCAATCAGCACACTCTTCTGGATCCATCTTTTGGATGATCTCACGGATCTTGAGAGTGCGCGATGGACAATTACGTGCAATGTGACCAGGTCGGTTGCAGAGATAACAGAGGTTGTTTCGGCGAGCTCGATCCATCGTGATCTCCATGGGCTGGCCCTGACCTCCAAAGGTGACTCCTGTCTGGTCTCGCTTATCAGTGACAGGTGGAGGTCCTGGTGGAGGTCGGAATTGTGGGGCCACCGGAGGTGGAGCATAAGGGGCACGAGGTGGAGCATGGAGTGGGCGACGAACCATTGGTTGTTGACGAGTCCGCATGACGTCCTGCAGGCGCCGACGTTGATTGTCGAAGCGAAGCGCCGCGGTCTTCCATCCTTCATACGTAATAGGGCATTCACTCATGCTGAGGATGTTTTGTACGATGGAGGAATCTAACGCAATTTCGAGTAGCCGGATCAAAAAGTCGTCATAACCGTCCATATAACCCGCTTTGCGCCGGTGTACGTCAAACTGCGCAAAGAACTCTTCCGCTTTCGCACCGCTTTGCTTTAGCTTCAGCAACGCGGTCTGTGCATGCATCGCCTCATTGGGATCGCCGAAAGTAGTCTTCAGGGACTCGAGAAACGTGTTCCAAGTGTCATTAATTGTCAATGTGCCCGCCACTGTCTTTGAATCCACATAGTTCTGTGCCCACTCTCCAGCTAATCCGCCGCGCATAAGACTGAGCACAAACAGGATTTTCTGAGAGGATAGATGATAGGCGTCTCCATGAGCACTAAGAAAGACATGAACAGTGCGGATAAAATCTTTGTAGTTGGTGCCATCAAACGGTTCCGGTTTGACAGCAAGATTTTTGGTGACGTGTGACGGAGTGGAACGTTGTTGCAGTACTCGGACATCCTCTCGAAGCTGATTCTCTCGTATAGCGGCTTCCAATATCTCTGTCTCCCGAGTTTGGATAGTACCTCTCAACTCAAGGATCGCATTCTCGAGTGCTAGAATCCGATCGGTGTTACTCATTCTGGTGGCGGCTGAGGAATTCTAGGAGGAGTGAGGTGTAACAGGATTTGGAAGATGTAGAGCTCAATATAGAGGTGGATAGCAGGGCGACAGTCGATGAGAGGGATACGGCACTGGAACACGAGTTCGTTCAGGAAGAACAGGCGCAGTATGAGCGCCAGGATGAAATCTGTAAAAAATAAAATCGATAACAGACGTTGCCCGTATCCGGCTACAGATTAACAATGCCTGTCGTTAAAGGACTAGATACAAGCACACTCAGTATCTGTTGGTCCGTCTGGACTTCGCAAGACACCGCTGGTCAGACAGTCTTTCGACTCCGCAGGCGGCATTGATTGAGAGAGGTGTACTAGTCAACCGGCGAACTAAGGCCAGGGGTGACACTTCACAATCAATAGAAGTTTCCAGATATCCACCAGTGTCTGCTATGCAGGATCAAAACAACGACAGCAGAGGTTGTAGCGAGGATAGGAGTCTGTTTAGAAACGACCCGAGGAGAGGAAATCTGTAAATGGGTGGGGAATAATGGTTACGGGATGGAATGAGGAATGGGGAACGGAGTGATGAATAGATGTGTGTTGAGTAGAGACAAAGGGCAGAGAAGGGTAGCTTTGATCTTATATCAGCGACAGCTAGCAGCGACGACAACGACCACTGGGCTGTGCCTCTACTCAATCTCAGCAAGAAAGGTTGGAGGGATAAAGAAGTATATTAGCTACTGCTAACCGGAGGTTAGATCAGATCAAAGCTAGAGTACAACAAAAGCGAAGCTGTCTACTTATATACTGCAGGGTGTGGCTGTGTCGCACTGCCCCGTTACTAAGCTACTATGCCAGAAGGTTCCATGGATTACTAAGTAGCGTCAGTGATGAGTAAAAGAAGATGACTACGCGTGAATGCATAAGTGATGACAAAGAAAAGAAAAGATAAATAAAAAGAAAAGGAAATTGAGTTCATGACAGTCTCCCTCATGTTCCCTCACCTGTTTTCCTCATTCCTCCTTCATTACTCCGATTTTCCAATGTTCTACACATGTCCTGTCACTCCTTTGTTATTCCTTTCCATTTCCTGTATTAGTCTTACATGTGTGAGGCCTCATTGCCTACCGCATTGCCCGCATCCCCGATTTTCCCACGCTTTCGGAATCCCGGTATCTCTGTCCTTTCCCTATATAAACCCATAGCATTTGTACATAGATACCTTGACTCGAATATCATAAGTCTTTGGGCCTAGCTAGTGGCCAGGCTTTCGAGATCCACCATGCCTTCGTCTTGTCTCCAAATCTAGCTTGCTTGTTGTCTAGTGCTCTAGACTATCTTTTGTGTTTGACCCGGACGTCTCGAGCCTTGCGCGGGAGCACCCCGAAGTCCCCTCGTCGTCGGTCACCTTTGTCGGATGCCGGAAGCCCCGGATCCTGGTTATACTCGCCTCTCGTCTCTCGTCTCTGTTCTCTTTGCTTCGCTCTTAGATTCGATCTCGCAGGACATCATGTCTCGATAGGCATGATCTCATTTGTTTACGATAGACAAGACACCACAAGGCATGCATCGGGTCCAAGCCTGACAAAAACTTGCGATTGGCTGGGAGCGTGAGAATCTGCTTACTTTCTGCAAAACTGGATTAAAGTTCACGACGACACATCCCTCCCTCAGCTACGCTTTGTGTCGGGGATCGGGTGGTTGGTAGGGAGATAAATATAACGACTGGATTTACTCAATCAGGAAGTAGTACAGTCACCTGAGATCCATCCGTATTAGGAGGCATGCCCAAATACAGAGGCATGTCCATGTGAGGATAGACTCAAACCAGTCGTGAATTTATCGGGTGGTTGGTAGGGAGATAAATATAACGACTGGATTTACTCAATCAGGAAGTAGTACAGTCACCTGAGATCCATCCGTATTAGGAGGCATGTCCAAATACAGAGGCATGTCCATGTGAGGAATAGACTCGGGATTTTCCCGAAACCCGTGAAAGTAAACTAAATGAAGTATGAAAGTCCAACCTCGTTCCCAGGGGCCGTCAGAGCCGGCTTCCATAACTAGCTTACCGTCGGAATATCCTGATTAGTGTTTGTAACAAACAAGACATAACTTAACGAGAATGGAAAGCCGTCTCTGAAGGGGCCGTCAGAGCCGGCTTCCATAACTAGCTTACCGTCGGAATATCCTGATTAGTGTTTGTAACAAACAAGACATAACTTAACGAGAATGGAAAGCTGTCTCTGACGGTCCCTGGCAAAAGATCAAACGTAAGCAGGTCCGCCCAACGCGCGGCAAACACAAAAAAACATCCCGCTCGCAACACGGGTAATTACGAAGGGCGGGAAGCGTGAGAATTTGCTGCTCTTGTTTAGGTAGATGCATATAACATGCCCACATAATACACCATCTAATACATAACATCTCCCTGATACCTCTGCAGCGAGTTTACACAGGGTTACCAAAAGTGACGGTCACCCCTCAAAAACATGTTTTTGTACATTATCTTATTGTCAACACATTCTTTGCACTTGAGAAAATTTGGCAAGCATGTGAATGCTGGTAACTATGTCTATGCAAAGTTTCGAGATATTCTGTGATGCCAATCTTGTTCAATGAGATATCTTCAAATTAAAGATTTAGCCTAAATTCACACTATTTCCAACATTTTAGAGAGGCTGGAGATACAACCAATGCCCCAACAGACGTGAAACTTTTTTAGCGTGAACTAATAGATAGTGGCATGCATGCATGATTTTACAAGATTTTTAAGGCCACTTGTTGTGAGGTAGGAGGCCAATGTCTGATTTTTACGAAAATTAATACTGAAATCTGGTCAAAATGACATTGTTTTGCATATATGCGGCATAAACTACCAACTAGCATCACAAAAATAATCGTAAAATCAGACAAGGTATCTTTGATCTCAACGATAAAGTGTGCAAATTTCTGGAAGGAATGAAAAACAAAAATCTGTTGTAAATTGAGGATAATGGTCTAGATTTTGTCTAATTTAAGCATTTTACAAGAACTTTGTTATCATCTTTTTTCTTCTTTGACAGAAGCTATCAACCTCATGTTTCTCATACATGATGCTACAGTATGGTGTATTGTATGGAAATATTTTTGAGCATTAACAGCAATTTAATGTAGAGAAAAATGCAAAACATTCGATTTACGGGGGTGACCATCACTTTTGGTAACCCTGTGTAAGTCAATTTAACTGATATATGTGCATATGCTGAAGGTAGAAAACGCTATAAAGGAAAAATGACATAACATTACTTCTGATTTATATAGACAGTAATATGTACTCTTCTAATCTGCTAATAATATTATTAACAAGCCTGCAATGCTTAAAAAAGCTGGTACATCTGAATCTCTACTACAAGCTCTCAACTATATACTACAACTAGTCTTCACAATGAGTTGAGGGGATTAAAATGCATGAAGCTGAAGCCATTGAGTTCTCATGTGCCAGTTAAAGACTGTACATATCCCACACTTCCCGCCCTTCGGAATTACCCGTGTTGCGAGCGGGATGTTTTTTTGTGTTTGCCGCGCGTTGGGCGGACCTGCTTACGTTTGATCTTTTGCCAGGGGCCGTCAGAGACAGCTTTCCATTCTCGTTAAGTTATGTCTTGTTTGTTACAAACACTAATTAGGATATTCCGACGGTAAGCTAGTTATGGAAGCCGGCTCTGACGGTCCCTGGGAACGAGGTTGATGAAAGTCACACGCGATTTGCGCCGCGACGCGCGCTTATACGCGCCTCTTTCCCTACATTGTACCACGACGTCGTATTTATGTCGTAGTTTTTATGCAGTGTTCTACACCGCTGAAGCGCCCATTAGGGGAGCGTAATCAAAATATAACATCCACACCTTTTACTCCAGGTGAACGTAATGCGAAACGAGTGTATCCGCAAATAAAAAGGCGAAAATGCGAAAACGAAGCTTGCGCAACTCCGAACAGCTCGAGCGCATTGTCACAATTCGAAACTCCTTCGAAAGCGAGTGAAACATATTACAATGTGTTTGAGTTATCAGACTCTCCGCACCCGAGCGTCGACCCAGGCTTTGAACGAGTTCCAGAGCCTTCAATGTCCGCAAGCCCGGTTCAAAAAGATGTGTCCGGGCCTCGGAAGCTGCCGGCAACCCGGCGAAAACTGCCACCACTAAGCTTATTACTCAGGCACACTGTTACCTATAGGTCACAATGAGGTGACTGGCCTCCCTCTGATTGAGTACTACCAGTCGCTTCATTTATCCACCTCCCAACCTCAAAGATAAATTGCGACTGGCTACGAGTCTAGCAGTTCAGCAAAGATCATTATTATTTTTACAGAGTTACTGAAGAAATTACTGGGAGATATCCGGAGACAAATTTCAGATTCATATATGCAGCTACAAGAGCTTAAGATTATCTTTTCTATTTTAACAGGCATTTTAGTAATGTAAAAGCTTACGAAGTCAACATCTTCCTCAGATCTCATTAGATACTGCGGCAATGACTCTGATTTTTGTTTGGGAGGACAATAAGTACTATAGCCTTATACTAAATGAGCTAGTATTGGTGCCGTTGGCAGAAATTATTGGTGTTTAAAGGAGGGAGTATAGTTAATGACTGTAAATAATAATTACAACTATGCGGGAGGACTCGGAGCCGGTGTCGATCAAGTGGTTTTTCTTCTGAACGCCGGTGTTATCATCTTCCTTGTCACCTTCAGCAGCTATTGAAGAATGAGTTCGACATTGCTTCCAGAGCAGCTGGCCGTCAGACTGGTGCATATAGGATGGAACAGATGCCGTTGATGTTTCTGGCGGCCAGTGCTGATGTTCTGATTCTTGCCCGAATCGAGCTGGCCTGCCGACGAGGTTTGTATTCGAGCGATGGGAGCGGATCTCGGTGGATCAGGAATCAAGATATGCTTATCCGAATGAAGTGGGAGGAGACGGGCGGTTGAGGTGTGGTTTGGGTGCTATGGATTTGAAACGGACTGTCAACGATAGCGTCGCTGCAGCTGCGTATTTACGAGGAGAGCGCCGAGGTGCCGAGCAGCGAAGGATTTTCATCCGTTGTACGGCGAGCAAGGCCGTGGCTGCAGAGCGGAATAGATAAGAGTTGTCTAACAGGCACAACAGACGCTGCAGATCCAGAAGTAACGTCACTTCAAATTCTGCTCTTATAACTACTGCACCTCCCCTCCTGCGCCCTCAGCAATGGCCACGACTCTGCCCCGTCCCCACTCCGCCGACTTCTCCAGCCTCGGCCTGTCTCCAGCACTCTCGCCAGCACGCGCCAGGCCAAAGTCGCAGACATTCCGCTCGTCGCCGCTCGCCGGCCCTGCGCTGTCGCTCACTGAGCTCGCCACGGAGAAGGGGAAGGGGAAGGGCAGCACGACACCCCCACGCGTCACCGTCACGCTCGCGGAGCTGGGTGCAGTGCGCACGACCAAGGGCAGCGTTGCCTTCCCGCACAAACACCCCGAGGCGCGGCGCCACTCGTCCGTGTCGTTTGCGTCCAGTATGTGTCTACTAAGCTTCCTGCGCCAGTCTAGCTCACCAGTCCCAAAACAGCGTCCTCCCTCCGCCCGCCCCGCGTGCCCTTCGCGAGCGAGTCGGCCGCGAGCCAGCCGAGGACCAGGCCGCAGTCGATACTCGCGCCCGAGCAGCACTGGCTCACCGTCGGCCAGGCACCTGTCTTTTCGCGTTCCTCGCTCTATACCCAGAACATCGTTATGCCTGTCCGTGCCCCTCGTTCTCGCAGGTCGACCTCTTCGTCGTCGTCTACGCAAATCGGGACTACTTCGGGAGACGATTCCTCTTCGTCTACATCTGCCTCGTCAGGCACACCAAGTCGCCAGTCGAGCAGCACTAGTCTGAGCTCGAGTGTCCGGAGCGGGAAGACACCGGGTAGCGGGAGCAGCGATGCACTTTCCTTCACGCCGCGCAGACGGGAGAAGAGTGCTGAGGGCGTTGAAGCTGAAGTAAAACCAAATCCCGCCTTTCCTACTGCAGCTTCCCCCGAGGACGTCGACACGCCCGGTCCCGTTCGCAGAAGGACACTGAGTCAGCGCCTCACCATCCTCGTTCGCAGCAAGTCGCTCACGCGTTCAAAGAGCGTGAAGAGCACTAAGAGCGTGCCAGAACCACAACAAGCGCAGGCCGACGCGACAGTGCCTGCACCCTTCGAGTTCCTTAAACACGACCCCGCTGCTCTCCAGCACGCTCCGCCCCCACCGCCCTCCCCGCCCGCTGCACACACCTCCTCTGACCCGCCATCGCCGCCGCCGTCGCCGCCTCGGTCACCTTCGCTCAGGAAGCGCCTCAGCCTCAAGTTGACGCGGTCCAGCACGCTCACACCCGCTATCCGCGTCCACGAACCGTGCGCACAGGACGCTGTATCGTCGAATTCGAAGCGGCCGACCGACGATGCGCCGGTACAGCCGAGGTCACGGTCGCGACGGCGCACGGTGCTGGGCATCTCGCGCAGCTTCATGTCCGACCTCCATCTCCTCCCCGCGTCGGCGACGAAGACGCGCGACGGCCCAAGTGTCCCTGACGTCGCTGTCCACGCGCAAGCCGTTCCCACCGCTCCTCCTCCACCAGAGGCGGCGGCGGTCGCTGCCTCACCAAAAGAACCAACTCTCACTCTCAAGAAATCCTCGCGCTCGTTCTCGCTCCGCATCCCAGGTAAACTTCGACGACCTCCCAAGAAGCCTAGCGCGAATGTGTCTTAGAACTATCTATATCACTCTCTCGTCAGTTAGATTTACAGTAGTTCCCTTGTTGTAAGATCACTTTCGGTCCACAGACGTTTTGTAGACCTCATCGTCACGCTCTTTTTCTCTCTTTTACTGGCAACAGGTTCTGTCGTTTAGACCGCCGGCGACCCCCGGACGAATTACTTCTCATGCACGCTCACTCGCTCGCTTGCCCGTCCCCGTCTGAATCCCTCTAGCACTCTTTATCCCTGCCTCTTTCTATGTATCTTGAACACTTTGCAGTTGTGATAACAAGGCCTGACTTCTCTACAAAATAAACTCTTGATACTGAGCTACAAGAATCTCTTAGCACCATGCTTCTATTGTTGGGTGTGCCCTAGTTGATCATTGGTGCAGCGTCATATGGCACTGATGTATTAACCATTGAGGTTTGCTCTACCCACACTGTTCATCTATGCAACTATTACGGTCAGCAGGTGCCAGAGAGGGTAGCACCCAATCCTCGATACCCAGGTGAGCTGTTCCTGTTTAGTCTCACCCTGGCAATCACCGCTTCCCTAATGATTGCTGGTGACTTCAATAGTGGGCATTGTTCCTGGTCCAATCTGCCATGCTCCCGCGCAGAGTTGAACAAGGCTCAACTCCTTGACAACTTCTTCAGAGAGCATGGGCATGAACCAGCCCATCCCCCAGACATGGACACACGTCCGGGCACAAATGGGCCCCACTGTCCCATTGACATGATATGTGCAGCACCCAATGTTCCTCCTGAGCAGGTGATGGACACTGTCGGAATCCCCCAGGACCCCAACATGTCTAAGGCAATCCCGAACAGAATCCCGTATACTGAAACCCAAGATCGCGACCTTGAGTAAGCCAACACAACAGCGGTCAAGGATTGCTGTCCTGCAATCCTGCCTGGTCACAAACCCTGTCCTGCGCTCATCCTGCCACAGTGCCCTAGCTAACCCCTTCAACATCCCATGCCTCTCAACCTGCCCTTGTTTGTCTCTAGCCTGCCCTGCTAAGAATCCCGCCACACCGCAAACACTGTTCAAGTGTCACCTCTGACAATCTGTCAGGCCCGGACCCAAGCCTTCCTAAGGGCAGTTGCTGTTGAGATCCCGGGCTCCTTTTCCTATTTTTCATACTTTCCTGCCAAGGATCCTGACATGAGCAGGCAATCCCGCAGGGAGTTTTATTTTATTTTTTTAAAATTATTCATGCAGCATTGCTAAGTACATGACCTATCTACAATGGAGGCGCCCGTCATCGAGGTAAACTACGAAACTGGGTGGGAGGTGCCCACCACTGAAGGTGGCGGCTAAGTGGGCGCACCGCCTATTAAAGAAAGGGAAAGGAAGAGGAGAGATTGGTTTACATATCACCGTGCCCATGTCAAGGTGCAGGTGAACCTACACTACAAGCACAGACGAAGTTTAGAAAAGAGGGCACGTCCGGGCACAGTACCTGGGCGTTAACCTGGGTAGAGCACCATTCTATCTGGGATCGCTGGTGCCTCATACATAAGAAAGAAAGTAAGTTGCATCAGAGATCAAGAGGAGGGTCTGAAACGTGACCGTTAAAATCATAAAGATCCGGGTCCGTGTCCTGAGTGCGTGGTCCAAGGGCGCGCCGTACGTACACACGAAGGGTTGTCAGGTCCATGTCCTGGTCGGTTGGGAGGCCATCTAGCTCCATCATCGCAAATGCAAGGCGGATGGCAGCTGAGGTGCGCTGAGTGGGGCGGTCAAGATGCTTAGTGAACTTAAGCCACTTGCGAATCACGTCGATAAGAGGTTCATCTGCCCACTCTGTGTGGTGGGCTGGGAGTGGGGTGCCTTTAGGCCAGACCTTTCCAATCCAAGGGCGGAAAGTCATCCTTCTTGACCTCTAACCACTACCTTCCCGATTTGGTCGAGCCCCCCCGCTCCCATCGGTTAGGCATGGCAGACAGCCACACATCTAAGAAACCATCTATCCCTGCCAAACCTGGGCGGTCGTCAGCGTCTGCTGCTGCTGCCGCCACTGGCCAGCCCCCCTCCGTCACCGTCGTTGCCCCGGCAACGGCATCGACCTCCACCCCCGTCCCCTCGGCTCTGGGTTCGCCTGTACAGCTCAGACAAAGGGAACTCGATGTACTACCACCCTCCTCACCACCCCCACCTAGCTCTGATGCTGGTATGCCGTTGGCCTTCCCGGCAACACCGCGCGCGGGTGAGAAGCGTACGGCCTCCGTCCTGTCCCCACTACCGGGGCGCCCTGCTCCCCCCACTGATTCCGTTCCGGAACATGAGATGGCACTAATACATGGCATGTACCATCTCTGGGACACCCTCTCTGACCAGCTCACGGCCAACTTCGCTGACCTGAGCAAGACCCCCCACGAGCGAATGATGTTGAACGCCAGCACACTAGGTGGACTGTATGCAGCAACCTACACAATGTTGTCGACACTTGTGGATGGAAAGGATGCTAATCCCAATGTCAAAGAGTATGCTGACCTTGCGGCAGCTGCCTTCCAACAACACCACGCTGAAACCGGCGTCCCACTACCACCACCCTTTGTACCTCCCCCCACTCCTGATGACAACCCAGCATCCAGCAAGAGCATGACTACTATGAACAAGGCTCTTGCACAGCTGATCAAGGAAGTCCGCGTTGTGCAGAAGCAGAATGCAGGCATCAGTAAGTTGAACAGCGATGTTGGTACCCTCTCCAGACAGGTGCAGACTCTACTCGACCGGCCTCCACCTCGCCCCCCTCGCATCAACCCGCCGCCACCCCCCCAGGTAGCTCCGGCCCCAGTCCCACTCACCTACGCTCAGGTGGCAGCTACTACTGCCCCAGCACCCCCGGTTACTACCACCCCAGCCCCCCAGGCCAAGGGCAGGACCACTCCCAAGAAGGCGCCCTCCTCAGGACGTGCCTCACCCCCACCACCCAAGATGTATGCCAAGGAGCCGACCTTGGTGTTTACAGCTAGCCCCTACATCCCAGCAGCCAAGCGCAAGTCTGGTGCCGCCCTTACAACTGCGGTGCGTAATTTCTTTGCTGAGCTGCCCACCACAAAGCGCCTGCTGGTGCGGTCTGCGGTTTTCAACACTAAAGGCCGCATTGTATGCACGTTCACTAACCGTCCAGGCTCTACTGAGGGCATGGTGGTCGAAAGCGCTCTTGATAGCCATGCGGGTGCCCTGTGTGCTCACTTGGCTCCCATTTGCTACACGGGTACCATGCAAGTGCCGCCGGTACTCACTGCAACCCGGGTCCGTCCGCGGTCCACCCTCAGGATTTCCATGGTCCCTACTAGGGACACTACTCTTTCTAAGGGTCAGTGGACGACGTACACTCAGGAGGATCTGCTGGCCGAGTTCCACAGCAATCCCATTCTTAGCGACCTCCAGTACATTGTCCCCCCCCATTATACAGCACAATCGGATGCACTCAAGAAAGAGAATCTTGAGATTTGCCCGGTTATATTCACCTTTTCAGACAAGGAGAAAGGAGAAATACGCGAGAAGCTCCTCAAAAAGCCGACTGTGTGGCTCTTCGGAATCCGACTCCGCCTATCCATCCCACCAATGCGCCCAGGCTTCTCTCAGTGTGACAGATGCCAGGTGCTTGGCCATTCCAGCAGGGGCTGTTACGTCTCAACTTACGGTCTCGTATAGTTGGGGAACGCAACGTTAAGTTGCTCAGTGATAGCGGAGCTAGGGCTCGACACTAGGTGTTGTATGGACAAAGGCCTACGATGTAGAGTAGAGAGAAACAGGTGTATAGCAGAGACTAGAGACGGGGGGTTTGACAAAGGAGATCGAACTTAGAGTTCAATCATGCTAAGTACAGGGGTTTATATACTGTAGCTGCGGAGCAAGGGTACATCGGAAGATGAGTAAGAAGAGAACAATAAGAAAGTAGACGATAGGCTACTAATAATAATGTGAGAGCGGTGGGCAGAGGGTTAGGGCAAAGGGTACATGTGTAACATCGGGATTGGCTGAGGGTTGAGGGTTACATCGGAGGATGACTGAGCAGAACAAGAATAGAAACAAATAGGGCAAAGGGTTCGGAGTAATGGGGGCCGCTGACATAGTAAGAAAACGTAACATTACCCCGTTCTTAAATTGAAACGTAGTGGAAATCAGTAAAGAAAATGGCCGTTATAGGGACAAATTAAGTCCAATAGACAATAAGGAAAAACATGCCATATAAGCGAAGTTAACGCCAATAGGGTATCCGGGTTAGCAACAGGTACTTTAGTTGCTTGCAGGTGGGTTTCTCTTTGTTACACGTTGTTGAGCAATTCGGTTGGATGCGCATTCATCGTCATGACCATCATGTTGTCCACATGAGGGACATATGTACTTGGGGCAGCCAATGATAGTGTGTCCAGGTGCACGTATGTTGCAGTATGAACATGTATAAAATTCGCAGGTGGATGCGGCCAAGTTGTAGTGGTGGTCGACAGCAGAGTGTTGTGTGCATTCCTTGGGGTCCAAGGACATAGACGTAAAAGGATTGTTGTCGACTTTTGGGCTGTATGTGGGTGAAGGTGGGGCTGTGTTGACACGATACTCTTGGTCTTCTTGTAACTGTATTGGCGATTGCAGACGAATGGGTTCGGACAGGCGATTGATGAGTTCTTTGCGTTCTGGGACTTGAGTGCCGACGGAGTGAAGGGGTGGGTGAGGTACTTGGTCAGCAAGGTCTTTAGTGAGGTCGATGATGTCGTCATCAGTGGTGAGGTCGATGACCAATGGGGCAAATAACTCTTGAGGCGCTGTTTCAAGGAGTTCCGTGAGGGCAAATTGTCGCATGTCTTGGAATGACTCTTGAGTCCGTCGCAGGAGATGGAGAGCTCCTTCGATAATGGCAATGGAGGGGTCGAGAATCTCTTGGTTTCGGGTAACAATGTCATAACATTGGGTCCAGTTGGCAAGAAGAGGAGTGTCATCATATGTTGATTGACTTAGGCGTTGGTGGAAGGTGCGAGTTGAGAATAATTCTAGGATTCGACGGGATTGCAAGGGGTTGTGGTTGTCAAGACGTAAGGCTGGTGGTTGGAGAGATGATGTGTATGAACAAAATAAGGGGTTGTGACGAGATGGGTTGCGTTGGGAACGGGCGGGTGGCATGACTTAGAGGGAATGAGTCGGACAGTCGTAGTGACAACAACTGCAGGTGCAATAAGGGTCAGAGCGGCGAGGTTCAAAGTGGCTGAAGTGATGACGATGTCGGACAATGGGTTGAGTGATTGTGAGTGGGGGTTGAACACGAGCAGATTTGTTGAAATAGTCAATGAGTCGGTGGGCGTAATCAGGGTTGTTAAAGAAGGTGTGGATGAGAAATACCGAGATTGTTGGGATGTGGAGTCCAAGTCCGGTGGGGGGTTTGAAGTACTTGTACTCCCAGTCTGGGTCGTAGTGGTCTTTGGACCAAGCTCCGGAATATACAGGTCGGACAGCGTCCAGGTAATGGGGGCGAGTTGGAATCGAGGTAGTCGGTAATGCGACAGTATGGGGTTCAGGTGTGGGTGGCTGTTTGTTCGATGGGAAGAGCGTGTAGTCGTTTATGATGTTAGATGAGTGGGGATATGAGAAGTGAACGAGTTTTTTGGATGGGGGCATTCAAGTGAGATGATGGAGTCTTTTATAGGCTTTGAGGATGGTCTGTGCGTTCCGAAGATGTGACTCAGGTTCCCATGAGTTTCCAGAAGTGGGGTAACCTTTCCATTTTATAAGATATTGTCGCCTGGTGCCATTCCCATGGTGGGCTCGGATGGCTTCTACTTTGAATTGTTCTTGTCCTTCGATTAGATCAGGTGGGGGGTTACTGTGGGGTGGTCCATATGCTTCCGTCTCAGTGTATCTCACGAGAAGCACGGCGTGGAATACTGGGTGTATCTTCCATTTGGTCCGTGAGAGATCCAATTCATAGACGAGTGGAGATAAGACTTTCTTGATCTTGAAGGGACCATCGCGTTTTTCCTTGAACTTTTGTGATAAACCGGGAATTCGAAGGTTCTTTGAGTCTAGCCAAACTTTGTCTCCTTTGTTGAATGGTTTGAAGTTTCGGAAGGTGCGTTCTTTCATTACCATAGCAGCGACTGAATGAGCTGCTAAGGCTTCTGATCGATGTACTGTGAGGTTGGCAAGTCATTGTGATACGGATGGGACGTTTGATTTCGGATATTTCAGGGGTAGTGGAATGGGGTCGTATCCCATGAGAAGTGAGAAAGGGGTTCTCTTGGTGACAGCGTGGGCACGGTTGTTATGGGCGAATTCAATGTTGGGAATGTGTCTAGACCAGTTCTCAGGTTCCGCAGTACAATAGATCCGGAGGTATACTTCGATCTCTTCATTGGTCCGTTCGGCTTGTCCATCGGTTTGAGGGTGGTAAGCGGTGGACATAGACGACTTGATTCCTATGATCTTGCAGAGTTCTTGGAATGCTTTAGAAGCAAATTGGGGTCCCCTGTCGGATATAATGCGTATCGGAAGTCCAAATCATTGATATACATTGTCGAAGTATAGTTGTGCCGTTTCAATTGCGTCTACTGTCTTCTCGCATGGAATGAGGACAATAGCTTTGGAGCAATCGTGATCAATGACTAATAGAAGTGTGTCATAGCCATGTGACATTGGTAAATCGGTGATGAAGTCCATATTGACGTGGGAGAAGGGAAATGAGTGTTTGTCAGCGGCGATAGGCATTAGTGGTGGAGCGGTCGGATGGTGATTGACTTTCATTTGTTGACATAGTGCGCATCCATGGACATAGTCGGATACAAACTTCTGCATCCTGGGCCAGTAGTACGTCCTTCGGACCTGTTCCAGGGTGTTAAATATGCCAGGGTGCGCTCGAACTGGTATATCATGGTGAAGTCAGAGAATAGTGCGCTTTAATTCGAGGTTGTCCGGGATATAGATGCGATTCTTGAAGTAAAGGATGCCGTCATCGTCAAAAAACCAGTCTTTGAGGGCGGTTCGGGCAGGTGGTAGTTTCTTCTTTAGCTGGGCAATGGTGTTGGTGAGGAATTCATCTTTCTTCATCGATTCTTTGATGGATTTTGTGAGGCTATCTGTGTCTGGGAGGTCATCATCGGATTCGTAGTCTTCTTCTTCGTCTTCAGAATTTCCTTGATCCTTCTGTTCCTGAAGAGTGGAAATGAATAGGTCCTTCGGAAGCATAATCGATGATTCATTGAGATTCTCCCCCTGTTTAACATGGTCCGCCCGACGGGATAGAAGATCGGATTGAATCATTTGTTTGCCGGGGATATGTGTGATATGAAGGTCAAATTGTGATAGCAACAGATGCCATTGTGCTTGACGGGGTGAGAGTCGTCGAGCCTCTCGCCAGTAGGTAAGGTTGCGATGATCACACCAAAGTGTTACAGGGTGTGGGGATCCAAGGAGATAGTGTTTCCAAGTGATGAGGGCACGGATAATTGCCAATAGTTCGCGATCGTAGATCTCGTAGTTCCGTTCAGCGGAGTTCAGTGATTGCGAAATATAACCGATTGGCTTGAGAACACCGTTATCATCATGTTGTCGAAGGACTGCTCCGGTTGCAACTTTGGAAGCGTCAGTTTCGAGGAAGAAGGGATTGTGCGGGTTGGGCATAAGAAGTAACGGATGTTGAGTGAACGCGGCCTTGAGATCATCAAATGATTTTTGTTCTACTTCAGTCCATTTGAAAGGTTGATCTTTGCGTTTGAGGTTGTCCAAGGGTTTGGTGATTTCAGCGTAGTGTGGAATAAAACGGCGGTAGAAGTTGGTGAATCCAGTGAATGAACGGATATCTTTGACGTTAGTCGGAGTTGGCCATTTAGTGATTCCTTCGATTTTTGTTGGGTCGGTTTGGATGTGATTAGGTGTAATAATGAGTCCAAGATAGGGTAGTTTCTGCGTATGGAAGAAGCATTTGGTGGGCTTGAAGTAGAGGTCGTTCTTTTCAAGGATAGTGAAGGCACGTCGTGCTCGAGAAATGAGTTTGGGTAAGGTTGGGGCATGTATGAGGATGTCGTCCATGTAAACCAAGAGATGATTTAGAAGGATTTCTTCGCCAAGAATATCATTCATAAAGTGTTGAAAGGTGGCAGGTGAGTTGCATAGGCCAAAAAACATAACTGTTGGTTCGAAAAGTCCTCGTTGAGTGGTAAATGCGGCTTTCCATTGATCTCCATCCTTGACGCGGATATTATTGTATCCCCATCGGATATCTAGGGCGATGAAGTAGTGAGATCCATGTAACTTGTCTAATAGATCCTGGACAAGTGGTAATGGGTACGCATTTTTGATGGTTCCATTGTTGAGGTAACGGTAATCTTGATCGGGTCGTAAGGTACCGTCTTTCTTGTCAACGAAGAAGAGAGGGGATGCCATAGGTGACTTCGAAGGTCTGATATATCCATTCTTGAGGTTCTCATCGATGAAGGCATCGAGAGCAGCTTGTTGCGGAAGTGAGAGTGGATAAGGTGAATGTCGTTTAGGAATGAAGTCGGGTTTGAGATCAATTGCATGGTCATATGGGCGACTTGGAGGAAAGCAATGTGCTTTTTCTTCGTCAAAAAGGGATAGGAATTGGTGGTATTGATGGGGTACCAAGGCAGTAAGTGGTTTAGCGGGTTGGAGTCCTTTTCGAGCTTGTTGCGCAAGTTGTGTTGAGATATTAACGCGATTGAGCTGTATTGATCCAGTTTCCCAGTCGATTTTGGGTTGATATTTCTTGAACCATGGTAGTCCGAAAATGAAGTTCTCTTTTCCAAGGGTGGTAACATAGAATCACATAGCATAGTGGGCATTTCCAAGTTTGACACGAAGGGGGGCATAAGATGTGATGTGTCCGGCATTGTTGAATGTTCCGTCAACATTGCGTGGTCGAAGTGATTGTCGCAGTTTGATAGTTTTGATCTGGAGATTGTCTACAAGTGTTTTGTCAATGAATAGACCTTCTGCTCCGGTATTGAGTAGGGCGGTGGCTTTGTGGGTTTTCTGGTTATATAGGAACATGATTGGGATTCGTAAGGCATGATTGTCGTTAATTGAATTGATGAGCAGCCTGATGTTCAACGAGAGAGAGGGCTGCGGGAGCTCTTCGTTGTTCAAAAATTTCCTTCTTCAACTCGATCGAAGACTTGGTTGACTGCATCATCATCAAGGCCAATAAGGAGTTGTTGAATCTGTGCGGCGCGATCTTCGGCTGAGAGTTCGCCTTGATCTTGGTCTTTGTTCTCGGGTTCAGAGTATTCATTTTGATCATCTGCTGAAGTCAATTGGCGCATATTTTTGGACCTTGGTGTACGTGAGTTGGGCCATCGAGTTTTTGAGGTACGTTTGGGATGAGGTTTGGGACATTTGGCAGTGCGATGTCCGGGTTGATGACAATTGAAGCAAAGGTTCTCCTTCATATGACGTTGGAATTCTTCTGTTGAAAGTCGTGATATAAAGAAGCTGTAGATGGCTAGGTCAACCAACTCTTCTATATCATCGTTGTCATTGGAAGGCATTGATTCATTTGTGTCGTTTGTGTCATTTGCAATGGCTCAAATTTGACGATTGTATTGTCGCATAGGTTGTCGTTTGAAGCGGTTCTCTCCAGAATAGGATTGGTGGGGTTGGGATTCCATTGAACAAGCTATCTTGTAATTGGTGTCCAGTCGAGTGGCAAGCAAAAACCAATCTTCCATGTTGGTCGGTTGTGGACTACATGCAAGTAGTTTCATTCGAAGATTGTCATTGAGTCCCATCCAGAATGCATTGCGTTGGGAAAGGTATTCTGTGATGCGAGCTTGCATGATGAGTGTTTTGAATTTGAGAATGTAGTCTTCAATAGATCCTCGCTGTTTGAGCTTGGCAAGTTCCATGGTAGCCTTGATTGTGAGTTCGGATGTGATGAAAGTACGGTGGAATTCTGCAAGGAATTCTTCAAATGTGTCAGTTTCAAAACGTCCGCTGGCCATGTATTGCATTGCGAATGGTCGGGATCCGCAAAGACTGCAATGGGCAAGCACAAATTCGATGCATAGCTCATCTGTGTCATAGATATGTCGGTTGGCTCGTAGATGGATTTGGACTTGGAGTAAAAAGCTATCAGCATCTTCTTGGGTTCCATCGAAAGGTTGAATTTTAGCCATGGTTATGGGTCGATCATGTGCAGGTCCATCTCCTTGGTTGTTATTGTCTGCTGCTCCTCCACCTCCAGCTCCTCCGCCTCCTCCACCTCCAGCTCCTCCGCCTCCTCCTCCTCCTTCATCGTCTCCTCCTCCGCCTCCGTTGTTGTTCGGGTTTCCTCCGGGTGGTCCTCCTCCTCCTCCTCCTTCATCTCCTGCGGGTGGTTCACCAAATCCCCATCCTCTCCATGCAGGATTTTGTCGGCCTCCTCTGCCTCCTCTGCCTCCTCTGCCTCAACCTTGGAGGTGTCTTAAGTGGAAAAAGGTACTGATACTTTCTTCTCCAAGTGGGGGTCGGAACATTGAGCGGGTAGTTTCCGTGACAGTTTGGGTAGCCATAGTACTAATGGATAAGGGTTCGATGTGAGGGCGGGTGTAAGAGAGATATGGTTTCGGTGGGATAGGGGGAAGTATGGATGCTTGATGTGAGGGAGTAGGAGTTTCTGGAGCAATGAAGCTGCCTGATTGAGAGGATCGTCTGGAGGATTGTCTGAAGAGGGTTTGATCAAGAGATCCGTGAGTGGGCGAGTTTGAACGAAATCGATGGGAGTTGCTGGGTTGAGGGTCGGAAGTGGAAGTTGGTTGGGGTTCTTGTGGTGGTTGTGGTAGTAGATCGGGGTGTCGGCGGTAGTACTCTTCTCTAAGCTCTTTCCAATTTGGAGTGTGACCTTCGTATATTTCTTGTAGTTCTGGGCCGAGTGTATGAGCTACTACCCAAGAATCAGCAGTTGGGTTGTAGATCCAAGGGGTTTCGGTAGGTTCTCCGTTGGCGTCAGGAAGATGGAAGTATTGTGTTTCTTCGTTGAAGATAAGAGTGGTTGGGAACGGTGGTAGTGGGGGTTGGATGTGTTTGAACTCTCCTGCTAGATTTCGATGAGCAAGGTCTTCCCAGTTGGGGGTATGAGTGATGAAGATTTGTCGAGCTTCTTCAGCAGAGTTGGCTTCGATTGGGGTCCACCTTTGTAGTAGTTGATTGTATGACCACGATCGATAAGTTTTGTTACCAATCCTATAGTAGAAGAAGTTCTTTTCGGTGTTAAAGAAGAGTCGATTGTGTGGTGGTGGAGCGTCTGGATATTGAGGAACAGTAGTCTGTGTAGGTGTTGGTTCTTCAGTGGTTTTCGAAGTGGTTTCTTTGTTGGTTTTGCCTGTTGTAGTAGATGAGGCTGTGTTTCGAGCCGTCTGTTTGCCTTTGTTCGCCGCTAACGATCGCTGGCGACTTCAATCGCCGGCATCGTTCCTGGTCAGAGTTGCCATGTTCCAATGCCGAGTCAAACAGGGGGCAACCCTTGGATGACTTCTTCCGAGAGCATGGACATGAGCCTGCCCATCACCCAGATGTGGACACTTGTCCGGGTAAAGATGGGCCGCGTTGTCCGATCGATATGGTCTGGACTGCGCCCAATATCCCACCAGAGCAGGTGATGGACACATTCACCAGCTCCCACTCCGCTCTCTCAGATCACACCCTACTCACATGGGAGGTGCCAGTTGGACCATTTGTCCACCTTCCACGGCCCCCCAGACTGTCTAATGATGACAGAGAGGCATGGTGTGCCACTGCCTTTCCCTTGCTGCATGAGGCGTTCGCGCTTCCTGCGTCAGACAAGGCTGAACTAGATGCTAAAGCCAAAGCCATTCAATCTGCAATGGTGGTGGCGATGGAATCAATGACTAAACCCAGAAAGCGCTCCAAGACAGAGGTCCCATGGTGGTCCCCTGAGTGCTCATCCTCACTTGCGGCAATTAAGGACGCCCCTACCGCCCGTTTGCGCGCCGCTGCTAAACGCGCCTTCAAAGCCACCACCAGAGCAGCGCGTCGCGTGTTCTATGCAGAACAGGTCAAAGACGCCAATTCCACCAATATCTGGAGCTGGGCCAAGCGCGGCCTCGGTATCCGCCCTACTCCTGTGCCTTCGCTGAGGAAACCAGACGGCACCTTCACCACCACTGAGCAGGAGAAAGCTGAGTTGTTTCATTCTACCTACTTTCCTCCTCCCCCTCCACTTCCAGCAGCGGGCTTACGCCCGCTGCCCCCACCTTCTGCAGCGGCGCCTCCAATACTCATGAAAGAGCTTATGGACGCCCTGGCCGGCACCTCCAACTTGTCTGCTCCTGGCCCCTCGGGCGTTGGATACCGTCCCCTCAAATGGGTGATTGGATCCTTCGCTAAGGAGGTGCTATCTTTGTTCAACGACTGTCTGCGCTTGGGCCACCACCCAGCGTGCTGGCGGATAACAAAGGTAGTAATGCTCAGGAAGCCAAACAAGAAGGACCAATTTTCTCCTCGGTCCTACAGACCGATTACTCTTGAGGAGACCTTAGGGAAACTCCTTGAGAAGATCATTGCTAACCGTCTCCAGTTTCTGGCTAACACCCAGAACTGGCTTCCCCCAAACCAGTATGGCGGTCGTCAAGGGCACTCTGTCTATGACGCCGCCCAATGCCTTTTACAGATTGTGGAGAAAGCCCAGTCAGAAGACAAAGTGTGTTCTGTCCTAGCGGTGGACATACAAGGCTTCTTTGACTCGGTCCATCCACAACACCTCCACCACCGGCTCTTGGAGTTAGGCTGTTCACCAGACATGGCGGACTGGTGCCTTTCTTTCATGACCGGGCGGGAGGCTGCTATCTCTTTTGATGGCACCACACTCCCTAGCATCCGTAAACTGGACTTTGGGACGCCTCAGGGCTCCCCAGTCTCACCCATTCTCTCCACTCTTTTTGCAGCTATTGCGATTCAGCGGTTCCACCACCCTGACTGCGAGCTCCTGGCATACGTCGACGACCACATGATTGCCATCACTGGCACATCAGTCACCGCCAACTGCAGGAACTTAGTAGGCGCTTACCACCACCTCAACTCGAACTTCAACGACATCAATCTCAACATCGAGACCGCGAAGACCGAGCTCCTCCATTTCCACCCCCCTGGGCGTCGCCAAAGATATCGCGGCTGGGACTCCCGGGGCGTCCAACTCGACGAGGACACTCTCATTAAGCCCTCCATCCCACTTCGGTGGTTGGGGATCTGGTGGGATCCGGCCTTGTCTTTCAAACCCCATGTTGAGCGCATGCGCTCCAAGGGCCTCTCCACACTCGCTGCCATTCGCCTGCTCGCCAACACAGAGCAAGGCATGTCCGCCCTCAACCTTCGCCAGCTCTACTCAGCCTGCGTCAGAACAGTCCTCGCATGGGCTGCGCCGGTTTGGTACACTGGCACCCGCCAGAAGACCCTTGTGGCTCGTCTACAGGGCGTCCAAAACACCGCTTGCAGGTGGATCCTTGGTGTTTACCGAGGCGCTTCACCGCTAAGCACCAATTACCTTTGCTCTATGCCTCCGTTTCAGTTTTATTTCAATTATCTTAAAACTAATCATGCTCTTTGCCTTTGGCGCACTCCTCATTCTGTAGGTAGACGTGCTATTCCTGCAGCACAAAAACCACGCCTGTACTCTTCTTCGCTTGCCGACCGTGTCCCGATTGCCCAACAGGTCCCTGCGTACACACACTCTCCCTGGGAGGATCCACTTGCCTTTGCTGGAGGACGCCTCAAATTTGCCATCCCTGCCGGTCCCGTTGACACTGACACTTGCCAGGCGTTTGTCGCATCTGCCAACTCTCTGTGCACCACCACCTCCGTCCAGATCTTCACAGACGGCTCCAGACTCGAGCACAAGTCTGGCTCAGCAATTGTTGCTATGCGCGGTCACCATCGCTTGGGCTTCAGACACTGCGCTTCCCCCAAAATCGCCACTGCCACTGACGCTGAGATCTTCTCCCTTGCGTCTGCTCCAGCTTGGGCCGCCTCTCACTTCGGCCACCACCTCCTGGAAGTGGAGTCCATTGTCTTCATGTCAGACTCGCTAACCGCCCTTCGCCTTGTCCGTGACTGGCCCTCAGCACCTGGCGCCCACCTACTACTTGCTTGGAAAGCAGGCATCACCAACCTGCTGGACATTCACCCCAACCTCAAAATCGAGTTTCACTGGTGCCCGGGTCACTCAGGCAACCCAGGAAACGAATGGGCTGATGAAGAGGCAAAGAAAGCCACAGAACTGCCACCCTCATCCTCCCTTCCTTCGATATCCGCCCTCCGCGAGCAGAACACCCTCAATGCACAGAAGCAATGGGAGGCTCACCTCGCCCATGCCACTGCCTCCACTGCCGACAAGTACTTGGCAATCACAGGCCCACCAAAACGTCGTCCGCGCGCACTCATGGAGATGTCGGACACCTACCCCCGCGCTGAGATTTCAGCAGTTGCTCAAGTCCTCTGCTGCGCTGGCCCCTTCGGGGCGTACTGGATGCGCATGAGCCCAGAATATAGGCGCAGAAACGGCCTGATCACCTACTGTCGTTGGCACAATCACCCCCCTTGGCCTGCCCAGACCGCCGCCCACATACTTGGTGGTTGCGAGACTTTCCGCCCTTGGATTGGTAAGGTCTGGCCCAAAGGCACCCCACTCCCAGCCCACCACACAGAGTGGGCAGACGAACCCCTTATCGACGTGATTCGCAAGTGGCTTAAGTTCACTAGGCATCTCGATCGCCCCACTCAGCGCACCTCAGCTGCCATCCGCCTTGCATTTGCGATGATGGAGCTAGATGGCCTCCCAACCGACCAGGGCATGGACCTGACGACCCTTCGTGTGTACGTACGGCGCGCCCTTGGACCACGCACTCAGGACACGGACCCGGATCTTTATGATTTTAACGGTCACGTTTCAGACCCTCCTCTTGATCTTTGATGCAACTTACTTCACTTTATGTATGAGGCACCAGCGATCCCAGACAGAACGGTGCTTTACCCAGGTTAACGCCCAGGTACTGTGCCCGGACGCGCCCTCTTTTCTAAACTTCGTCTGTGCTTGTAGTGTAGGTTCACCTGCGCCTTGACATGGGCGTGGTGATATGTAAACCAATCTCTCCTCTTCCTTTTCCCTTCTTTAATAGGCGGTGCGCCCACTTAGCCGCCACCTTCGGTGGCGGGCACCTCCCGCCCAGTTTCGTAGTTTACCTCGATGACGGGCGCCTCCGTTGTAGATAGGTCATGTACTTAGCTATGCTGCAGGAATAATAAAGCCAAAAAAAAAAAAAAAAAAAAAAGTCGTGGTGAAGGTGCCGTCTGGTTTCCTCAGCGAAGGCACAGGAGTAGGGCGGATACCGAGGCCGCGCTTGGCCCAGCTCCAGATGTTGGTGGAATTGGCGTCTTTGACCTGTTCTGCATAGAACACGCGACGCGCTGCTCTGGTGGTGGCTTTGAAGGCGCGTTTAGCAGCGGCGCGCAAACGGGCGGTAGGGGCGTCCTTAATTGCCGCAAGTGAGGATGAGCACTCAGGGGACCACCAGGGGACCTCTGTCTTGGAGCGCTTTCTGGGTTTAGTCATTGATTCCATCGCCGCCACCATTGCAGATTGAATGGCTTTGGCTTTGGCATCTAGTTCAGCCTTGTCTGACGCAGGAAGTGCGAACGCCTCATGCAGCAAGGGGAAGGCAGTAGCACACCACGCCTCTCTGTCGTCATTTGACAGTCTGGGGGGCCGTGGAAGGTGGACGAACGGTCCAACTGGCACCTCCCATGTGAGTAGGGTGTGGTCTGAGAGAGCGGAGTGGGAGCTGGTGAATGTGTCCATCACCTGCTCTGGTGGGATATTGGGCGCAGTCCAGACCATATCGATCGGACAACGTGGCCCATCTTTACCCGGACGAGTGTCCACATCTGGGTGATGGGCAGGCTCATGTCCATGCTCTCGGAAGAAGTCATCCAAGGGTTGCCCCCTGTTTGACTCGGCGTTGGAACATGGCAACTCTGACCAGGAACGATGCCGGCGATTGAAGTCGCCAGCAATCGTTAGGGAAGCGGCTATTGCCGGGGTGAGATTGAAGAGAAACGACTCACCTGGGTAAGTGGGGGTTGGGGCGGTGCGCTCTGGAGCCTGCTGACCGTAGTAATTGCAGAGGCGGACAGTATGGGTAGAGCGAACCTCAATAGTCAGGACATCAGTGCCATGTGACGCTGCACCGACGATAGACCATGAATGTGTTGGGAGGGACTGTGAAACGTAAGTAACCACTTGCGGACGGGTGGCCGGTGGGAGGCAGGGGACGTAACCTGGAATAGGGGGGACATTGAAGACGTCATCTCCATCTGGGTTAGTCAATGAGGGTTGGGTACCGATCTTGTACCAGGGCGGTTCCTGGATAAGCAATAGGTGTGGGGGGCAGGGGTTGTCAGCAAGAAGAGGAAAAAGAGAATGAATGGCTGCTAATGAGTGGGCAGCATTCCACTGAAGGACACGGAGTGTGTCAATCATTCTCCTTGCTCCATAGTGTCATCGGGCGAATCAGAGTCTGAATCGGACTCATCATCGTTTGGTGAAGGGGCATACTTACGCCTCTGAGGGCACTTCACAGAGGTGGCTCTATGGAGCCGTACCAACTAATAATCTTATAGATCCGCGATAATTATCGCAACCCGTTTCTAAAGTTATCGCGGTAACGGGACCATAGCTTTTTTGGCCTGTGCGGCAGCTTAATGCCGGGGTGCCGCCTCACGGCACCTCACGGCATGCATCCCGCGTCAGGGACCAGGCTGAATTCGGTAATACAGCCCGGTTTGTATCCCTGGCGCGTTTGCGTTGCAATAATTTCGCTACCGGGGCCTAGCCCCTCGTAATTTGATATAAATTAGCTTCTATCTAGTGCTATAGGTAAATCTATTTTATTTGCAATATGACGTAGCCGTTATTTTACAATTAATGTTGCGTTACTGCGCGAAAGTAAGCGCCGGCGCTTACTATGGCGTCGTGCGCGCGCGTCGTCTGTCCTTGTCCTTTTCTCCCACTTTCACGACGACTACGTCGTTTGCCTCTTCTTAACTCTGGCTTTTCTCATATGTCGTTCTACAACTTGTGTGCTGGATGGATGCCAATGCAAATTTGGTGGTGCGAAGGAGCAGGAAAGCCGAAAATGTGGCAGGTGCGTCAGACTGGATCCTGCACTTCTTGCCGTTAAAAGCTGACCATTACACTCAGTAGCTTCGAGCGAGCGAGCGATGCGAACCTTCGCCTTCATCTTCATATCCACAATGCAAACGATACCACAGGACACAGTGCATCCCCGTCGATCCTCCGCTCTCCCAAATCTGAGAACAGTGGCAGCAACAATTCCAAGCAACACAATTTCTCTTAGAAGTCGCCACAAACACAGCAATCGCAACAATCGCAGCACCGACAGCGACAATCACCACCGTCTCCGCACTATTGATTGAACAAGCCTGTTCAATAGTCGTACCAGGACGATCGCGATCTCGAGCAAGAGTTGGACGACTCGGATTTCAAACAGCGTGCGGCCCGACCTACTCCCCATCCACATCTCGTACATGCTCACAGCTTCCCCTCGGCATCTCCTTTTCAGCAAGAGCAACAGCACGCGCAAGCACTCGTCTGTATGTGGCCGTTATTTTATACCGTACGAGTTCCTGGTTCAAACCACCTCTTCGGTGGTAGTGGGCGCTGGACGATGACCACCGGTCTTGATGCCGATATCGAACGTGCTGATAGATCACAGTGAGTAGTCCAATAAGATAATATGCATTGGTAATGCGATGATAGTACTGCAGCATTGGGGAAGAGCCTTCGCAACTGCGCGCAATCTTCGTGGCAGCGGCTTTGCGAAGGACAATCTTAGTACGTTTGTGCTCTCTTTTTTGTACTTAAATCTTGTATAATATTACTTTATTTTGATCTATAATATATATACATTTGAACCATAAAAAAACTGCGTGCAAGGAGTGAATGATGTGCTTTTTAGACGATGTCGAAGGTGCCCTTCGACACGTCCGTGTCCTCGAAGTTGCGTCCGGCGATTCCCGGAGCATTCATCCGAGGCATCGCCGGACACACTTTTCTCTCAAAATTAAAACACTCTTTCGTACACGCTCCAGGCACATTATGCTACGCAAAATAGATGATTTGACAGTAAATTATCATATTTATTATAGTAGCATTCATGTACTTTGCTGTTGTGTAATTAGCACAACAATGCTAAAAAGTGCTGTTCTAATAGTATTTATTCATTTGTATATCTTTGAGTGCATATGAGACTTCCATATTTTGTACAAAAGATCTAGTCTACATTATATAGAAGTCTAAAAAAGAATTTTGTTAGTAGATAGAGTGGAAGTGGTTGAACTCGAAAGTGGTGCTCCGAATGCATAACTTCGAGTGAAACTTGTACACATGTGTTCGACTCTTGGACTGATTTATGTACTTCACAACTGTTTTCTTTGTAACTTCCAATCCAACGCCTGAATTTGTTTCTTTAGAGCCTCTAGTATTGCTATGTAGCATATCTGTAATTTTTAATTGTCATTAATATAGTGAAACTAGCTGCAAATGTTGAAATTTGACCCAAAAGTGCACAAAATGTCTAATTTTAGGGATTATTTCATTTTTATAGCCTCTTAGAAAGCACCTTTAGATCTGAAGATTTTATGGGAGCGTTTTCAGTGTATATATAGCACGACTGTAAATTACTATAGTGATCCAAGAAATGTAAGGAATAGGAAAAATGAAAGGAAGTGAACAAATATGCATGAATCATGCATTTCTATTGTAGTCTTTACATTTTACCCTCTGTATCACACTCTGTAGCCTCACTTATTTTTGTGTACATATATTAGCATATAATAAAGCTAATCAAGTACCGTGCCTGAATTTACTATGTCTATATTAAATTCAAACAGTATGTTATTGATATGTTTGAAGTAAAAAAAAATCAGAGACATACCATATATAGTAAATTCACGCGATTCTCAGGGTCGTGGCGCGCTATCTGCACGCATCACGAACATCGTCTTTCTCTCCTTCTTCTCTGTTCTTCAAGCTCTCAGAGCTATGGACGACGGGCAAGAAGGCGTTTGCTTCGCGCAAACGCCGTCTTGCTTCAGCTTCCGCAGCCTCTCGCCTCTCGGGCGCGAGCTGTATGCTCGCAAGCGCAGCTTTCGAGTTCTCGACTCCTACAACCTCCGCAACTCTTTGAACGACGAAAAGCTCAAGGACAAGTTTGAGCCCGATGGGAAGCTCAAGCGAGACTGCCGTCAATGAGACGATCTCATGGCTCGATGCCTCGGAGGAACCATCGAATCAGGAGTACAAGGAGAAGCAGAAGGAGCTTGAGAGTGTCGCGAACCGCCTGCAAACTCTCTACTCCGGTTCGGGCGGTGCATTCCCTGGCGGTGCGGCCTTCCATTTAGCTTCAAGTCGTCTTCGCAAAGATAAGTAGCTCATCAGATTTGACTGACAGTGGCTCGCTTTTCATTGCAGTTGCACCAGAGTCCACTGAGCCGTGCGTGATAGACGCTTGCGAGCTCACATCTTCACCCCGTTTCGAGCAACCATCCGCCTTCTTTCCGCGCTCTTTGTGCGCTTTTCTGCATACATTGGTGCCCACTCAACAGCGACGAAGACCACGGCGGTGCCGGTCCATGGCTGCCGATTCTGGGTACCGACCATATACCCCGCACTCGAATCACCGAGCTAAGTCAGCATATTCTCAAGCAGATCTCCGCAAGCAGCCCGCCTTCCTCAACCAGCAAGGTCAAGCTGGACATCTTTGCCGAGGACGAGGTGGTCACCGATTCCAGACCGGTCACCCGCAGTGACAAACAGCAGCAGCAGCAGCGCGCTTGGGAGCGAGAAGCCAGGGCCCGCGTGCCGCGCTTTTCCTCTCTTGCGGTGCACTGGGCTGGCCAGGGGATAACTGGCCCCGACGTGCCACGCACGGGCTGCCACCGGGGGTGGCGGGAATGGCGCGCTATTCCCCGCCGCGTGCGCGCGCGCGCAAGGCCGCCACGCGCACCGCCCTAGCGCGTGCTTTTTTTGTATTTAAAGTATGTATCTGAAATGGTAGATAGTGCCTGGACCGTAGTCCAGGCACTATAAATTACAATATAATCTATATTTCAAATGAGTACGGGGCCCTGCTGTCCTGCCGGGCGAAGCCCTGACAAGGCTGCGTCGGCACGCGCGGCCCAGACAGAGCTGAAAGTCAGAACGAGCTGCCGAAGGCCTGCCGAAGTTATCGCGGTAACTTCAGAAACGGGTTGCGATAATTATCGCATATCTTTAAGATTATTAGTTGGTACTGGTGCTCTATGGGGGCCCTGACAGTTAGCGCAGAGACGGGGATGGGAGCATGGAGTGCCAGCTGGAACAGCTTCCTGAGCGCAGGTTGGGCACTTCAAGCGGTGATATTTAGTGGCATGCGGACCGGCGCAATACGCACATGTGATGGGGGCCTTGCAGCCCCTGCTGGAATGACCAAGCGCCTGGCATCTGTCGCACTGAGAGAAGCCTGGGCGCATTGGTGGGATGGATAGGCGGAGTCGGATTCCGAAGAGCCACACGGTCGGCTTTTTGTCAGGAATCCGCCTCAGGTTATTTTATTTCTTTTATTTTTCTTTTAGTTTCTTTTACGATCATACTCCGAGTCGGATCCCCGACATGTCCGGTCCGAAACCGGACTTTCTTTGACTCCGATTCTCTTCCTTTTTGCGTAGATTACTTGCCTGTATGTTTGCAGGCCGCTAGGACAAGCACCCTGCAAACAATTCTCCTTTCTTTCTTTCTTCCGCCACTCCGACTCGAACCTCCGCTCTACCGATGCGGGACCCCGACTAGAGCGGGACCCCGAACTCCGACTTACGTCAGCGGTACAGGTCGGACTTAGTCGGATCAGGGTCCAGTGGCTTGGTACTGTATAGTTCTTGCCTTTGTTCATCAAAACCGCGGATCCCCCTGCGAAGCACTCCACTTTTGGCCTCTTGTAAAGTGCTTCTCAGGTGATGTGTTTATCTTTAGCTCTGATGTGTAGAATAGCTTAATTGACTTGTAAAGTGCTTCTCAGAGTGAGAACCACCGCTCATAGCGTCCGATCGTCGTCCGTGTCCGATTCAGGGTCTCGAAAGCGAAGGAACCACTCTAGGTCATAACATTAGGCCAAAAGTTTGTTCTTTCGACGCCCTGCAATTGCACCGACCGATTTTTGATCCCTCTGAATGGGAAGATTCGGACAAGAAGACTCCGACGAAGATATGACCGACCCGATCAACCCCGCGCAAGCAGCGCCCGCGCCAGGCGCTGCTCCGACTCCGACTCCGGGCGCTGTTCCCGCCCAGACCGCACCACCGCCCCAGCAGGGCGGAGACCTCCCCCCAGACGTCCTCCAGGCTATCAATGATGCCACCCGACCTCTCCAGTCACACCTGCAGGAGGTGACCGCCGAAAACCAGCGCCTCCACGACTTCATGAACCTGTTTGTCCGAAATTCTCAGGAAGGCGCGACCCGCACTCCCAAGGGTCCGAAGGTCGGTGCCCCGCCCGCGTTCTATGGGCGTACTCCGAAAGATAAGGAGACAGAGAGTATCAGCTTTGAGGAGTGGTCGCAGAAGGTCCGACTTTATGTCCGGATGCGCCCCCAGGAGTTTGTAGGCAGTCCGACGATGGCCTGTCTATGGGCTGCTTCGCTACTCCGCGGGCCCGCTGAACAGTGGGCTCGTCCGCACACAACTGCCGCCCTCAAGGGCACCGAAGTCCCCGCTCTCATGACCGACTTGGACCTCTTCCTGGAGTCCCTCCAGTCCGCGTTCGGACGTCCGAACATCAAGCGCCACGCCGGACAGGAGCTTATGAAACTGCGCCAGGGCAAGGACACGGTGTCGGAGTATGCGGCGAAGTTTCGCGCATTGCTGGTGGAGTCGGAGGTGGACTGGGGGATGGATGGGAAGATGCTGGTGTTCGAGACCGGACTCAGCAGCCAGTTCCGCTACGATCTGGCGAGCAAGGAGATCCCGGAGACGAAGAGCTTCGACCATTGGGTCCGACTTCTTTGCGAATATGATGAGGACTTGCGTGCACGTCGGACCGGCTTCAAGCAGAACCACTGGAGTCCGAACTGGGGCTCCCGCTCGCAGACACACCACTCCGCTTCACGCGGACCTACGCGGGACCCCGACGCGATGGACATCGATCGCTTGAGCACTGAGGAGATGATGCGCCGCGGACTTTGCTTCCAGTGCGGTGAGCATGGACATCTGGCTCGAGACTGTCCGCAGCGGAGCAAGAGATCCAATGTCCGATCGAAGGTGGCTTCACAGACCGCCGCCTCGTCGTCCACCGCTCCGCCCGCCGCCGCTTCCAAGACACCGACTGCGACCCTCGAGGAAGTCCGCGGCG
This sequence comes from Trichaptum fuscoviolaceum, assembly GCA_910574455.1. Taxonomy (NCBI): domain Eukaryota; kingdom Fungi; phylum Basidiomycota; class Agaricomycetes; order Hymenochaetales; family Trichaptaceae; genus Trichaptum; species Trichaptum fuscoviolaceum. Next base: position 2,230,398 of record CAJSYZ010000006.1, on the reverse strand, counting down.
AGACTCCGACCGTGAATGCCGCTCGCACTCCGACCGTTGACGAAATCGCCAAAGCGGTCGCAGCTGCTCTCAAGAGTCAGGGTTTTTGAGTGGGTCTAGGCGCGCGGTCGTTCTGCCGAAGACCCCGAACCGATTTTCGCTGTTAGATGATGATGTATCCGATCCCTCTGTGTACAATCGTACTTCGCTAATACACAAGAGTTTGCGTCGATTCATCCATGTCCCAGTGAGAATAAGTGACGGCCGAAAGATTTTGAGCATGAGAGCGCTGCTAGACTGCGGTGCATTTTCAGTGATCATCAACCAGAAGTTGGTGCGGAAGTTCGGACTACGTACTTGTCCTCTCGACCGACCGATCAAGGTGTACAACGCCGACGATTCGCTGAACCAGAGTGGTCCGATTACAGACCAAGTCCGACTTACTCTGGAGATCGGTGGACACAAAGAAGAAGTCAATGCCACAGTGGCAAACATCGGAGACTATCCATTGATCATTGGGATAGATTGGCTACACCACCATAACCCGGAGATTGATTGGAACGACGAGACCATCAGCTTTACGCGATGTCCGAATGAATGCCGCCCCGTCGAAGCGGCAAGAGTCGTAGAAGCCGGACAACCGCTACCCCGCGCCGTTCGCAAGTTGCGGGCTGCACGATGCAAGAACAGTCGACAGATGCGACCGCGACCGCAGCCCCATGCGAGAGTCTGCGTTGCGGAAGTCGGTGATGATTCAGATGAGTCGGACAGTGAGTCTGACGACCTTGCGAAGATTCCCCCCGGATTTCGGTACTCCGAAAAGTACATGGACATCTACCATGACGCGGAGCAGTTCTATGTGGCGGACGATCCGGACTTTGTGCATAAAGTTGCGGCCTCGTATACCTGGTCGCAAGCGATTGCGGAGAAGTCGGCAGTGAAGGAGGGTGACAAGTCCTTCGAGGAGATGGTCCCCCTGCAGTACCGCGAGTTTGCGAAGGTGTTTTCGAAGTCAGAGGCCGAACGGTTGCCCGAGAGGAAGCCGTTTGACCATGCGATCGACCTGGAGCCCGGAAAGACCCCTTCGTACAGCAAGATCTATCCTATGGCACCGGCGGAGCGGGCAGCGTTGAAGGAGTTCATTGAGGAGAACCTTCGAAAGGGTTACATCCGACCGTCGAAGTCCCCCCCCGCTGCTCCAGTCTTCTTCATCAAAAAGAAGGACGGATCGCTTCGGATGGTCGTTGACTACCGAAAACTCAATGAAATCACCGTCAAAAATCGGTACCCACTTCCCCTGACCACGGAACTCATCGATTCCTTGAAGAAGGCCCGTGTCTTCACCAAGCTTGACTTGCGGGCCGGATACAACAATATCCGCATCAAGGAAGGCGACGAGTGGAAGGCCGCTTTTCGGACTCAGGAGGGCCACTTCGAACCGACCGTTATGACTTTCGGACTTACGAACGCACCCGCTACGTTTCAGCGGATGATGAACGAGCTCTTCAAGGATATGCTGGATGTTATTGTCATTATCTACCTCGATGACATCTGCATTTTTTCGGAGAACGAGTCGGAGCACGAGGAACACGTTAAGGAGGTACTCCGATGTTTGGAGAAGTATGACCTGTTCTGTAAGCCCGAAAAGTGCGAGTTCCACAAGGACTCCATCGAGTACTTGGGTATGATCATTGGCTCTGGAATCATCCTTCTTGACCTCTAACCACTACCTTCCCGATTTGGTCGAGCCCCCCCGCTCCCATCGGTTAGGCATGGCAGACAGCCACACATCTAAGAAACCGTCTATCACGGCCAAACCTGGTCGGTCGTCAGCGTCTGCTGCTGCCGCCGCCACTGGCCAACCCCCCTCCGTCACCGTTGTTGCCCCGGCAACGACATCGACCGCCACCCCCGTCCCCTCGGCTCTGGGCTCGCCTGTACAGCTCAGACAAAGGGAACTCGATGTACTACCACCCTCCTCACCACTCCCACCTAGCTCTGATGCTGATATGCCGTTGGCCTTCCCGGCAACACCGCGCGCGGGTGAGAAGCGTACGGCCTCCGTCCTGTCCCCACTACCGGGGCGCCCTGCTCCCCCCACTGATTCCATTCCGGAACATGAGATGGCACTAATACATGGCATGTACCATCTCTGGGACACCCTCTCTGACAAGCTCACGGCCAACTTCGCTGACCTGAGCAAGACCCCCCACGAGCGAATGATGTTGAACGCCAGCACACTAGGTGGACTGTATGCAGCAACCTACACAATGCTGTCGACACTTGTGGATGGGAAGGATGCTAACCCCAATGTCAAAGAGTATGCTGACCTTGCGGCAGCTGCCTTCCAACAACACCACGCCGAAACCGGCGTCCCACTCCCCCCACCATTTGTACTCCCCTCCACCCCAGACGACGAACCAGCATCTAGCAAGAGCATGGCCACTATGAACAAGGCTCTTGGACAGCTGATCAAGGAAGTCCGCGTTGTGCAGAAGCAGAATGCAGGCATCACTAAGTTGAACAGCGATGTTGGTACCCTCTCCAGACAGGTGCAGACTCTACTCGACCGGCCTCCACCTCGCCCCCCTCGCATCAACCCGCCGCCACCCCCCCAGGTAGCTCCGGCCCCAGTACCACTCACCTACGCTCAGGTGGCAGCGGCCGCTGCCCCAGCACCCCCTGCCACTACCACCCCAGCCTCCAAGGCCACGGGCAGGACCACTCCCAAGAAGGCGCCCTCCTCAGGACGTTCCACACCCCCGCCACCCAAGATGTATGCCAAGGAGCCGACCTTGGTGTTTACAGCTAATCCCTACATCCCAGCAGCTAAGCGCAAGTCTGGTGCCGCCCTTACAACTGCGGTGCGTAATTTCTTTGCTGAGCTGCCCACCACAAAGCGTCTGCTGGTACGGTCTGCGGTTTTCAACACTAAAGGCCGTATCGTATGCACGTTCACTAACCGTCCAGGCTCTACTGAGGGCATGGCGGTCGAAAGCGCTCTTGATAGCCATGCGGGTGCCCTGTGTGCTCACTTGGCTCCCATTTGCTACACGGGTACCATGCAAGTGCCACCGGTACTCACTGCAACCCGGGTCCGTCCGCGGTCCACCCTTAGGATTTCCATGGTCCCTACTAGGGACACTACTCTTCCCAAGGGTCAGCGGACGACGTACACTCAGGAGGATCTGCTGGCCGAGTTCCACAGCAATCCCATCCTTAGCGACCTCCAGTACATTGTCCCCCCCCATTACACAGCACAATCGGATGCACTCGAGAAAGAGAAACTCGAGATTTGCCCGGTTATATTCACCTTCGCAGACAAGGAGAAAGGAGAACTACGCGAGAAGCTCCTCAAAAAGCTGACCGTGTGGCTCTTCGGAATCCGACTCCGCCTATCCATCCCACCAATGCGCCCAGGCTTCTCTCAGTGCGACAGATGCCAGGCGCTTGGTCATTCCAGCAGGGGCTGCAAGGCCCCCATCACATGTGCGTATTGCGCCGGCCCGCATGCCACTAAATATCACCGCTCGAAGTGCCCAACCTGCGCTCAGGAAGCTGTTCCAGCTGGCACTCCATGCTCCCATCCCCGTCTCTGCGCTAACTGTCAGGGCCCCCATAGAGCCACCTCTGTGAAGTGCCCTCAGAGGCGTAAGTATGGCCCTTCACCAAACGATGATGAGTCCGATTCAGACTCTGATTCGCCCGATGACACTATGGAGCAAGGAGAATGATTGACACACTCCGTGTCCTTCAGTGGAATGCTGCCCACTCATTAGCAGCCATTCATTCTCTTTTTCCTCTTCTTGCTGACAACCCCTGCCCCCCACACCTATTGCTTATCCAGGAACCGCCCTGGTACAAGATCGGTACCCAACCCTCATTGACTAACCCAGATGGAGATGACGTCTTCAATGTCCCCCCTATTCCAGGTTACGTCCCCTGCCTCCCACCGGCCACCCGTCCGCGAGTGGTTACTTACGTTTCACGGTCCCTCCCAACACACTCATGGTCTATCGTTGGTGCAGCGTCACATGGCACTGATGTCCTGACTATTGAGGTTCGCTCTACCCACACTGTCCGCCTCTGCAATTACTATGGCCAGCAGGCGCCAGGTAGGATAGCCCCAACCCCCACTTACCCAGGTGAGTCGTTTCTCTTCAGTCTCACCTCGGCAATAGCCGCTTCCCTAACGATCGCTGGCGACTTCAATCGCCGGCATCATTCCTGGTCAGAGTTGCCATGTTCCAATGCCGAGTCAAACAGGGGGCAACCCTTGGATGACTTCTTCCGAGAGCATGGACATGAGCCTGCCCATCACCCAGATGTGGACACTCGTCCGGGTAAAGATGGGCCGCGTTGTCCGATCGATATGGTCTGGACTGCGCCCAACATCCCACCAGAGCAGGTGATGGACACATTCACCAGCTCCCACTCCGCTCTCTCAGACCACACCCTACTCACATGGGAGGTGCCAGTTGGACCATTCGTCCACCTTCCACGGCCCCCCAGACTGTCTAATGATGACAGAGAGGCGTGGTGTGCTACTGCCTTTCCCTTGCTGCATGAGGCGTTTGCGCTTCCTGCGTCAGACAAGGCTGAACTAGATGCCAAAGCCAAAGCCATTCAATCTGCAATGGTGGCGGCGATGGAATCAATGACTAAACCCAGAAAGCGCTCCAAGACAGAGGTCCCCTGGTGGTCCCCTGAGTGCTCATCCTCACTCGCGGCAATTAAGGACGCCCCTACCGCCCGTTTGCGCGCCGCTGCTAAACGCGCCTTCAAAGCCACTACCAGAGCAGCGCGTCGCGTGTTCTATGCAGAACAGGTGAAAGACGCCAATTCCACCAACATCTGGAGCTGGGCCAAGCGTGGCCTCGGCATCCGCCCTACACCTGTGCCTTCGCTGAGGAAACCAGACGGCACCTTCACCACTACTGAGCAGGAGAAAGCTGAGTTGTTCCATTCTACCTACTTTCCCCCTCCCCCACCACTTCCAGCAGCGGGCCTACGCCCGCTGCCCCCACCTTCTGCAGCGGCGCCTCCCATACTCATGAAAGAGCTTATGGACGCCCTGGCCGGCACCTCCAACTTGTCTGCTCCTGGCCCCTCGGGCGTCGGATACCGTCCCCTCAAATGGGTGATTGGATCCTTCGCTAAGGAGGTGCTATCTTTGTTCAACGACTGTCTGCGCTTGGGCCACCACCCAGCGTGCTGGCGGATAACAAAGGTAGTAATGCCCAGGAAGCCAAACAAGAAGGACCAATTCTCTCCTCGGTCTTACAGACCGATTACTCTTGAGGAGACCTTAGGGAAACTCCTTGAGAAGATTCTTGCTAACCGTCTCCAGTTCCTGGCTAACACCCAGAACTGGCTTCCCCCAAACCAGTATGGCGGTCGTCAAGGGCATTCTGTCTATGACGCTGCCCAACGCCTTTTACAGATTGTGGAGAAAGCCCAGTCGGAAGACAAAGTGTGTTCTGTCCTAGCGGTGGACATACAAGGCTTCTTTGACTCGGTCCATCCACAACACCTCCACCACCGGCTCTTGGAGTTAGGCTGTTCGCCAGACATGGCGGACTGGTGCCTTTCTTTCATGACCGGGCGGGAGGCTGCTATCTCTTTTGATGGCACTACACTCCCTAGCGTCCGCAAACCGGACTTTGGGACGCCTCAGGGCTCCCCTGTCTCACCCATTCTCTCCACTCTTTTTGCAGCAATTGCGATTCAGCGGTTCCGCCACCCTGACTGCGAGCTCCTAGCATACGTCGACGACCACATGATTGCCATCACTGGCACATCAGTCACCGCCAACTGCAGGAACTTAGTAGGCGCTTACCACCACCTCAACTCGAACTTCAACGACATCAATCTCAACATCGAGACCGCGAAGACCGAGCTCCTCCATTTCCACCCCCCTGGGCGTCGCCAAAGATATCGCGGCTGGGACTCCCGGGGCGTCCAACTCGACGAGGACACTCTCATTAAGCCCTCCATCCCACTCCGGTGGTTGGGGATCTGGTGGGATCCGGCCTTGTCTTTCAAACCCCATGTTGAGCGCATGCGCTCCAAGGGCCTCTCAACACTCGCTGCCATTCGCCTGCTCGCCAACACAGAGCAAGGCATGTCCGCCCTCAACCTTCGCCAGCTCTACTCAGCCTGCGTCAGAACAGTCCTCGCATGGGCTGCGCCGGTTTGGTACACTGGCACCCGCCAGAAGACCCTTGTGGCTCGTCTACAGGGTGTCCAGAACACCGCTTGCAGGTGGATCCTTGGTGTTTACCGAGGCGCTTCACCGCTAAGCACCAATTACCTTTGCTCTATGCCTCCGTTTCAGTTTTATTTCAATTATCTTAAAACTAATCATGCTCTTCGCCTTTGGCGTACTCCTCATTCTGTAGGTAGACGTGCTATTCCTGCAGCACAAAAACCACGCCTGTATTCTTCTTCGCTTGCCGACCGTGTCCCGATTGCCCAACAGGTCCCTGCGTACACACACTCTCCCTGGGAGGATCCACTTGCCTTTGCTGGCGGACGCCTCAAATTTGCCATCCCTGCCGGTCCCGTTGACACTGACACTCGCCAGGCGTTTGTCGCATCTGCCAACTCTCTGTGCACCACAACCTCCGTCCAGATCTTCACAGACGGCTCCAGACTTGAGCACAAGTCTGGCTCAGCAATTGTCGCTATGCGCGGTCATCATCGCTTGGGCTTCAGACACTGCGCTTCCCCCAAAACCGCCACTGCCACTGACGCTGAGATATTCTCCCTTGCGTCTGCTCCAGCTTGGGCCGCCTCTCACTTCGGCCGCCACCTCCTGGAAGTGGAGTCCATCGCCTTCATGTCAGACTCGCTAACCGCCCTTCGCCTTGTCCGCGACTGGCCCTCAGCACCTGGCGCTCACCTACTACTCGCTTGGAAAGCAGGCATCACCAACCTGCTGGACATTCACCCCAACCTCAAAATCGAGTTTCACTGGTGCCCGGGTCACTCAGGCGTCCCAGGAAACGATTGGGCTGATGAAGAGGCAAAGAAAGCCACAGAACTGCCACCCTCATCTTCCCTGCCTTCGATATCCGCCCTCCGCGAGCAGAACACCCTCAACGCCCAGAAGCAATGGGAGGACCACCTCGCCCACGCCACTGCCTCCACTGCCGACAAGTACTTGGCAATCACAGGCCCACCAAAACGTCGTCCGCGCGCACTCATGGAAATGTCGGACACCTACCCCCGCGCTGAGATTTCAGCAGTTGCTCAAGTCCTCTGCTGCGCTGGCCCCTTCGGGGCGTACTGGATGCGCATGAGCCCAGAATATAGGCGCAGAAACGGCCTGATCACCTACTGTCGTTGGCACAATCATCCCCCTTGGCCCGCCCAGACCGCCGCCCACATACTTGGTGGTTGCGAGACATTCCGCCCTTGGATTGGAAAGGTCTGGCCTAAAGGCACCCCACTCCCAGCCCACCATACAGAGTGGGCAGATGAACCCCTTATTGACGTGATTCGCAAGTGGCTTAAGTTCACTAGGCATCTCGACCGCCCCACTCAGCGCACCTCAGCTGCCATCCGCCTTGCATTTGCGATGATGGAGCTAGATGGCCTCCCAACCGACCAGGACATGGACCTGACGACCCTTCGTGTGTACGTACGGCGCGCCCTTGGACCACGCACTCAGGACACGGACCCGGATCTTTATGATTTTAACGGTCACGTTTCAGACCCTCCTCTTGATCTTTGATGCAACTTACTTCTTTGTTATGTATGAGGCACCAGCGATCCCAGACAGAACGGTGCTTTACCCAGGTTAACGCCCAGGTACTGTGCCCGGACGCGCCCTCTTTTCTAAACTTCATCTGTGCTCGTAGTGTAGGTTCACCTACGCCTTGACATGGGCGTGGTGATATGTAAACCAATCTCTCCTCTCCCTCTTCCTTTCTTTAATAGGCGGTGCGCCCACTTAGCCGCCACCTTCGGTGGCGGGCACCTCCCGCCCAGTTTCGTAGTTTACCTCGATGACGGGCGCCTCCGTTGTAGATAGGTCATGTACTTAGCTATACTGCAGGAATAATAAAGCCAAAAAAAAAAAAAAAAAAAAAAAAAATTGGCTCTGGAATTATCTCGATGGATCCGAAGAAGGTCGAAGCGGTGGCCGACTGGCCGACTCCGGCGAAGGTGAAGGACATTCAGGCTTTCTTGGGGTTCGCAAACTTCTACCGACGTTTTATCAAGGACTTCTCGAAGCTGGCGGTTCCCATGACCGAATTGTTGCGGAAGGATGTCCAGTGGCGCTGGACTACCCGCCAGCAAGAGTCCTTCGATGCCCTGAAGAAGAAGTTTGCGGAGGCACCGGTCCTCGCGATGCCCGACCTCGAGAAACCCTTCATCCTCGAATGCGATGCTTCGGACTTCACGACCAGAGCGGTACTTTCGCAGATCGGACCAGATGGTGACATTCACCCAGTGGCCTACTATTCGAAGTCCCTGGGCGATGCGGAGAGGAACTATGAGATCCACGACAAGGAGCTTCTAGCCATCGTCCGAGCCTTGGACGAGTGGCGGCACTATCTCGAAGGAAGTCCGCACAAAATTGATATTGTGTCGGACCACCGCAACCTGCTCTTCTTTGCGGAAGCCCGAAACCTTACGAGACGCCAGGCCCGCTGGAGCTTGTTCCTTAGCCGTTTTGACTTTCTGATCTGTCACCGCCCCGGCCGACTTGGTGGAAAGCCGGATGCTTTGTCCAGGCGCGAGGCAGCTGAGGTGCGCTGAGTGGGGCGGTCGAGATGCCTAGTGAACTTAAGCCACTTGCGAATCACGTCGATAAGGGGTTCATCTGCCCACTCTGTGTGGTGGGCTGGTGTCACGACGTGACATATCCCTCTTCCCCTTTGGGGCGCATCCCGGGGCTTTCCCTGAATCCCGCCGGGATATCTTGCCCTCGGGAAATATCCCGGGGCATCCCCTTCGGGATCTCTCCCTTTCGGGATTTATCCCGGGTTCTTACCTTATGGACTTTCCCGAAGTCCCTTTCCCCTCATCCTCTTGTCTTTCCTCATGTTCCCCACCTGTTTCCCTCATTCCTCCTTCATTACTCCGATTTACCAATGCCCCTACACATGTCCTGTCACTCCTTTGTTATTCCTTTCCAATTCCTGTCTTAGTCTTACATGTTTGAGGCCTCATTGCCTACCGCATTGCCCGCATCCCCGATTTTCCCACGCTTCCGGAATCCCGGTATCTCTGTCCTTTCTCTATATAAACCCATAGCATTTGTACATAGATACCTTGACTCGAATATCATAAGTCTTTGGGCCTAGCTAGTGGCCAGGCTTTCGAGATCCACCATGCCTTTGTCTTGTCTCCAAATCTAGCTTGCTTGTTGTCTAGTGCTCTAGACTATCTTTTGTGTTTGACCCGGACGTCTCGAGCCTTGCGCGGGAGCACCCCGAAGTCCCCTCGTCGTCGGTCACCCTTGTCGGATGCCGGAAGCCCCGGATCCTGGTTATACTCGTCTCTCGTCTCTGTTCTCTTTGCTTCGCTCTTAGATTCGATCTCGCAGGACATCATGTCTTGATAGGCATGATCTCATTTGTTTACGATAGACAAGACACCACAAGGCATGCATCGGGTCCAAGCCTGACAGCTGGGAGTGGGGTGCCTTTGGGCCAGACCTTACCAATCCAAGGGCGGAAAGTCTCGCAACCACCAAGTATGTGGGCGGCGGTCTGGGCAGGCCAAGGGGGGTGATTGTGCCAACGACAGTAGGTGATCAGGCCGTTTCTGCGCCTATATTCTGGGCTCATGCGCATCCAGTACGCCCCGAAGGGGCCAGCGCAGCAGAGGACTTGAGCAACTGCTGAAATCTCAGCGCGGGGGTAGGTGTCCGACATCTCCATGAGTGCGCGCGGACGACGTTTTGGTGGGCCTGTGATTGCCAAGTACTTGTCGGCAGTGGAGGCAGTGGCATGGGCGAGGTGAGCCTCCCATTGCTTCTGTGCATTGAGGGTGTTCTGCTCGCGGAGGGCGGATATCGAAGGAAGGGAGGATGAGGGTGGCAGTTCTGTGGCTTTCTTTGCCTCTTCATCAGCCCATTCGTTTCCTGGGTTGCCTGAGTGACCCGGGCACCAGTGAAACTCGATTTTGAGGTTGGGGTGAATGTCCAGCAGGTTGGTTTTTTTTTTTTTTTTTTTTTTTTGGCTGTATTATTCCTGCAGAGTAGCTACGTACATGACCTATCTACTACAGAGGCGCCCGTCATCAAGTTAAACTAGAAACTGGGCGGGTGGTGCCCGCCGCCGAAGGCGGCGGTGATGATAAGTGGGAGCACCGCCTATTAAGGGAGAGAAAAGGAAGAGGAGAAATTGGTATACATGTCACCCCGCCCATGTCAAGGCGTAGGCAAACCTACACTACACGCGCAGACGGAAGCTTAGAAGAGAAACGGTGGCTGCTGAGCGAAATACATAGTAAATAGCAATCAGAGATCATGAGGTAAGTCTGGAAGTTGACCATCAAAATCATAAAGATCCGGGTCCGCGTCCTGGGTCCTGGGTCCAAGGGCTCGCCTAACGTACACACGAAGGGTTGTCAGGTCCATGTCCTGGTCGGTTGGGAGGCCATCTAGCTCCATCATCGCAAATGCAAGGCGGATAGCAGCTGAGGTGCGCTCTGAGGGTCTGGTGAGATGGCCAGTGGCTTTGAGCCACTTGCGAATCACATCGATGAGGGGTTCATCTGCCCACTCTGTGTGGTGAGCTGGTAATGGGGCGTCGTCTGGCCAAACCTTCACAATCCAGGGGCGGAATGTTTCGCACCCACCTAGTATGTGAGCGGCGGTTTGGGCTGGCCAGGGGGGGTGGTTGTGCCAACGGCAGTAGGTGATCAGACCATGTTTGTGCCGGTATTCAGCGCTCATGCGCATCCAGTACGCCCCAAAGGGGCCAGCACAGCAGAGTACCTGAGCTACTGCTGAGATCTCAGAGCGTGGGTGGCTGTCGGACATGTGCATGAGTGCACGAGGACAACGTGAGGGGGTGCCATTAATTGCAAGGTACTTGTCTGCAGTAGAGGCGATGGCATGGGCGAGGTGGTCCTCCCACTGTTTCTGCGCAGTAAGAGTGTTCTGCTCGCGGAGGGCGGAAATCGATGGCAGTGAGCGTGAGGGTGGCAGTTCGGTTGCCTTCTTTGCTTCAGCATCTGCCCATTCGTTGCCTGGGACGCCTGAGTGGCCAGGGCACCAGTGAAACATGATTTTGAGGGTGGGATGGAGGTTGAGCAGGTTAGTGATACCCGCTTTCCATGACTGGAGTAGGTGGGCGCCAGGGGCCGAGGGCCAATCGCGGAACAGGCGAAGGGCGGTGAGCGAATCTGACAAGAAGATGATGGTGTCGACATCCAGAAGATGGCCTTCTAACTGAAGGGCCGCCCATGCTGGTGCAGATGAGAGAGAGAAGATCTCAGCATCTGTGGCGGTTGAGATTTTGGGTGAGGCAAGGCGCCGGGATGCTAAACGAGTGGTGCCACGCATGGCTACAATTGCAGAGCCCGCTCCATGCTCAAGGCGAGAGCCGTCAGTAAAGATTTGGGACGGATGAGTTGGTGCAGATGGTGTTGGCAGACGCAACAAATGACTTGCGGATGTCACTGTCTACCTGGCCAGCAGGGATGGCAAATGAGAGTCGCCCTTCAGCAAAAGCAAGTGGGTCCTCCCAGGGGTGGTGTGTGTACGCAGGGACCTGTTGGACGCTGGGAACGCGGTCGGAGAGCGAAGAAGAGTACAGGCGGGGTTTTTGTGCTGCAGGAATAGCACGTCTACCTACTGAATGTGGGGTGCGCCAAAGGCGAAGAGCATGGTTAGTTTTAAGATAGTTAAAGTAAAATTGAAACGGAGGCATAGAACATAAGAAATTGGTGCTTAGCGGTGAAGCGCCTCGGTATACACCAAGGATCCACCTGCAAGCGGTGTTTTGGACACCCTGTAGACGAGCCACAAGGGTCTTCTGGCGGATGCCAGTGTACCAGACCGGCGCAGCCCAGGCAAGGACTGTTCTGACGCAGGCTGAGTAAAGCTGGCGAAGGTTGAGGGCCGACATGCCGCGTTCTGTGTTGGCAAGGAGGCGAATGGCAGCAAGTGTTGAGAGGCCCTTGGAGCGCATGCGTTCAACATGGGGCTTGAAGGAGAGAGTGGGATCCCACCAGATACCCAACCATCGCAGAGGGATGGAGGGTTTGATGAGTGTGTCTGGGTCGAGTCGGACGCCCTTGGTGTCCCAGCCGTTGTAGCCCGTGGATCGTCCGGGTGGGTGGAAGTGGATCAGCTCTGTCTTAGCTGTTTCGATTTTGAGGCCGATGTCGTTAAAGAGAGAGTTGAGATGGTGGTAGGCGTCTGCTAAGTTCCTGCAGTTGGCGGTGACGGATGTGCCAGAAATGACAATCAAGTGGTCGTCGACGTATGCAAGGAGCTCGCAGTCAGGGTGTTGGAACCGCTTGATGGCAATAGCTGCAAAAAGGGTAGAGAGGATGGGTGAGACAGGTGAGCCCTGAGGCGTCCCAAAGTCCGGTTTGTGGACACTAGGGAGGGTGGTGCCATCGAAGGAAATGGCAGCCTGCCGACCAGTCATGAAGGAGAGGCACCAGTCCGCCATGTCTGGTGAACAGCCCAACTCCAAGAGACGGTGGTGTAGGTGTTGTGGGTGCACCGAATCAAAGAAACCCTGTATGTCCACCGCTAGGGCAGAACACACCAGGCCCTCCGACTGGGCTTTCTCCACAATCTGTAAAAGGTGCTGGGCAGCATCGTAGACAGAGTGTCCTTGACGCCCCCCATACTGGGTGGGTGGCAGCCAGTTCTTGGTGTTGGCCAAGTACTGGAGCCGGTTAGCAATGATCTTCTCAAGGAGTTTCCCTAAGGTCTCCTCAAGGGTAATGGGTCGGTATGAACGTGGCGAGAATGGATCCTTCTTGTTTGGCTTCCTGAGCATTACTACCTTTGTTATCCGCCAGCACGCTGGGTGGTGGCCCAAGCGAAGACAGTCGTTGAACAAAGTTAGCACCTCTTTAGCATAGGACGCTATCACCCACTTAAGGGGACGGTATCCAACGCCCGAGGGGCCAGGGGCCGACAAGTTGGAAGTGCCGGCCAGTGCGTCCATAAGCTCTTTCATGAGTATTGGAGGCGCACTGGGGGAAGGAGGAGGCAGCGGGCCTTGGCCCGCTGCTGAAAGTGGTGGAGGAGGGGGAAAATATGTTGAGTGAAACAACTCACCTTTCTCCCGCTCTGTACTGGTGAAGGTGCCATCTGCCTTGCGCAGCAAGGGTACTGGAGTGGGGCGGACACCCAGGCCACGTTTGGCCCAGTTCCAGATGTTGGTGGAGTTAGCCTCCTGCACCTGCTCTGAATAGAAGAGGCGGCGCGCTGCCCTGGTAGTTGCCTTGAAGGCACGTTTGGCAGCTGCACGCAAACGCGCAGTGGGGGCTTCTTTGATAGCCGTGAGGGACGCTGAGCACTTAGCTGACCACCAGGGTACTGCTGTTTTTGAGTGCTTGTGGGGCTTGGTCATAGACTGCATAGCCGCTACCAGGGCGCTCTGAATGGCCTCGGCTTTTGCATCTAGTGAAGCAATGTCAGTAGCAGGGAGCGCAAACGCGTCCTGCAACAAGGGGAAGGCAACTGCACACCAAGCCTCTCTATCCTCAGGGGTCAGCTTGGGGGGGCGCGGCGGGTGGACAAAGGGTCCCACTGGCAGCGCCCATTTGAGAATGGTATGATCAGAAAGGGGAGATGGCGAGCTAGTGAATGTATCCATCACTTGCTCAGGAGGGATGTTTGGCGCTGCCCAGACCATGTCAATGGGACAGTGCGGCCCATCTTTGCCCGGACGAGTATCAATGTCTGGGTGATGGGCAGGTTCATGGCCATGCTCTCTGAAGAAGTCATCAAGGGGTTGCGCCTTGTTTGACTCTGCAGTAGTGCAGGCGAGTTCGGACCACGAACGGTGCCGGCGATTGAAGTCACCGGCAATTGTGAGGGAGGTGGCCATTGCCGGAGTGAGACTAAATAGAAACGACTCACCTGGGTATCTGGGGTTGTACTCCGCCCTGTCCGGTGCCTGCTGACCATAGTAGTTGCAGAGGCGGACGGTGTGGGTGGAACGGACCTCAATAGTCAGGACGTCAGTGCCATGAGAGGCGGCGCCAACAATAGACCATGAGGATGGTGGAATGGTCCGAGAGACATATGTCACCACTCGAGGACGGGTGGCTGGTGGTAGGCATGGGACATACCCTGGGATTGATGGAACGTTGAAGACGTCATCTCCCTCAGGGTTAGTAAGTGATGGTTGGGTGCCGATTTTGTACCAGGGCGGTTCCTGTATCAAAAGAAGGTGTGGGGGGTCTGGACTGTTAGCAAGAGAAGGGAAAATGGAATGAATCGCTGATAGTGAGCGGCCAGCGTTCCACTGTAAGACACGTAGTGTGTCAATCATTAGTCCTCGTGCATGTGAGTGTCGTGGGCGCTGTCGTCAGCTGGTGCATTGGCGTACTTCTTCCGCTTGGGGCAGGCACTTGAGGTGGCCATGTGATCGCCATTGCAGTTAGAGCACTTTGTGGGATGGGGGCAATCTTCAGTGGCAGGGACTGCATCCTGGGCGCAGTTTGCACACTTGGTGCGGTGTTGGGCTGTGGCATGCTTACCTGCGCAATGCGCACATGTGCGTTGGGCCTTGCAGCCCTTGGAGGTGTGTCCCAGGGCCTGGCACTTTGTGCATTGTGAAAATGCCGGGCGGACTGGGGGAACAGAAAGACGAAGTTTGTGGCCAAAGAGCCACACCCTGGGCGACTGAAGAAGCCGGGCGCGGATCTCTCCAGCTCTGTCAACAAAGGAGAATGCCACCGGGCAGAACTCAAGTTCACTGAGTCTGCCTGGTTGGCATGCGAATTGTGGTGGGACCACAAATTCCAGCCCCTTTAGGGCGGCATTTTGCATCAGCTCAGTGAGTAACTCGCCGGCTGTGTAAGGGACACTGTCCTTGACTGCTGTATCCCTGGTAGGAACCATGGAAATGCGCAGGTTAGAACGGGGTCGGACCCGGGAATAGGTGAGGGAGACCTGCTGGTCTGCAGCTTGTTCCCCTATGGTGCATATCTTTGCCATGTGCGCCGCTAGCGCGGCTGCATGACTGTCAAGGGTGGTGACCACCGGATTACCAGTGGGGGAGATGGGCTTTGCCGCAAATGTGCACACAATGTTGCCTCTGTGGTTGAAAACCGCAGAGAGCACTGTGACATGCGAAGAAGTAGGAAGGGATTGGAAGTACTCACGAGCAGCCGCTGTTAGTGCAGCCCCTGATTTCCTCTGTGCTGGGGGAATGTACCGCCCCGGAGTTAGGACTAAGGTGGGGTCCTTAGAATACACCGTGGGGGGAGGAGGTGGGAGACGCGGCTTCTTTGGAGGCTTAGCTCTGGATGTGGTGTTTGGGGCCGGGGTTGCTGCCATCTGCGCATATGAGATGGGGGGACTCTGGGTCACCGGGGGAGTGGCAGGTGTGCCGCTGGCTGGCTTGCCACCCGCAGGTGGGGCCGGTTGCGCTGTGGCACGCTGAGGGCGGGGTGGAGGTCGTTCTGAGATAGCCTGTACTTGTGTGGTGAGGGCGGTAACCTGGTTGGCAAGACGCGCAACAGTGTCTGTGAGCACTATCATTTCCTGGGGACCGACAGATGGGGGTGGGCGCGTTGGTGAGTCAAATGGGGAGGGGACGGTGATAACAGGTGTAGGCCTAGCTGACGCTACACTCTCATTGTAACCAGTAGCGGCTGCGAGAATGAGTCGCTGGGCTTGGAGGTCACTCGCTTGTGCGCTCTGTGCAGCAGAGATAGCAATGTGGGCTGCGCTAACGATGGCACCCACTGCTTCCGCTGCTATCACAGCAATCTGGGATTCTGGCATTTCGCCTTCTTCAGGGGACTCATCTTCATGCCTCTGTTCAGCGAGCTGGATGATGTGGCCGATGTGGGGCAGCAGGTCTAGCATCTGTGTCAAGAATCTAGGACGAGCAGCATTGCGGGGCCGGCGTTGGGTGATGGGGGAGAGCACCTCTGATGTGCGCTTCCTGGGTGGGGGGGTGGCAGGCTTGTCGTCATCATCATCCTCATCATCTTCAGATGGTGCCGGACGATCATCCTTGGGCATGGGGCTGTCTTGTAGGACAGGAGTGTTGGGAGTGGCGCCAGACAGTGAGCCTGGCTTAGGAGTCTTTGGTGGTGGGCCTTTAGAGCCCGAGGCAGTGTTCTTGGACATAGGGTGTATGCAGTGAAGCGCAGGACAACCCAACTATAGGGGAGCTATGGCTCGACCCAAATAGGAAGGTAGTGGTAAGAGGTCAAGGAGTGAGGACGCCCCTACCGCCCGTTTGCGCGCCGCTGCTAAACACGCCTTCAAAGCCACCACCAGAGCAGCGCGTCGCGTGTTCTATGCAGAACAGGTGAAAGACGCCAATTCCACCAACATCTGGAGCTGGGCCAAGCGTGGCCTTGGCATCCGTCCCACTCCTGTGCCATCGCTGAGGAAACCAGACGGCACCTTCACCACTTCTGAGCAGGAGAAAGCTGAGTTGTTCCATTCTACCTACTTTCCTCCTCCCCCACCACTTCCAGCAGCGGGCTTACGCCCGCTGCCCCCACCTTCTGCAGCGGCGCCTCCCATACTCATAAAAGAGCTTATGGACGCCCTGGCCGGCACTTCCAACTTGTCTGCTCCTGGCCCCTCGGGCGTCGGATACCGTCCCCTCAAATGGGTGATTGGATCCTTTGCTAAGGAGGTGCTATCTTTGTTCAACGACTGTCTGCGTTTGGGCCACCACCCAGCGTGCTGGCGGATAACAAAGGTAGTAATGCTCAGGAAGCCAAACAAGAAGGACCAATTTTCTCCTCGGTCCTACAGACCGATTACTCTTGAGGAGACCTTAGGGAAACTCCTTGAGAAGATTCTTGCTAACCGTCTCCAGTTTCTGGCTAACACCCAGAACTGGCTTCCCCCAAACCAGTACGGCGGTCGTCAAGGGCACTCTGTCTATGACGCCGCCCAACGCCTTTTACAGATTGTGGAGAAAGCCCAGTCGGAAGACAAAGTGTGTTCTGTCCTAGCGGTGGACATACAAGGCTTCTTTGACTCGGTCCATCCACAACACCTCCACCACCGGCTCTTGGAGTTAGGCTGTTCGCCAGACATGGCAGACTGGTGCCTTTCTTTCATGACCGGGCGGGAGGCTGCTATCTCTTTTGATGGCACTACACTCCCTAGCGTCCGCAAACCGGACTTTGGGACGCCTCAGGGCTCCCCTGTCTCACCCATTCTCTCCACTCTTTTTGCAGCAATTGCGATTCAGCGGTTCCGCCACCCTGACTGCGAGCTCCTAGCATACGTCGACGACCACATGATTGCCATCACTGGCACATCAGTCACCGCCAACTGCAGGAACTTAGTAGGCGCTTACCACCACCTCAACTCGAACTTCAACAACATCAATCTCAACATCAAGACTGCGAAGACCGAGCTCCTCCACTTCCACCCCCCTGGGCGTCGCCAAAGATATCGCGGCTGGGACTCCCGGGGCGTCCAACTCGACGAGGACACTCTCATTAAGCCCTCCATCCCACTTCGGTGGTTGGGGATCTGGTGGGATCCGGCCTTGTCTTTCAAACCCCATGTTGAGCGCATGCGCTCCAAGGGCCTCTCCACACTCGCTGCCATTCGCCTGCTCGCCAACACAGAGCGAGGCATGTCCGCCCTCAACCTTCGCCAGCTTTACTCAGCCTGCGTCAGAACAGTCCTCGCATGGGCTGCGCCGGTTTGGTACACTGGCACCCGCCAGAAGACCCTTGTGGCTCGTCTACAGGGTGTCCAAAACACCGCTTGCAGGTGGATCCTTGGTGTCTACCGAGGCGCTTCACCGCTAAGCACCAATTATCTTTGCTCTATGCCCCCGTTTCAGTTTTATTTCAATTATCTTAAAACTAATCATGCTCTTCGCCTTTGGCGCACTCCACATTCTGTAGGTAGACGTGCTATTCCTGCAGCACAAAAACCACGCCTGTACTCTTCTTCGCTTGCCGACCGTGTCCCGATTGCCCAACAGGTCCCTGCGTACACACACTCTCCTTGGGAGGATCCACTTGCCTTTGCTGGAGGACGCCTCAAATTTGCCATCCCCGCCGGTCCCGTTGACACTGACACTCGCCAGGCGTTTGTCGCATCTGCCAACTCTCTGTGCACCACAACCTCCGTCCAGATCTTCACAGACGGCTCCAGACTTGAGCACAAGTCTGGCTCAGCAATTGTCGCCATGCGCGGTCAACATCGCTTGGGCTTCAGACACTGCGCTTCCCCCAAAATCGCCACTGCCACTGACGCTGAGATCTTCTCCCTTGCGTCTGCTCCAGCTTGGGCCGCCTCTCACTTCGGCCGCCACCTCCTGGAAGTGGAGTCCATCGTCTTCATGTCAGACTCGCTAACCGCCCTTCGCCTTGTCCGCGACTGGCCCTCAGCACCTGGCGCTCACCTACTACTCGCTTGGAAAGCAGGCATCACCAACCTGCTGGACCACCACTACCTTCCTATTTGGGTCGAGCCATAGCTCCCCTATAGTTTGGTCGTCCTGCGCATCACTGCATACACCCTATGTCCAATAACACTGCCTCGGGCTCTAAAGGCCCACCACCAAAGACTCCCAAGCCAGGCTCACTGTCTGGCGCCACTCCCAACACTCCTGTCCTACAAGACAGCCCCATGCCCAAGGATGATCGTCCGGCACCATCTGAAGATGATGAGGATGATGATGACGACAAGCCTGCCACCCCCCCACCCAGGAAGCGCACATCAGAGGTGCTCTCCCCCATCACCCAACGCCGGCCCCGCAATGCTGCTCGTCCTAGATTCTTGACACAGATGCTAGACCTGCTGCCCCACATCGGCCACATCATCCAGCTCGCTGAACAGAGGCATGAAGATGAGTCCCCTGAAGAAGGCGAAATGCCAGAATCCCAGATTGCTGTGATAGCAGCGGAAGCAGTGGGCGCCATCGTTAGCGCAGCCCACATTGCTATCTCTGCTGCACAGAGCGCACAAGCGAGTGACCTCCAAGCCCAGCGACTCATTCTCGCAGCCGCTACTGGTTACAATGAGAGTGTAGCGTCAGCTAGGCCTACACCTGTTATCACCGTCCCCTCCCCATTTGACTCACCAACGCGCCCACCCCCATCTGTCGGTCCCCAGGAAATGATAGTGCTCACAGACACTGTTGCGCGTCTTGCCAACCAGGTTACCGCCCTCACCACACAAGTACAGGCTATCTCAGAACGACCTCCACCCCGCCCTCAGCGTGCCACAGCGCAACCGGCCCCACCTGCGGGTGGCAAGCCAGCCAGCGGCACACCTTTTTTTTTTTTTTTTTTTTTTTTTTTTTTGGCTTTATTATTCCTGCAGCATAGCTAAGTACATGACCTATCTACGACGGAGGCGCCCGTCATCGAGGTAAACTACAAAACTGGGCGGGAGGTGCCCGCCACCGAAGGTGGCGGCTAAGTGGGCGCACCGCCTATTAAAGAAGGGAAGAGGAAGAGGAGAGATTGGTTTACATATCACCACGCCCATGTCAAGGCGCAGGTGAACCTACACTACAGCACAAACGAAGTTTAGAAAAGAGGGCGCGTCCGGGCACAGTACCTGGGCATTAACCTGGGTAAAGCACCGTTCTGTCTGGGATTGCTGGTGCCTCATACATAGAAGAGAAGTAAGTTGCATCAAAGATCAAGAGGAGGGTCTGAAACGTGACCGTTAAAATCATAAAGATCCGGGTCCGTGTCCTGAGTGCGTGGTCCAAGGGCCATCCTTCTTGACCTCTAACCACTACCTTCCCGATTTGGTCGAGCCCCCCCGCTCCCATCGGTTAGGCATGGCAGACAGCCACACATCTAAGAAACCAAATATCCCTGCCAAACCTGGGCGGTCGTCAGCGTCTGCTGCTGCTGCCACCACTGGCCAACCCCCCTCCGTCACCGTTGTTGCCCCGGCAACGACATCGACCGCCACCCCCGTCCCCTCGGCTCTGGGCTCGCCTGTACAGCTCAGACAAAGGGAACTCGATGTACTACCTCCCTCCTCACCACTCCCACCTAGCTCTGATGCTGATATGCCGTTGGCCTTCCCGGCAACACCGCGCGCGGGTGAGAAGCGTACGGCCTCTGTCCTGTCCCCACTACCGGGGCGCCCTGCTCCCCCCACTGATTCCATTCCGGAACATGAGATGGCACTAATACATGGCATGTACCATCTCTGGGACACCCTCTCTGACCAGCTCACGGCCAACTTTGCTGACCTGAGCAAGACCCCCCACGATCGAATGATGTTGAACGCCAGCACACTAGGTGGACTATATGCAGCAACCTACACAATGCTGTCGACACTTGTGGATGGGAAGGATGCTAATCCCAATGTCAAAGAGTATGCTGACCGTGTGGCAGCTGCCTTCCAACAACACCACGCTGAAACCGGCGTCCCACTCCCCCCACCATTTGTACCCCCCCCCACCCCAGACGACGAACCAGCATCTAGCAAGAGCATGGCCACTATGAACAAGGCTCTTACACAGCTGATCAAGGATGTCCGCATTATGCAGAAGCAGAATGCAGGCATCACTAAGTTGAATAGCGATGTTGGCACCCTCTCCAGACAGGTGCAGACTCTACTCGACCGGCCTCCACCTCGCCCCCCTCGTATCAACCCGCCGCCACCCCCCCAGGTAGCTCCGGCCCCAGTCCCACTCACCTACGCTCAGGTGGCAGCCACTACTGCCCCAGCACCCCCGGTTACTACCACTCCAGCCCCTCAGGCCAAGGGCAGGACCACTCCCAAGAAGGCGCCCTCCACAGGACGTGCCTCACCCCCACCACCCAAGATGTATGCCAAGGAGCCGACCTTGGTGTTTACAGCTAACCCCTACATCCCAGCAGCTAAGCGCAAGTCTGGTGCCGCCCTTACAACTGCGGTGCGTAATTTCTTTGCTGAGCTGCCCACCACAAAGCGTCTTCTGGTGCGGTCTGCGGTTTTCAACACCAAAGGCCGTATTGTATGCACGTTCACTAACCGTCCAGGCTCTACTGAGGGCATGGCGGTCGAAAGCGCTCTTGATAGCCATGCGGGTGCCCTGTGTGCTCACTTGGCTCCCATTTGCTACACGGGTACCATGCAAGTGCCACCGGTACTCACTGCAACCCGGGTCCGTCCGCGGTCCACCCTTAGGATTTCCATGGTCCCTACTAGGGACACTACTCTTCCCAAGGGTCAGCGGACGACGTACACTCAGGAGGATCTGCTGGCCGAGTTTAACAGCAATCCCATTCTTAGCGACCTCCAGTACATTGTCCCCCCCCATTTCACAGCACAATCGGATGCACTCGAGAAAGAGAAACTCGAGATTTGCCCGGTTATTTTCACCTTTGCAGACAGAGAGAAAGGAGAAATACGCGAGAAGCTCCTCAAAAAGCCGACCATGTGGCTCTTCGGAATCCGGCTCCGCTTATCCATCCCACCAATGCGCCCAGGCTTCTCTCAATGTGACAGATGCCAGGCGCTTGGTCATTCCAGCAGGGGCTGTAAGGCCCCCATCACATGTGCGTATTGCGCTGGCCCGCATGCCACTAAATATCACCGCTCGAAGTGCCCAACCTGCGCTCAGGAAGCTGTCCCAGCTGGCACCCCATGCTCCCACCCCCGTCTCTGCGCTAACTGCCAGGGCCCTCATAGATCCACATCTGTGAAGTGCCCTCAGAGGCGTAAGTATGGCCCCTCACCAAACGATGATGAGTCTGATTCCGACTCTGATTCGCCCGACGACACTATGGAGCAAGGAGAATGATGGACACACTTCGTGTCCTTCAGTGGAATGCTGCCCACTCATTAGCAGCAATTCATTCTCTTTTTCCTCTCCTTGCTAACAATCCCCGTCCCCCACACCTTCTACTTATCCAGGAACCGCCCTGGTACAAGACTGGTACCCAACCCTCATTGACTAACCCAGATGGAGATGACGTCTTCAATGTCCCCTCTATTCCAGGTTACGTCCCCTGCCTCCCACCGGCCACTTGTCCGCGAGTGGTTACTTACGTTTCACGGTCCCTCCCAACACACTCATGGTCTATCGTTGGTGCAGCGTCACATGGCACTGACGTCCTGACTATTGAGGTTTGCTCTACCCACACTGTCCGCCTC
This sequence comes from Trichaptum fuscoviolaceum, assembly GCA_910574455.1. NCBI lineage: Eukaryota > Fungi > Basidiomycota > Agaricomycetes > Hymenochaetales > Trichaptaceae > Trichaptum > Trichaptum fuscoviolaceum. Next base: position 2,208,155 of record CAJSYZ010000006.1, on the reverse strand, counting down.
TGCAATTACTATGGCCAGCAGGCGCCAGGGAGGGTAGCCCCAACCCCCACTTACCCAGGTGAGTCGTTTCTCTTCAATCTCACCCCGGCAATAGCCGCTTCCCTAACGATTGCTGGCGACTTCAATCGCCGGCATCGTTCCTGGTCAGAGTTGCCATGTTCCAACGCCGAGTCAAACAGGGGGCAACCCTTGGATGACTTCTTCCGAGAGCATGGACATGAGCCTGCCCATCACCCAGATGTGGACACTCGTCCGGGTAAAGATGGGCCGCGTTGTCCGATCGATATGGTCTGGACTGCGCCCAACATCCCACCAGAGCAGGTGATGGACACATTCACCAGCTCCCACTACTCCGCTCTCTCAGACCACACCCTACTCACATGGGAGGTGCCAGTTGGACCATTCGTCCACCTTCCACGGCCCCCCAGACTGTCAAATGACGACAGAGAGGCATGGTGTGCTACTGCCTTCCCCTTGCTGCATGAGGCGTTTGCGCTTCCTGCGTCAGACAAGGCTGAACTAGATGCCAAAGCCAAAGCCATTCAATCCGCAATGGTGTCGGCGATGGAGTCAATGACTAAACCCAGAAAGCGCTCCAAGACAGAGGTCCCCTGGTGGTCCCCTGAGTGCTCATCCTCACTCGCGGCAATTAAGGACGCCCCTACCGCCCGTTTGCGCGCCGCTGCTAAACGCGCCTTCAAAGCCACCACCAGAGCAGCGCGTCGCGTGTTCTATGCAGAACAGGTCAAAGACGCCAATTCCACCAACATCTGGAGCTGGGCCAAGCGTGGCACAAGGCGGGACCCTACGTCTTGGCCACATACTTGCCAGCCTTGACATCGTTTCGGGCCACTTCACGGGAGGGGGCGTTCAGGCGCGTGAGGAACTACACCTCCATGCCAGGGGGCCAACCCCAGCACTTTTAACACGTTTAGCGCACCCCGGTGGGTTTCCCCACTGCTGTAGACTATATCTTAAGCCATCCTTCTTGACCTCTTACCACTACCTTCCCGATTTGGTCGAGCCCCCCCGCTCCCATCGGTGAGGCATGTCAGACAGCCACACATCTAAGAAACCCGCTATCGCGGCCAAACCTGGTCGGTCGTCAGCGTCTGCTGCTGCCGCCGCCACTGGCCAACCCCCCTCCGTCACTGTCGTTGCCCCGGCAACGGCATCGACCGCCACCCCCGTCCCCTCGGCTCTGGGCTCACCTGTACAGCTCAGACAAAGGGAACTCGATTCACTACCACCCTCCTCACCACTCCCACCCAGCTCTGATGCTGCTATGCCGTTGTCCTTACCGGAAACACCGCACGCGGGTGAGAAGCGGACGGCCTCTGTCCTGTCCCCACTACCGGGGCGCCCTGCTCCCCCCACTGATTCCGTTGCGGAACATGAGATGGTGCTAATACATGGCATGCACCGACTCTGGGACACTCTTTCTGACCAGCTCACGGCCAACTTTGCGGACGTGAGCAAGACCACCCACGAACGAATGATGTTGAATGCCAACACACTAGGTGGACTGTATGCAGCCACCTACACAATGCTGGCAACCCTTGTGGATGGGAAGGATGCTAACCCCGACGTCAAGCAGTATGTTGATCATGCAGCAGCTGCTTTCCAACTTCACCACGCCGAAACCGGCGTCCCACTCCCCCCACCATTTGTACCCCCTTCCACTTCAGATGACGACCCAGCATCTAGCAAGAGCATGGCTACTATGAACAAGGCTCTTGCACAGCTGATCAAGGATGTGCGCGTTATGCAGAAGCAGAATGCAACCATCAGTAAGTTGAACGGCGATGTTGGCACCCTCTCCAGACAGGTGCAGACTCTACTCGACCGGCCTCCACCTCGCCCCCCTCGCATCAACCCGCCGCCACCCCCCCAGGTAGCTCCGGTCCCAGCCCCACTCACCTACGCTCAGGTGGCAGCCACTACTGCCCCAGCACCCCCGTTTACTACCACCCCAGCCCCCCAGGCCAAGGGCAGGACCACTCCCAAGAAGGCGCCCTCCTCAGGACGTGCCTCACCCCCGCCACCCAAGATGTATGCCAAGGAGCCAACCTTGGTATTTACAGCTAGCCCCTACATCCCAGCAGCTAAGCACAAGTCTGGTGCCGCCCTTACCACTGCGGTGCGTAATTTCTTTGCTGAGCTTCCCACCACAAAGCGTCTTCTGGTGCGGTCGGCGGTTTTCAACACTAAAGGCCGCATTGTATGCACGTTTACTAACCGTCCAGGCTCTACTGGGGGCATGGCGGTCGAAAGCGCTCTTGATAGCCATGCGGGTGCCCTGTGTGCTCACTTGGCTCCCATTTGCTACACGGGTACCATGCAAGTGCCACCGGTACTCACTGCAACCCGGGTCCGTCCGCGATCCACCCTTAGGATTTCCATGGTTCCCACTAGGGACACTACTCTTCCCAAGGGTCAGCGGACGACATACACTCAGGAGGATCTGCTGGCCGAGTTTAACAGCAATCCCATCCTTAGCGACCTCCAGTACATTGTCCCCCCCCACTACACATCACAACCGGATGCACTCGAGAAAGAGAAACTTGAGATTTGCCCGGTTATATTCACCTTTGCAGACAGAGAGAAAGGAGAAATACGCGAGAAGCTCCTCAAAAAGCCGACCGTGTGGCTCTTCGGACTCCGGCTCCGCCTATCCATCCCACCAATGCGCCCAGGCTTCTCTCAGTGCGACAGATGCCAGGCGCTTGGTCATTCCAGCAGGGGCTGCAAGGCCCCCATCACATGTGCGTATTGCGCCGGTCCGCATGCCACTAAATATCACCGCTCGAAGTGCCCAACCTGCGCTCAGGAAGCTGTTCCAGCTGGCACTCCATGCTCCCATCCCCGTCTCTGCGCTAACTGTCAGGGCCCCCATAGAGCCACCTCTGTGAAGTGCCCTCAGAGGCGTAAGTATGCCCCTTCACCAAACGATGATGAGTCTGATTCAGACTCTGATTCGCCCGATGACACTATGGAGCAAGGAGAATGATTGACACACTTCGTGTCCTTCAGTGGAATGCTGCCCACTCATTAGCAGCAATTCATTCTCTTTTTCCTCTTCTTGCTAACAATCCCCGTCCCCCACACCTTCTACTTATCCAGGAACCGCCCTGGTACAAGATTGGTACCCAACCCTCATTGACTAACCCAGATGGAGATGACGTCTTCAATGTCCCCTCTATTCCAGGTTACGTCCCCTGCCTCCCCACCGGCCACTCGTCCGCGAGTGGTTACTTACGTTTCACGGTCCCTCCCAACACACTCATGGTCTATCGTCGGTGCAGCGTCACATGGCACTGATGTCCTGACTATTGAGGTTCGCTCTACCCACACTGTCCGCCTCTGCAATTACTATGGCCAGCAGGCGCCAGGGAGGGTAGCCCCAACCCCCACTTACCCAGGTGAGTCGTTTCTCTTCAGTCTCACCCCGGCAATAGCCGCTTCCCTAACGATCGCTGGCGACTTCAATCGCCGGCATCGTTCCTGGTCAGAGTTGCCATGTTCCAATGCCGAGTCAAACAGGGGGCAACCCTTGGATGACTTCTTCCGAGAGCATGGACATGAGCCTGCCCATCACCCAGATGTTGACACTCGTCCGGGTAAAGATGGGCCGCGTTGTCCGATCGACATGGTTTGGACTGCGCCCAATATCCCACCAGAGCAGGTGATGGACACATTCACCAGCTCCCACTCCGCTCTCTCAGACCACACCCTACTCACATGGGAGGTGCCAGTTGGACCATTCGTCCACCTTCCACGGCCCCCCAGACTGTCAAATGACGACAGAGAGGCATGGTGTGCTACTGCCTTCCCCTTGCTGCATGAGGCGTTTGCGCTTCCTGCGTCAGACAAGGCTGAACTAGATGCCAAAGCCAAAGCCATTCAATCTGCAATGGTGGCGGCGATGGAATCAATGACTAAACCCAGAAAGCGCTCCAAGACAGAGGTCCCATGGTGGTCCCCTGAGTGCTCATCCTCACTCGCGGCAATTAAGGACGCCCCTACCGCCCGTTTGCGCACCGCTGCTAAACGCGCCTTCAAAGCCACCACCAGAGCAGCGCGTCGCGTGTTCTATGCAGAACAGGTCAAAGACGCCAATTCCACCAACATCTGGAGCTGGGCCAAGCGTGGCCTTGGCATCCGTCCCACTCCTGTGCCATCGCTGAGGAAACCAGACGGCACCTTCACCACCACTGAGCAGGAGAAAGCTGAGTTGTTCCATTCTACCTACTTTCCTCCTCCCCCACCACTTCCAGCAGCGGGCTTACGCCCGCTGCCCCCACCTTCTGCAGCGGCGCCTCCCATACTCATAAAAGAGCTTATGGACGCCCTGGCCGGCACTTCCAACTTGTCTGCTCCTGGCCCCTCGGGCGTCGGATACCGTCCCCTCAAATGGGTGATTGGATCCTTCGCTAAGGAGGTGCTATCTTTGTTCAACGACTGTCTGCGCTTGGGCCACCACCCAGCGTGCTGGCAGATAACAAAGGTAGTAATGCTCAGGAAGCCAAACAAGAAGGACCAATTTTCTCCTCGGTCCTACAGACCGATTACTCTTGAGGAGACCTTAGGGAAACTCCTTGAGAAGATCATTGCTAACCGTCTCCAGTTTCTGGCTAACACCCAGAACTGGCTTCCCCCAAACCAGTACGGCGGGCGTCAAGGGCACTCTGTCTACGATGCCGCCCAACGCCTTTTACAGATTGTGGAGAAAGCCCAGTCGGAAGACAAAGTGTGTTCTGTCCTAGCGGTGGACATACAAGGCTTCTTTGACTCGGTTCATCCACAACATCTCCACCACCGGCTCTTGGAGTTAGGTTGTTCGCCAGACATGGCAAACTGGTGCCTTTCTTTCATGACCGGGCGGGAGGCTGCTATCTCTTTTGATGGCACCACACTCCCTAGTGTCCGTAAACCGGACTTTGGGACGCCTCAGGGCTCCCCAGTCTCACCTATTCTCTCCACTCTTTTTGCAGCTATTGCGATTCAGCGGTTCCGCCACCCTGACTGCGAGCTCCTTGCATACGTCGACGACCACATGATTGCCATCACTGGCTCATCAGTCACCGCCAACTGCAGGAACTTAGTAGGCGCTTACCACCACCTCAACTCGAACTTCAACGACATCAATCTCAACATCGAGACTGCGAAGACCGAGCTCCTCCACTTCCACCCCCCTGGGCGTCGCCAAAGATATCGCGGCTGGGACTCCCGGGGCGTCCAACTCGACGAGGACACTCTCATCAAGCCCTCCATCCCACTTCGGTGGTTGGGGATCTGGTGGGATCCGGCCTTGTCTTTCAAACCCCATGTTGAGCGCATGCGCTCCAAGGGCCTCTCCACACTCGCCGCCATTCGCCTGCTCGCCAACACAGAGCGAGGCATGTCCGCCCTCAACCTTCGCCAGCTTTACTCCGCCTGCGTCAGAACAGTCCTCGCATGGGCTGCGCCGGTTTGGTACACTGGCACCCGCCAGAAGACCCTTGTGGCTCGTCTACAGGGCGTCCAAAACACCGCTTGCAGGTGGATCCTTGGTGTTTACCGAGGCGCTTCACCGCTAAGCACGAATTATCTTTGCTCTATGCCCCCGTTTCAGTTTTATTTCAATTATCTTAAAACTAATCATGCTCTTCGCCTTTGGCGCACTCCCCATTCCGTAGGTAGACGTGCTATTCCTGCAGCACAAAAACCACGCCTGTACTCTTCTTCGCTTGCCGACCGTGTCCCGATTGCCCAACAGGTCCCTGCGTACACACACTCTCCCTGGGAGGATCCACTTGCTTTTGCTGGAGGACGCCTCAAGTTTGCCATCCCTGCCGGTCCCGTTGACACTGACACTCGCCAGGCGTTTGTCGCATCTGCCAACTCTCTGTGCACCACCACCTCCGTCCAGATCTTCACAGACGGCTCCAGACTCGAGCACAAGTCTGGCTCAGCAATTGTCGCTATGCGCGGTCACCATCGCTTGGGCTTCAGACACTGCGCTTCCCCCAAAATCGCCACTGCCACTGACGCTGAGATCTTCTCCCTTGCGTCTGCTCCAGCTTGGGCCGCCTCTCACTTCGGCCGCCACCTCCTGGAAGTGGAGTCCATCGTCTTCATGTCAGATTCGCTCACCGCCCTTCGCCTTGTCCGCGACTGGCCTTCAGCACCTGGCGCCCACTTACTACTCGCTTGGAAAGCAGGTATCACCAACCTGCTGGACATTCACCCCAATCTCAAAATCGAGTTTCACTGGTGCCCGGGCCACTCAGGCGTCCCAGGAAACGAATGGGCTGATGAAGAGGCAAAGAAAGCCACAGAACTGCCACCCTCATCTTCCCTTCCTTCGATATCCGCCCTCCGCGAGCAGAACACCCTCAACGCCCAGAAGCAATGGGAGGACCACCTCGCCCACGCCACTGCCTCCACTGCCAACAAGTACTTGGCAATCACAGGCCCACCAAAACGTCGTCCGCGCGCACTCATGGAGATGTCGGACACCTACCCCCGCACTGAGATTTCAGCAGTTGCTCAAGTTCTCTGCTGCGCTGGCCCCTTCGGGGCGTACTGGATGCGCATGAGCCCAGAATATAGGCGCAGAAACGGCCTGATCACCTACTGTCGTTGGCACAATCACCCCCCTTGGCCTGCCCAGACCGCCGCCCACATACTTGGTGGCTGCGAGACTTTCCGCCCTTGGATTGGTAAGGTCTGGCCTAAAGGCACCCCACTCCCAGCCCACCACACAGAGTGGGCAGACGAACCTCTTATCGACGTGATTCGCAAGTGGCTTAAGTTCACTAAGCATCTCGACCGCCCCACTCAGCGCACCTCAGCTGCCATCCGCCTTGCATTTGCGATGATGGAGCTAGATGGCCTCCCAACCGACCAGGACATGGACCTGACGACCCTTCGTGTGTACGTACGACGCGCCCTTGGACCACGCACTCAGGACACGGACCCGGATCTTTATGATTTTAACGGTCACGTTTCAGACCCTCCTCTTGATCTTTGATGCAACTTACTTCTTTGTTATGTATGAGGCACCAGCGATCCCAGACAGAAAGGTGCTTTACCCAGGTTAACGCCCAGGTACTGTGCCCGGACGCGCCCTCTTTTCTAAACCTCGTTTGTGCTTGTAGTGTAGGTTCACCTGCGCCTTGACATGGGCGTGGTGATATGTAAACCAATCTCTCCTCTTCCTCTTCCCCTCTTTAATAGGCGGTGCGCCCACTTAGCCGCCACCTCCGGTGGCGGGCACCTCCCGCCCAGTTTCGTAGTTTACCTCGATGACGGGCGCCTCCGTCGTAGATAGGTCATGTACTTAGCTATGCTGCAGGAATAATAAAGCCAAAAAAAAAAAAAAAAAAAAAAAAAAGAGTTGCCATGTTCCAATGCCGAGTCAAACAGGGGGAAACCCTTGGATGACTTCTTCCGAGAGCATGGACATGAGCCTGCCCATCACCCAGATGTGGACACTCGTCCGGGTAAAGATGGGCCGCGTTGCCCGATTGATATGGTTTGGACTGCGCCCAATATCCCACCAGAGCAGGTGATGGATACATTCACCAGCTCCCACTCTGCTCTCTCAGACCACACCCTACTCACATGGGAGGTGCCAGTTGGACCGTTCGTCCACCTTCCACGGCCCCCCAGACTGTCTAATGATGACAGAGAGGCGTGGTGTGCTACTGCCTTCCCCTTGCTGCATGAGGCGTTTGCGCTTCCTGCGTCAGACAAGGCTGAACTAGATGCCAAAGCCAAAGCCATTCAATCTGCAATGGTGGCGGCGATGGAATCAATGACTAAACCCAGAAAGCGCTCCAAGACAGAGGTCCCATGGTGGTCCCCTGAGTGCTCATCCTCTCTCGCGGCAATTAAGGACGCCCCTACCACCCGTTTGCGCGCCGCTGCTAAACGCGCCTTCAAAGCCACCACCAGAGCAGCGCGTCGCGTGTTCTATGCAGAACAGGTGAAAGACGCCAATTCCACCAATATCTGGAGCTGGGCCAAGCGCGGCCTCGGTATCCGCCCTACTCCTGTGCCTTCGCTGCGGAAACCAGACGGCACCTTCACCACCACTGAGCAGGAGAAAGCTGAGTTGTTTCATTCTACCTACTTTCCTCCTCCCCCTCCACTTCCAGCAGCGGGCTTACGCCCGCTGCCCCCACCTTCTGCAGCGGCGCCTCCAATACTCATGAAAGAGCTTATGGACGCCCTGGCCGGCACTTCCAACTTGTCTGCTCCTGGCCCCTCGGGCGTTGGATACCGTCCCCTCAAATGGGTGATTGGATCCTTCGCTAAGGAGGTGCTATCTTTGTTCAACGACTGTCTGCGCTTGGGCCACCACCCAGCGTGCTGGCGGATAACAAAGGTAGTAATGCTCAGGAAGCCAAACAAGAAGGACCAATTTTCTCCGCGGTCCTACAGACCGATTACTCTTGAGGAGACCTTAGGGAAACTCCTTGAGAAGATCATTGCTAACCGTCTCCAGTTTCTGGCTAACACCCAGAACTGGCTTCCCCCAAACCAGTATGGCGGTCGTCAAGGGCATTCTGTCTACGACGCCGCCCAACACCTTTTACAGATTGTGGAGAAAGCCCAGTCAGAAGACAAAGTGTGTTCTGTCCTAGCGGTGGACATACAAGGCTTCTTTGACTCGGTCCATCCACAACACCTCCACCACCGGCTCCTGGAGTTAGGTTGTTCGCCAGACATGGCGGACTGGTGCCTTTCTTTCATGACCGGGCGGGAGGCTGCTATCTCTTTTGATGGCACTACACTCCCTAGCGTCCGTAAACCGGACTTTGGGACGCCTCAGGGCTCCCCAGTCTCACCCATTCTCTCCACTCTTTTTGCAGCAATTGCGATTCAGCGGTTCCACCACCCCGACTGCGAGCTCCTAGCATACGTCGATGACCACATGATTGCCATCACGGGCACATCAGTCACCGCCAACTGCAGGAACTTAGTAGGCGCTTACCACCACCTCAACTCGAGCTTCAACGACATCAATCTCAACATCAAGACTGCGAAGACCGAGCTCCTCCACTTCCACCCCCCTGGGCGTCGCCAAAGATATCGCGGCTGGGACTCCCGGGGCGTCCAACTCGACGAGGACACTCTCATTAAGCCCTCCATCCCACTTCGGTGGTTGGGGATCTGGTGGGATCCGGCCTTGTCTTTCAAACCCCATGTTGAGCGCATGCGCTCCAAGGGCCTCTCCACACTCGCTGCCATTCGCCTGCTCGCCAACACAGAGCGAGGCATGTCCGCCCTCAACCTTCGCCAGCTCTACTCAGCCTGCGTCAGAACAGTCCTCGCATGGGCTGCGCCGGTTTGGTACACTGGCACCCGCCAGAAGACCCTTGTGGCTCGTCTACAGGGCGTCCAAAACACCGCTTGCAGGTGGATCCTTGGTGTTTACCGAGGCGCTTCACCGCTAAGCACCAATTATCTTTGCTCTATGCCCCCGTTTCAGTTTTATTTCAATTATCTTAAAACTAATCATGCTCTTCGCCTTTGGCGCACTCCTCATTCTGTAGGTAGACGTGCTATTCCTGCAGCACAAAAACCACGCCTGTACTCTTCTTCGCTTGCCGACCGTGTCCCGATTGCCCAACAGGTCCCTGCGTACACACACTCTCCCTGGGAGGATCCACTTGCCTTTGCTGGAGGATGCCTCAAATTTGCCATCCCTGCCGGTCCCGTTGACACTGACACTCGCCAGGCGTTTGTCGCATCTGCCAACTCTCTGTGCACCACAACCTCCGTCCAGATCTTCACGGACGGCTCCAGACTCGAGCACAAGTCTGGCTCAGCAATTGTCGCTATGCGCGGTCATCATCGCTTGGGCTTCAGACACTGCGCTTCCCCCAAAATCGCCACTGCCACTGACGCTGAGATCTTCTCCCTTGCGTCTGCTCCAGCTTGGGCCGCCTCTCATTTCGGCCGCCACCTCCTGGAAGTGGAGTCCATCGTCTTCATGTCAGACTCGCTAACCGCCCTTCGCCTCGTCCGCGACTGGCCATCAGCACCTGGCGCCCACTTACTACTCGCTTGGAAAGCAGGTATCACCAACCTGCTGGACATTCATCCCAACCTCAAAATCGAGTTTCACTGGTGCCCGGGCCACTCAGGCGTCCCAGGAAACGAATGGGCTGATGAAGAGGCAAAGAAAGCCACAGAACTGCCACCCTCATCCTCCCTTCCTTTGATATCCGCCCTCCGCAAGCAGAACACCCTCAACGCCCAGAAGCAATGGGAGGCTCACCTCGCCCATGCTACTGCCTCAACTGCCGACAAGTACTTGGCAATCACAGGCCCACCAAAACGTCGTCCGCGCGCACTCATGGAGATGTCGGACACCTACCCCCGCGCTAAGATTTCAGCAGTTGCTCAAGTCCTCTGCTGCGCTGGCCCCTTCGGGGCGTACTGGATGCGCATGAGCCCAGAATATAGGCGCAGAAACGGCCTGATCACCTACTGTCGTTGGCACAATCACCCCCCTTGGCCTGCCCAGACCGCCGCCCACATACTTGGTGGTTGCGAGACTTTCCGCCCTTGGATTGGTAAGGTCTGGCCCAAAGGCACCCCACTCCCAGCCCACCACACAGAGTGGGCAGATGAACCATTTATCGACGTGATTCGCAAGTGGCTTAAGTTCACTAGGCATCTCGACCGCCCCACTCAGCGCACCTCAGCTGCCATCCGCCTTGCATTTGCGATGATGGAGCTAGATGGCCTCCCAACCGACCAGGACATGGACCTGACGACCCTTCGTGTGTACGTACGGCGCGCCCTAGGACCACGCACTCAGGACACGGACCCGGATCTTTATGATTTTAACGGTCACGTTTCAGACCCTCCTCTTGATCTGTGATGCAACTTACTTCTTTTATGTATGAGGCACCAGCGATCCCAGACAGAACGGTGCTTTACCCAGGTTAACGCCCAGGTACTGTGCCCGGACGCGCCCTCTTTTCTAAACTTCGTCTGTGCTTGTAGTGTAGGTTCACCTGCGCCTTGACATGGGCGTGGTGATATGTAAACCAATCTCTCCTCTTCCTTTTCCCTTCTTTAATAGGCGGTGCGCCCACTTAGCCGCCACCTTCGGTGGCGGGCACCTCCCGCCCAGTTTCGTAGTTTACCTCGATGACGGGCGCCTCCGTTGTAGATAGGTCATGTACTTAGCTATGCTGCAGGAATAATAAAGCCAAAAAAAAAAAAAAAAAAAAAAGCGCTCATGCGCATCCAGTACGCCCCAAAGGGGCCAGCACAGCAGAGTACCTGAGCTACTGCTGAGATCTCAGAGCGTGGGTGGCTGTCGGACATGTGCATGAGTGCACGAGGACAACGTGAGGGTGTGCCATTAATTGCAAGGTACTTGTCTGCAGTAGAGGCGATGGCATGGGCGAGGTGGTCCTCCCACTGTTTCTGCGCAGGAAGAGTGTTCTGCTCGCGGAGGGCGGAAATCGATGGCAGTGAGCGTGAGGGTGGCAGTTTGGTTGCCTTCTTTGCTTCATCATCTGCCCATTCGTTGCCTGGGACGCCGGAGTGGCCAGGGCACCAGTGAAACATGATTTTGAGGGTGGGATGGAGGTTGAGCAGGTTAGTGATACCCGCTTTCCATGACTGGAGTAGGTGGGCAGACATGGCGGACTGGTGCCTTTCTTTCATGACCGGGCGGGAGGCTGCTATCTCTTTTGATGGCACTACACTCCCTAGTGTCCGCAAACCGGACTTTGGGACGCCTCAGGGCTCCCCAGTCTCACCCATTCTCTCCACTCTTTTTGCAGCTATTGCAATTCAGCGGTTCCACCACCCTGACTGCGAGCTCCTAGCATACGTCGATGACCACATGATTGCCATCACCGGCACATCAGTCACCGCCAACTGCAGGAACTTAGTAGGCGCTTACCACCACCTCAACTCGAACTTCAACAACATCAATCTCAACATCGAGACTGCGAAGACCGAGCTCCTCCACTTCCACCCCCCTGGGCGTCGCCAAAGATATTGCGGCTGGGACTCCCGAGGCGTCCAACTCGACGAGGACACTCTCATTAAGCGCTCCATCCCACTGCGGTGGTTGGGGATCTGGTGGGATCCGGCCTTGTCTTTCAAACCCCATGTTGAGCGCATGTGCTCCAAGGGCCTCTCCACACTCGCTGCCATTCGCCTGCTCGCCAACACAGAGCGAGGCATGTCCGCCCTCAACCTTCGCCAGCTTTACTCAGCCTGCGTCAGAACAGTCCTCGCATGGGCTGCGCCGGTTTGGTACACTGGCACCCGCCAGAAGACCCTTGTGGCTCGTCTACAGGGTGTCCAAAACACCGCTTGCAGGTGGATCCTTGGTGTCTACCGAGGCGCTTCACCGCTAAGCACCAACTATCTTTGCTCTATGCCCCCGTTTCAGTTTTATTTCAATTATCTTAAAACTAATCATGCTCTTCGCCTTTGGCGCACTCCACATTCTGTAGGTAGACGTGCTATTCCTGCAGCACAAAAACCACGCCTGTACTCTTCTTCGCTTGCCGACCGTGTCCCGATTGCCCAACAGGTCCCTGCGTACACACACTCTCCCTGGGAGGATCCACTTGCCTTTGCTGGCGGACGCCTCAAATTTGCCATCCCTGCCGGTCCCGTTGACACTGACACTCGCCAGGCGTTTGTCGCATCTGCCAACTCTCTGTGCACCACCACCTCCGTCCAGATCTTCACAGACGGCTCCAGACTTGAGCACAAGTCTGGCTCAGCAATTGTCGCTATGCGCAGTCATCATCGCTTGGGCTTCAGACACTGCGCTTCCCCCAAAACCGCCACTGCCACTGACGCTGAGATATTCTCCCTTGCGTCTGCTCCAGCTTGGGCCGCCTCTCACTTCGGCCGCCACCTCCTGGAAGTGGAGTCCATCGCCTTCATGTCAGACTCGCTAACCGCCCTTCGCCTTGTCCGTGACTGGCCCTCAGCACCTGGCGCCCACCTACTACTCGCTTGGAAAGCAGGCATCACCAACCTGCTGGACATTCATCCCAATCTCAAAATCAAGTTTCACTGGTGCCCGGGTCACTCAGGCGTCCCAGGAAACGAATGGGCTGATGAAGAGGCAAAGAAAGCCACAGAACTGCCACCCTCATCTTCCCTTCCTTCGATATCCGCCCTCCGCGAGCAGAACACCCTCAACGCCCAGAAGCAATGGGAGGACCACCTCGCCCACGCCACTGCCTCCACTGCCGACAAGTACTTGGCAATCACAGGCCCACCAAAACGTCGTCCGCGCGCACTCATGGAGATGTCGGACACCTACCCCCGCGCTGAGATTTCAGCAGTTGCTCAAGTCCTCTGCTGCGCTGGCCCCTTCGGGGCGTACTGGATGCGCATGAGCCCAGAATATAGGCGCAGAAACGGCCTGATCACCTACTGTCGTTGGCACAATCACCCCCCTTGGCCTGCCCAGACCGCCGCCCACATACTTGGTGGCTGCGAGACTTTCCGCCCTTGGATTGGTAAGGTCTGGCCTAAAGGCACCCCACTCCCAGCCCACCACACAGAGTGGGCAGATGAACCCCTCATCGACGTGATTCGCAAGTGGCTTAAGTTCACTAAGCATCTCGACCGCCCCACCCAGCGCACCTCAGCTGCCATCCGCCTTGCATTTGCGATGATGGAGCTAGATGGCCTCCCAACCGACCAGGACATGGACCTAACGACCCTTCGTGTGTACGTACGGCGCGCCCTTGGACCACGCACTCAGGACACGGACCCGGATCTCTATGATTTTAACGGTCACGTTTCAGACCCTCCTCTTGATCTCTGATGCAACTTACTTCTCTTTTATGTATGAGGCACCAGCAATCCCAGACAGAACGGTGCTTTACCCAGGTTAACGCCCAGTGTGACGGCCCGGCCAGTGAGTGCTTGTGATGACAAGGCGTTGTTGTGTATACACTTAATAATTCCAACTATGAGCGATCAGCTTGTAACGCGAGGGCAAGATGTCGTAATGTGCGGTTTGTCAAGATATCGTAACTTCAATCGGAACGTCACAAACTGAAGCCTACACTACACTGGTAATACTGTGAGCAGTCGAAGACACTTAGGGATGACCTATAGCAAGGTATCCCAAAGATGCACAAGGGCAAATATAGTGTCAGAGGTGCACAAGCAACACTGAGCAGGTAGTCAGATGTTTGACAAGCAAATAAAGTAGTTAACAATTCTGGGGAACTCTATGTACAACTGCTCTCCTTTTATACACGAAGAGGCATAGCCTATTAGTAGCTTGGAATGACGAAGAATCAAGGATTGTAAAGATCAATGAGTAATCCTTCAGTAAATGAGTCATCGTATGAACAATAATGAGTCAGATCAAAACCTGAAACATATGTTCTGAAACTCCGGTTCAATCCTTCGCCACAACATATCCCCAAGTGTCCTGTGGCCACCGTTTCAACTCCTGAACATGAAACACCATCAACAGATCTTGATACAATGTGATCGTGGCACCAAATCGCGATCCGATCGAGATAATCGATCTCATCGCGGCTGCGTCAGTTGATGTCCTTTCTTCTCCAAACCTTCTGTGATCCGATGATAGCTCCATGGGGTGTGTTCCATCCATCAAGGCATCGGGGAAGAGGTCCAGGACGAAGGGGGAAATCCAGGAATTAGGTATGATTGACTAATCGGGGTTTTTGGTATTTAATTCCTTTGATTGCCGATTGGGTCATGACAGTACCCCCTCCTTTAGCGCTGAGGCCTCGAAGCGTCACCATCACATTCTTCTGCACCTTAGTCTATTTCGTTTAGACTTAGTCAACCCAGTCTTCACTTAGTAATCTTGATCTTTCATCATCTTTCATCATGTCCCTTGGTCCTGCTCCTCTGCTTGAACCTGATTCTGTATCAACTGGGATTTCTCCTGCTTCGCCAGATGGCAGTGAGACACCCTTGTTCCTTCCTTCTGAGAGTGATTCAGAGTCGGGTCGCTTTGAAGGATTAAACAGAGAGCGGAATGATGAAGTTGACAGAAGACGGTTGCCTTTGAGTGAGTTAGCTGTGTGGTTGTTGTGCAATTCTGTTTTGGCTGACTGCTTGTGTTCTAGCCGACAGGATTTCTTCGCCAGAGGATCCACCACCATATATACCCATTCTGGATCGCAGAGCACCAATCCAATACTCAGGTAAGGTCACATTTCTTGTGTCTTCTTAAAAATGCATTTTTGACCGTTAACCAACAGTTCCTGGTTTGCCATCCAACTGTAATGGAACTTGTGCTCCAATGTGTATCTTCTGTGCTGGGAGGCGGGTTATTCGGTTGCATCAGTTGCGGATAGAGGTTATGAGGATGGTAGTAACAATTGGGGACAGATACAATGCCCACGGCTTTGTAGGATTAACTTCTCATGAATTGTCGGAATTCTTTCTTCTGGGACAGGAATGCAGGAGGCTGAGCAAAGTAGCGAGGGAAATTGAGGGTCATTTAGTAGAGTTTCGTGCTGGGGCATTCGTATCAGCAAACGAAAGAGCTGATAGAGCGGCAGGAGAGCGTAGGGGAATGTAGAGTGTAGACAGAATGATCATAGAGTTGGTGTCTTTGTTCTGTTGTTTCTGAGTGATAAAAAATTGCGAAGGTCAGGCTGGCCCGTCAACATGATCCTATACACTGTCTGTATGTATAGCCCTTCTTCCTCACAGACATCGAGTACTTTGGGGGGCACCCTTCCACGGGTATCGAACTTGCGGTGGCCACCATTGTAGTTCTTGCGCTTTAACCGTTGCGCTACCCGGCCGTAATAATTTGCGCTAGAATCGCTTAGATATAGGCCAGGGTAACAATGTGGGTCCATGTTTGCCAAGTCCGCAAAAAGAAATCGAGTTGAAGCGGCATTTGAAATTCCAATACACTTTTAGTCCGCTTCCGAGTTTCGACCGTAACCAATCTTGTTTCCTCTCCACAACAATGTCTGGCACCTCCCACCTTGATGCTTCTGCCTATGTGGCCTTCACCATCGCTGGTGTGGGTCTTTCCATATTAATTGTGGCCATTATATGGATTTTGCGGTACACGTGACGCATTGACCAAAGGGAGCGGTCGCAAACCATTGCCAGAGATGACTTTCCAAGTGAATTGGAGATGCAGAGGATCTCCAAAGCGAATTCGAAACATATGTGAGTGGGGGTTGATGATTTGAAAAGAAATAATAATGAAATTGAAATGATTTAATAGAGTGGAAAAGAAAAGGTAAATAAAATGTTTTTTAGCGTTAGAATTTCTTTTATTTCTTTTTTATTTGCAGAGTCGCCGCCATTGTCCATCCGGAGCCCGTACACCTTCGGACAAGCATGGAGAAGATATATGAGTTGAACGACTTTGTTCCAGGGCCTGTAGCTTCTAGTTCAAAGGTTACATTGGACTCGGTTGGAAATGTCCTAAGTCCAAAGGCTTCCTGGATGACTGACGATGAACGTGACTTGTTTTTTGATTGTAAGTGAGAATTTGAACGTATGTGAATTTTGAAGTAACTGAATGATGATAACAGTGCATGAAAAAGTAAAGGGAAGAAGTGTTTAGCGTTTCCGAGTCGTTTGTTTGTTTTTCTTTTTTATTAATAAATTACTCTGTGGTTTGTTGGGATGCTTCTTGTGAAATTCTTGAACCAGTTCCAAACTGTTAACCAAGTCGTCTGCCTTCACCCAGGTGTATTCATCCGGTGTCCCTTCATATCCTAGCCACTGGACGCGATACAGCACTGTTGGTGGACGATGGCGCTTATCGAGCTTAGAATCAACAACCTTAGAAACTTCATGCTCGATATGCCCATCAATCTCCACTGGTGGAGGAGGTGGTTGTATCCGATTTGGAATGGTATTTCGCTTCGCAGGTTCCAGCAGTGAGACATGGAAAACATTATGTAGTGTTTTCATGCCGTCTGTAAGTTCCAGCTTATACGCAACTTCCAATACACGTTTAACAACTTTGAATGGTCCCAACTGTTTCCAATCCAGTTTCTTGCTGGGACGAGTCGTTTTGATGTTTCTACTGGATAGGTAGACAAGGTCTCCTTCTTTGAGCACCGGAAATGGTATACGCTTTTGGTCCGCTGGTCGCTGATAAGCCAATTGCGCAATTTTCAACTGTTCTCGGAGATAATCGTGCAGGTCCGATAAGTCGGTTGCATATGCTGATGCTTCGGTTGATATTGACTCAGCATTGCTTACAGGTTGAATAAGCGGATGATAACCTTTGTTTGCAAAGAATGGAGAGACTTGGGTTGCTGAGTGAGACGCGTTATTGTATGCAAACTCTGCAAGTGGTAAGAACAAAGACCAATCATCCTGCTGGTAATTGCAATAGATCCGCAAATACTGTTCAATGATTTGGTTTGTCCTTTCTGTCTGTCCATCTGTCTGGGGATGATATGCTGATGAGAAATTCAACTTGATGTTAAGCAACTTGCTAAGTGCTCTCCAGAACCGTGATGTGAATTCCGACCCTCAATCCGAGACAATATCCACTGGAACTCCATGTTTCGAAAACACATGGATGAGAAAGAGTTTTGCGAGACCAGGTGCATCAATCTCATCATTTGTGGGAATGAACAACGCCATTTTCGACAATCGATCCACAACTACAAGAATTGCCGTATGTCCATCGGAATTTGGAAGCTGTTCAATAAAATCCATTGAGATGGATGCCCAAGGCCGTTCTGGTATGGGTAACTGCTTGAGTAACCCATATGGTTTGTGTCGAGGTGTCTTCGCTCTAGGGCAGTCGGTACATGTGTTGCAATAATCCTGTACAAACTTCTTCATATTGGGCCAAAAGTATTCCCGATAGACAAGTTTAAGTGTCTTGCTGATTCCAAAGTGACCTGCCGTGATGTGGTCATGTTTCTCTTTCAAAATCCGTAATCGCAAGTCATTGTAATCAGGTGCATAGAGCTTTCCTTTGAATAGGAGGAATCCTGAATCGGTTAGGGTAAAGTCCGATTTTTCACCTTTCTTGATGGTTTGGATTTGTTTCTGTGCAAACACATCTGTCTTAAGTCCTTCGAGAATGTCCTTTCGTATTGCCTCCATGTCAATGAGGAAATTGCCACGTAGGCTTGCTTCAAGAATCATGGTTGCCCTGAGAGACGCCATTAATTGTCCTTTCTTGAAGATCGTAGTCAAGTTCTGAGGGTTTGCATGTGCATAAGTGCCATCCCCCTTCTGAGGGTAAATGTCGGCTCGACGTGTGAATACATCTGCTTTTGCACCGTCCTTCCCTGGTCTGTATTTGACATTGAAATAAAATTGGGAAAGGTATTCAGACCAGCGAGCTTGACGACGAGTGAGCTGTTTGGTGGTCTTGAAGTATTCCAATACACGATGATCAGTAATGGTTTGAACAACATGTTGTGCACCTTCAAGGTAAGCACGCCAGTGCTTAAACGCAACCAGGATAGCAAGAAGCTCTTTGTCATGGATCTCATAGTTGAGCTCCGCAGGTTGCATGGAACGGGAATAAAATGCAATGGGATGCAATTCATTGTTGGGGTGTAACTGTGAAAGGATAGCGGCAATCGCGTAGTCCGATGCATCAGTTTCCACAACAATGGGAAGTTCCGGTTGGAAATGGGCAAGGACTGGTGCCGTGATGAATGCCAATTTGAGAACTTCAAATGCAGTTTGCGCTTTGGCATTCCAGGCAAAGACAAGTCCTTTCCGTGTAAGGTTGTGAAGGGGTTTCACAATTTCGGAAAAGCGATATATGAAGCGACGGTAGAAATTGGCGAAACCAAGGAATGACTGGACTTCCTTAACCGATTTAGGAACAGGCCAGTCACGTATGGCTTTGGTTTTATTTTCATCCATCGACAATCCTTTGTCTGAAATAATGTAACCAAGATATTCAATGGTATCCTTGTGGAAGTCACATTTGTCAATGCGCGCATAGAGTTTTAGCTCGCGCATGCGTTGCAGGACTTGGCGCACATGAGGAATGTGATCTTCCTTTGTTTCATCATGTATGTTGAGGTCATCCAAATACAGGATGAGGAAGACATCAATCATATCATGGAATGAGTCATTCATAAAACATTGGAAGGTCGCAGGCGCATTGGATAGACCAAATGGCATGACAAGGTATTCAAATGCGCCATAGCGAGTCCTGAATGCTGCACTGCTACCAGCAGAAATGAAGCTCACTATATGAACAATTACTCAAGTCAAATACGACATGGGTGATCATCAGCAGTGAGTGAAAGTCAAAAGTGAGCTTGAAGCGGTGCTCACCTCTGAAGCTCACTTTGCCCCTCCTATAGAGGGTAGTATACAGCTGTAGTTATACTATAATATAACAAATGTCTATTTAATAATTGAGCATACCCACCGCTTTTTTGAGCTAATTATAGTACTCAGGCACTGCTGATTGACAGTATGCTGTAATAATTTAGAATTTCATAATTTCCATCCATTTTGAGATATGAGGCACATCAGGGTCCAGGACCCTGAGGTCTGGCAGGTTCCAGGTCACTTGGTGCCTGCTGCCGCTTTAGGGGGTCGTGGGAATAAATTCAAATTAGCCTTTGCAGGCCCTACAGGCCTTTAAAAATAGCGCAAAAATAGCCAAAAAATCAGAAAAATATTCCTGGGCACTGCCGCTTTGCCCTAGCGTGGGAACTACGCTTTTGGGCGACCATATTAGGCTACCAGGGTGCTCTAGGCCTTCCTGGGCCCTTCCAAAAGCGGTATAAATCATCATAAAATAGATAATTATAATCATTTGCCCCTGCATATATGCAGGCTTCCCCTGGGCCTACCAGCAGCAAATAAAATGCACTAAAATCATAATATATTAGGAGGAAGTCTATCTAAGATGAACTGGATGGCTATATATAGCAATACTAGCTGGGAACATGTATAGAATAGCATAATATATTCTATTTTTAATGCTAATCAAATGGGGCTCATTGCACCACATTGGGGTACCTCCAGAATGCAAATTTTGATGGGAATCCAATGGTGTATACTAGACGAGCTGAAACGGGCTTTCAATGCGCCAAAATATGCATTTTACGTTTTGTTACAAATTATTCTTTTATTTAAATGTTATTTTTACTACAGCACTTCTACTGCACGTAATGGCACGTATAGATAGCCGAAATGGTAGAGAATGACGAGGAGAACAATAATATGAGCTTAGAATAGCTACACGGCGGCTATATATAGCTGTAGCAAACCAACTCTTTTTGGAGTGCATGCAATTATTGTTTCTCTCTCATATACATATACACACAGTATCTATGTGTGCTAATAGGTTTGAATAGCTCTCTATATATGCCTTTCATGCTGTACGAAGTTTCACGGCAATCAGAGCTCATTCTGAATTGATATAAGGCATGCAATTTTTGGTAAGAATGGTTAATTTTAATTTATCGAGAGAGTTATAGGTCAGGCACAGAGTGCCAAACATTCACTATAAGTATCCTAAACATAATCCAATTGCATGTTTGGGATGTCATTGGAATGGGGAAGTCATATCCAACATTGTAGGGTAATATGCTATGTGTGATATCAGAATATACATGTTATGTCAGAAACACATATAACTTACAGTTTCCACCTGCATCCCAAACATGCAATTGGATTATGTATAGGATACTTATAGTGAATGTTTGGCACTCTGTGCCTGACCTATAACTCTCCCGATAAATTAAAATTAACCATTCTTACCAACAATTGCATGCCTTATATCAATTCAGAATGAGCTCTGATTGCCGTGAAACTTCGTACAGCATGAAAGACATATATAGAGAGCTATTCAAACCTATTAGCACACATAGATACTGTGTGTATATGTATATGAGAGAGAAACAATAATTGCATGCACTCCAAAAAGAGTTGGTGTGCTACAGCTATATATAGCCGCCGCGTAGCTATTCTAAGCTCATATTATTGTTCTCCTCGTCATTCTCTACCATTTCGGCTATCTATACGTGCCATTACGTGCAGTAGAAGTGCTGTAGTAAAAATAACATTTAAATAAAAGAATAATTTGTAACAAAACGTAAAATGCATATTTTGGCGCATTGAAAGCCCGTTTCAGCTCGTCTAGTATACACCATTGGATTCCCATCAAAATTTGCATTCTGGAGGTACCCCAATGTGGTGCAATGAGCCCCATTTGATTAGCATTAAAAATAGAATATATTATGCTATTCTATACATGTTCCCAGCTAGTATTGCTATATATAGCCATCCAGTTCATCTTAGATAGACTTCTCCTAATATATTATGATTTTAGTGCATTTTATTTGCTGCTGGTAGGCCCAGGGGAAGCCTGCATATATGCAGGGGCAAATGATTATAATTATCTATTTTATGATGATTTATACCGCTTTTGGAAGGGCCCAGGAAGGCCTAGAGCACCCTGGTAGCCTAATATGGTCGCCCAAAAGCGTAGTTCCCACGCTAGGGCAAAGCGGCAGTGCCCAGGAATATTTTTCTGATTTTTTGGCTATTTTTGCGCTATTTTTAAAGGCCTGTAGGGCCTGCAAAGGCTAATTTGAATTTATTCCCACGACCCCCTAAAGCGGCAGCAGGCACCAAGTGACCTGGAACCTGCCAGACCTCAGGGTCCTGGACCCTGATGTGCCTCATATCTCAAAATGGATGGAAATTATGAAATTCTAAATTATTACAGCATACTGTCAATCAGCAGTGCCTGAGTACTATAATTAGCTCAAAAAAGCGGTGGGTATGCTCAATTATTAAATAGACATTTGTTATATTATAGTATAACTACAGCTGTATACTACCCTCTATAGGAGGGGCAAAGTGAGCTTCAGAGGTGAGCACCGCTTCAAGCTCACTTTTGACTTTCACTCACTGCTGATGATCACCCATGTCGTATTTGACTTGAGTAATTGTTCATATAGTGAACATCACTCTGTAGTACAGCCAGTGAGCATTGCTCACACTTGAAGCTTCATTTTAGCTGGCAGGACTGAATGCTGTCTTCCACTCATCACCTTCACGGATCCGGATTTGATTATAACCGGATCGTAGATCGAGTGTGGTGAAAATATGTGATTTGCGTAAACGATCCAGGAGATCATTGATTAGCGGAAGAGGATAGCGGTCCTTCTTGGTGACATTATTTAGAGCTCGATAATCCACACATAGTCGGAGGGATCCATCCTTCTTCTTTACGAAGAGTATTGTCGAGATCCCGGGCTCCTTTTCTCATTTCCCGCACTT
Source organism: Trichaptum fuscoviolaceum (assembly GCA_910574455.1). NCBI lineage: Eukaryota > Fungi > Basidiomycota > Agaricomycetes > Hymenochaetales > Trichaptaceae > Trichaptum > Trichaptum fuscoviolaceum. The sequence continues at coordinate 2,185,907 of CAJSYZ010000006.1, read as the reverse complement.
TCCCGCCAAGGATCCCGACATGAGCAGACAATCCCGCGGGGAGAATCCCGCCATTGGATTCCCGGCGCGAAACCTCATTCCCGAATCGCATGATCCCATGCTCACGTGACTTATCCCGCACCACTGTCCCGGCAACCATGCACGCATACACACACTCATTTACGACGACCCGCCACGGCACACGTACATTCACTTATTAACATACGCTCATTAATCCGCTAGTACCTCAAGGTGACGACCTGCAACAGTCTGGCATACCTAGTCTGGCTAGTCGCGGCCCCGGACCGGACGCTGACGTCCACGGACAGGCCGTAGCCATCTGGAGAGACGGGATAGACATGCCTAGCAGTGCGGTCGTAGCATGTATTGTTTGTAGTTTGTAGTAGATAGGTGCGCATTGCGCAAGGACACTTAGCGTAGATTAACTATACAGTCTTTACGAAGTAGATAAATAGCTGTAGGCATCGTAAGGAGCACCCCACTTTTGACCTCTCGTGGAGTGCTTCCTTAGGTGCAATCTCTCTCTTTTCTCCTGTGTAGTTAGTTGCGCAATACTTACTCGTGGAGTGCTTCCTTAGGGATCCGCTTACCTGACGTTCAAAGCAGTGAAGAGTCCTAGCTGGCCTTGAGAATCCCGCGACACGCCTGGATAGAATCCCGCGCGTTTCCCGCCTGAATTCCCACGCTCGTTCCCAGTCGCGAATCCAGATTCCCGAACGCGGGTTCTTGTCGCGAATTCCAGTTCCCCGAAACTGTTTCCCGCTACAATTCCCGACGGTCGTAACATTAGGTCAAAAGTCCTGGCTCACCGCCGCTCGGACTCGACACCCTCACGCTCTTTACTTCTACCCCCGCACCCGTACCGCCGACCAGCGATGTCGTCCCACCAGGAATGGGGAGGACTCGCAGATACCTTCGCTTTCCTGTCCCCGAGCTCCTCGATGGAGGAAGACAAACTCCAGCCCATCCTTGATCGCCTCGACACCCTCGAAAAACGCTACTCCAAGCTAGTCAATGAACACAATCAGGTTCAGAACACAGTCGCCCAGCTCAAGCACGCCAACCGGGCGTTAGAAGCCCAAATCGCAAGCCAGCCCGCCTCCCCGTCTGGGGGTGGAGCAGGGCTCAAGATGAAGCTTCCCGACACCTTCGAAGGCGAACAAGCCAAGCTGGAAAACTGGATTCACCAGATTAAGCTCTACCTGTTCGGACAACATCCGGGGCTGGACAAAACCCGCAAGGTCGCATTCGCCCTGATGCTACTGCGGGGACCGGCGCAAGACTGGGCACGACCCATTCTAGATTGACTCCAGGACATCCCGACACCGCCAGAAGCCGCCAGCCTGGAGGCCCTGTTCACCGCCCTTCGCGCCTCTTACGGAGAAATCGATGCAGACAAAGCCGCAGCCGACAAGCTGATGCGCCTACGCCAGACAGGAACGGTCGCCAAGTTTGCGTCGCAATTCCGTGCCCTCCAAGCCCTCACCGGGTGGCCCAAGGACGCGACGACGGATGTCATCTACCTCGACATGTTCCGGAAGGGACTCAAAGACCAGGTTCGCCAGCACATCGCCAGCACAGAGGCGAAGGATATGAAATTCGATGCCTACGTCAATTGGGTTTCCGAGACGGACGAGAAGCTAAGGCTCGCACACGCCTATGGACCAGTATCGAAGCCAGCGGCTACGCCCCGAAGCAATCCCGGCACCACTAGTTCAGCTCCGCGTACGATCCCGACTGCGGGCGCAAGCTCGACGAAGGATCCCAACGCAATGGAGATTGACAGGGTGCGCCGGGAGCGCAGGAGTAAGGGACTATGCTACTACTGCGGAGAGAAAGACCATTTGGTGAGCGATTGCCCAACGCGACCGCCATCCCGAAACCTAAAGGCTACGAAATCCACGTCCCCGTCGAGCCCATCGCCCCCCGCGCTCCAGTCGTTCGAAGAAACGCTCAAATGTATGGCGGAACAGTACATCCAGAATGTGCAGCAGTCCGTGCTACAGAACGCATTCGCCGCCATGATGCCCGCCGCCAAGAACGTTCACAATCCCGAAGCCCCGCCCCCAGCGGATTTTCAGTAGGGTCGTATTGCTCAGTCGCGCCCTATACAACCCAACCGCCCTTGTGGCCGAAGAACTCTCTTAATAATGGTCCCTTGTATTTAACCATCTCTACAATAGACCGTCGTCTTCGACAACATTTGAAGTTCCCGGTACAGGTTAGCAACGGAAAGACGGATGCCTTAGCCACAGTAATGTTAGACAGCGGTGCGTCGGGAACTTTCATAAATTCCCGCTACGTTTCGCGACACGGACTCCAGACCCGGGACTTGGTAATCCCGATACTTTTGCGCAACGCGGACAATTCCCCGAACGCGATTGGACGCATCACCAAGGAAGTGGTCCTCAACGTTGAGATGAAGGGACACTTAGAACAGTTGACCATGGCCGTCGCGGATATTGGCGACGACGATATTATCATGGGGATCGACTGGTTGCGGCACCATAACCCAACCATTGACTGGACCAACGATGTGGTCGATCTCAACCGCTGCCCGCCCCAGTGTGACAACCAGCAACGCCTGGTCCCGCTTCCCCGCCTCGCCATAGCAGAAGAAGTCGAGACCCCCTGGGGGCCCGACAGGACCCAGGCCGAATGGGAAGCTGTCCCACCGGGATTTCGGTACTCAGAAAAATATTGGGACCTGTACCACGACGCCGAATCCTACTTCGTCACGACGGACGACCATTTCGCGTACAAAATTGCCGCCTCGTACACTCACTCCCAGGCCATCGCTGAGAAGTCAGTGGTGAAGGAAGGCGAGAAAACCTTCGAAGAACTAGTTCCCCCCGAATTCCGTGAGTTTGCCGACGTTTTTTCGAAAGTTGAATCCGAAAGGCTTCCACTGCGCAAGCCGTATGACCACGCCATAGATTTAGAACCCGGGAAGGTTCCCCCGTACAGCAAAATCTATCCCTTGGCCCCGACCGAACGCGACGCCCTTCGCGAATTCATTGACGAAAACCTGCGCAAAGGGTACATACGACCTTCGAAATCCCCTGCAGCGGCTCCCATCTTCTTTATCAAGAAAAAGGACGGAACCTTGCGCATGGTAGTCGATTACCGACGATTGAACGATATCACGGTCAAGAATTGATACCCGCTTCCCCTCACGATGGAACTCGTAGACGCACTGCAAAAGGCGAAGGTTTTCACGACGTTAGATTTGCGATGGGGCTACCACAACGTGCGACTGAAGCAAGGCGACGAGTGGAAGGCCGCATTTCGGACTCAGGCAGGACATTTCGAACCAACGGTGATGACATTCGGGCTCACGAATGCCCCGGCGACCTTCCAGCACATGATGAACGATATCTTCAAGGACCTCATTGGAGTATACGTGATCATCTATCTTGACGACTTGCTAATCTTTTCCGAAGATGAATCGCAGCACGATGAACACGTACGGGAAGTCCTTAAGCGGCTGCGCGAAAACGACTTGTTCTGTAAACCCGAAAAGTGCAAATTCAAACAGACTTCCGTTGAGTATCTCGGGATGATTATTTCGCAGGGAAAGGTGGCGATGGATCCCGCCAAAGTACAGGCCGTCCTCGACTGGCCTACCCCGAAAAAGGTGAAAGACATTCAAGCCTTCCTCGGGTTCGCGAATTTCTATCGACGCTTTATTCGGGATTTCTCGCACATCGTCAAACCGCTCACGACGCTGCTGAAGAAGGACGTTCGCTGGGTCTGGACGGAAAACCAGCAGTTCGCCTTTGACTATCTCAAGCGCACGTTCACGACCGCCCCCGTCCTGATGATGCCAGACATGTCGCGACAATTCATCGTGGAATGCGACACCTCTGATTTCGCGACCGGCGCGGTCTTGTCCCAGGAAGGCGACGACGGGCGGATACATCCGGTCGCCTTTTTCTCGAAATCCCTCAACGATGCGGAACGCAACTACGAGATTTATGACAAGGAGCTACTCGCGATTATTAGAGCCCTTGACGAGTGGCGACATTATCTCGAAGGTGCGAGTCATAAACTCGATATCGTGTCTGACCACAAGAATCTGCTATATTTCTCTGAATCCCGAACGCTGACGCGACGCCAAGCCCGGTGGAGTCTGTTCCTCACCCGCTTCGACTTTACGATTCGCCATCGCCCAGGGCGACTCGGGGGCAAACCCGACGCCATGTCACGACGCGTCGATCTTCAACCAGAAGGCGAAGACAACACGGGACGGACCCTCTTGACCCCCGAAATGTTTCGGCTGAAGGCAATTCGTCGGGGAATGACGCAGGTACACGGGGATCAGGCCCTCCTACGACGCATTCGTAAGTCAGATCAGTATGAAGACGAGCTGGTGGATGCGATCGAGTTGGTCAAGTCCAAGGCGCCCCGAGTCCTGACCAAGGAACTTGAGGACTGGAGCACCGAAGAAGGCCTCATCCTGTACCAGGGTAAGGTTTACGTCCCGAAAGATGAGACCATTCGCCGGGACATGGTGAAGACCTACCACGACAGTCTCCCCGCCGGACATCCTGGACGTTGGAAAACGTTTGAGATGGTATGTTACGTTCACGGCTTCGGAAGACTTATCACGGAAATGATAAGTGACAAAAGCGTTGTTTGTGAACAAACAAGTGGTGAGATAAGAGTGGGCGCTTTAACGAGGCTCTCTTAAGCTCGGAAGTCGTGGGTGAACAGAGTCTTTGGCACGATGGTGTGAAAGACTATAGGAGGATTGACTTAAGTGTCATCCTGGGGCGGTATGTACAGGGTTTATATACTACAGAGGAGAGAAACATAAATAGAACACGCTTCTGGGGCTAGCTGGGGCTAACTGGGGCTAACTGGGGCTAACTGGGGCTAACTAGGGCTAACTGTGAAACAGGGGAAATGGGGCTAACTGGGGCTACGTAGGGCTAACTGGGGCTATGGTAAAGCGAAGGGGCAATGTAAACAAAGAGGCAGTAAAAGGGGGCTACCTGGGGCACCGAAGGTTAAAGGTAAAAAGGTTAAATGGTAAAGTCCGAGGGACAAAGGTAAGCGTAGCCTAATCGGGTTACGTGAGGTAAACAAAGGTAAACATGGTCCGTATGCTTGATGCATAACAGTACCCTGTCTCTAAGCTTGAAATTCCGTAGTAGCAAGACATTGCGAATGCGAGAATTTCAAAGACAAATACAATGCTTATAGGATCAAGTTAAGATCAATAATGGATGAAGCATGAGAGAGATAGAGATAGAAATCGAATGCTATAGGGTCAAATTAAGACCAATAATAAGAAAAGCAAACGAATAAGTAGACCGTCAAGAGAAATGAAAATCGGAAGGTAAGGCTGCTGCGATAGCAAGCCAGTCTATGTCGGGTTGGGGGTCAGGTCGATAGAGTGGAGGAGAGGGATGTTCATTTGGTCGAGGTGTATGTACAACATAAGGGGGTGAAACCGGGGTTGGAGGTTGTTGAGGTTCTGAAGGCTGTTGAGGCGCGTTCTGAACGTCGAACTCGTTCCGTTTTGCTGGATCAAAGATAGGCATGTTTTCTTGATCATGGTAGGCAGTGGGAAACTCGGGTGGGGGTAGAGCAATTGGTGATGAGGGAGGGAGGGGTACCGGGTCGACAAATCGAGGAGGTCCTTCAAGGTGTCCATCGTCTAGAGTGTAAGCCAATAAACGTTCAAATTCATACTCCGTGAACTCATCAGCTAGTTGTCCCATCATCACTTGATTTAGTCAACGAATGATTACTTGAACAAAACGAAAGTTGAATCGCTTATGTCCGCCGCGATGCTGGTCGATGTAGTCTTGCAATTGGGCAAGTAATTCATGCATGACATTGAGAGTGTAGACAGAGTGGTGAAAGGGGCGCTGAGTCGAGTCGAGGACATATGGTAAGAGTCCACTGTGGAGGAGTGTGGCCGAGTACTGTTGACGAGTGGGTTCCGTGAGGGTAAACGCCTGATTGGGGAGGAGAGTTTCGGTCGGACAACGAGGAGGAGGGGGACTATTCTCCTTCGTGAGGGTTCCGCGCCGGGTTTGGATGGGCGGCATGATGAAGGGGGCAATACAGGCAGCACTCACAAGTACAGAAGGGGTCTCCTGGGTAGGGTGCGAAGTGAGCGTGCAAAGATCCCTTGTGGCGAATTCTCCGGGTGATGTAGGGCGTGTACGGAAGGTCGAGGACGATTTTAAGACCGAGTAAGAGAGGGGGGGCGTGCTCTGGGTTGAAGAAAGTGTGCCTAAGCACTAACTTCACGAGTTCCGGGAATGGTGAGCAACGTCGAAGTCGTTCAACGTTGACGTGAGGGGTGAGCTTCGGATCAAACAGATAGTGTTGTACCAAATCAACAGGACCAAGAGGGCCGTACTGGGGGTGAGTGGGGCGTGGGCTTGGTGGAGGTGAGGGGTACTGGAGGGGTCCGGTGACAGTGTTGTGTCGGAGGAGGTAAGTGGTGGGCCAGTCGTCGGCGTTCCAACCGGGTTCGTCGGTCGGGAGGGACCAAAGATTGGAACCGAATTCCGAGTCGGCTGGTCCAGGCTGGAGTTCTTCTTCTTCTTCTTTGTCAAGGAAATCAAATTTTAAGGGGGAGGGATAGAAAAAGGGGGCAGTGGCTGCAAGACGTTGTTCAGGTGTTTCAGAAGGTGGCAGTTGGTATGTCGGAATGGGAGTGTTAAAATTGAAAGGCATAGAAGGTAACGGAATAGTTCTGGGTCTGGGGGTAGGTGGGGGATTAAACAAGGTTTGTCTGGTCGAGGTGGGACTGTTGTAAAAATATGGGAAATACGGATGCAAACAAAAATCGGGGGTTACTGTTGGCGTCGTCGTCGTAGTCGGTTGAGGAAGAGGAGGAGGAGGAGGATGAGGAGGAGTCGGTGGAGGCGTTGACAAGTGTGTCGTCGCTGTAATTCGTAGTGGTGAAGGTAAAGGGGGTGCTGGTTGCCAGAGGGGGGGAGAAGATGTCCCGGGGGTTGACTGTCGTTGGGATGGGGCTAGGATTTGGAGAAAAGGGTTCGAGGTCTGGCAGGGAGTCGATAGGACTGGGTGCCGGAGGTGGTGGAGTCTGCTGGGATTCCAGGGGGGTGCTAGAGGTGAGAGGTTGCTCTTGCTTGTGGTCACGAAGTTTTTCGATGGTGATTTTATAGAACTCGAGGAGTGCATACAGCTGGAGTGCGTATCTCACTTTGGTCGGACCGGGGGCGTTTCGGATGCGGTTATTGATGTCTGGGATGAGTATGTCCAATGGTTCCTTATCAGGATGATCGTCCTTAAACACAAAATAGAACAGATGAGAATTGAGAATAATCTGTTCGTCATGCGATGACTGATTCGCTATCACTTGGAGTTCCGTCAGCTGGCGTTCCACTAAGCTGGAAATGAGAGGTGGGATCGACTCCTGTGATGAAGAACTCATTATTCGGCCCAAGGCCAACGTAAATATGAGTGCTTCGTCCTAGATAGTGTAGTTCTAGATCGTGTATCCAGAAGGTGGTAGGTCGGCGTTCTGGGAAGATGTACCAGATGAGAAAGAGATGGAAGAGTCGGAAAGAGGTGCGTGTGATGATAGGGTGGATTTGTAAATGAGCTATCCAGATGAGAAGTCGGATAATGTCATAGAAGGTGTGCATGAGAATGGGGAGGAAGTGGGGTGGCTTCTGGTGCATTTATACGAAGTTTCTAGTTGATCATGTGGTCGTTGAATCAGTAGAAAGCTTCTGGGGCTCATTGGGGCATGTTGGTTCTTCGATATCAAACTTCGGAGGCAAGAAGTCTTGTTATCTAGCCGTAGTGGGGCAAGAAGTCTGAGGAGGGGGCTAAGAAGTTCTGCTTGTAGGTCCAAGGTGTCCAAATCGGGTTAAGTGGGTCGCGTTGTGTGTCCGCTTTATCCAAATCGGGCTACTTCAGCTTGTGCAACTCCTTGTATGCTGATAGAAGTTCTTCTGAATGCTTTAGTGCGTCTTCGGAGGCCCATGTGTTGTTGCTAGTCGGGTATCCTAACCATTTGATAAGGTACTTCCTTCGATTCGGGGCTCCTTTGTGCTGTAGAATTGCTTCTACTTCAAATTCTTCTTCTCCATCGATAAGGTCAGGTGGAGGTTTAGAATGGGCTGGCCCATGTTCTACTGTCTCGGTGTGGGGAGTGAGAAGGGAGGCGTGGAATACAGGGTGAATCTTCCAAGTTCTAGGCAGTTCGAGTTCATAGACATTATCCCTGAGTTTTCGCTTGATAACGAAGGGTCCTTCGCGTTTTGATTGAAACTTTGAGGGTAGTCCGGTTCTTCGGAGGTTCCTTGCTTCTAACCATACGGATTGTCCAATGTATAGTGGCTTGAATTGGGTAGATTGAGCTTCGCGCTGATATTCCTGTGCGAGTGTTAGAGCTGCTTCTGCGTCATTTCGGAGTTCTAGTATCTTTGATAGGCGATTCTTGAGCGTTGGAATGTTGCTATCAAGTTCCGATTTTTCCGAGGGGAATGATGTTGGATCATATCCCATTAGTAGTCGAAAGGGGGTCTGTTCCGTGGTTGAGTGTTTCCGATTGTTGTGTGTGAATTCCATGAGGGGGATGTATTTGCTCCAGAGGTGAGGGTGATTTGCTGCATAGATTCTGAAGTATGCTTCGATCTCCTGATTGCTGCGCTCTGCTTGTCCATCAGTCTGTGGGTGATATGCTGTAGACATTGCCTGCTTGATGTGAAGCAATCGGCATAGCTGTCTGAACACCATGGATGCAAACTGTGGTCCTCGATCCGAGATTATTTTCCTGGGTAATCCGAATCGTCTGTACACATTGTCGAAGTACAGTTGTGCAGTGTCTAGTGCAGTGATCGTCTTGGTGCATGGAGTGAGTACAATCGCCTTGGTGCAGTCATGATCCACAATAACACATATGCTGTCGAATCCATCAGATTCTGGGAGGTCTGTGATGAAATCGATGTTGACAGTTGCAAACGGGTAAGTGTCTTTATCTGCAATGATCGGGTTGAGTGGAGGTACAAGAGGATGGTGGTTGATCTTCATCTGTTGACAGATAGCACATCCTTGGATGTATTTCGTCACGAACTGTTGCATTCTTGGCCAGTAATATGTTCGTCAAATTTGTTCCATTGTATTCGCTACTCCAGGGTGGTTTCGAGTTGGTAAGTCATGATATAGTCGTAGGAGGTTGCGCATGATTTCCGTGTTCCTTGGCACATAGATCTTGTTCCTGAAGTGTACCAATTGATCCTTGATTGTGAAGTCGGTCATTTTGGGTTTGGTGAGTGGTAATTCTTTCTGTAGAAGGCTCATCGCTTCCTGAATATCTCCAGTTTCTTTGCGTATTTGGAGGTGAAGGTCATCGACATCGATGATGTTCCTGTCATCTTCTTCTGCTTCTTCAATTCGGGTGGCTAGGAGTTCCATTTCTTTGAGAAAAACTTTCCCTGGTAGAAGTGTAACTTCGTTGCTAAGTTCTCCTTCCGTTTTAAAATGGTCCGCACGTCGGGATAGGGCATTGGATTGGATCATGTGTTTTCCTGGTATGGCTTGTATCTTGTAATTGTATCTTGAGAGTTCATTCTGCCATCGAGCTTGTCGAGGGGTCAAGCGTTGGGGTTGTCTCCAATAAGTCAGATTCTTGTGGTCGCAATGAATCGTAACTGTATGCGGGCTTCCAAGTAAATAGTGTCTCCACATTTGGAGTGCTCGAATAATAGCAAATAGTTCTCTGTCATATATTTGCCAGTTGCGTTGCGTCGGGTTGAGAGCTTGAGAAATATAACCTATGGGTTTGAGTTGACCATTTTCGTCATGTTGGCGTAGTGCTGCGCCGGTAGCTACGGCTGAGGCGTCCGTTTCAAGATAAAATGGTTTGTGTGGGTCGGGTTGCATAAGGAGGGGTTCCTTCGAAAAGAGTTCCTTGAGCGTCTGAAAAGCCTTTTCACATTTGTCTGTCCAGACAAAAGGTGTGTCCTTCCGTTTAAGTTGATCGAGTGGTCGGCATATAGTTGCATAGTTCGGAATGAATCTGCGATAGAAGTTGGTAAAACCTGTAAATGATCTAACGTCTTTGAGACATTTCGGAGTGGTCCAGTCAAGTATTCCTTGGATCTTGGAGGGGTCTGTCTTGATCTTTGATTCCGAAATAATGTAACCAAGAAATGGTACTTCGAGTTGGTGAAATCGGCATTTCGCTGGTTTGACGTAGAGTTTATTGTCCTTTAGGATTTGAAAAACTTCTTTGGTGTTTTCAATGAGCTGCTTGAGAGTCGGGGCATGAATGAGTAGGTCGTCCATGTAAACAATGACCTTGTTCTGGCGTATTTGCTCTGCTAGAATGTCATTCATGAAGCGTTGAAAAACCGCAGGTGAGTTGCATAGACCGAAAAACATAACGGTTGGCTGATAGAGTTTCCTGTTGCATACAAAGGCTGCTTTCCATTGATCGGATTCCTTGATGCGAATGTTGTGATAACCTTGTCGGATATCGAGGGTAGTGAAGTATTTGGATCCTCGGAGTTGATCGAGTAGTTGCTGCGAGTTTGGCATAGGATATGCATCTTTGACTGTATGCGAGTTAAGGTATCTGTAGTCCTGTACTGGTCGAAGTGTTCCATCTTTCTTATCAATAAAGAAGAAAGGTGATGCCATTGGGGAGTTAGATTCCTTGATAAATCCTTTGTTGAGCAAGTCGTCAATTAACGTAGTGAGAATCGGTTGTTGATGGTATGGGACCGGGTACGGTTTGTGAATTTTCGGCACAAAACTTGGTAACATTTTGATCTCCATATCATAGGGTCGGGCAGGGGGGTAGGTTTGGATTTCATTTTCTGAGAAGATGTCCGCATATTCCAAATATTCATCTGGAATATTAAGTTTCTCCTTTGGCTTTTGCTTTTGCTGTTCGAGTCGAGTAGAGACCGTGATCTTGTTGATAGTGATCGTGTCATCATTCCAGTTAATCTGAGGCTTTGCCTGCTTGAACCAAGGTAGTCCTAGAATAACATCGTCGCTTGGAATGTGTGTCCGATGAAAGATTGTTGAGGTTGAATGAGGGTGGGTGAGATTCAATCGAATCCGTTCTGAAACTGTTCCGTTCTTGTTCAGAGTTCCATCGGCATTGCTAACTTGTAAAGCTTTATCAAGTTTATGCATTTTGATGTTGAGCTTATCAACTAGATCCGAGTTGATAAAGTTCAGTTGTGCTCCGGTGTCAAGAAGGGCATTGATAGTGATGAGGCGTCCGTTAACGAGTAATTTGACCGGGATTCGAAATGATGAGATGTTGCCATTTAGAACAACAGTGTTGAGTTGAACCGGGTTAACCAACTCTGAGCTGTTCAAAAATTTGCAGCATCGTAGTTGCCATATTCAGCGAAATCTTCATTGTCGAGTTCGTCCAAAGTGTTGAATAGTTCCTCTCGAGACTGATCATCAAGACTGGTAATAATCTCGTTGATTTGATATGCCTTGTCTTCCAGGGTGTCTGTTTCATCATAGTCATCGTCATCCACTTCCATTGCATTGATTCGGGGCTTGAATCTACGTTTAGCACCTGGGAAGCGTCCTTGGGGTTTTCCTCTAGGTTTGAAAGAGTTCCTAGGACGGGATGGGCGTTTAGGACATTTATTCGCCATATGACCGGGTTTTTCGCAATAGAAACAAAGACCTTTGTCTCTAGCTTCCTTCTGCTTCTCTGGGGTGAGCTTGTTGAAATACATAGCATTGATATTGAATTCTTCCATCTTGTCTTCGAGTGAAGGTTCTGATTCCGGTTCCGGGTCGGAGTCAACTTCCATTTCATGAATTCGATATCTGCGGTTGAATCGGCGTTTCGGATAGCTGTACTTTTTCCTAAAGAATTGTGAAGGTTTCTGTTGATGAGGGGGATTCATCCTTTCGTATTGTAGACCAAATTTGAGGGCATTCTCGTAGTATGGGTCCATGAGAGGTTTGCCTGCTGTGTCCTTTGCCATATTGTCTTCAATTCGGATCAGTTCCCTTTGGATCGAAATTGGAAGGCCTTTCTTGAACAGATTGGTGAGAACTGTGGTGTCTTCGATTCCTGCATCGTAAGCTAGTCGTTGGAATTCATAGACATATTGATCTGTGCGCATGCCGGGGGTTTGCTTGAGTTTCATAAGTTCCTCATATGCGTCTGCAATGTAGTCTGCAGATATGAAGTGTTCACGAAAATCTTTCTTGAATTTTGCCCAAGTATAATCCCATGGTTTTCCGTTGGCTAGTCTCTTGTTTCCTTTGGTAATGATGCTGTTTATGAAGGTACCAGCTGATCCTAGATTGCAGAATGTGGCTGCAAGTTGAACCTTGTCTTCGTCTGTAGTGTAACCGGGTGTGAGGATGATGTAGTTCTCCATGAGATCGAGCCATCGTCTAGCATCCTTGCGACTGCCATCGAAGTTGAATGGTTTATTGGCTCCATTCCTGCGTTCTTCGATTTTGTCCGGGGGTCCGGATGTGTTGACTGCTCCTCCAGAAGTTCCCATTGGTGGCGATGGAGGTGGAGGTGGCGGTGGAGGTGGCGGTTCAGGGGTCGGAGATTTAGACTTTTTGGGTTTGTAGTCAGGGTCGAAGGGATCGACGTAGTCTAATTTGTCTTCTTCCTTCTTTGGAGGTTCTTCTTCCTGCTTCGGAGGTCTTTCTGGTGCTTTTCCTTTGTCTACAGATGGGGGTGTATCTGTTACTCCTCTAAGTTTGAGGGCTTCAAGTCGATCTGTTAGAGACTTGACTGATCGCTTGGATTGCTCAATTTCAACGTCAACTTTAGGTTTGTCTGTGCCTAAGATGGAGGGTCCTGCAAGCGATTGGCTGTGTCTGTGCCGGGTGGGGCTTGCGAGTAAAGGATGAGCAACTGGGGAAGTTTCTTCCTTCGGTTGATGAGTAGAAGGTTGGGGAGTATTGGGGTTGGGTTGGGTAGTAGGAGGTGGGGTACTTGGGGGTGCAACCGGGGATGTGGCTGCAGTTAATGTGGTGGATTGTGAAGTGTTTGTATCAAGCGGTGAAGGGGGGAGTAAGTGGGTAAGAGTAAGAGGGGATGGTCTGGACTGGGGTTGATTTAGTCCGTGTAACTCTTGGTAACGTTCCTCAGCGTCTTCCGGGTCAACTGCTTGATAATTTGTGTTGTATCTGCGGTAAAATTCTCCGGGGTGGTGTCGATATCTTTTTGGAATAGCTTTCCACTCTCTTCCTTGCTTGCTGAAGTAGATGTATTCGGAATGAAATCCTCGAGCTCTATACCAACAGCGTTCCGAGTAGTCGAAGTATGAATTTTCCGGGGGGTAGGGAGGTAGTGATTCAAACGAGGTGTCAAGGTGAGGGGTGTCCGGTAGTTGTGATCGAGGTGCCAGAGTGTCTAATCAGTAGTTTGGATTCCGTTTGTCTGATACTGTGCCAGAATCGGGGGTACTGGGGGAATAGGGGTGGCTTGTCGAATGGGACGGTTCGGAGGTGAAATGAGTGGAATGTCACTTGGGGATAGGCTAGGTTGACAACCGCAGCGATTGATATAGGTTTGAACGTCTTCTTCAACGTCAGGCCAATAGCAAACGTAATCTAGATGTTCCCTAGTGGTTTGGACTGTGTAATGATAGTTGGTTTCCGGATGGATGTGGGCTGCGTATATGAGATCGTTTCGAAGGGCTTGGTTGCTTCCAACGTAGGCTCGTCCTTCTGTCCAAATTAAATCTACCCTTAGTTTCCAATTGGTGGGGAATCGACGGTTTCGGATAAGAAATGCCAATGATGTGATTACTGAATCTCCGTCGTAGCTTTTCTTGATTTGTTGATCTAGTCCGTTGAGTTTCAGAAGTCTAAAGTTCTCTGCAATTTCTGTTTCGTCTGATATACCGGGTTGGATGGGGTGAAGTCGACTAGTTCTGGGGATGATTAGATCCGCCAGGTTGCCTATTTGGTTGATAAATAGAGCTACTAAGTCTTCTTCTGATCCTTCTGAGCTTAGATCGGAATGGTCCAGGGGTAGGTGTGTTGAAATGGATAGGTGAACCTAGAGAGGGGATGGGAGTTCCTTCGCGTTTGATCTCTTGTTTGATCGGAGGGGGAGGGGGTGTATGCTGTTCCTGGATCCTTTGAGTAACAGGTGTTACAGGTGGTAATTGCCTGTTGTGTGTTCCTATTTCGCTTGTCCAATAGTATTGAGGATCTTCGAAGTTAGATGATGCTGAGCTAAGATAGGTTTCCCTTGTGAATTCTTGTCCGAGTCGAGGGGCTGAGTATGAAGTAACAAATGGATTGGTTACTATGCTTTCTCGAGCTTCGGATGGGGGTTCTGCCTTGGTTGTCTGCTCAGTATCGGAGTATTCGAGTTCGGATGGGGTGTGGGGTGGGGTAGAGTTGGTGGGGATGTCTGTGATGCGGATGGGGTCGAAGATAAAAATCTCCTGCACGTCTTCCAACAATCTTTCCGTATGATTGGCGACTCGTATTAAGACCTTCAGGTTGGGCACTTCCTTGGGTGATCTCTTCCCTTGAGCTACTTGTTGTTACAACACGAGTGGAGTCTCCTAACTCTCTTCTCGAGTGCTCGTCCGGTATGTTACTTCGGTTCGCTGGATAACAACTTCCTGTTGTGTTCACCGGTATTTCTGTCGTCAACGAGTGAAGCTATGTCTCTTTGGATCTTTGCTATATGCGTCTAGCAGTTTCACTAGGTGGATCGGACCGTTCCTCTGCTTGCTTTCTTCTCTTCAAGTTACCTGGGCTGGCTCTGCTTTCTGATCGGGTCGCGAACCTCAAATCCCGCTTACACCAACCTTAATGTAACAAGGACCGTTAATTCTGGGCGTGAACCTGCTTAATGCTTTGGGTCTGTTTCGAGCGTCTGTGTAGATGAATACACAACACAAGTTATGTGTCAATCGTATGTCGTTCAAGTTCTTTCTTTCCTACTTTGAAAGGTTAGCAATCAATGGCCAGTTGTTCACTTACTTTGAAAGTATTCCGGATTAGTTCTTGTAGGGTGGATTGTTTAATTCCGATGGAGGAAAGTGGAGTCAAGTGCAATAGTCTTGGCTGCTTTCCAGGTTATGGAAAGAAGTCAATCCTAATTGTTACGTTCACGGCTTCGGAAGACTTATCACGGAAATGATAAGTGACAAAAGCGTTGTTTGTGAACAAACAAGTGGTGAGATAAGAGTGGGCGCTTTAACGAGGCTCTCTTAAGCTCGGAAGTCGTGGGTGAACAGAGTCTTTGGCACGATGTGTGAAAGACTATAGGAGGATTGACTTAAGTGTCATCCTGGGGCGGTATGTACAGGGTTTATATACTACAGAGGAGAGAAACATAAATAGAACACGCTTCTGGGGCTAGCTGGGGCTAACTGGGGCTAACTGGGGCTAACTGGGGCTAACTAGGGCTAACTGTGAAACAGGGGAAATGGGGCTAACTGGGGCTACGTAGGGCTAACTGGGGCTATGGTAAAGCGAAGGGGCAATGTAAACAAAGAGGCAGTAAAAGGGGGCTACCTGGGGCACCGAAGGTTAAAGGTAAAAAGGTTAAATGGTAAAGTCCGAGGGACAAAGGTAAGCGTAGCCTAATCGGGTTACGTGAGGTAAACAAAGGTAAACATGGTCCGTATGCTTGATGCATAACATGGTAAGCCGCAAAACTACTGGTGGCCCGGGATGTCTAACTTTGTAGAACGATACGTTTCGGGATGCGATACCTGCGCACGCACGAAGAACCGATCCCAACGCCCGGTAGACTCCTGCAGCCGAACGAAATCCCGCAGGGCCCCTGGCAGGCGATTTCGTGCGACTTCATCACCCAGCTCCCCCAATCCGAGGATTACGACGCAATTTTCGTGGTGGTCGACCGTCTCACGAAGCAAGCACATTTTATCCCGACCACGTCTGACATCGATGCACCGGAAACTGCAGAACTATTCCTGCAACACGTCTGGAAGCTGCACGGAACCCCCCGCCAGATCATATCCAACTGAGGACCACAGTTTGTTGCACAGTTCATGAAAGCCCTCTTTTCCCGACTCGGTATCAAGGGTACCACGTCGACGGCGTATCACCCGCAGACGGATGGGCAAACCGAAAGGGTAAACCAAGAACTGGAACAATATTTACGGGCTTTCATAGATACACGACAAGAAAACTGGGCCGGATTACTCCCGATGGCAGAGTTCGCGCACAACACGAAAGCGCACGCGGCCACACGACAATCCCCGTTCGCGCTTGTCTACGGCTACAATCCCGAATTCACAATTGCCCCGAGCGACAGCCTGTCCACGGTCCCCGCCGCGGACGCACGACTACAGGAGCTTCAGCAGGCACAGGAAGAGGCAAGAGCGGCTTTGGAGGTTGCGGCAGAGCGCATGAAGCAGCACTACGATCAGGCCAGGAACGAGGCCCCGCAGTACGCAGTCGGGGATAAAGTATGGCTCGAAGCGACGAACGTTCGGCGACCGGGAGCGTGCAAATTATTACCGAAACGACTAGGGCCGTATAAAGTGAAGGCAAAGCTAAGTGACCTCACCTACGAACTCGAACTCCCCGCGTCGCTGAAGATTCATCCCGTATTTCACGTATTGCTGCTCTCGCCATACCACGAAGACGACATTCCCGGTCGAACGCAACCCCCGCCGCCCCCAGTCGAAGTAGAAGGAGATCTGGAGTACGAGGTGGAAGAGGTACTGGATGCTAGACGGTTTAGACGGAGGTTTGAATATTTGGTACGATGGAAGGGATATTCGAGCGCGGAAGATACATGGATTCCCGCAAAGGATATGGGTAATGCAAAGGCTAAAATTTCACTGCTGCCAGGTAGCTGATTGAATGAAGTACAGCGTTGCTGTAAACCATCCTCTGCATTTACTCTCAGCAAATGCTGGTTGAAGCAGTGTAGGGTGAATCAGCCTTGCTGTACATTGATTCAGGGGATGCATACCTAGGGAATACTAGGCATGCAATACCTATTGGGAATATAGCACTGGATAATAGAATAATGCATTGCATACCCACCGCTTTTTTAGGTTAATTATAGCATTCAGGTACTGTTGATTGATAGCATGCTGTAATAAATCAGAATTTCATAATTTCCATCTATTTTGAGATATGAGGCACACCAGGGTCCAGGACCCTGAGGTCTGGCAGGTTCCAGGTCACTTGGTGCCGCTTTAGAGGAGGCCGTGGGAATAAACTCAAATTAACCTTTGCAGGTGCTACAGGCCTTCTAAAATAGCACGAAAATAACCAAAAAATCAGAAAATATTCCTGGACACTGCCGCTTCGCCCTAGCGTGGGAACTACGCTTCTGAGCGACCATATTAGGGTACCAGTGTGTTCTGGGCCCTCCTGGGCCCTTCCTAAAGCGGTAAAAATCATCATAAAATAGATAATTATATTCATTTGCACCTGCATATATGCAGGCTTCTCCTGGGCTTACCAGCAGCAGATAAAATATGCTAAAATCGGATTATATTAGTAGAAGTATATTGAACATGAACTGGATAGCTAAATAAGGTAATACTAGCTGGGAACATGTATAGAACAGCAGAACATGTTCTATTTTTAATACATAACATATGGGGCCCATTGCACCACAATGGGATACCTCTGGGATGCAAATTTTGATGGGATTCCAATGGGACGCACTAGAAAAGCAAAAACGGGCTTTGACGGCGCCAAAATATGCATTTCACGTATTGTTACAAATTATTCTTTTATTTAAATGTTATTTTTGTTACAGCACTTCTACTGCACGTAAAGGCATGTATAAATAGTCGAAATGGTACAGAACGACGAGGAGAACAATAATATGAGCTTAGAATAGCAACGCGGGGGCAATATATAGCTCTATCACACTAACCATTTTCGGAGAGCATGCAATTATTGGTAGTCATTCATATGCATGTATGTACACTGTATTTATGTTCTGATAGCTTTAATTAGTTCTCTATATATATCTCTCATGCTGTACGAGGTTTCGCGGCAATCGGAGCTTATTTCAAATTAATATAAGGCATACAAGTTTCGGAAAGATGGGTCAATTTTAATTTATTGGGAGGGTTATGGGTCAGGCACATAGTGCCAAACATTCACTATGAGTATCCTAAACATATTTCAAATGCATGTCTGAGATGACATTAGAATGTAAAAGTCATACACAACATTGTAGGATGATATGCTATGTGTGATTTCAGAATGCACATGTTATGTCAGAAAGACATATAACTTACAGATTCAATATGTACCCCAAACATGCATTTGGATTATGATTAAGATAGTCATAGTGAATGTTTGGCACTATGTGCCTGACCCATAACCCTCCCAATAAATTAAAATTGACCCATCTTTCCGAAACTTGTATGCCTTATATTAATTTGAAATAAGCTCCGATTGCCGCGAAACCTCGTACAGCATGAGAGATATATATAGAGAACTAATTAAAGCTATCAGAACATAAATACAGTGTACATACATGCATATGAATGACTACCAATAATTGCATGCTCTCCGAAAATGGTTAGTGTGATAGAGCTATATATTGCCCCCGCGTTGCTATTCTAAGCTCATATTATTGTTCTCCTCGTCGTTCTGTACCATTTCGACTATTTATACATGCCTTTACGTGCAGTAGAAGTGCTGTAACAAAAATAACATTTAAATAAAAGAATAATTTGTAACAATACGTGAAATGCATATTTTGGCGCCGTCAAAGCCCGTTTTTGCTTTTCTAGTGCGTCCCATTGGAATCCCATCAAAATTTGCATCCCAGAGGTATCCCATTGTGGTGCAATGGGCCCCATATGTTATGTATTAAAAATAGAACATGTTCTGCTGTTCTATACATGTTCCCAGCTAGTATTACCTTATTTAGCTATCCAGTTCATGTTCAATATACTTCTACTAATATAATCCGATTTTAGCATATTTTATCTGCTGCTGGTAAGCCCAGGAGAAGCCTGCATATATGCAGGTGCAAATGAATATAATTATCTATTTTATGATGATTTTTACCGCTTTAGGAAGGGCCCAGGAGGGCCCAGAACACACTGGTACCCTAATATGGTCGCTCAGAAGCGTAGTTCCCACGCTAGGGCGAAGCGGCAGTGTCCAGGAATATTTTCTGATTTTTTGGTTATTTTCGTGCTATTTTAGAAGGCCTGTAGCACCTGCAAAGGTTAATTTGAGTTTATTCCCACGGCCTCCTCTAAAGCGGCACCAAGTGACCTGGAACCTGCCAGACCTCAGGGTCCTGGACCCTGGTGTGCCTCATATCTCAAAATAGATGGAAATTATGAAATTCTGATTTATTACAGCATGCTATCAATCAACAGTACCTGAATGCTATAATTAACCTAAAAAAGCGGTGGGTATGCAATGCATTATTCTATTATCCAGTGCTATATTCCCAATAGGTATTGCATGCCTAGTATTTCCTAGGTATGCATCCCCTGAATCAATGTACAGCAAGGCTGATTCACCCTACACTGCTTCAACCAGCATTTGCTGAGAGTAAATGCAGAGGATGGTTTACAGCAACGCTGTACTTCATTCAATCAGATGCTCTATATCATGCAGTAATGGCTGTAATCTCATTCAATGAGTATCTCCAGTACATTCAGCAAACACTGTATTTCATTCAATGAACTAACTGGCAGGACTGAAAATTTGCAGTTTCTATCGAAAACACCCGGACGCCCCTCAGGAAGTCAACGCTATCGAGCTCTGTGACCTGAGCAAGATTCAAGCTTGGCGCCCCGGAGTTGCGCCTTTGGAGGGGGGTAATGTCGAGATCCCGGGCTCCTTTTCTCATTTCCCGCACTTTCCCGCCAAGGATCCCGACATGAGCAGACAATCCCGCGGGGAGAATCCCGCCATTGGATTCCCGGCACGAAACCTCATTCCCGAATCGCACGATCCCATGCTCACGTGACTTATCCCGCACCACCGTCCCGGCAACCATGCACGCATACACACACTCATTTACGACGACCCGCCACGGCACACGTACATTCACTTATTAACATACGCTCATTAATCCGCTAGTACCTCAAGGTGACAACCTGCAACAGTCTGGCATACCTAGTCTGGCTAGTCGCGGCCCCGGACCGGACGCTGACGTCCACGGACAGGCCGTAGCCATCTGGAGAGACGGTGTTACGACCTAGAGTGGTTCCTTCGCTTTCGAGACCCTGAATCGGACACAGACGACGATCGGACGCAATGAGCGGTGGTTCTCACTCTGAGAAGCACTTTACAAGTCAATTAAGCTATTCTACACATCAGAGCTAAAGATAAACACATCACCTGAGAAGCACTTTACAAGAGGCCAAAAGTGGAGTGCTTCGCAGGGGGATCCGCGGTTTTGATGAACAAAGGTAAAAACTATACAGTACCAAGCCACTGGACCCTGATCCGACTAGGTCCGACCTATACCGCTGACGTAAGTCGGAGTTCGGGGTCCCGCTCTAGTCGGGGTCCCGCATCGGTAGAGCGGAGGTTCGAGTCGGAGTGGCGGAAGAAAGAAAGAAAGGAGAATTGTTTGCAGGGCACTTGTCCTAGCGGCCTGCAAACATACAGGCAAGTAATCTATGCAAAAAGGAAGAGA
This sequence comes from Trichaptum fuscoviolaceum, assembly GCA_910574455.1. Taxonomy (NCBI): domain Eukaryota; kingdom Fungi; phylum Basidiomycota; class Agaricomycetes; order Hymenochaetales; family Trichaptaceae; genus Trichaptum; species Trichaptum fuscoviolaceum. The sequence goes on along the minus strand of CAJSYZ010000006.1, from coordinate 2,165,317 downwards.
ATCGGAGTTAAATAAAGTCCGGTTTCGGACCGGACATGTCGGGGATCCGACTCGGAGTGTGATCGTAAAAGAAAATAAAAGAAAAATAAAAGAAATAAAATAACCTGAGGCGGATTCCTGACATTATCCCCCTCCAAGGGCGCTCCTAAAGAGCGCGCGCGTTCGTTAGCGAATGGCGTCGGGGTACCGACGATAGAACTTTCGGATAACGGCGGGGGCATGCTCCATGTCCGCGGCATCGATCCATTGGTCTTCCTCGGGTCCATAGCCTTTCCAGCGAACCAAATACTGCAGAGTCCGACCTCGACCGCTTCGGCGCGAATTAAGGACTTCGGATACTTCGTATTCAATGTCGCCGTCGTCGTTTACGGGCTCTGGCGGTGTCTGGACGCGACCAGGAATGGTGTCCGGTGTATACTTTGTGAGAAGCGACACATGGAACACTGGGTGAATCCGCATAGTCGCAGGCAGCTGAAGCTTGTAATTCAAGAGTCCGATCTTCCGCAAAACCGTGTAGGGTCCGAGTCTCCGCGGATTCAGCTTGCACGTGCCCGGTATTGCGATATTCCGTGCGTCGAGCCATACCTTGTCTCCTGGTCGAATGTCCGGCGTGTCTGCATGTCCCTGGTCGTAGTACCGCTTCATCCGCTCCGCGGCAACTTCAAGAGCCGCGCGAGCGTCCTCCTGAGCCTTCTGAAGCAGGTCGAGTCGGTCGTCCACTGCAGGTACCGTTGAAAGTCCGGCACTCGGTACAATGGTGAACTCGGGGTCGTATCCATACAGCAGTGCGAAGGGAGACACCTTGGTAGCGGAGTGCGCTCGCGTGTTGTGTGCAAACTCCGCCATGGGCAGTAACTCCGACCAATTTTCCTGTCGGACGTCGGTGAACGCGCGGAGATACTGTTCCAACTCCTGGTTCACCCGCTCGGTCTGACCGTCCGTTTGCGGGTGGAAGGATGTCGATGTTGCGCCCTCGATCCCAAGTCGATGGAGTACCGCCTTCATAAACCGGGACACGAACTGCGTACCCCGGTCCGAAATGACTTTGCGCGGCGTGCCATGGTGTTTCCAAACTTCGGACACAAACAAGTCGGCCATCCGCGCAGAGTCAATATCCGAGGTCGTCGGTATGAAATGGGCCTGCTTGGTGAGTCGGTCTACAACCACGAAGATCGCGTCGTATTCACCGGACTGTGGCAGCTGGGTGATGAAGTCGCAAGAAATGACCTGCCACGGTCCGTCTGGTACTTCGTTGGGCTGAAGCGGACCAACCGGACGTTGCGGGATGTTCTTCGTCCGTATACAAGTGTCACACCCCGACACGTACCGCTCGACGAATGTGGACATACCAGGCCACCAGTAATTCCGACTCACCAGCTCGTAGGTCTTCCAACGACCCGGATGTCCGACCGGAAGCAAATTGTGGTGTAACTTGACGATATCGCGGCGGATCTCCTCGTCCTTCGGCACATAGACCTTACCCCGGTACAGCAGCAGCCCATCCTCCGTGTTCCACTCCTCCAGATCGTTCGCCAGCGCACGCGGAGCCCCTTCCTTCACTTTCTCAATCGCCTCGACCAATTCCTCGTCAAACCTCTCGGACTCCCTAATCCTCCGCAACAACTCCGTATCCCCCTCTGCACGGACCATCCCTCGTCGCATCGCCAACGTATAGAAGCGGTTCGTGTCCAGAAGGACCTTGTTCGTATTGTCCGGTCCGTCAGGACGAAGATCTTCGCGCCTGGACAAAGCATCCGGCTTTCCACCAAGTCGGCCGGGGCGGTGACGGATCAGAAAGTCAAAACGGCTAAGGAACAAGCTCCAGCGGGCCTGGCGTCTCGTAAGGTTTCGGGCTTCCGCAAAGAAGAGCAGGTTGCGGTGGTCCGACACAATATCAATTTTGTGCGGACTTCCTTCGAGATAGTGCCGCCACTCGTCCAAGGCTCGGACGATGGCTAGGAGCTCCTTGTCGTGGATCTCATAGTTCCTCTCCGCATCGCCCAGGGACTTCGAATAGTAGGCCACTGGGTGAATGTCACCGTCTGGTCCGATCTGCGAAAGTACCGCTCCGGTCGCGAAGTCCGAAGCATCGCATTCGAGGATGAAGGGTTTCTCAAGGTCGGGCATCGCAAGGACCGGTGCCTCAGCAAACTTCTTCTTCAGACCATCGAAGGACTCTTGCTGGCGGGTAGTCCAGCGCCACTGGACATCCTTCCGCAACAATTCGGTCATGGGAACCGCCAGCTTCGAGAAGTCCTTGATAAAACGTCGGTAGAAGTTTGCGAACCCCAAGAAAGCCTGAATGTCCTTCACCTTCGCCGGAGTCGGCCAGTCGGCCACCGCTTCGACCTTCTTCGGATCCATCGAGATAATTCCAGAGCCAATGATCATACCCAGGTACTCAATGGAGTCCTTGTGTGAACTCGCACTTTTCGGGCTTACAGAACAGGTCGTACTTTTCCAAACGTCGGAGTACCTCCTTAACGTGTTCCTCGTGCTCCGACTCGTTCTCCGAAAAAATGCAGATGTCATCGAGGTAGATAATGACAATAACATCCAGCATATCCTTGAAGAGCTCGTTCATCATCCGCTGAAACGTAGCGGGTGCGTTTGTAAGTCCGAAAGTCATAACTGTCGGTTCGAAGTGGCCCTCCTGAGTCCGAAAAGCGGCCTTCCACTCGTCGCCTTCCTTGATGCGGATATTGTTGTATCCGGCCCGCAAGTCGAGCTTGGTGAAGACGCGGGCCTTCTTCAAGGAATCGATGAGTTTGGTGGTCAGGGGAAGCGGGTACCGATTTTTGACGGTGATCTCATTGAGTTTTCGGTAGTCGACGACCATCCGAAGCGATCCGTCCTTCTTTTTGATGAAGAAGACCGGAGCAGCGGCGGGGGACTTCGACGGTCGGATGTAACCCTTTCGAAGGTTCTCCTCAATGAACTCCTTCAAGGCTGCCCGCTCCGCCGGTGCCATAGGATAGATCTTGCTGTACGAAGGGGTCTTTCCGGGCTCCAGGTCGATTGCATGGTCAAACGGCTTCCTCTCGGGCAACCGTTCGGCCTCTGACTTCGAAAACACCTTCGCAAACTCGCGGTACTGCGGGGGGACCATCTCCTCGAAGGACTTGTCACCCTCCTTCACTGCCGACTTCTCCGCAATCGCCTGCAACCAGGTATACGAGGCCGCAACTTTATGCACAAAGTCCGGATCGTCCGCCACATAGAACTGCTCCGCCTCATGGTAGATGTCCATGTACTTTTCGGAGTACCGAAATCCGGGGGGAATCTTCGCAAGGTCGTCAGACTCACGGTCCGACTCATCTGAATCATCACCGACTTCCGCAACGCAGACTCTTGCATGGGGCTGCGGTCGCGGTCGCATCTGTCGACTGTTCTTGCATCGCGCGGCCCGCAACTTGCGAACGGCGCGGGGTAGCGGTTGTCCGGCTTCTACGACTCTTGCCGCTTCGACAGGGCGGCATTCGTTCGGACATCGCGTAAAGCTGATGGTCTCGTCGTTCCAATCAATCTCCGGGTTATGGTGGTGTAGCCAATCTATCCCAATGATCAACGGATAGTCTCCGATGTTTGCCACTGTGGCATCGACTTCTTCTTTGTGTCCACCGATCTCCAGAGTAAGTCGGACTTGGTCTGTAATCGGACCACTCTGGTTCAGCGAATCGTCGGCGTTGTACACCTTGATTGGTCGGTCGAGAGGACGAGTACGTAGTCCAAACTTCCGCACCAACTTCTGGTTGATGATCACCGAAAATGCACCGCAGTCTAGCAGCGCTCTCATGCTCAAAATCTTTCGGCCGTCACTTATTCTCACTGGGACATGGATGAATCGACGCAAACTCTTGTGTATTAGCGAAGTACGATTGTACACAGAGGGATCGGATACATCATCATCTAACAGCGAAAATCGGTTCGGGGTCTTTGGCGGAACGACCGCGCGCCTAGACCCACTCAAAAACCCTGACTCTTGAGAGCAGCTGCTACCGCTTTGGCGATTTTGTCAACGGTCAGAGTGCAAGCGGCGTTCACGGTCGGAGTCTCGTCGCGGACTTCCTCAAGGGTCGCAGTCGGTGTCTTGGGAGCGGCGGCGGGCGGAGCGGTGGATGACGAGGCGGCGGTCTGTGAAGCCACCTTCGATCGGACATTTGATCTCTTGCTCCGCTGCGGACAGTCTCGAGCCAGATGTCCATGCTCACTGCACTGGAAGCAAAGTCCGCGGCGCATCATCTCTTCAGTGCTCAAGCGATCGATGTCCATCGCGTCGGGGTCCCGAGTCGGTCCGCGCAAAGCGGAGTGGTGTGTCTGCGAGCGGGAGCCCCAGTTCGGACTCCAGTTGTTCTGCTTGAAGCCAGTCCGACGCGCACGCAAGTCCTCATCGTATTCGCAAAGCAGTCGGACCCACTGGTCGAAGCTCTTGGTCTCCCGGATCTCCTTGCTCGCCAGATCGTAGCGGAACTGACTGCTGAGTCCGGTCTCGAACACCAACATCTTCCCTTCCATCCCCCAGTCCACCTCCGACTCCACCAGCAACGCACGAAACTTCGCCGCATACTCCGACACCGTGTCCTTGCCCTGGCGCAGTTTCATAAGCTCCTGTCCGGCGTGGCGCTTGATGTTCGGACGTCCGAACGCGGACTGGAGGGACGCCAGGAAGAGTTCCAAATCGGTCATGAGAGTGGGGACTTCGGTGCCCTCGAGGGCGGCGGTTGTGTGCGGACGAGCCCATTGTTCAGCGGGCCCGCGGAGTAGCGAAGCAGCCCATAGACAGGCCATCGTCGGACTGCCTACAAACTCCTGGGGGCGCATCCGGACATAAAGTCAGACCTTCTGCGACCACTCCTCAAAGCTGATACTCTCTGTCTCCTTATCTTTCGGAGTACGCCCATAGAACGCGGGCGGGGCACCGACCTTCGGACCCTTGGGAGTGCGGGTCGCGCCTTCCTGCGCATTTCGGACAAACAGGTTCATGAAGTCGTGGAGGCGCTGGTTTTCGGCGGTCACCTCCTGCAGGTGTGACTGGAGAGGTCGGGTGGCATCATTGATAGTCTGGAGGACGTCTGGGGGGAGGTCTCCGCCCTGCTGGGGCGGTGGTGCGGTCTGGGCGGGAGCAGCACCCGGAGTCGGAGTCGGAGCAGCGCCTGGCGCGGGCGCTGCTTGCGCGGGGTTGATCGGGTCGGTCATATCTTCGTCGGAGTCTTCTTGTCCGAATCTTCCCATTCAGAGGGATCAAAAATCGGTCGGTCATCGCAGGGCGTCGAAAGAACAAACTTTTGGCCTAATGTTACGACCTAGAGTGGTTCCTTCGCTTTCGAGACCCTGAATCGGACACAGACGACGATCGGACGCAATGAGCGGTGGTTCTCACTCTGAGAAGCACTTTACAAGTCAATTAAGCTATTCTACACATCAGAGCTAAAGATAAACACATCACCTGAGAAGCACTTTACAAGAGGCCAAAAGTGGAGTGCTTCGCAGGGGGATCCGCGGTTTTGATGAACAAAGGTAAAAACTATACAGTACCAAGCCACTGGACCCTGATCCGACTAGGTCCGACCTATACCGCTGACGTAAGTCGGAGTTCGGGGTCCCGCTCTAGTCGGGGTCCCGCATCGGTAGAGCGGAGGTTCGAGTCAGAGTGGTGGAAGAAAGAAAGAAAAGAGAATTGCTTGCAGGGTGCTTATCCTAGCGGCCTGCAAACGTACGGACAAGTAATCTACGTAAAAAGAAATAGAATCAGAGTCAAGAATAGTCCGCTTACAGGGCGGACATGTCAGAAATCCGACTCGGAGTGTGGTCGTAAAAGAAAATAAAAGAAAAATAAAAGAAATAAAATAACCTGAGGCGGATTCCTGACAGACGGGATAGACATGCCTAGCAGTGCGGTCGTAGCATGTATCGTTTGTAGTAGAAAGGTGCGCATTGCGCAAGGACACTTAGCGTAGATTAACTATACAGTCTTTACGAAGTAGATAAATAGCTGTAGGCATCGTAAGGAGCACCCCACTTTTGACCTCTCGTGGAGTGCTTCCTTAGGTGCGATCTCTCTCTTTTCTCCTGTGTAGTTAGTTGCACAATACTTACTCGTGGAGTGCTTCCTTAGGGATCCGCTTACCTGACCAGGCACCTCAGTTCATAGGGTGCACCCAATTCTGTCCTGACAGGCATCAAACTGGATCGGATTAAATGTCCTAATTAGGAAGGTTGTTCTCAGACTCAAATTAGCACACAGTTATAGGTTGGGTTCAAATTCATATTATTATCAGATCAAGTATCGGATTTAGTTCAGGTATCGGATTTAATTCAAGTTTCGGATTCAAATAGGTATCAGATTCAAGTCAGCATCGGATTTAAGTCAGTATCCAATTTAATTACAAGTATCCGATTTTCATATAGGTATCCAATTCAAACACAAAGATAGTAGTCAAATGAGTGCACAAAAAAGTAATAAATGTTAAGTCAGTAAACTTATCTAGATAACTTAAGTTATAGTTACTTACAGTGCAATCCGTCGTTCCGATACAACTCACGTATCGAATACAAAAAGAATCAGATCATTAGTAGTTTGACATTTCTTCCTTGTTGAACCACTAATCAGCAGAAACACGACCGTGCACGCAAGGGGATTAGAAGCCCGAGTTCGTGGACTCAGTCAACATGGAAAACAGATGTCATATGTTGTCAGCCTGTAGACGAGTTGTGGGCAACACAGAAATACTTACTTTTCTCACATAATCACGAAAGAGCATGTCTACAAGTACAATAGAAGAAAAGCCCTCTTCAACTTCTGGACGACCCTAGATGTAATGGAAACATACCTTTGTCCTTTGGCAATAATCGTCGTGATCAGCGCGCAGACGCAGTTGGTTGACACTGATGCTGTAGATGATATTCTTGGGTACTCGTCGTGTAGGCTGCGCGAAAGGGAGGGAAAAATCACTGAGTTGCACAAGATGATAAATGTAAAGGACTGAAGGAGTACCTGAATGTACTTGAGAGCCTGAATTTGATTGGAAAGGAGGACGCAGCGAGCGACGCAAGACGGACGATGGCGGAGAGACGTGACTTACTCATGGAACCACAATACAATTCTTGAGTATTTGTAGACACAGAAGACGGGCGGTGATCGTCACTGAAAAGGAGAGTGAGCACGGCAACAGGAAGCTCACGCAATTCCTTCCAATGATCGACCCATAGCAACAAAAGACTTACCAAAGTGGGTGCACGCGACCCAAGACATGCGCTTGACGAAGAGACTTGGCTGAGCTGCTTTGGAAAAGATGGCAGACCGGGGTCTTCGCAACGGCGGGGCGATTCTGCGACAGACAAGGACGACTCGCGAAGAGCGATCCTGTCGTGCCATTTGGATACATGGAGCCCGAAGGCCACTGCATCCAAATGTAGAGGGGCGAAGGGGGAAAAGAAAGAACTTATTGCTTCTTTACGAAGCCTTAAGTGTTAATTTCCGTACCGTATTTCGGGTAGGCTTCGGTCGTGCCCGGCCTTCCATATCTGGAGAATTGAAGCCTACCCTAACACTTTCACATGACTGGCGCGTCACTGTTTTGTCAGTCACGAGACCGTGTTTATCCCACGGTCATGACCGACGCACAGCTTGAAGTCCGTCGGCGGTGCGCATGTGAGCTATCTCGAAGCTCCCTATGAAAGTTATACTGAAGTCTGCCGAGTACGAGACGACCTCGAACCCGATGGCCGCCTCCCCACCGACTGCGCGCTCGTCAGCGCCTACTCGTCCGTCTCTGAGACTGCCTACAAGTCCTTCGCCCACACGTTCGACCGCAAGACAGAACACAGCCGCGAGCTCGGTAATGCCGTTGCGCGTCTGCGCATCACACACGACTGCGAGCATCCTGATCAGGCTCTCCACCACTCCTCCACACTCGCAGTCGTCGTATGTCCCAACTTCTACGAGCTTGACATCTCGCTCTATGGCCGCGATGTGCTTGCGAGGTGCCGTTGACGCAGCGCGCATGTGCAAGACGGTTCCATCATTCGATGCCGGCACTTACCTGGCGAAGATGAAGCTAGAATTTTGGGTAGAATCAGTCAGACAAAGGCTTGCTGATAATTTGCAGTGCGTCTTCCTCGTCTTTCATCTCCCTCTCGTGCTAATCTCCCGCACGTCACTCTCGACATGCTGCTTGTCCAGCAACCGCGGCATTAACTGTCATCCGCACTCATGATGCCGTCCCACAAGCAGTACACGTCGTTGTCGCAGCGCGCATGTGCAAGACGATCCATCATTCGATGTCGGCAACTTGGCCTTAGCGCTCTGGGTCGCGGATTCGGGCGTTGAAGCTCGCCAATTGGACCGACAACGAGCATATGAAAATTTGAGATGAATTGCTTGGAGCTCAGACTGAAGTTAGAGGACAAAGGGTATGTCGCCTCTTTGAAGTTTTCATTAAACAACTTTTCAGATATGAAGCTAAACGACGGAAGAAGACAAAATTGAAGGAGTTGAAGCCCTCAGACGAAAGTTACTCGCTTCTCTAGCAGACGCAATAGGGTCCGCTAGGCCACTCAAGCATTCAGACACACATGCGAACGCGGTTGTGAAGAAAAAGGAGCTGGATAAAAATGGTGCATGATTTAGACACACGGAGCGTCTACGCTGAGGGTGATGCGTTTGATAGAGAAAAACAGGAAGAACGCCGTCAGCAGCATATTATCAAGAGATCGAAAGAGAACAGCGGGAACAGCTGCGAGAAGAAGAACGTGCGAGGTACCAGGTTGTAGCCGCAGCCGCAGCCCTCCCCGTTAGCCCATGGCACCAAGGGACACGGAACCCATCTGCCAACCACGCTCTCCGCCTCCACGTCGCCACATCCGCACTCGTCCATTCTCCCCCGCAATTGCGACGTCCGACGGCCGTTCGTCGCCGCTTGCTTGCTCTGCGCGTGGGCGGCCGTGGTCCCGTTCCGACAGCTAGTCTCCACCACCACTGAGGATTACCAAGTGTGGGCGGATGGCATCGGATACAAGTGTATCAGATACAGATGTATCCGATAGACTTGTATCCAATACAGCATCTTTAGCTCATATAATCACGGCAAACATAGGTAGCTGTCTGAAGTGAAGACAGGGCGTGTGAAGCTGTGTCCCTTCTTTAGAATGCTGTTATTGCGCGTGACAGGTATTTGAGCCAGATTAGGTGTTTAATAGTTAAAAAGGTAACCCGTGAGAAATAAAGTCAGTCTGGCTTTGTTTAAGGGAAACAGCTGTCTGAAACAGCCACTTGAGCCAGCCTTTCTGTGCTGCAGCGACACATCTTTGTCACACAGTTTATCTGTCTACTTTGATGTCAGAAAGGCTGTCTTAATGGGCTGTCACACACTGTGTCAGCCAAACTGTCTCATTGTAAGTTAGACACACGTGAAAGCATAACTGTCTTCTTTGACTGACTTGCATTCGGACACCTGTGTTAGTCACCTCAGCTGACTTTATTAGAAACAACAAGGCTACCTTTACTGCCTGTCTTTCTTACAGATAGTCTGTCCAGACAGCCCAGCTGTTTTACTTTCAGACAGCAGTAGCCTGCTTATTGTCCCGCTCAGTACTCCACTCGATAGCCCATTCTTAACAATTGAAACAGCTGGGCTGTCTGTACAGACTATCTGCAAGAAAGACAGGCAGTAAAGGTAGCCTTGTTGTTTCTAATAAAGTCAGCTGAGGTGACTAACACAGGTGTCCGAATGCAAGTCAGTCAAAGAAGACAGTTATGCTTTCACGTGTGTCTAACTTACAATGAGACAGTTTGGCTGACACAGTGTGTGACAGCCCATTAAGACAGCCTTTCTGACATCAAAGTAGACAGATAAACTGTGTGACAAAGATGTGTTGCTGCAGCACAGAAAGGCTGGCTCAAGTGGCTGTTTCAGACAGCTGTTTCCCTTAAACAAAGCCAGACTGACTTTATTTCTCACGGGTTACCTTTTTAACTATTAAACACCTAATCTGGCTCAAATACCTGTCACGCGCAATAACAGCATTCTAAAGAAGGGACACAGTTTGACACGCCCTGTCTTCACTTCAGACAGCCACCTATGTTTGCCGTGAATGTAAATAAATAAACCATTTAAAGGTCTGATGGCTGAGTTAGTAATGTCCCTGTTTAGGTTAGGTTGTTTGTGTCTCGCAAGTTCGATTCATGTTCAGCACATTTTTGTAAAGCATTGAAATTTCTGCATTTTAATTCATTTATGTTTATCCAATAGTTTGATCCGATGATTTCCTTATTTGGCAATTGTATCCGATCCATTCTGATGCCTGTCAGGACAGAATTGGGAGCACCCTATGATCTGTGGTGATCGACCTGACGTTCAAAGCAGTGAAGAGTCCTAGCTGGCCTTGAGAATCCCGCGCGTTTCCCGCCTGAATTCCCACGCTCGTTCCCAGTCGCGAATCCAGATTCCCGAACGCGGGTTCTTGTCGCGAATTCCAGTTCCCCGAAACTGTTTCCCGCTACAATTCCCGACGGTCGTAACAAGTATGGGTGATCCACAGGGAGAAGAAGAAGGACGGATAAATCCTTTTGCTAAGTTTTCGTCAATGTAGTTCTTGAGTGTTTTCAACTCGACTTCGGACATGCTGTAGATGGGGCCAAAGGGAGTTTTGGCACCTTCTAATAGTTCAATTTTGTGGTCCGAAGGGCGAGTTGGTGGAAGTTCATTGGCGGAACTTTCAAGAAAAACATCAATGTAGTCATGATAGCACTCGGGGAGGGTTTTCTTGATTTCCGCTATTTCTTCTTCTTTGGAAACCAAGGGTTTACTTTCGGTTGAGCGTGCGAAAGCATCTCCGGGTTGTATCTGACAAAGGAAGAATGGTTCTCCAGCATTGACTTCAGCCGCAAAAGCCTGAAGGTCAATGATTTTAATGTCTGGAGCATTTCGCCAACGCAATACCTTTGTTGCCCAATCAATGTCCGGATTATATTTCTCCAACCATTTATAACCTAGGACGATTTGGCAAGAAGGGTGTAGCTTGGTTACAAGTAGAGGTATTCTCTGTGTGACACCTTGGAGCATGATATCGGCGGTGTACATGTGTGTAATAAGACCGCTCGATGTCATGTTGCCATCAAAGAGTGTCAAATGGATGGGTCTAGGCAGTAATTTGGTTTTGATATCTTTCTGGGCTACAAGGGAAGAATCAATAAAGTTGTCAGAGGCTCCACAGTCGATTAGTGCATTCATAGATAAGTTATCAAGTTCTGGAATAGTAACATTAATGGTTAGTTGGTGTTTTCCTATTTTTTCTGGGTTTATCGCGTTTAGTTTTGATTCATGGGACTTGGGTATGTGGCAGGCTCGGGCCCACGAATTATCTATTCCATGTCCGAGGCTGCCTCGAAGTTTTCCTGATCCATGTATTCTGCATCTGGATCTTCATCTATGGTCTCTAGGTCTTCATCATATTCTTCCTCCAATTTGTCCTCTTCAGAGTTCTCAGAAACAGGTTCCGAGAAGTCTGTAGTATTTTCGGAGTATTCTTCAGCATCAGCTGCCCGACCTGTTGTGTTAGGTTTGGCACCTTGTCCTTGATGTCTATCCGTGCGCTTTGGGCAATTTGCAACAATGTGGTTGGGAGAAGCACAGTAGGTGCAAAGTCCTTCACGTCAACGGCGTTCCTTTTCCGACTCCTTCAATGTTCCATCTGGTTTCAGGTTTTTTGCAACCTCTGATGTCGGAGGAGCCCTAGAACTTCCATGGGTAGCACTGGTAGACTTTGGGTAAGAGTGGGAAGTATTTGGACGCAAGGGTTTTGAGGGGTTTGAGGGTCTGAACGATGACGAAGAGGGTTTCTTCACTGTTTCGCTAGTTCTAGGTGGAGAAAAGTGGTGTGACCGATTTCGCTCTCGTTGTTCCTCTTTATCCATATTGTCGCACTTGATTGCCATAGTCTTAAGCTTAGCAAGTGTCTTAGGTGCGCCATTAGGATGTTTGAACATCCGAGACTTGATTCTCCATGCAAGGCCCTCATAGAACTGGGATGTAAGCGCATTATGTTCCCATGTTACACGTTCTGCAAGTTCTGTGAATTCCACAATGTACTTGTTGGCAGGATCACTATCCTTCATTCGAAGCATACGAAGCTCTTGTTCTGCCTCGCGGTCCTCGTCCTGATAGCCGAAGTAGGTCTTCAGTTCCTGAACAAACTGTGGCCAGCTTTGCATGTAAACTGGTGTTTCATCTTCTTCTTCCATCCTGCGAATTGCATTATGGAAGTGTTTCTGTGCTATGCCTTTGCAGTGCGAAATTGCATACATAATCTTATCTTGATCGTCTGAGTATGCGATGGGCTTGGCACGAAAAATGATGCGAAGCTGAGAAAGAAACTCCAAAAGTTTTTCTGGTCGAGTACCGGAAAATGCTTCTGGATCATTAATGTCCAGAGCCTTTTCTTTGCTAAGCGAAGTTGAAATACGATTGGGTGCGTGAGTCTGCACAGGAGCTGGTGCTGGAATCATTGAAGAGTGCCGCGAGATAGTTTGCATAGCCTTAGCAAGTTCCCGGACACTTTGACTAACACTTCGGATTTCATCCCGGACATCCGCCAATTCCTTTGATCCATCATAAACATCGCGAGAGTGTTCAGATATATCATCAGGTATAGGCTCGTGTGGGTCTTGTGCTTCCTGGGAAGGACGTAGATCATCGGAGTTATAATCTACTTCTTGTTGGCGCTGGTTTGGAGGTGGCGAGTTTGGACGTGATCGCACGGACTTTGCATCCAACCTGTCCAATAACTGTTCCAACATTGCTGAAATATTCCCAGTACGTGCATCAAGGGTATCGAATCAAGATTGCATATTATCCATACGAAGTTCCATTGCATCCAATCGGTTGTCATCAGGATTTTCTCTAGGTGATGAAATTTGCCGTTGTTTTCCCTTAGACGGACCGGCTGGAAGATGAGGTGGGGTGTCCCTTGCAATTTCTCCTTCCTCCATGGTTTCTTCGTTCTGAACCTCGGGGTGGTCTCCTTGATGTGATCGGGTAGCCATGCGGCGAGAGCGGCCGTCCTCAGAGGCGCGATCGGTGCGGCTACTGGTCTTAGGTGGCATGCCAAAGGAAATGGTTTATGAGGTGGTACCGAATGAACCAGGTAGAGTAGTTTGAGAATTGTTAAGCTGTGACGACCCGGCCAGTGAGTGCTTGTGATGACAAGGCGTCATTGTGTATACACTTAATAATTCCAACTATGAGCGATCAGCTTGTAACGCGAGGGCAAGATGTCGTAATGTGCGGTTTGTCAAGATATCGTAACTTCAATCGGAACGTCACAAACTGAAGCCTACACTACACTGGTAATACTGTGAGCAGTCGAAGACACTTAGGGATGACCTATAGCAAGGTATCCCAAAGATGCACAAGGGCAAATATAGTGTCAGAGGTGCACAAGCAACACTGAGCAGGTAGTCAGATGTTTGACAAGCAAATAAAGTAGTTAACAATTCTGGGGAACTCTATGTACAACTGCTCTCCTTTTATACACGAAGAGGCATAGCCTATTAGTAGCTTGGAATGACGAAGAATCAAGGATTGTAAAGATCAATGAGTAATCCTTCAGTAAATGAGTCATCGTATGAACAATAATGAGTCAGATCAAAACCTGAAACATATGTTCTGAAACTCCGGTTCAATCCTTCGCCACAACATATCCCCAAGTGTCCTGTGGCCACCGTTTCAACTCCTGAACATGAAACACCATCAACAGATCTTGATACAATGTGATCGTGGCACCAAATCGCGATCCGATCGAGATAATCGATCTCATCGCGGCTGCGTCAGTTGATGTCCTTTCTTCTCCAAACCTTCTGTGATCCGATGATAGCTCCATGGGGTGTGTTCCATCCATCAAGGCATCGGGGAAGAGGTCCAGGACGAAGGAGGAAATCCAGGAATTAGGTATGATTGACTAATCGGGGTTTTTGGTATTTAATTCCTTTGATTGCCGATTGGGTCATGACACCCAGGTACTGTGCCCGGACGCGCCCTCTTTTCTAAGCTTCATTTGTGCTTGTAGTGTAGGTTCACCTGCACCTTGACATGGGCGCGGTGATATGTAAACCAATCTCTCCTCTTCCCTTCCCTTTCTTTAATAGGCGGTGCGCCCACTTAGCCGCCACCTTTGGTGGCGGGCACCTCCCGCCCAGTTTCGTAGTTTACCTCGATGACGGGCGCCTCCGTCGTAGATAGGTCATGTACTTAGCTATGCTGCAGGAATAATAAAGCCAAAAAAAAAAAAAAAAAAAAAAAACCCGGACGAGTGTCCACTAGAGCATGACACGGGTGCACCTGCAGGTGCACCCGGATCCGTGATGCGCAGGTACCTGCGCAAAAAAACTGATACCTGGATCCGACCCGGAACCGTGGGAAACGGATCCGACCCGGAACCGTGGGAAACGGATCCGACCCGGAACCGTGGGAAACGGATCCGACCCGGAACCGTGGGAAACGGATCCGGGTCTACCTGGACCCGTTACCTGCAGGTATTGCAGGTACCTGATGCAACCCGCAGGTATTTAACAGTAAGTAGTGTAGTAATACGATATAAATATAAATAACAACATACCATGTATCCCGGAGATGGGAGTGTAGCAGGAGTGGGGATGGGCGTGGGTGCGCGCCATCGTTCGATACCTGCTCGGAGAGTGAGATCCGGATGGGCTTGAAGAGAGCGAGGAGGCAGCGGACCTGGACGACGGCGGTGAGCGCCGAGGGTTTGCGACGGTGGAAGTTGGCAACAGTGCGTACCGCTTGTGGGGCGGCATCATGAGTACAGGTGACGGTGGGTGTTGCGGATGCTGGACGAGCGGGATCAACGAGATTAGTGTGAAGAAGGTAAGTAAAAAGCAAAAAAAAAGACATACCAGAAGACCAGTTGAACCTCTGCAGTACGAGACTCTAGCTTGATCTTCGCCGCGATCCCATTCTGACTTGCGGTCGTCCGCGCAAACGGAAGACAAGCGCGCAGTTGGCGAGGAGGCGGCCATTGGGCGCAGCGGGGCCGTCATCGTGGTAGGCGGCTTCGAGTCTTTCGAGTATAGCTTCCATAGTGTGCTTGGAATGATGTGACTGTCTTGCACATGCGCGCTGTGTCAACGGCACCCTCTGTCTGTTGCACAGGCACAATGCGGCCATAGAGCAAGATGTCGAGCTCATAGAGGTTGGGACATATGATGACCGCGCGAGCGAAGGAGTGGTGGGGAACCTGTTCTGGATGGTTGTCATCGAGTGTGCTGCGCAGGCGTGCAACGGCATCAACGAGCTCGCGGCCTCTGTCATGCGGTCGACCGCGCGGGCGAGCGACTTGCAGACGGTCTCTGAGCGCAGAGTCGAAAACCATGAAGGAATAATTAAACATACCCTTCCTTGTCCTGTATCTTGTTCTTTACATTGTCGATGGTGTCCGATGACTCGACCTCAAGGGTGATGGTCTTTCCGGTGAGAGTCTTCACGAAGATCTGCATGCCGCCACGCAGACAAAGGACCAGGTGCAAAGTGGACTCCTTCTGGATGTTCGGAGAGGGTGCGACCGTCCTCGAGCTGCTTTCCCGCGAAGATGAGGCGCTGTCCGACGCCCAGTTGGCGAGCGCGCAGTTGGCGGGGAGGCGGACATCGAACTTGAGGTTGTCATCGTAGTCGGCGGGGTCAAGAGGTTGAGTATAACTTCCATAGAGAGCTTCGACATAGCTCGGAAGTGGTCATGTCGAGTAGAATGTGAGTGAAAGTAATGGCACATCGTTGCGTTCGTCGCGCTCAAGGTGGGCGCACGTGATTTACCGGGTACCTGCAGGTACCCGGTCAGGTACCTGGACAAAAAATATGCAAACCTGGACCTGCAGGTAAGCGTGGGAACCAGGTACCTGCGCACAGGTGCACCTGGAACCGCAGGTATTTGAGCGCAGGTACCTGCAGGTACCCACAGGTGACCTGTACCCGTGTCATGCTCTAGTGTCCACATCTGGGTGATGGGCAGGCTCATGTCCATGCTCTCGGAAGAAGTCATCCAAGGGTTGCCCCCTGTTTGACTCGGCATTGGAACATGGCAACTCTGACCAGGAACGATGCCGGCGATTAAAGTCGCCGGCAATCGTTAGGGAAGCGGCTATTGCCGGGGTGAGACCAAAGAGAAATGACTCACCTGGGTAAGTAGGGGTTGGAGCTACCCTCTCTGGCGCCTGCTGGCCATAGTAGTTGCAGAGATGGACAGTGTGGGTAGAGCGAACCTCAATAGTCAGGACATCAGTGCCATGTGACGCTGCACCGATGATAGACCATGAGTGTGTTGGGAGGGACCGTGAAACATAAGTAACCACTCGCGGATGGGTGGCCGGTGGGAGGTGTCAGGCTACGTCCACCTAGACCTTCGGTAAGGTAAGGCTGCAATACTAGTGGCACAATAGAGTGAGATAGGAAGACAAAGCAGAGAACTAGATGCAGATACAAGGGTGCCCACCCCTAGGCTCGGTGTCAAACGGACACCCCGGGCTAACGGACGACGGGCAGTCGACTGAGACAAACGGCCTCAAGACGCGAGGACAAACAGCCCTTGATGGCGGTACGTGCCAAACGGTCCAATCGGGACAGAAGGAGAAGGTGGATCTTGAAAGCCTGCTGTCAGGCTTGGACCCGATGCATGCCTTGTGGTGTCTTGTCTATCGTAAACAAATGAGATCATGCCTATCAAGACATGATGTCCTGCGAGATCGAATCTAAGAGTGAAGCAAAGAGAACAGAGACGAGAGACGAGAGGCGAGTATAACCAGGATCCGGGGCTTCCGGCATCCGACAAAGGTGACCGACGACGAGGGGACTTCGGGGTGCTCCCGCGCAAGGCTCGAGATGTCCGGGTCAAACACAAAAGATAGTCTAGAGCACTAGACAACAAGCAAGCTAGATTTGGAGACAAGACAAAGGCATGGTGGATCTCGAAAGCCTGGCCACTAGCTAGGCCCAAAGACTTATGATATTCGAGTCAAGGTATCTATGTACAAATGCTATGGGTTTATATAGAGAAAGGACAGAGATACCGGGATTCCGGAAGCGTGGGAAAATCGGGGATGCGGGCAATGCGGTAGACAATGAGGCCTTGCACATGTAGAGCTAAGGCAGGAAATGGAAAGGAATAACAAAGGAGTGACAGAACATGTGTAGAACATTGGAAAATCGGAGTAATGAAGGAGGAATGAGGAAAACAGGTGGGGAACATGAGGAAAGACAAGAGGATGAGGGGAAAGGGACTTCGGGAAAGTCCATAAGGTAAGAACCCGGGATAAATCCCGAAAGGGAGAGATCCCGAAGGGAATGCCCCGGGATATTTCCCGAGGGCAAGATATCCCAGCGGGATTCAGGGAAATCCCCGGGATGCGCCCCAAAGGGGAAGAGGGATATGTCACGTCGTGACAGTTGCCCCCCCTTAACGGCCGAGCCCCGTCGAGGCCAAGGTCCCGTCTGCGCATGTGCAAAGACAACGGGAGTACGGCATTGTGGACCAATGTTGTGATGAGGGAAGATATGTCAGATGTTCCCCAAAATATGACGGAGCTGGTTGTTGTCCAAGAGGAAAGGCCACAGATACCATGGAAAGGGTGTGTTTTCTTAGATTGCGCAATTCTGCTATGCGCAAGCAAATCTCCTCCGTGGATAAGAGATATGGGCAAGTCAAAGGAAGAACCAGAGTGAGCAACAACAGTTGAAAGTGCAGCCCGAATGGGGTGTACAGGCGGCGAGCTATCAAATGTTGCTGCTAACCCGGCTGTCTCGAAGTTATTGCCAGCGATCGACGAGTTTTGCGCCGATTCGAGTGAACATTGGGCGATAGGGAAGCCCCCGAGAAGATGAAGACGTAGGTGTCTTTAGATTTGCGAAGGCCCAAATCAAGCCCGAGTTATGGGTGATGTTTCCGACAGCAGTGGCACGGTAATGACATGGTTGTCGTCCCGAAGATGTTGCCGGCGATTGATGAGTTCTGCGCCGATTCGAGCGAGAGTTGGGTGATAGGAGAGCTCTTGAGAATGCGCAGATGAGTGTGGTCTTTGTTTTGCGAAGGCTTGAATCAAGCCCGAGTTATGGGTGATGTTTTCGGCCCAATGGGGAAAGTGAGATGGTGGTGATGTCGAACCAACAAGACCGCCGTGAGCTCAAAACTCAGCGGATCGGCGCGATTGCTGCACATGTGGAAAGAGTGCGTCGAACAGAAGAGAATGGTTGTTTGCGCGCCGTAATCGGCCCAGTGGTTGTCTCGCAATCGTCGAAGAGAGGCAAAAATGGATGATGGGGGTGAGGTCTGACACTGATAATGGTCTTGAAGCCCCAAATCTTCGCCAACACGCCCGAAACTTCATGAGGTATGTCTCCTACTGTAGAGCGACGTGTGTACGCAAGGAGAGTGCGAACGAATCGACAGGTGTTGAGGAATGAGGGGGAGACTCAATGCCAAGATGGTGAGCACTAAAAGTGATGTAGAGCGACAAGTACTGCACCGATTGCCCTGAAACTTCGCCCAACCCATCAACCTAGTCCCAACAACATATCCTCCAATTTATAGCGAAATCCAATCAGTGGGCGTGTCGGAAAAGCGTCAGAAAGTGTGGGGTCCTGTATGACACTGGGTGCAACTTCATCCAGCAGTGCCATGCTGGGCTCAACACATGTTGATGAGATTTTCAACCTTGAATTCCCGTAAGCGGTCGCAGGTGTGTATAGGCGTCACTTTCGCGGTGGTTGCGCAAGTTGGGATAGAAAGCGATCCCAAAGACGAGCCATATTGTTGTAGGAGATGGATGAGTAGTGTTGGTGAGATAACGGGCGGTTATAGTCGAGTGTGATGCGCAGACGTGCAAGGCATCACCAAGCTGGCGGCCGCATTCTGTCTTGCGGTCAACCGCGCGGGAAAGGGGAAAGTGAGAGCGAACAGCGTGTTGTACGCCTTCTGGGAGGTCCGTAAGGTAAAGGCGGCCGATGGCAATAGAGATTGTTTGCTCCATTCGTCTGTCAGTGTGAGGTCCGCGGCGCGCGCGCCGTCAGTCGCAAGCGCAGACGCTCTGAAGACAATACATGGTGGCCGGACGGTGTGGATGAGGTCGAGGTAGGCGACACCAGTCGTGGCCGTCGATTGTTTGCTCCAATCGTCCGTGCGACGTGTCAGGACGACGAGAACGACGAAAATGGGGCTTGCACCCGTCGATCGCAAGCGCAGACGCTTTGATGGCAATACATGACCGAGCCAAGTGCGGCTGAAGGCGAAGGAGATGACCCGCCGTAGATTGTCTGCTCCAGTCGTCCGTGCGGGCTAGCGGGGATGGCAATAGTGCCGTAGGCATCGCTCGAGACCGCGAACTCCAACCAGGAGACGATGGTGCGGGTTATGGCCTCGCCAGTCAGAGTAAGTCGCGAGGATGATCTTCGGAATGTCAGAGGGTGAAGGTAGGGTTTACTATCTCCCTCTCTTATCCGGGGCCTTCAAATGTTGGCGAGGGCGCGAATGTTGATGGAGTGCGTGCTTGCGCGCGCAAGGGGTTTGGTCGGGAAACCAGATGCAAGTAGTCGACTCTGCGTTGACAGATGATTCTGCGACAGACAAGGACAGCTCGCGAAGAGTGGTCCCGTCGTTGCCAATGAATTCAGACAGCCCGGAGGCTGCTGTTTCCAAAGCGTCTGAGGTGTTGCCTGTACCTCCTTGACGAGAACGCGCCACCGCCAATTCGTGATCTGAATATCAAGTAGTTCTTCCAGTCCTCAGAAACCATTCCCAGCAGCATCCAGAGACCATTGGGTATGTCTCAAGCAAATCGCGCGGATTGTTGATGCGGAGGACGTGGATTTCGAGGTGAGAGTTGTCGAAGTATACGGGGTCGTCGTCTTGCGCGTGTTGCGGGGCCGGAAATAGTGAGAATTGCGGGGGAAAAAATTGAGAAGTTTAAAGAGGAGGGGTAAAAGGAGGTTTTCAGAGGTTTTTGTTGAAGGTTAAAAGGGAGCAAGGGGGCGATCTCAAAATCGATGGAGGATGATGAAGAGAAAGTGGTGACCGGATTTGGAAATGATGAATGCGCATATGCGCTACATGAAATGAACTGCGCGCATTCACGCAGGAGCTTCGAGAATTAGAATTAGGGATTAATAGTGAAGATTATTGTGAAGATAAAGTAAAGAAATAAACCATCTAAAAGGTATGCTCCCCGCAGGGAGTCAGCAATTCGAACTCGCAGTAGGACGAATATACTGTCAGGCTTGGACCCGATGCATGCCTTGTGGTGTCTTGTCTATCGTAAACAAATGAGATCATGCCTATCAAGACATGATGTCCTGCGAGATCGAATCTAAGAGTGAAGCAAAGAGAACAGAGACGAGAGACGAGAGGCGAGTATAACCAGGATCCGGGGCTTCCGGCATCCGACAAAGGTGACCGACGACGAGGGGACTTCGGGGTGCTCCCGCGCAAGGCTCGAGATGTCCGGGTCAAACACAAAAGATAGTCTAGAGCACTAGACAACAAGCAAGCTAGATTTGGAGACAAGACAAAGGCATGGTGGATCTCGAAAGCCTGGCCACTAGCTAGGCCCAAAGACTTATGATATTCGAGTCAAGGTATCTATGTACAAATGCTATGGGTTTATATAGAGAAAGGACAGAGATACCGGGATTCCGGAAGCGTGGGAAAATCGGGGATGCGGGCAATGCGGTAGACAATGAGGCCTTGCACATGTAGAGCTAAGGCAGGAAATGGAAAGGAATAACAAAGGAGTGACAGAACATGTGTAGAACATTGGAAAATCGGAGTAATGAAGGAGGAATGAGGAAAACAGGTGGGGAACATGAGGAAAGACAAGAGGATGAGGGGAAAGGGACTTCGGGAAAGTCCATAAGGTAAGAACCCGGGATAAATCCCGAAAGGGAGAGATCCCGAAGGGAATGCCCCGGGATATTTCCCGAGGGCAAGATATCCCAGCGGGATTCAGGGAAATCCCCGGGATGCGCCCCAAAGGGGAAGAGGGATATGTCACGTCGTGACACCTGCCCCCATAGCTAAGGAGGCCAAAGACTTATGATATTCAAGTCGAGGGAATAGCATACATGAGTACTAGCTACTTGTATGCAGTCCGAAAGCGTGGGAACATCTGATAGGGAGAAGGTCGGAGCAATGAGGCAGGCTACATGTAACACTAGACTGAAAGGAGATCAAAGGAAATGATAATAAGGATTGTGGTGAGGCATGCTAATGCCATGAGGTAGAACAATGAGAAAGGAATGAGGCCCGAAGGTAAGAGAGAGGGCCAAAGACGAGAGAGAGGTCCGAAGGACCGAAAAGGGTAATCGACCGAAGTCCATGAAGGCTTGTCGTGACAGGAGGCAGGGGACGTAACCTGGAATGGAGGGGACATTGAAGACGTCATCTCCATCTGGGTTAGTCAATGAGGGTAGGGTACCAATCTTGTACCAGGGCGGTTCCTGGATAAGCAAAAGGTGTGGGGGACGGGGGTTGTCAGCAAGAAGAGGAAAGAGAGAATGAATTGCTGCTAATGAGTGGGCAGCATTCCACTGAAGGACACCGATTGTGTCAGTCATTCTCCTTGCTCCATAGTGTCGTCGGGCGAATCAGAGTCTGAATCAGACTCATCATCGTTTGGTGAGGGGGCATACTTGCGCCTCTGAGGGCACTTCACAGATGTGGATCTATGAGGGCCCTGACAGTTAGCGCAGAGACGGGGGTGGGACTCCCGCATGGGGTGCCAGCTGGAACAGCTTCCTGAGCACAGGTTGGACACTTCGAGCGGTGATATTTAGTGGCATGCGGTCTGGCACAATACGCACATGTGATGGGGGCCTTGCAGCCCCTGCTGGAATGACCAAGCACCTGGCATCTGTCGCACTGAGAGAAGCCTGGGCGCATTGGTGGAATGGAAAGGCGGAGCCGGAGTCTAAAGAGCCACACGGTCAGCTTTTTTAAGAGCTTCGCGTGTATTTCTCCTTTCTTTCTGTCTGCAAAGGTAAATATAACCGGGCAAATCTCAAGTTTCTCTTTCTCGAGTGCATCCGGTTGTGATGTGTAGTGGGGGGGGACAATGTACTGGAGGTCGCTAAGGATGGGATTGCTGGTAAACTCGGCCAGCAGATCCTCCTGAGTGTACATCGTCCGCTGACCCTTGGGAAGAGTAGTGTCCCTAGTGGGGACCATGGAACTCTTAAGGGTGGAGCGTGGATGGACCCGGGTTGCAGTGAGTACCGGTGTCATGTGCATGGTACCCATGTAGCAAATGGAGGCCAAGTGAGCACACAGGGCACCCGCATGGCTATCCAGAGTGCTTTCAACCATCATGCCCTCAGAGGAGCCTGGACAGTTAGTGAACATGCATATGATACAGCATTTAGTGTTGAAAACCGCAGACTGCACCAATAGACGCTTTGTGTTATGACCTAGAGTGGTTCCTTCACTTTTGAGACCCTGAATTGGACATGGATGACAATTGTACATATGCAATGAGCGGTGGTTCTCACTCTAAGAAGCACTTTACAAGTCAATTAAGCTATTCTACACATCAGAGCTAAAGATAAACACATCACCTGAGAAGCACTTTACAAGAGGCCAAAAGTGGAGTGCTTCACAGGGGAATACGCGGGTTTGATGAACAAAGGTAAAAACTATACAGTACCAAGCCACTAGACCCTGATCTGACTAGGTCCAACCTGTACCGCTGACGTAAGTCAGAGTTTGGGGTCCCGCTCTAGTTGGGGTCCCGCATTGGTAGAGTGGAGGTTCAAGTCAGAGTGGTGGAAGAAAGAAAGAAAAGAGAATTGCTTGCAGGGTGCTTATCCTAGCGGCCTGCAAACGTACGGACAAGTAATCTACGTAAAAAGAAATAGAATCAGAGTCAAGAATAGTCCGCTTACAGGGCGGACATGTCAGAAATCCGACTCGGAGTGTGGTCGTAAA
Organism: Trichaptum fuscoviolaceum; assembly: GCA_910574455.1. Lineage (NCBI taxonomy): Eukaryota > Fungi > Basidiomycota > Agaricomycetes > Hymenochaetales > Trichaptaceae > Trichaptum > Trichaptum fuscoviolaceum. Next base: position 2,142,343 of record CAJSYZ010000006.1, on the reverse strand, counting down.
AGAAAATAAAAGAAAAATAAAAGAAATAAAATAACCTGAGGCAGATTCCTAACACTTTGTGGTGGGCAGCTCAGCAAAGAAATTATGTACCACTGTTGTAGGGGCGGCACCAGACTTGCACTTAGCTGCTGGGATGTAGGGGTTAGCTGTAAACACCAAGGTCAGATCCTTGGCGTACACCTTGGGTGGTGGGGGTGAAGGACGTCCAGAGGAGGGCGCCTTCTTGGGAGTGGTCCTGCCCGTGGCCTGAGGAGCCGGGGTGGTAGTAGTGGGGGGTGCTGGAGCAGCAGTGGCCGCTACCTGAGCATAGGTGAGTGGAGCTGGGGCCAGAGCTACCTGGGGGGGTGGCGGCGGGTTGATGCGAGGGGGGCGAGGTGGAGGCCGGTCGAGTAGAGTCTGCACCTGTCTGGAGAGGGTACCAACACTGCTATTCAACTTACTGATGCCCGCACTCTGTTTCTTCAGAGTGTTGACTTCCTTGAGTAGCTGCAAGAGAACCAGGTTTGTAGTGGGTGCTTTCTTGCGGGATGTTGGCTCATTGTCTGGGGTGGAGGGAGGTACAAATGGTGGTGGGAGTGGGATGCCAGTTTCAGCATGGTGTTGTTGGAAAGCAGCTGCCGCACGGTCAGCATACTCTTTGACATTGGGATTAGAATCCTTCCCATCCACAAGTGTTGTCAGCATTGTGTAGGTTGCTGCATACAGTCCACCTAGTGTGCTGGCATTCAACATCATTTGCTTGTGGGGGGTCTTGCTCAGGTCTGCAAATTTGGCTGTGAACTGTTCAGATAGGGAGTCCCAGAGATGGTACATGTCATGTATTAGTGCCATCTCATGTTCCGGAACGGAATCAGTGGGGGAAGCAGGGCGCCCCGGTAGTGGGGACAGGACAGAGGCCATACACTTCTCACCCGTGCGCAGTGTTGCCAGGAAGGCCAACAGCATACCAGCATCAGAGCTGGGGTGGGGTGGTGAGGAGGGTGGTTGAGAGTCTGGTTCCTGGTGTCTGAGCTGTACAGGTGAGCCCAGGAGCAAGGGAGTGGGGGTGGTTGTTGTTGATGCTGCCGGGGCAGCAACAGTGATGGTGGGGGGTTGGCCAGTGGCAGCAGCAGCAGTAGAGGCTGACAACCGCCCAGGTTTGGCAGGGATAGAGGGTTTCTTAGATGTGTGGCTGTCTGCCACTGGCATGCCTCACCAATGGGAGCTGGGGCTTGACCAAATTGGGAAGGTAGTGGTTAGAGGTCAAGAAGGATGCTCCAACAACAGTAGGTGATCAGGCTGTTTCTGTGCCTATATTCTGGGCTCATGCGCATCCAGTACGTCCTGAAGACGTGACCAATGTCACATTGCCTTTTTCTTGACCACCTTCACTATCAATCAACTCAGAAATAAGTTCATACAGGGAGGAAAGAGTCCGAAAGACTGATCAGCTACTTATACAGCAGAATTGCAACATTGGCAGCAGCAATTATCAAAACGCAGGGCCAAAATCAATCTTCTTACAGACGTCGCTGCAGGTTTGTAAACGCAGCTTTTAGTACGGGCAGAAAATATATTTTATACAAAGCTACAGTTCTGCGCTACATTCATCCGTTTCAGCACTTTTTTCCACTTTAGTTGCAAGATCACTTTCTCCCAATTTTGCCTTCTCTCTTGCCAGTCGGCCCTTTCCTCTCGCATAGTCGACAGTGATCCAATCCCGTTTCCCTTCTTCAAACAGTCTCAGATGTGTATCGTACACCTCAAAAAATCGATCCACCTCCCTCTTGAATGGCTCAAAGTTCGCCTCTTCAGACACTACAGGAATCGTCGCCGAGTCTGAATGCACATCGGGGTGATATTTTCCGTGTGGATGTTCGTGAGGATGGTGGGTATGCGGACTGCACTCAGCAAGTAACGCACGGACGGAGGTAAAGAACGCTTCTGCTACAGCAAGATTGTGCGCCGCAAGCAAAGAGTGGGCAGACATTTCGTGTGTGTGAAGTAGATGATGTAGGTATGCGCGGGTGAAAGGAGGGTCGCACTCAACCGGCTCTGAGGGCCGTAACAATACATCCACCGCACTATGTGTCAACTGCTCAACTGGCGAGCACGGCGAGCAAGCGATGCATGGACAAACGACGCCCCCGGACTGAGTTGCTCCATCCCAGTAGGATGCTGCAAATCTGCCGAAGTCCATGGCGTAGTCGGGCGAGTAGAGGTTATGGCCGATATCTCGTTTACCGTCTGCACGGACTTTTGGGCCAGAGCTTAGTTCAGCCGAGGCCGGGAAGGTAAAGTCTAAGGCGATTCCCCAGTCTGCTGCCTTTTGCGCCCAAGCAGCGTCGAAGAGATCGATGCCGACGTCGCTGATCAGCCGAAGGACTTCATGTGGTGAGGATGCGCCCGTCACGATGCGCGATTTCTCTGGTGGAAGGGGTTCAAGTGAAGCCCGAATTAGTTCAACAAACTCAGGTAGGACGAGATCTGTATTTGGTCGCGTAAAGGGCCTTGTATCCAGCGTCCGGCGATTGGGTTGCTGCTCTTCCTCATTCGCGATAGAAGGGGAGAGGATCGATGCCCGCAGAGGGACCAGATCGAACGTGTATCCCGTCACAGCATCGTCGAGACGCTTGTATGGTTTGACCTGCTCCGCATCCTTGGCGTAGAGTGTCTCAAGAAGTGTATCTGAAAAGGCCCGGCGAGCGGCCTTGCTCGTGTCGCCTGGCATATGCACAAATATATTTAAAGGATGGGGTCGATCGTGTAGTAGCCCGGGCTGAGGGTCGGGAAGGGGCTGAAGTAGGGACGCGAGCCATGCTGTGGATCTTTCGAGGCTCTTGGTAATTCGCTTTTGCGAGAATGGAGGGGGCGAGAATGGGATGTCTGATAGAGCGATGGACACATCAGGCTTGCAATCAAGCAGGAATGACCTGTACTGTTCTGGTGTAACCTGTTTGACTTCGTCAAAATATCCTATGATGCATGAGCTCTAGATCTTACTTTTCGGACACCACGAATACAGTGCGCATTGACGAATTTATTGCCGTTCGGCGGCAACTCTCGTCCATCAAATGGGTCGCGAAGAGACATCGATAGAATATGTCTCTCCTTCCGCAGTCCCAGGAATCTATGCAGACTGTTCTCTCCGCCCTGCAGAGTCGGTACGGGCGGCGTACGTTCCAAGCTAGCGATAGACGAAGAGGTGAATTCTGTATCAAATCTAGTGCTTATTTCGCCTACGAACGAATCGATGAGCTTACAATGTCTCGAATGGAACATGCACCCATTTCACTGCGTCTGACTTGAGGACATGATCTCTTGTAAGATGTGGCACGACACCCCGAGATGTCCAGCAAATGAGACCAGGCGTGTGCAGCTTGATCTCGTCACCATCCGGTCTTCGCAGTGTCAAAGCGCCCAACCGTGGTCCAATTCGCCCAAGGTCTTTCGAAAGAACAGTGCGCTTAAATACGAGCTCACTCGGCATCCGAAGCTCTTCTACCATGTTTGACTTGAAGTAAGAGGTGCTAGCACATTTGCATTGACGTTCAAGAGAGCAAAGAGGATACACAGGGTCAAGTTTATAGTTATATTTATATTACAGCAACTATTCAAAGTTACTTGCCTCTAAATTTAGCAGATGCGCACAGCACTGAACACTGGCAGTGACTTGGACAGTCCCATCAACACACCTTCGCCCTCTACCACCGTGTAGGTCAACTCCTACATCCCCAGGAAGTGCTGGTTGAAGTCTTACTTCCCTTCGAGCTCTGTTTCTTCAGGAATGGCTATGAATAGGGAAAGCTTGGTGAGTTCGGGTACCTTGCTTGTTGCTCACAAGGCTGAACACAATCACGCAGTGGAACACTGGACATGATGAATCAGTAGAGGTCAACCAACGGGCGCTTATTGATAAGGTCCTTGCTCGATATTCCGGCGAATTCACGGGTGCGTTATTGAGCGACATCCCATGAGAGAAGCTAACCATCCCGTAGTCTTTCGCGAGCTCCTCCAGAACTCTGACGATGCGGCTTCGAAATCCGTCGAGATACACTTCGACACGCAGGCTTACTTGGACCGAAAGAAAGCAGGAACCCCGGAGGATGAGAACTGGAGACTTCCTGACTTGAAGACTGATCCAGTGAGTGATCCATCGTTGTGGCGTGTCGGGACAAAGGCTGAGATTCCGCAGGTGCACCAGTGGACTTTCAAGAATAATGGAATTCTGTTTCGCGACGAGGATTGGAACCGGCTGAAGAAGATAGGTGTGTGCGCTTCTTCATTTACTTCTGATCGGCTGCTCAACTTCTTGAACAGCGGAGGGAAACCCTGACGAGGAGAAGATCGGTGCATTCGGCGTAGGTGAGTATCCGTCACAATCCTGCACTTGAAATAGGTAAACCATGCACAGGATTCTACAGTCTATTCTCAATCACGGAAGAGCCCTTCGTAACCTCCGGAGGTATAGTGCTTTCCCCCTCTAACTATACAGTGACTCATTGGTACAGATCAGTGGATGGGCTTCTACTGGAAGGACAAGAAGGATCAGCTATTCGCTAGGCGAGGGACTTTGCCGCCTTCATTGAACTCTGAAGAAAGGCTATGGACGTCATTTGAGATGCCTCTGCGCGAGCCGGCGCCTATCCCTATCGCATTTGACCTCACGCGCTTTCTTGCCTCCTCGATTACATTCATGGTGCACATGCGCGAAGTCAGCGTCTTCCTTGACGGAAGAAGGCTAGCACGCCTTACGAAGGATCCTGGACAACCGTTGGTTGTTGCGTTACCCCGTGGGCTGAAGACGTCGAGTCCATCCAATACAATGCATGTTACGGGCATCAAACAGACGCGTGAGCTGCTCTATGCATACTCCATTATCTTCTTCACCTAAACATCTTCATAGCACTTTACATCGAGGCCGAAGTCGCCCGATGCGTGTATACATCTGGAACATCGAAACCTGTTTCAACATTAGTGCAGGCTGCCACGAAAGCGTTGAAGCCGAGCGCAGTCTCATCAGGCTTCTTTTCGTCCCTATTCTCATCATTCGCATCGCCTTCACCAACACCACAACGTGCAGTCACACCTTTGCCACCTCCAGTACCAGCGAAAGAGATTGATCCGCTCACAATAAACAAGTCGAGTGTCGTGCTTCATGTGTTTTCGGCAGAGGTGACAGTTCGTCTTGATAAGAAGATGATTTCCGAGCTGCAACGCTCTACGAAAAAGAATCCCCCTGGTAGTCTGAGGCTGGACCTCATATACGTGAGATTTCTCACATACATACACCCAGAACATAAATCTGACAAATCTAAGATAGACGGGCAAGTCTGAATTCGATGCAAGCAAACAAGAGGATGAGAAGTTCGACCAACCCACGGGAAGCGTGTTTCAGGGGCTTCGTGCTGATCTGGATGGGTAAGAACGGACACCTTTGTTTATCTGCTCTCGACTTATATCAAGCTTTCAGTACTGGATCAGCTCGTGTCTTCATAGGACATGCAACAGGCCAAACGACTGGTCTTGGCGGCCATATTTCAGCCAGATTCATTCCTACAGTAGAACGGGAGTCCATTGACCTTGTGTAAGTGTTTCCTTTTGTTCCCTTGCTGTCATCATTAACGTCACATCAACAGTGACCGAAATGTTGCTAGTGAGTTTCCTATTCTATCGGTGTCAATGGTTCCTAATATTGCATAGTCTGGAATAAGGAACTCTTGTACGTAGGAGGTTTCTTATCTCGAACAGCCTATGAGGCGGAGATGGCGAATATCAAGCAACTGTGGTTAGCGTCCGCCGAGTCGGGTGTTGTTGACGAACAAGTTCGAACATGGCTCACAAGCCGTTGTCTCCATGCTCTGAAATTTTTCACGTTCCATCCTTCCACACCGTCTTCACTTGTTTCCAACATCCTGGAAGCGGCATTCTTTGCGTGCTCCATCGCACATCCATTCTCTATCATGTCGTCAACAGGGGTCAAGGATGCAGGAGATGTTCGAATACCGAATCCCACATTCGCAACATTCTTGAAGAATCTGCCTGTGCTACCGAGCGACATTGCCAACGGGGCTCAGCTGATGGTCGATGCTCTACGAGCGCGGGGTATGATCAAGGAAATTACATTTGCGGACGTTCTTGGAGAGCTGCGCTCCCGACCACTAGACGAGACAGAGGCTACGGCCTGTTTAAAGTGGTGGATCTCTGTCTGGACTGCCGGAGAGAGTGCTCATACGAATCTGCTGCTAATTCGCCAGCAGCTGATCGATGCCACAATCTTGACGCTGAGCGCAAGCACAAAGGATGAGAAGATCATTCCCCTTTCCCAGATTCAATCTTTTGTGAACCTGCGCTCTATGGGTTCCATCATCCCGCTCGATGGTCCCCTCCCTGACCAAACTATGCCGATCTCAGTCAGCCGCAGCTTCGCGGCACAAGACCTGATTTCTGCCTTCGGTTGGCAAGAATTAACGATCCTCGATTGGGTGCGCTTTGCCGTTAGTCCGGCCGCGGCGTCGAAGGGTGCGGATTTCGACATCACTTCTTCCGCTGTATGGGCAGAACGGGTCTTAAACACGCTTGCGAGGGCCTGGCCATCGCTTGCTAGAGTACACCAAGAAGAGGTTGTCAAACTATTCGCGGGAAAACCGTGCATTCCAACCCGTGCAGGTTTAAAATCACCCGATCAAGCGTACTTCCCTACGGCACATATCTTTGCTGATCTGCCTATCGTGACAATGCCGAAAGGTAGCCCTGTCAAGGGTAATCTGGAAAAAGTACTGGATGCCTTTGGTGTTCGGAAGCACGTTGACTTACAAGTGGTGTTCAACCGGTACTGCCCCTTTTTATTCATTCAGTCCTTAATTAATAAGATTTACATCTAGCATGATCAAGACAGGCGATTGGACGATCGCTGATTTAGTCAAATATCTTGTCGCTGTTCAACAAACTCTATCACAGGTCGAACTTGATCGTCTTCGTCAGACGTCTGCTTTTCCAAAAGAGCTTCCTGCGGAGTCGCCGGATGCAGAGCAGGAGAAGACAAAGCGGTACAAAGCGAGTGACCTTTATGAACCTTTGGATGCCTTTCGAGAGTTGAAGCTGCCTGTCATAGATTGGGGCACGCAGGTCAAGTGGAGAACATCATCGGAGGAAGGTAACGAGCATTGTGTTATTGAGCAAAATTTCTTATCTAAAGGCTATTTTTATAGCCAAGTTTTTGTACTCACTTGGGTTGCGTCGTTTCCCCCCACTTTCGGATATCTTGAAGCTAGCTTCTAACCAAGATACTAATCTTCGATCATCTGCTCTCAAGTATTTCCTCGATAACTACTCTCGTTATACGAACTACGATCCTATACTCTACAAGGAACTGGCTTATGTTCCCGCTATCAATCCCGACGGAAATAAGTTGATGGGGTCACCAAATCAAGTCTTCGTGGACAAATCCGCTTCGTTGTTTGGCTTTCTCATAGTCGATTCGTCTTTATCAGGCGCTGATGTCGATAAGCTGAAGCTGCAGAAACAGCCACCTTCCTCGCAAGTTATCGCTGTCCTTGAGAAGACTCCTCCGCGGGATATGGCCATTGCCCAGGAATGGTTTGAAGTACTTGCTGGCCGCCTTACAGACTTCAGTCCATCGCAACTAAAACAAATCTCGTCACTCTCAATTATTCCCGTGAAGGAATCCGATAAACAATCGATTCAGATGCTTGCTCCGAAAGATTGCTATTTCAAACGCGATTCCAGTGAATCCTTTCACTCGAAATTGTTTGTTTTTGTTGACTTCGGGCCGAAGGCCAATACATTTCTGAGTGCGTGTGGCATAAAACACGAGCCATCAGTAGAAGAGATAGTTCAAATCTTGTTAACCGACCCTAAGAAGTTTTATCATCTGGCGGGAGGAAAGGACAGGTGAGTGACGCTATTCACTTGCGAGTTGCTTTCTCTCACTATATTCTCTCTTAGCTATCTGACGGAGTTGAAGAACATAGCAATAAACAAACGGCTCCTGTCATCTGGAACAATTATGCGGATGAAGAGGTCCCCTTTCTTACTTGGCTCACGTAGGACTAAGAAGACGAACGAGAAATCTGAGAAGCCTGACGTATCCGGAGCTCAGGTTGATCTGGACGAAGAAGAATGGGATCTGCAATATGACCTCTTGAAGGCTGAACTAGTCGTGATAGCTGATGATACGAACGCTTATCAGTATTTTGGAGACTCGGTCTTTTGTGCTCCTCAAGAAGATCTCCTCGAAGGTATTTTCTCTTAGTAACACAATCACTTTATACGATGACTGAGATATATTCGTAGAATTCTATGCCGATCTCGGATCTCCCCGCCTCAGCTCTCTCGTAAAGGAAGAGTATAAAACCAGCATTGAGATCCACGATCACAAACTTAGTAGAGAAATGCGAACCTTAATCTTAGAACGTCTTCCTCTCTTCCTTCATGAGCATACTCATGCACGCCCGAGAGTGCAATACAGCTGGCTAAACAACGACAAGAATTTTGTCGTGCGGACATTCGGGAAACTTGTGGTGACGAAATCTCTTCACTTTGGCACTGTTCGCATGTCTCGCAACCAAGATGCTTCGGCTGCGGCCAAGCGCAGCTCCTGGGGGCCTATCGAACTTTGGCTTGCTGGCAACTCTCAGATAGACATGTACGAGTGAGTTATCTATGATAAACTTCGCTCACGAGCAATCTGATGAACTTTGAAAATAGGGTTGCTATATCGCTATGCCGTGTCATCTTTGACGTGCCTAAAGCTAACGATGCGCTACTATTTATGACTATTCTTTCAACTGATTTACGAGCTCTCAAACGACGGGGATATAATGGTATATTCCAGTCCTTAATCCACGGAACACTGCGCTCAATTCTCATCTAGTCGACCGTATCCTCAAGAAACAACGAGCAGATCGAGAGGCTGCTGAACGTACACGTCAAGAACAGGCAAATGAGGACGAGAAGCTTTTGTCTGATATGCAGCCCAATGCACCTATGCACAATCCTCCAACTATCCCCGGATCAGCAGCTGAGCCAGTCGGACAACGTGCACGCGATTTACCAGCCATGCCGAGCGGGAGCTCCGTGGCAAACGACAATCAAAATCAGCGTCCGTTATCAGGCCTCTCGAATCAACTGCAATCTTGGAGGCGTAAATTTACAGCTGCACCTACGAAAGGCGAACCTTCTCGACCTGGTGTCTCCAACGCGCAGGCCGGCTCCTCCAGACCCAGTTCTCCGGACAACGGCGTGCAAAATACCGCAAGGCCATCCACTCCAGAACTTCCGCAATCACCTTCCATGCCTGGAGCTCTTCCAGAAGGTCAAATCTCAGGCTTGGGTGCTACAAGGGATCCTATCGCACGAAGACCTCGAAGCTCACAGGGGCACGTCACTTCACTCAACAACATAGGTAAGTAAATATAATTAGTACACCATATGAACTGTGATGAACCAGCGCTCTATTTCCAGAATCTAACGTCCAGCAGGCTATTGCAGCGTGCAGGGAAGAACGCGGAGACATTCTACGTAACCGGGAACAGATGCAAATGGTCAGAGAGTCACTGGATGAAGGATATTGTGACATTTCTGGTCGCGTAAGCGATCTCATCTTTGCAGGTTTTGTTAAATTTCCAAGTGCATTTATGCCCCTTTTCTAATTAATTCTTCCGTTTTCTAGGTACTATGTCGGATATTAAAGTATATGTTGCCAAGGGTATAAACTTCTGCTTGAAATGCTATATAAAATGACTCATTCGTCTTCGCAGATGTTCCAAATGGGAGGGACATTCTTAACGCGAGACACGATGCTATTGCTCGTTTCATACATATCATCAGACCTCTCCGTACTTTATATAAGCTTCCTGCAACTAGCGTACATATCTTCTATGACCTTCAGGGCGATTCCATTGCATTCAATCGCAATGCGAGTATATTCCTGAACCTACGATATTACGAAGCTTGGCGTACGTCCTCGTTGTCCCTTTCTGTGAAATTCACTATCCCTAACCCGTACGTACGTTCTAGATGATCGAGAGATACAATCAGGTGTTCTATCGAAAGCGTTTATATCTTGGCACGTCATGCATTTGTTCATCTTTCTCATGGATGCTAACCGTACAGCAGGTTCTTCACCCTTGCACATGAAATCGCTCACAACCTTGTACAACCACATAACTCTGAACATGAGTTCTACTTCTCATCCATCTGCGAGGCTCATGTAACGTCCCTCGCACGGCTGCTATCATCCTAGAGCTCTGCATATACTGTATCTCGTTTGTGTATGCTCCACATACATGATTAGTGCTTGACATCTGCAATCTATCCGTTTATGTCCCTCGTGGTATCGATTTTCAAAATGTGGTGTGCAGCGCCGCAGCAGCGGATATGATCTTTATCAAAATGCCGTTAGTTCCGGGCGAACGGAAAACTTTGCGACCGCCCCTATTTACATTGACAGCTTCATAGCAAGCTGTTTGTCTTGTTCATGTGGCCGTTTGACGTTTCGCGTCAGTTTTAACTTTTTACCGCGACATCCGAGACGGAGTCAATGGCATCACTCACATCTAACAGCGTAAGACACAAAACTCATGTAATTGGATCTCTCACACCCACAATTATTGTTCAGCACTCAGGCCGAGTCGGAAGCATATCCTCCACTATATATGTAATCACGGACTAAAACCCATTTCAACTACTTCTTGTTACACTTATCATCCTACCCTTCGCCATGTCTGATAAACCCATTGTTGCTGTTGTCGGTGCCACAGGTGCTCAAGGCGGAAGTGTTGTAAAGTTCTTGCTCGCCGACGGTGGCTTCCGTGTTCGTGGCATAACGCGTAATCTGGACTCAGAGAAAGCGAAAGGTATGTTACAGCAATCTGAAAGAACACTTTCGAAAATTGACATCCTGATATCACTAGCTCTTATTGCAAAAGGTGTGGAGGTAGTGAAAGCGGACTTGGACGATGTACCCAGTCTAACGAAGGCCTTTACGGGCGCATACGGCGTATTTGGTGTCACTAACTGTACGTTCAATTCGAGTGAAACATGTTCACCATTATTTATAATATTGACGCCTTAGACTGGGAGCATATGTCCGCCGAAAAGGAGGTTCAGCAGGGTAAGAATCTGGTCGATGCGGCTAAAGCTGCTGGGGTCAAGCATTTCGTATGGTCCTCGTTGGAGTATACGCAAGACCCAGCGGTACCGCACACAAACTCCAAAGCAGAAGTAGATGATTATCTCAAGAGCAGTGGAGTACCTCGCACATCGTAGGTCTTTAATCAGTATGCTCAAATTACTCACACGTTAACATCATTATTTCCAGACTCTTCACAGCGTTTTACTTCGAAAATCTCATTTATCTGTTCCCTATGAAAAAGGGGGACAATGGATCCGTCGTAGCGGACTGGCCACTGCTCTGGAGTGATGGCCCTCTTGGAGGATATGCTGTGGAGGACACAGGGGCATACGTAGTCGAAGCGTTTAAGAAACCCAACCAATGGATAGGTAGGCCAGAATAGTTTTTTAGACCATGAGTCTCATGTCGAGTTAATCGTATTGTAGGCAAAGATCTGAGGATCCAGTCCGAGATATTCACGCCTCGCCAATTTGTTGAAATAAGCAAACAGATAAGTGGCAAGGATGTCCAGCTCAAGGAGGTAGATCGTGCTGCTTTCGAGGCGGCGCGACACTATCCCAACGCCGAAGAACTCTGGGCCAAGTGAGTGTACATTATCTTCCTTTCTTGCCTTAGCTCTGACGACCGGACCCTTTCACCTTGCAGCATGGGTACGGTCATGTCCGATAACTTTTCACGTTTTCTCCTGATCGCTAATCATGAAATAGAATTCTTCTACAAGGCAAAGGGTAACCCAGGCCGTGACATGGAGCTCACGAAAGCTATATACCCACAACGACAGACTCTCGCTGAGTTCATCAAGAATCACCTCGCAGCTTTATCATTGAATTAGTCAAATGGAATGTCAGATATGTTTTTATAGCCATTGGAGTTTGTTCATAACTGTTTAATCAAGGATGCAACATGCATACATAAAGAAATACTATTTCATGACTGCGAACGGCTGGCGCGAATCATTGTTGAATCTTCATCGCTAAGCATAGCAACAGCGAAGGAGGAAGTACCCTGTGCCATGTCATCGAAGGACGCCTTCCATTGCCAAATGGATCCATTGGCATAGCTTATGCATATGGCGAAAGATACAATGTCAGGGTCCCAGGCGATGCATTCTGACACCGGTGTTCCGAACTGTGAGTTCGGTACGTGGATATGGCGAAGGAGATCCCCAGATTCTTTGGAGAAGACGAACGCATCACCATCTTTCGTACGGTTTTCAGTAATGTTTGAGATCAATAAAGTTATGCCCACTACTGACCTATGCCAAGACAAATGATAAATTTATCTTCAGTTCCGCCAAAAAGACCTCGTCCCGAAAATTGAGCCGTAGACGGAGCTTTGAATTGCACAATGCTCTTAGGGAAGACACCGAATATCGACGAACTTGCCCGCTTATCGGGAGTATTGGGGCCATAGAACCACAATTGCGGTGGAGACTAGAGAAGTATTAGATGGAAGTCAAATATATTAAGATAGGACCTGCAATTCCGCTGAAGTTCACTAAGACCGCAGGAATGGTAGAGGAACCAACAAGAGAACGTGCTTCGTGCCCAACAGATGTTGACCTATACGCTTAGTTAGTCCATTACCAGAACGAAGAGGCGGGTGATACGCACTGTTCTATAATCTTCTTCTCCATATGGTACTCTACGAAAGTTGAACAAGTGTATCGTACGGAAGCTCCAAATAGCTTACCGATGAGTCTCTTAGCGCCGAAAGCAGCGGAAACGGAGCGATCCGAAGAACTAGAGGAAGAATCAACTAGGCATATAACGCGACTGCTGTCGAACGTCAAAGCAAAGTCGATTATAGTAGTGGAGGGAAACTGGTATGTTTGTAAAAGCTGGTGTCGATGTTTGAATTATAACAGCTGCGTTAGATGACGTATCGGTTGCTTACTTTTCCTTCGATATCCTATATTTAGTAGACGATTCATAGTTATATATGATCTCTGCCAGTGATTGAGCGTAGCGTTTAACTTACGTATCTCATTAGATCATTGTCTAGACATGCCAAAAACTCTGGGAAATAGACCGAAGTCAATCGTCTAACAATAAAATGGAGAAAAAGCAGAGAGCGTACCAAGTCCGCTGGGCATCCATTTCACGGATTGCACATCTCTGCGTATCGTGATAGTGTGCCTTTGTTTCGGCGCGGCTGGCTGCAGCAGACACTTTAAAACACGTTCGTGAAAGCCTTTGATTTAATACACTCACTAATGCAATCCATACACAGATGGAATGTGGCAGTCTCAACAGAATATTCTCGCCATTCTGAGACCTGTTTGAGATTAGAATGCGTGGAAAGAACGCAAGCCTGGCCTCACCATTCCACTTGTTGTGTGACGCTGTGGGGATAGATTTCTCCCAGCGTTACTGCCGGAGCCTAGTACAAAGAGTTGAAAATACGAAGAATGGACAGAGGGGCGAAAGACTCACATCGGCACTAAATATCAAGCAAGGTTCCTGGGCGCTAAACTGGCATCAGAGTACCTCCGAAGCTGGATTAAGGACACAAGTACCTGCTGTTTCCCACGCACAAAAACATCCCACTCGGACTATACTGCATACTGCGAGTCACCGGAGCGTCTTGAGGTAGGGGTGGAAGAGATCGGCTGGATTCACTTGATACCCGAGCCTGAGCGCTCGGAGATAGCAATGAGTGAGAGTTTGTTAGGTGATCCGCCGAGGAGGTGTTTCCATGGCTTGTTGGCTCTGTATCGGTGACCTCTACCGCAGGGCTAAAGGCAAGGGGCGGTCCGTCGCCTTGTTCAACATCCAAGTCCAGGTTGTCGCTTTCGGACGGCGGCCTCTTTGACAGTCCTATCGAGTTAATCGAGGTGTTTGCGAATCTCCGCACTGCGTCCACCAGATTTCTTACCCCGTTGTCGAATTTCGGGAGGTTGATGATGAACCAAAAGAATAGGACACCTAGAACTATAATTTGCGCGGAAGTGAATATGGTCACGACGATTGCAGCCGCCTGATAACAAAACGCACATGAAAAACAGGATATGTTCAGTGGTATTTTCGGAAATGTAAACCGATCGTTCGCTTACCTGAGATGCTGTGAAGGCAAATATGCACAGACCGATGGCAAATAGAGCAGCACTGAGCGCGAAAGATATTATAGGGCCGTATTTGAGCCAGTTGAATGCTAGTTGAGGAATAAATTTGATTCCGGAGGACCTGTATGGATGTCAATGGCATACACATGGGCGAGGTACATATGTAATGTTGCCTACGCAGATGATTGCGACCACACAAGACCCAGTACGCTATTCACGGCGGACGTGACTCCAAAGGACAAGGAAAGAAACCAAAACACACTAAGTGCAGTATTAGAAGGGCTAGCAGGCCTTTGGACGGCTGATGCCAAAAGGGTGGCGGTGATCAAGGAGAAGACTACAGCAATGACTGTCATGCTGATGTGCCGAGACGAGTCGTGTCGTTGATGTTCTAAGAGGTTCCTAAACCCTAGCTCTACGTTCAGGTAACAAAAGGCAACCCAGTACCCATGCCACTTACCTATCTCGAGAAATTTTGTCAACCCCGTCGAAGCTTCATCGAAGATACTGGATAGCCGAGGTGTCATTTCAAAGACCTGCTTTTGAAAGTCTTGCGAGTTCCGGGAGGTGGTTCGGGAGTTTGTACTTTCTGAAGCAAGTATCAGCATTGCTCGACGTAGGATCACAATGCGATACAACCTTGCAGCTCTTTAGCTACGGACTCCGCGACCAGCGCGAGCCTGTCCAGAGGAGCCAAACAATCGAAGTCGAGAAAGGCATCGCACAAGTCCGTGAGAGAATGGGACAGAGACCAGCTCGTCCTTGCGAGTTTTGAAAGAGCGGAGACGAGCGGGTGGTCATATCCTGATGCGCGTTCTGCGAGTCGTGAATTTTCATCCCTCTATTGACTGGTCAACAGAACAGAAAACGTACCGGGCGGGCTAGCAGGCTCAACTCCTCGATCTCCGAGGCAGCTTTGAATTCCTTCATCGACGCTCTCCAAGATGGTGTTGGCTTCGATGGCCATAGTAAGTGTATCATTACTGCCATGGATGTGATGAAGAGCCTTGATGAGCTGGGACAGCTATTTGTATAGATCATCAACGGGGATATGGTCAACGAAGGGAGTCTAACTACCTTCATTTGCAACCTAGTGCATCTCCTACAGCCAGCATTGAATCAGGGTTTCAAGACAGTCTAGTAAATCTCGTACTTTTCGAATTCGTTTAGCACTTTTTCCGTTTCACCCGTTGTCTTCGCCACAGACTTCCGAGAAACTGTTCTGTCTTCTTGTTGAGGCCTACCCCGAGGTTGAGTGACATCCGTGGTGTGCTTTTCATTCACGGCTTGAGAGGGTGAAAAAGCACCTAGAATGAGGGACTGTCTTCTCCAGAGTCGAGCAATGACGTACAATTGCTTTGAGAGGCCCGATTCTCTGATGTTATTTGAGTGCCTGAGAGGGAGGTGAAATAGAGCTCGAATGGCTTTGGCGGGTC
Source organism: Trichaptum fuscoviolaceum (assembly GCA_910574455.1). NCBI lineage: Eukaryota > Fungi > Basidiomycota > Agaricomycetes > Hymenochaetales > Trichaptaceae > Trichaptum > Trichaptum fuscoviolaceum. The sequence goes on along the minus strand of CAJSYZ010000006.1, from coordinate 2,126,706 downwards.
GCTCACTCTTCTCATGCAGATCGCGCGAGTCGATTTCGACAACACGGGAAAGCAGCTTGGACAGTTTGAAGAGGAGCTCTCGATCCTCTGGAGGTATATCATTGAAGACAGTGGTCGAGCCATCTTGGGCAGACGAGTCCTCTGGCACAAAAAGACCATAAATCAGCTGCCACGATAGGCTCCAAGCACAGCACATACGCACCTCTATCAGGGCGGGTCATCTCCGAATAAGAGGCAGGTGTCAAAGCTACTGGAAAGAGAGATTTCTACGGAGGCTCAAGGGACAGATGTATACGGCAGAGCCAATTGGCCTGCTTTCGGGGAAGAATGTCACGAAGTCCAAGTCGCCAGCTACCTCGAGGTACCCACATTCATGGCCGGGTCGGACAAACATGGTCCATCCATGAGCTTAAGAGAGACCTGCGCATGCTAGCGGCCCCTATAGAATGATAGTCGCGCGTGAAGAGCATGAAGATAGAGTTCTGGCAAAGATATCCGGTTGGCACACATTGTTGAGCAATGATGAACAACTTGAGGCCTAGAGACTCATTCAATTGCATTCAGCATTGAAGCAGCAAGCAAGCTGGGAGAGTGTAGTGATGAAAGCATGCCAGTGGTCATCGTGGTAAATGTCCAACCACGAACCATCCCGAGCTTTCTCCTGCTTTCCTTTTCACCAAACATGTCAAACACAACCACAACCATCATTCGTGGGCCATTCGACAAACACCTTCTACGCCCAGCGTCGACACGGAGAAGGCCTGAACAATGTTTGGATGTGTGGTAGCCAGTCGATTGCTGCAGACGAACTTGCAACAGATTGACGCAACGCACGCGATCTTCGAGCTGCCATCTGCATCCACGATAAATCATATTTGTGTCTTCTTACTGGGAACAAGTGCGCCAATTATTCTCTTTGTCAGATGCTGCCGTCTAACCAAAGCTTTGTTAGTTCCCTTCCCCGACGGATATGGGGCAACTGTACACTTCCATTGGCCCGGCAAGGGCTTTCAGTTGCTTGGAGCGTGCGTTGATGCGACCTACACAGTCATTATAAAGACCAACTCATTTGTGCTTCAGGCTCTCGAATGACAAACCTTCTGCAATCTTCCGTCTTCGAGGCACATTCTCTGCTCAATCCTCACTAACTCATGCGGCGTTTCAGACGGGAGGCACCCCCGGCGATCCGTCTGGCGACGTAGCCGCCGTACTCGGAATCTCTGTCGAACCTCTATCGGACATCCAAACCCAACTCTCAGCGCTTCCGAACGCACTTGCACGACCGGCTCCTGCTCCAACGGCTTCTGATGCGACACTTCTCGCCGAGAAGGTTGTGAAACATCTTTTCAACTATTTGTCTAGTTTTGCTGCGGACTCGGGCTCGAATGTCACTCCCGATAGTTATGTGCAGCTGCGGGCTATTACTAAGTGGTACGAGAGCTTCATGTCGAAGATACGCGTGAGCGGGTTGGCGTTTTTGGATAGGCAGGATTGATCATGATGGCTATTTATTCCGTTCGTGAGTGTGTGCTAGTTTGTAGTCGGCTCTTTCTATCATTCTGTAGGAAGCTATCTTCCACCATATCATATGTACAGACATTATGTGTCATAAAACATACATCAATTCAAAGCTGAGACTGTAGTCATGCGGGGACCAAAACAGGAATCGGGCAGGACTCAATTCATTATGCTGCGCATTCAAGTTCTCCCTCGGGCTTCCCATGCAACGTCAGACCGGCAGCAGTCATAGTGAGCTCGTATGTGCTCGGCCACGGCTGCAAGTTGCGTAGTACAAATACGCGGCTGATCTGCCATCAGTATATTTAATTGTGTTCGCCATTCGCACTTCCATCTCCTACCACCATCATGGCCATCCTACGCCTCTTCCTTGCTGCAGGGACTACAATCGCGCTTTATGGCGCGTACAAGCTCGGAGTCCAGCTTCTAGCTCCCTACTTCTCCCCGCTGCGCGACCTTCCGGGCCCGAAGAGCAAGAGCTTCATATGGGGAAACTTGGGCGAGATTCGGAAAGCGGAGAACTCAAAGCTGCACGAGGAATGGATCGAGAAATACGGAAAAGTCATCAAGTACAAGGGATTCTTTAATGTGAGCTGCATAGTGCCAAGTTCTGTGAAGTTTGAACGCACCCCGCTCATCTCTCTCGAAAGACCGACCGGCTGTACACAACGGATATGCGCGCTTTGAACCACATCTTGACGCATTCTGTCGACTATCAGAAACCGGAAATGGCGCGTTTCAATCTTGCAAGATTGCTAGGAGATGGTAATCATTTAAATCTTCTTGTAATTCTTTAAACTCACGATGCCACTAGGTATCCTCGTCACCGAAGGTAATCTAACGTCAATTGTACCCGAAAGCTAAAGACTAATCGTATCCAATAGCTGAGAAGCACAGGCAGCAGAGACGGATAATGGTCAGCGGCACACAAATCTGATCCCGGAACTTTTACCAACTATATGATTAGAACCCCTCATTCGGGCCGTCGTCAATCAAAGACCTAACGCCTATCTTCTTCCAAAAGGCTTTACAGGTAAATTATTCGTTATTCCTCCTGAAATGCTATTCTGAAGCTCGTCTTCAGCTTCGCGACATATGGAAGACCGACGTCTCCGAGCAATCGGGAAAGATTGAAGTATTATCTTGGCTTAGCCGGACCACTTTGGATGTTATTGGGCTCGCAGGTATGTGCTTCTTGCAGGGTAGTTCACTTGGCACTGACAACTTGAAAGGGTTCAACTATCGATTTGAATCGCTGAACGTTGCGGAGGAACCGAACGAACTTAACAAAGCCTTTTCCACCCTTTTCCATGCGACAAATGCCATACAATTCATCCAGATTCTACAGGGATTCATTCCTGTCTTCCGCATGATCGTAAGTCGATCCATCACTTGCTGATGGTAACTGATGTGTCCTCATAGCCTACTAAACGTGAGCGTGAAGAGCGGAAGGCCAAGCAGACGATGCAACGCATAGGCGAAGAACTGCTCCGTCAACGCAAGCGGGTGATACTAGGTGAGAAAGTCGAGGTAGACGAAGACATCGAGAAAGATACGGCCGACTTGAAGGGGCGGGACCTTCTCAGCGTGCTCGTGCGGGCTAACTTGGATACCGAGCTCCCTGACTCACAGAGGATGTCCGACGAAGATGTTCTGGCCCGTACGTGATTTCCTACCGTACCCTACGCCCTTCACTTTCCCCTAAATGCCTAATTACATAGAGGTTCCAACGTTCCTGGTAGCGGGCCACGAAACAACCAGCACCGCGACCATGTGGGCCCTGTATGCGCTCTCGCAGCTCCCGGCAGTGCAGCAAAAGCTCCGCGACGAGCTTCTCAGCGTTCCGACAGACACACCGTCCATGGACGAGCTTAACGCGCTGCCATACCTCGACGCTGTCACCCGGGAGACGCTGCGCGTGCACGCGGCCGTGCCGAACACGATCCGTGTCGCCATGAAGGACGACGTCATCCCCGTCTCAGAGCCGTTCTTCGATAAGAACGGGCAGGTCAAGAAAGAGATCAGGTGCGTGCCTATTGAATGCAGGTAACCCGGCTAGTTATTGACACCGGTGTGGACAGAGTGAAGAAGGGGGAGACTATCTTCATTCCTATCATCGCGGTCAACAGGGACAAGGCGATATGGGGAGAAGATGCTGCTGACTTCAAGTGAGTGCATAATTTGGTGGCTGATATACTTCATGGACTTACACTTTCATTTTTTAGTCCAGAAAGATGGTCCAAGATACCTGAAATAACGACCACCATTCCCGGTGTATGGGGCAACATGATGACCTTCCTCGGGGGCGCTCGAAGCTGCATCGGATACCGTTTCGCCCTAATCGAGTGAGCCAAACCGCTCTATTTCTCAGTGCACTTGCTAAACTAATTTCTTTCGCCTTACTTTCAGGATGAAAGCGCTGATCTTCACGCTCGTGCGCGCCTTCGAGTTCAGTATGGCCATTTCGGACGATAAGTTCGAGAAGCGGTCCAACGTGGTGACGCGTCCGTATATCAGAGACGACAAGGAGGCGGGTGCGCAGATGCCCCTCATCGTCAAAGTCTATGATGGGCCGCGCGGCGCCGCATCGAGTTCGCCTCTATAATTCAACGCGTTTTCGTTTTGGATATAATTTATTTATCGTCTGGATATTGTAAGATACTGTATGACGAGACGTGAATAGTAATTATACAGCTTGTCCACGAGAAAGCCAAGACTAAGGTTAATATTAAGAAAATGAAAACAAAAAAGACAGTTTGACTATAAATGAATCAATATACCACCTCTTCCTGGTTTATATGCTCTTGACGATTAAAGGCATCTGCGCCCCCGCCTTCGTATCGTTCTTCAAATACGGCCGAGAGACGACAAAGGAGCGCTTCTCGAAGCTCTCAGCGGGCACAAACATCTCGAACTCAAAGCTGCGCAGAAGCGTGAACAAGAGTACCTTCATCCTGCATTAAATATCGGTCAGCGTTGAAGTGATGAAGAGGAAGGGGAAATGCCGTACTCGATGAGAGCGAAGCGATAGCCTATACAGCCCCTCGCACCGCCCAGGAAGGTCAATATGTGTCCCCAGACACCAGGGATGTGTGATACAGCTTCCGGAGGGTTTCATCTCTCAGGCCTATTCGAAGACGTGAATGACTTTAATTCATGAATGTCAGTTAATGAACGCACTTGAACTCGGAAGCATCTTCTCCCCAGATTTCCTCGAGCACATTGAGGGCTAGTATGGGTATGATCACTCGGTCGCCCTTGCTCACCCTACAATATATGCGTATCATATAGTCATCTCTCGCTAGAGTAAATACAAAACGGTTTTTACGTACCGGATTTCATGACGAACGACTCCCTTAGTATCTGTGTAAGGTTCCGCAAGAGGGATCACATCGTCCTTTGCTGCAATGCGAGACACGGCATTGACAGCGCCGTGCAGCCGGAGAGTCTCGCGCACGACCATGTCAAGGTACGGGAGCGCGTTCAGCTCATCCATGACCGGCAAATCCGCCGCGGAGCTCAGCGCGCAGCTTCTGCTGTACGACCGGAGCCTGCGCGAGGGTGAACAGTGCCCACATTGTTTCTGTGCTCGTCGTCTCGTGCCCTGCGATGAGGAAGGTCGGAACCTCTGTTCCATTTTTTTTCATTAGTAGTCTCTAAACTAGATTCTCGTAGAGGTGAGCTCACGGGCAAGAACGTCCTCATCGCTCATCCGCTGGTTGTCTGGCAGCTCCGTATCCATGTTCGCCTGCACCAACGTGCTGAGGAGGTCACGGCCCACAATCCCTCCACGATCGTCTTCGTCCTTGCGGCCATCCTTCTGCTTTTTGCCGAGCACAGCGCTCTTGCGTTCTTCCACTAGCTCCCGGCCAATGCGGTTCATGGTATCCATCGCCTTTTTCCGTCCGCGCTCCCTGCTAGTCGGCTGATATGTAGTTCTGATTCAGCGTTGAGCAGGGGATATAGTTAGAGATGGATGCATACGAGGTGATGGAGGATCGGGAAATAGGCCTGTAATATGTCGAGGAACGCGATGGACCTATTGGCATGGAAGAGAGTTGTGAATGCCTGACTGAGCTCGTTGGGCTCCTCGTCAACGCTGAGTGAGTCGAAATGATAGTCAAAGCCTTATGTGCAATCTAGTCTTCTACTCATAGGGTTGACAAGATAGGCAGAGAGCATACCTGCTAGTCCGATGACATCCAGCGTTGTCCGACTCAGCCAAGACAGCACCTCCACGGGCTCGGAGGGTTTCTCTGCAACTAGCTTCTGAATTATATCTCTAAGCTGGGGGACGTGTCGAGTTAGAAAATGAAAGAAGTATGTGCTATGTAGTGACGGACCTGCAACGACTTCTGGGAGAAGATAGGTGTCAAGGCTTTGATGGACGCCGGGGCAAACGAGGGATTCTGTACGAAAGACCTGTTAGGAACCGCAGGGTTGTGCACATTTTAGCTGACCATGATACGGCGCTGAGAATTAGGTCTTAGAGTTAGTAGAGGAGCATCAGGACACATTTTGAACTCAAGCACCTGCTGTCTATGCTTGTCACCTGGTAAAGACATAATGAGATTCTGTCTTCGAAGACTTAACGTCGTTACCTTCCGCGGCCAGAATACCTGTGATGCATGTGTATCCAGGTATCAATAAAGGCGATGATCAGAGGGCTTACCATTCCCAAGAAATCGAACTGAGCGGCCCGAGCCACGACGCCCTTTCCCGGGTTTTTGGAAGTCCATAGAATGTGTCAGGATATGATTGATCGCTCTCGTATCCATTATAATAATAGCCTCTCTCTGTATTTGGGATCAGTTTTGGACTTTTGGTTCTGCAAGGCTTAGACGCACACCAAGGAATAGTTTGATCTTAATGATCTTGCCGTATTGCCCGATCCAGTCATGCAGAAGAGTCGAACCTTCAATTCCTTGAACCTCTTTGGAATGACCAAAGATGAAGGAGTTGCTTTTCGGTCCAGGTATGTCTCGTAATGCAGAGAAATAGAGATGTAATATCTGGTGTATTAGCTTGCAGAGTCCGTAGAAGAGAAAGCAGAAGGTCGCTGCAAAAGCAAGGTTGACGTCCGGCATTGCTGCTGGTGACAGAGACTCTGGATCCGTCGATTCTGAGGGCGAGTAAGTCAGATCAGTCCATGGGAGGGGGGAAATGACCAAAAGACATTCATGAACTCGAAGCCAGTCGCTGATATTATATGTACATACATATATGATAAGGTTGAAGAGTGGTCTCATCTAGAGGACTCGGAGTGGCCTCATTCGAGTGTTTAAGTTCAATCTCCGCCGTCAAACCCCGACGCCAACTTGCTCCCGTCATTTTTCCGTACGTTACTCTTCAAGCTCAACGTTCATCGCGCCAACATTCATCGCGCTTATCGCTTCTGCTCTAGGTATTGGCCCTACTTGCGCTGCTATTCAAGATGTGTATTTGCTCGACTCTGTAAGAAGACGTCTAAGTGCCAAATACCTCAAATGGCATTATACATACTAAAAGTGCTGGTTATGTATTCTTGTGAAAGGCAGGTTGTTGACCATCAGAGATACATATGTAGCTTAGGATGCCCTATTGACTCTACGGTAAATATATTGTTTCAGTGGTCTTTTGGACAGGTTATTGGTGCATCTGGTATCGCTGCCTTCAGGACAGCAGTAGTCGTGGCAGCCTTCAAAACTGAACCAGCTGAAGCATCGTGATCGTGGCACGCTCTTCCACCTACCACCACCATCTTCTTGCTCTTCTTGGTTTATCAACAAACTCCTAAACCATGCTCTGGGTACTCGGTATTGGCGTTGTTTTTATTTCTTGTTTGCTCGTCGATGGGCTTATTTCGGTATGTCTTTGTTATCAACTACATCCACGAAGACACGACTCAACCAAGCTATGCCACCGTGCATATCATTAGGAGCGACGATATCTTCGTTCATTCGCTATGCTGTACCAGCGTTTCTTGTCCCTAACCGTTTCGTCTTTACGTTTAAACATCGCGCTGGTCGCCGTAAAGCGTTGGAAATCGAGTTTACCGTCGTTATCTTTTCGCATGGTAAGCCTCTGCTATTATGATGCATCTTTACTTTACTGACATAGCGTCCTCCCAAGTGGCATTCAAAAGGTGTGAAAGACTATGACGATTTGATGGCAAAATACCGTGCCACCGTGAAAGAGAAGGCAAGCCTTAAGTTGGAATGCGACCGACTCCGGGCGGCCCAGGCTTTGACTAAGGCAGATCACGAAGCCGCGGGCAAGTCGCACCTCTCGCTCGTACAAAGGCACGTCCAAGCTCGCTTTCTTGCCAAGAATCTCGCGTCTCAGAACGAGATTCTGTCCGACGAACTCGATGCCACCCACGCATCGGCAAAGAAACGTACTTTCCTTTTGCGCTTGAGCTTGAATCTCTTGGGGCTCTTCTGGCACTACGTTCAGATGGCAACGAAACGCAACCGCCTTCTGACTGACTCTAATATCTCTCTGCACTCTCGGGTCTCGCAGCTGCTCTCGAGTAATCTGGTTTTAAGAAAGTTTTGCCTCGAAGCTGAGGGATCATTGGAGGAAGCACGCAAAACTGTCAACGAACTCACACTCAAGCTGGAATCGGAGAATACCATTAAGGAGTCTCTGCACTCAACTATCCTTGATCTGTCGCCGCAAAACGAGGCTCTCAAGAAAGAACGGAATGCACTGATTGATGGCCGGACTGTCCTCCAAGACGCGCTTAACGAGGCTACGAACGATTCGCAATTCTTCCAAGCTCTCTCTAAGTCCATCGTTGCCCGGTACGACCGTCTACAGACCGAGCACGGAAACCTTCTTATCAAACACGACCTCGTTAAAAGCGACATCTTTGCGTTCCGCGATGATCTCAGTAGGGTCGCAACACAAGTCCAAGAAACTCAGGATCTGGCTGAAATCGGGCTTAATGACTTACATCGATCTGTTAAACCACTCAAGACAAAGCAAGACTTGCTACGAATTGGACAGTCACTGGCTCTGGTTCGCTTGACTATCGCTGAGTTGTTACAAGACGTAGTTTCCTTTGACTCCCGTGATAATACTGGTTCTCTTGGGGAAGGCTCGACTTTGCTTGAAGGCGTCCCTTGTACTCCTGGTAGTATCGAAGATGCGGTCAGGAAGATCAAGAAACTTTATGAAGCTAACGAAAGCTCAGAAGAGCTTGACAGATCGTTCGTATTAAATTCCTCCGATCTTCGGCTGTATTCTATGTAGACGAACTAAAACCTTTTTTACTAGCTTTGTTATCTCAGATACTAGCTCCTCCAAGGATTACATACTTGATGACAGCGCCTCAACTTCGGCTGATAGCTTTGACAGCTCTCATCGCCTCCGTCCGATGATGGAGGGCATTCAGAAAATTCTGTGCGAGATTGAGAAACGTGAAGCATCGTGAGTGAAATCTTCTTCTTCCTCTCATTTTTTAAAGGTACTGATTTGCAAATACTCAAGGACGGATGACCTCACAAACGTGCTCAAGGGGCTAGATTCGAGCCCCAAGTTCCGTACAATGGTTGATGCACCTCGCTCTCTCGATAATGCGGATATTCTAGCCGACTTGCTAACTCGGTAAGTCGAGTCTCATTTTGTCTTATGCGATACTAATAATTTGTTTCCACACTCCAGAACACCGACGGAAGACACTTCGTTTGGAAGCGTATCTGAGTCGGATCTGGGTACAGGAAGTCACTACAATACCCAAAACCACAGACGCAGGTCGTCTGTGGTGCGCAATCCGAGCAATCGTTTCCCAAAGATGATCAGCCTCCTGGAGCAAGCTGGGGGCTTCGAGGCGGAGGTATCGGTATAAACTGTCACACACTTTGACGTTGTTTTCTGCTTGGGGATGTTTAGCTTTTTGTTTTGTACATATGTTTAGATTTGAACATCCTTTATTAACTTTGTATCCGTGAAGGAATCCATTGTCTCCCGGTGAAAAATGTGACGCTGCTTTCGTAGAAGTTCCGTTAATCGCCCTGTAACTCACTTTCCTGAGGAATGCCACTAAGGAGAAATACTCAGCACGAGCATGCGGTTTCATTCTTGACAGAGATACAAGCAAGATACATGTTAAAACAAAAGAAAACACCAAAAAATAGCAGAGTAAAAAGACATGATAACACAAGCAAGAAAAGCGCACGCAAATCTATCATACATTGTTTGGTAGATACTTCCACGTCCCCATTTCAGTCATAGATAGAACATACTGCCACTTAGCAATGGGCCGTGCACGCCATTTCTCCATAGGTTCCGCGCAGTGGACATCACTTGCTCCTCTGTGCTGCTCGTCGACGTGCTTGCGTCGACCGCCTGGAGCAGCTCATGGATGTAGCACCGGCCACGCTCACACGCCAGGTCCGCGTAGTACGCGGGACTGACAAGCGAGACGGCCTTCGTCGCGCGCGCGAACATGTAGCTCACGTCGTTCGTCAGCTTCTGCAGCGCGTCCGCGGCGAACCCGATCTCGTCGTGCACGACGTAGTAATGTGTCGGACGCGTCGTTCCCTGGAGGCCCCCGTGCGCCTGCAGGAAGAAGTCGAACGCGTAGACGGAGGTGACGCCCTGGTCGACGACAGTGCCGGGCTTCGGGTTCCCGAGGTGGTCGGCGCCGGCCTGCTCGATGGGGTAGAACCGCGTGTGGTGCCGCTTCCCGCAAATTACGATTGTGAGCGAGGGTCGGTAAGGACGACCGGGTTGATTGTAATGCGCGAAGGATTCGATGATCGCGGGCATCTCTTCGCGAACAACAGTCGAGTATTGACCCTGTGTACAAGGTCAACGTCATGAAGAGGGTTGCCAGAGAAAACGTCTTACCTCTGAAACACCATCGCGGTAAACAAGCACACGCTTCGGAAGGAGGTTGCGTGACTTCTCTCGGAATGCCTCTAAGCGCTCAACCATCATGGCCTTGAGGTCCGTGATCATCTAAAGCAGAGTTAATATAAGAGCAAAACTCTCTGAGCTCAAGGTCATCCTCACCTCCTTCCGAGTCTCTTGTATACGCAGACTTGCAGGGAACTGCGCAAATTGATCATCCACACTGGCTACGACGGCGGCAATACTCGGTGTACCCTTCAAACTTCCCGGGCCCGGATGCGTCACATCCATGCCCACCATCATCGTCGGCTCCACCTTCAGCCAACGCATACTCTCGTTGTCCAAACTGTGATTTATTCCGCCAAGCTTCATGTTAAACTTGAGAGCAACATTCGCAAAATATTGCAGCTGTCCTTTTTCTTTCCGGATTTTCTCGGTATGTACACAAACAGTGTGCACGTCGAGCCAGACGTCGCAGAGATGCTTGATACCGGCGTACACATGCTTGTCTCCGTTGGAAAGCAGAACCATGATGAGGTCAACTTTCGGGCGCAGCGATGTGATGGATGTCCGAATCTCGTTGATCGCAGCCTTGCGTGTAGGATCTTCACGGTTTTTCGAAGGAAGAGCGGCTTCGATGAACCGTGGCTGACCCCGGACGTTCATCCCACTCGTTTGGCACATCCGGACGAAACCTTGAATAGTGGTCTGCATTTCCCGGTCCTCCACTCCGCTAAAATCGCTTCTACCACCGTCTTTGATCACTAGGACCGCCCATTTGTCCAGAGTAGCACCCCTCGAGAACTTGACACCTCGCAAGTTCCAGCTTGCGCGGTCGTCGATGTCCTGCGACCGCTGGTTGTACATAACGCGCGGGCTATTGAGGATACGGCCTGGGACGACAGCCATTTGCTGATTGATGCGTATGTTAAAACCTGGTAAAGGCGGTTCGCCATTGTTGCTGTAGCCCAACGAAGGGAGACCCGTGTTCACGATGTTGCGTGCATTCACGTTTGGAGGTTTACACGCATGTAAAATCATTTGTGCAGTGTGCTCGTCTGTAAGCTTTCCTCGGAAAGGTTGTCCGGGGAGAATCTGGCAGACCTCTGCAGGCATGAGATTTTGTTTGTTCCCGCCGACGTCAATGAGGTGTAGATCTGCATGCTGCAAGGTGATATTGTACTCTGATTAAGGAGAAGGATTAATATCGTAGGCGGTATGTGTATGTGTGATAATGGAACTGACTCTGTGCAAAGTATTGCTCTACGGAGACCTGTCGGTTTTTCTCCTCCCAGAAGAACTTGTGAGTCCGCGCGGTCTGGTTCGAGGAGCGTTTCACAGTTTTCCTATGGCCCAGATGAGTTGTTTGGACACGTATGCCTCGAATAAACGAGTCTATCCGTGCTCCGAATGTTGCTCTACGAAACTCTAACACTGCGTTCGCCAAATTTCCCTCACAGTAAAACGCTGTAGTGGCGACGTTGACATTCACCATAAGTTGCTTATACGCGGGTCGTACAGAACTGTAAAATCCTTTCCATGCTTCGAGTCCTCCACCAAGCGGGAACGTTTCTTGAGGGAAGAAGAATCGGTTCTTTCCCACCATGACGCCGTTCCGAGAGGGATGCTGGGCCAGGACGATGTTCAACGCGGATAGTACCGGTCCTATCTCGATGTCTCGATAGGCCGGGTCTCCCGACAGATAACTAGTGAGGGAGGATAAATCGATGTTCTGCGTGAACGTAAACTCCAGGTTGAATGTCCGAGCATTCTCCCTGGGACCTTCTTCGTCGTCATCGTAGTACGCAATTTCGAAACGCAAGGGCTGTGGTAAAGGCCTGCATGCAATAAGCTTTGCACTGTAGTCATGAGCGACACCAACTTTGTACGGTGCCCACGCTGGATCCATCTCGAGGAGCTCGAAGATACGGCGTTTTAGGCGCCTCACTGTCGCGACTGGGGTGATCTTGATATCGTATTCAAATAATGGACCCTTTGGAACGCGAACAGCGAAGAAGTTAGACCGAAGCTTGACAGCGGTGCCCGATGAGCCCCAGCCCGGGCGCAGAGGCAGATCGGTTGGTCTAAGCGACAGTGACTTGAATGAGTTCACGAGCGCATCTTGTTCTGCGCCCACGAGCCGCTGGTCAATGTCTGTCGCCTGCTCCGGCGACGAGTATATCCTGCAAGAAGTCTATCAATATGATACGAGAATGCACCAACAGGTTACTTACCCTCCCGGTTCTCTACCACCCCCACCTCCGCCGCGAAAGCCTCTGCCGCCACCGGGAGAGCCTGCACGCCCTCCGCGCCCTCCTCGATCTCCTCCGCGAAATCCGCCTCTGTCACCACCGCGCCCTCTGTCCCCGCCTCGATACCCGCCTCTGTCTCCGCCGCGACCACCCCGGAAGCCGCCTCGGGGCCCTCCACGGTCGCCGTCTCCTCCACGTCCGCGACCTCGACCGTCGCCTCTGTAGCTCATGATGATGTTGTGTTGCTGGTGGTGGTCGGAGGTCAAGGATGACACGAGGCTGTTGCGCACATCGCCTTCGAAGGTATGCACAGAGAAGCGCTTATTGTTTGGGTTTGAGCCACAAGAGTAGAGGAAACGCCGATACCAACTTATCGCGTGTAGATCATCGATTATCGCACGTGACTGAGGATTGAATTGTGACGATGGAGTTGATCTGAGACGATTGCATCCCAACGGTAACCAACGTTCTCCGACTCGGAAGGTAGGATAGAAGATGCGCTGCGACTTGTGAAACATATTGCGCAATAAGTGTAAAGTACACTCCTCAAACCTGTTCAATAATCCACATCTGAGAACCCTCTGGCAACGATCGGTAACAAGTTCGGGCTCGCAGCAGCGTTGCAGACTAGCTTTTGAGAGCCATGCACAGACTACCTTTCCTGAAATTCTCAGCAACAAGCCAGACAAGGGGTGTTGAACATTGAGCACTCATAAGGACATTCATAGAGCTAGGAACGTTGTGTTTGCGAGGTTTCGGAAGCTCCGCCTGAACCAGATAGAGTTTGCCAGTGATGACTTCATCAACTCTTCACATAGACGCCCGCTGGAACGAACAGTGAACATGTCTTGCAAACACCATGCCACTCCACACACCATCCCAGACCGTTTCCTGCCTGCCTTGGACGGTGTCTGTCAGCAAAGACCTTGACATTCTTGACAAATATCGCCTTCAACCATAAATCGGGATGCAGAGAGCTTCGTTGACGACCCAGCGGACACGGCGGATCAATGGCACCAACATAGCCTGGATATTCAGAACAAACTTGCCGCCCCGCAGAGGCATGCCGCTGCCGGAGGTGCACAAACGCAACTTCTTTGGAATGGGTGAGATTCTGGGGGTCCTCACGAATGTGTGTCTATTCTGCGTATGGTGCTTTACTAGGTGATGACCTTCAATCTTCAGCCAGGAGAGACGCTACGCTCTCTGACCGACGCCCGAAAGGCCCTTGAGGATGCCCGAAAGGAGATACGAGAGAGCAAAGAACGCGCGCAGCTTCGCACGACACACACATTCGCACCCTTGCCGCGTTTCTTCGCCAGACCAGCCGAGCTGAAGGCGCTAGAGCGCATCCTCGAAGGTCCTCCCGCGTTCACCGTCCTGTGCGGTGCCAGCAGCGTCGGCAAGACAGCCCTTCTCCGGGAAGTGCTTTCCCGCGACAACTACCACGTACTGCATTTCGACCTCCGGATAGCCGGATTTGCAGATCTGAGCAGCCTGTATCTGAGCCTCAGCAAACAGATGGAGCAGTACTTCGAGGCCATGAGCAGGGTGATGGACGGATACGAGGAGTTCGAGAAGGAGGCTTGGGGTTTCAAGGTACGAGAATTGTTAAGCCGCCGGACCTGTGAGAAACTTGACTAGGGCACAGCACGACCGCCTTGAAGTCGAGAAGATCATCCTTGCAAGCGGGCCAGACGCAGTCAAGACAAGTGATGTTGCTCGGCTCATGGAGCTCTTCCAGAGTGCGCTTCTCCACTATTGGGAGTTCGAGCCCAAGTCGTCCGATGCAAGCACCTCGTCTGACGAGACGAAGGTCGAAAAGCCGAGTAAGAAAGGCCACAAGAAGGAGACACCCGGAGAGGCAGAGCGCTCAGCCGAGAAGGTGCCAGAGGATCATGAGCACAGCGATAAGCCACAGAAGAGAGTGCCAGTCATATTCTTCGATGAGGCCCATAAGCTGTTAGTTCAAGTCTATCCAATGTTTGAATTATACCTGATGCATGCTTGTAATCAGCCCAGCCCTTATTCGCTCGACAGATGCCATGAAAGTTCTTCTAGACTCTATGCTCGTGTTGACGAAGCAGGACAGGCTATGTCACGTCGTCCATGCGACCAGCGATAGCTTTTACCAGACCTGGCTAAGGCAGCTTAATATAATGCAGCATTGCAAGGTACTTACCAACTTTTACGGTCATACTTCTGCGATCAACTTATGCGAATAGATCATATCCATAGGTGATTGTTCAAAGGCCGAGACCCTGGCGTACTTCAATGAAAGGCTGCATCCCACTGTTCCGGATGGCCTCAAGGATAAACTGGACTTTGAAAGCTTATACGACGCTTTTGGGGGGAAGTTAGTACACTGGGCGGATTACATTGCGGATTTCGGTGAGAAGATATCATATGCATGATTGTACAGGTAACTCACCGATGGCTTTTGAACCGTAGTGAATGCCAATGGTAACCTGCCAAGTACGAGTTTCTTTTCTTCCTGTTTGAATTATCTTTAATCATCTAGCATTTAACAGTAAAGAAGAGCTCTCACTTTTTGCAGGCCTACTCTCTTCTTAACCTCCAATTGGTCCACACAACCGAATGCGATGATGCAACTTTGGAGCAAGAACAACAGGGCAATCGCGCAACATCCCCTCGCGGGTTCAAGATCTACTCTCCCCTGTCAGCGGAGACAGTCGTCGGAAGCTCACTGAGCTTGAACGACATGGACGCATCCGTAGCGCCAGCCTTCTCCGCCGACCAGCTGCTCGCCGTCATGCGCAAGTTGTCCGAAGAGGGCACGCATTACATCCCGTATTTCCCGCTCTGCCGCGAACTCGGTGTGCACGCCGTCGACGACATGGTGCGCGCGCGGGTGCTCGAGCTGCGCTGGGTCGACACGATCACACCCGAGTGGAGCGCCGAGCCAGCACATCATGGCTGCACGGAGGGCGTGCGATTCGCGGACTCAGTGCACGTTCAGGACAGTGCGCTGGGCAGCGTGCTTGGGAGCACCAATGAGCTACAAAGCATGTCCACCGCTG
Source organism: Trichaptum fuscoviolaceum (assembly GCA_910574455.1). NCBI lineage: Eukaryota > Fungi > Basidiomycota > Agaricomycetes > Hymenochaetales > Trichaptaceae > Trichaptum > Trichaptum fuscoviolaceum. The sequence continues at coordinate 2,111,057 of CAJSYZ010000006.1, read as the reverse complement.
CCACGGCAGCTCCTCCTCCCAGCCACCGTCGAAGCCGCGCCAATGCAGCCCACCGTCCAGGGGACTCCGAAGTTGTAGGGCCAAAACTCCTGCCAACTACCCCCATCGTTCGATATGCGATGCGGGAAGTGTTAAAGGAGTATGAAATCGTCGGAGAGGATGGAGAGTACCGCATAAGTCGGACGTCGAAGGTGCTGAGTGATGATAGGTCGGACTATGCATCGTTGTCCGACGTAGATGAGTATTGAAAGTATCTTTTAAGAGCGACTTTTCTCTGGTTCTTTATGTTCTTTATGTTCTTACTATTTGTCGCTCTGAGCTCTGCGAGCTTGTATTCTTTGTCTATGACTATGCACCTATTGCACGCCATCAAGACCCGGTCTAAGCACAGATAAAGTCGACTCACTGATAATATGCAGACCGCAAAGGTGGCGACTCTGGGACCGTTACTGTCAAAGCTTTGCGGGAGTCGAGAGAGCCTGAGAAATATGTTTAAGACAAACGTATGTACCTCAGGACCCTGCGGTGAGTATATGCAGACATTTCCCGAACGTGCAATTCGTGGTGAAAGAGGTAGTTCCCAGGGACGAGTGCATTGAAGGCCATCTATGATACACCACTCTCGAACTCACTGAAGAGATTCTTTTTTCAGAGCGAATCTAGGGACGACAAGTTAACGCCCGGGCCCTCCAAGTCCTACCAACCAAGTAAAAACCTCGCTCCAGTATTTTCCAAGTATTAAAAGGAGGAGAAAATTCGCAAGTAGGGAGAATTGAGGTCTTCAACGTGTATCGACGCAGTTTCAAGGCTTGGAGTGTCGTGGTCAAGGTCAAATGATGGTGAGACGCGACGCGACTTGCCGCGTGACCTTCGGAGCCGTCACGAACTTGTGAGCACTCGTCACGTCACATCACGACATCAGACAGTTGAGTCGAGCAACTTGAAGTTGGCAAGCTTCAATCTTCAGTCCTCTTTATCCGAGTCGATGTCTCTAGATCTCTTATCCTCTTTTTCTGTCTCTGGGACTTATCTGCTGAATCAAGTTGAATCAGAAGCGCCAGAGCTTCACCACTTCTCAAACATGTCTTCCCCTTCTATTCTCTCTGTCTCTAACTAAGCGCTGGACAACATAGTACACCGGTTTATCCGACAATGACGACTCACGATGCATGCTGCGCTCAGCAGAGCTTCTTCATATCAATATGATCAATTGAAAACAACACATCTAACAACATCCAAGGGTCATATTGTACTATTCTTTGAGTGCTTTGCCGACAATGTTACATGCCAAACTTCGGATGAAATCTAGTAAGCGCCGGTCTAAGGAAGGTTTTGGTGTGCGTTCCTAGGACTTCTATATGTACAGGCGTCTGAAGTGCATCGTAGCGGGACTCATGGGTCAATGTCCTCCCATAATTACAGAAGATGCGCTCGGATAACGTACGTATTCCCAAGTATAAGCGCCCACGCCAGCAATTAGCATATCAACCCTCCCCCCCCCCCCCCCCCCCCCCCGGGGGAACTATCTCTGAACCCTACAATCTACTGTCGATTGACTGCAACCTCATAGACCTCTCAAATCTGCACTGGTAAAACTCATCCAGCCGACTGAGATGTCTGTGAGAGATAAGAGCAACATGGGAGGTATGTTTTGTTTTCCAATTCGTTTGAACGACATTCATCTTATTTGGTGCATTAGGAGAGAAGGGGACCTACGAAGTAATCCCAGACGAAGCGGGAGAGGAGATAGGGAACGTTCGTACGGAGGGCTTGCGACGGTCAGGCCACTGGTATAGCAGCGCAAGACTGCAAATGACTGTCCTCACCCTCCTGGGAGCGGGGGCGATGCTATTACACCACTTTTTCTATGGAAATTAACTGCGCTTGCTCTCCTCAGTGCGTCGATGACTGGGATCACGATCTTTGCCCCCGGAGCTCTGAGAACCGCCTCCGTCGAGTATGCGTACAAAGCGCCGTGTACCATTCCTTTGACCGATTTGTCGACCGGAAACTTTGGGACGACTGAGGGGCCAACGTGGACACCTTCGCCAGCGGTGAAGAAGATGACACTGACAAACTTGCTGATCGGGGAAGTGATCCCGCCTGCAAGTCCTTGCGGCTCATGCGCGTACGATGTCGTGTTCAATGCCCCCGGAATGAACTGTAGTAACACTACGGACTCTTATCCATTTCAGTACATCGAAAAGGGCAGCACGGCTGTGGACTTGATTATCTGGAATGGAACACACGATGTCGCCAGCGGAGGTAACACCATCGTCATCGCAACTACGGAAGGATACGAGCTCAACTACGAGGCTGTTACCTGCAACATCTACAACGCGACGTACGATGTCCGTATACAGCACAATGGAACGCAGACATCAATTGACGTGCAGAGCGTCGAGCTTCACCAGCCCATCACCTCCGAGGATATGCAGTCGTCGGTCCCCGAAGGTCTCGGAATGTACACCATCTCTCTAGCACTCGCGCAGCACCTCTACGGCATCGGGATGGTAGACGTCGGGAAGATGATCGCGGTCGACGTAACTGGCGAAAATCACAACGTATTCTACAGTGCACTAGGTTCACCTGGACCAGCTGGCAGCAAGACCTGGAAATGGCAGCCCAACACGCTACAGACACTTCCTCAGCTAATGCAGAACGTCAGCATCAGCATGCTGTCAAACCCTCTCGGTGGAACGACGATCCCGACGGAAACACAATGCCTCTACTCCGCGGTATTTTACGACTATAACCCTCTGCAGCTGGCGCTCGCTTATGGGATCGCGACTGTAATCACTCTCATCTGCGTCGTCATTGGTTTCTGGGCGGTGGGACGAAACAGAGTGGAGGAAAGTCTGGGCTTCCCGCGTGTCTTAGTATCCATTCTGAACTCACAGCTCTTCAATGCGACATTAAACGGGGACACCCAAGTTATAGCATCGCCGAAACCCTCAGGTCATTTATCACCCAGTCAGTAACGATTGGTTACATGAAATTTGTTTCTTTCTCGATTCCGCGCACACTGGCTTGTTGTGTTTGAATGTATAATCATAATGGGACCCTTCCTTCATTTTCTCATTTGCGTCTTGGTTCTATGTGTTCTTGTAAATCTAGGAGACATTCACTACATGTAAAACTATTGGGAAATAACTTCAATAAGAAATAGAGAACTCGCGTCGGTATACAACAACACTGGCAAAAATTCAATCAAATTTGAGTCGCTGTTCCAAAGAAGACAAGCAGTAAACCCCGTATCTAATACAAATATACATGTAATATCTGGAAAAAGAAAGCATGCCACAAATACCCCAAGAATATACGAAAAACAAACACCACAGACTTCAAGACTAGTTTCAACGAGGCTCCAAGTGCCCATAAGGATTGTTTGACGCTCGCACTATAATGTCCTCGTTCAGCGTCTGCCCGTATAATTTGCTGTTCAGCACGGCCACCAAAATGCGCCGGATGCTGAGGCTCTCTTCTACCCCATTCTCGTGCACAGCCCAAAAGCCGATGAGGACGCAAGCGAGCGTGACGCCGATCGCAATCCCGTACGAGACGAACAGCTGCACCGGATTGTAATGGTACGTGAGAGTCGTATACAGGCAAGTCGACTCTGTCGGCACCGTCGTCCCGTCGAGTGGGTTCGACAGCATGCTGATGCTGATGTTCTGCATGAGTGTCGGCAGCGAGTACACAACCGCTGGGTCCCACTTCCACGTCTTGCTGCCGTCTGGGTTGGGTTCACCAAGGGCGCTGTAGAAGACGTTATGATTGTTGTTGTTCTCCAGAGTGACGGCGATCATCTTGTCGACGTCGACCATACCGATCCCATACAGATGTTGGGCGATCGCGAGCGCGATATTATACATCCCGAATGATTCCGGGTCTGCGAGCACATACGTGATATTCAAGGCGGCATTGAACGTGGTGCTCGTGATGTCGACGGTCGTGACCGAGCCGTTGTGCTGGATGTGCACGTCGTATGTGGTGTTGTATACGTAGCACGTCGTTGCCTCATAGTTTAGCATGTAGCCTTCCGTGGTGGCGACTTCAATGATGTTCCCGCCCGAGGGAAGCGTGTGTACCCCTTCCCAGATGATCACGTCCTTGGACGTGCTGTCTGCTGTGATATTTGCAAACGAATAGGTATCCGTCGTGTTGCTGCAGTTCATCCCCGGGCCATTGAACACAAGATCGTACGCACACGATCCACAAGGACTCGGCGGGGGGATGAGATCTCCGATGAATAAGTTTTGTAGTGTCATTTTCTTGACTGCTTGCGATGGCGTCCACGAACCGTCGGCTGAGGTTCCGAGGTCCCCGCTTGACATGTTCACCAGAGGTATTGTGCAAGGCGCACTGAGCGCGAAGTCGGCAGTGGTAGTTCGGAGGGAGCCAGGCGCGAAAATGGTGATCAAGGTCATAGCTGCGCTAACGAGCGCTAGAAATGGCAGTCTCCAGGCTGCCCTCCATGCCCTCCACGAAGCAGGATTGAGCGGGCTTGATTGACACGCTATCACTGCTTCGATATGCTTGATCGAGTGGTTTTGGTGTCGCAGGCTGTGCCAAAGGACCTGAACGAAGACAATGCTGATTGCGGCTGCAAATGCGAAACACGCCGCAGAGGCCAAAGCATTGGCCCCAGCTCCAATTAGAGCCTGTTGAGACATGTGCAATCCTTGACGTTTTGTCGTATTGACGCGTCGGCCGTTAAGGCAGAAGAAGACGACATGATGCACGACCATAAGAACGATTCCTACAAATGTGTAGGTAACCATCCGAAATCTTGCACTGTTGTACCAGACATATCTGGGAAGTAGCTCTTCCGCGCTAGGAATGGATGTTTCCTCCATGTATGTATTTGACGTCTCAGGATCTGCGACAGATGTGAGTTAGCAGCTCTTTCCCATTTAGACCAGAAATGCCGCACGTTTAGAGGGGTCCATGTCGTGTCGTTCAAGGGCAATTGTATAACGAGGGAGTGCCATCGTATATAAGCTGTAAAAGACGGGGGCTAGCGCTCTGAGATCAATAAGCGCCTGACGGAGTCTATACAACTGTCTAGACCATCCAGCAATGGAGAAGCGTCCCGCATCGGCGGTGAGTGAATAAGAGAGAACTCTGGCTCACCCCGGGCCCTTACTATTCGGCGAAGAGCTGCTTGCGAGATATTTTCCCCTCCCATACGAACCAATATTGAAGCAGTTTGATGTTGTGAGATGAGGTAGGAAAGGATAGCCCAATATATCAAGGAATGAGTGCTGGTTCAGAAGACTAGCGCAAACGGAAAGTTACTAGACGCCCGCCAAGCAAGCACTTTAGGACTTTTAACTAGTGATTCCAGGCACCGTGACTGCTGCCAGCTGATTAGTGAACTATTTGTCCTCCGATTTACAAATTACTTACACCCTCCCTTGGACGAAGACTTTGGTATTATTGTTATCGCTTCATCTCCATCTCCTATTCCTGCCTCGAGGATTTGCCATGCGAACTGCACAGAAACGTACGATCGTTTGAACAACTCACCTTAAAGCTTCGAGTTCTTAGTGCATCTCCATACACCGTACTCTTCGTCAAGCCCTGCAGTTATAATAAATAGCACCATCAATGTCTCCCGAGTCCGCGTGGTGATTAATCCGACAGCTTATAACTTCCCCAAGAATCTGTCCATGACGGTAAGGAACATCGTTCTGTAGTTTGTCCGAAAGAATGCTATGCGGAGGTACGATACTGAGTGCGTCGACACAGTCTGGTAAGGAACATTGATATCATATCTGGAACGTATCCACTCTAGATGTATACCCGAGCATAAAGATCACTAATATGTAGGATGAAGAAGAGAAAGAATATCAACTTGAATTCGAAGACTAGCTAAAGTTCCCACGATCTTGATTCCTCTCGCCGCTTCGGACTCGGAGTTCGCCTCATCGAATATCTCTTGACAGACACGACCACCATCCACGACGCTCGGGGCAAAAACAAAGACACCCTTAGGGTGAAGCACCATAAAATTCTGCGTGCGAACGATTTGTCGAGGCCTCTCAAGGGTAAGCAAGCACAGTAATCAGCATAGTTTGTCTTTAACTAGCTGCCTAACATTGTTGCCCAAGATAATCAGATTGTCATTTCTTTCAAACAGCTACTAATGCATATCATGTTTCTAAGACCCGAACACTACCAGTCGACGGTACCACATCGGGCTCCCCCAGTCTGTCAGACTCACATGTGCCATCTCAAGATTCTACCTCGTCGGCATCCTGCAAGGTATGTATCATCTGCAAAATATTTTTGCATGTTGATGAAGATCCCCACATAGTAAGCTGATGCAAGCCGTAAATGGACGTCTGGAGCTGTGCCTTAAAACCGGCTGCGGGGGAACCCGGGGACCACCATTGGTTACGCTTGAATGTTTTGCCTATAGCCAGGCATATGACCATCCGCTCAAATACTCTATATAAGCGACCGCCTTTTGACATTCGGTTTCATACTTATTCCCTCTTGACACCATGGCCTCTATCTCCGAGCTCACTGAGCGACTTCCAGATCAACTTAGACAACTGGGACCGTCGAGCCTTGTACTTGGCGCTGCGGTAGTCTTGGTACTCAGCTATGTGATAAAGACGGTGAATATGCGTCGAAAGATGCCTCCAGGTCCGCTGGGTCTGCCGTTCATCGGAAACAGGTATCAAATGCCCAAGGTCAAGCCCTGGAGAAAGTTCGAGGAGCTCAACAAGCAATACGGTGTGTTACATGGTCTCAGATTTGCTTAACAAAGACTAACTCCTCGCGCAAAGGTTCGGTCATATCCCTTTTCTTTGGTAGCACGCCTATCATAGGTATGCTCACTACTGTAGGCAGCCGGAAGCACTCTAAATGTCTCCATAGTATGCGGAACTGCACAGGCGGCATGGGACCTCCTCGAAAAGCGGTCGGAAATCTACTCCAGTAGGCCTCGCTTCATCATGGGGTCAGTTGTCATTATTATACTACAGCTTGTTTACTGACGGTGTGTGCGACAGAGGTGAGATATTGTCTGGAAACATGCGCGGATTGATGCTCCCATACGGCGAACAATGGCGCAAGTGGCGAAAGGTGAGGATTAGCCTTATCCATACATCACGCAAGTTCTAACGCCCAAGTAGATTCTGCACTCCGGGTTCCATCTCCGCCAAGCAGTGAAGTACAAGGACATCCAGTCGCTCGAGTCCAAAGTCGCCATGCAGCAGATTCTTGATGACCCGAAGAAATACGAGACCCACATTCAAAGGTATGCTGCTTCCGTTGTCACCTCTGTGACGTACGGTCGTCGCGTTGAGAGCATGGACGAGTGGATTATCGTGGAGAACGACAAGTCGGTGGAAGGTACGTTGTTATAAAGCCTTGTCCGATATTATCTAACATTTCTTCCGTAGCCCTCGTGAACACGAAGTAAGCTTCGGTATCTTCGTGTACTCCGGTCGCTCATGCCTTCTTAGTATCCCGGGAAAATACCTCGTCGAATCCTGGCCTTGGCTGCTCAAGCTTCCGGTGAGAAAACCAAAGACCATCAATATAAAACACCTGACTGAAATCATATTCCCAGAAATCCCTCCAGTGGTTCCGCAAATACCAAGACGAGCAGCGGCAGCGCGACACGAAGCTTCTTACACATCTCGTGAACGACGTTAAGGACCGCATGCAGTCTGGCACAGTTCCGGACTGCTTGACGGTAGAGGCACTACACAACCAGCAGAAAATCGGCATGAGTGACCTATTCCTCGCGTACTCCGTGTCGTCACCGTTCGGAGCTGGTATCGAAACCGTACGTATCACTCGTTCCCGCATTATATATTGTCTAACCACCCGCTCAGACTTCTGGGACGTTGGCTACGTTTATCTGTAAGAGACTAGGACCATTGTTTCAAGTGTTCGGAAGCTGATTTACTGCTTTCCAGTGGCCATGCTTCACTACCCGGAGGTCATGAAAAAACTGCAAGCCGAGCTCGACTCCGTCATTGGCCCAGACCGCATGCCTGAATTCGATGACATCGAAAGCCTTCCGTATGTGCGCGCGACCGTCAACGAAGCGCTGCGCTGGCGGCCCATCGCCATTCTGGGTGGCACTCCCCATGCGGTCACGGCGGACGACTACTACAACGGCATGTTCATCCCCAAGGGCTCGACCGTCTTCGCAAACTTCGCGTAAGTCAGAATTTAGCAGTGGAGAGGCGTCCTGAACTAAAATTATGCACAAGTGGAATCATGAAAGACCCAGGACTGTTCCCTGAGCCCGAGACGTTCCGCCCGGAGCGGTTCATCGAGACCACGAACCCACGCCTGCTCGACTTCGAGCTGCCGTTCGGCTTCGGGCGTCGCATCTGCCCCGGGATGCACCTCGCGCGCAACTCGATCTCGATCAACATTGCGCGGTTCATGTGGGCGTTCGACATCCTCCCCGCGCTCGATGCGCAGGGCAAGCCTATCATTCCCGACTCCAACAACTACACGAACGGTTTCAACTCGAAGCCCGTGAGCTTTGACTGCCGCATTATCCCGCGCAACGAGAAGGTCGTGGACGTCATCAAGTCGGAGTATCAAGCTGCGCAGGGCCGTTTGGGGAGCTGGTCCTGGTAGACGGATAGAGTAAAGAAGCACAACGGATCACTTACGTTCATGTACACCCCTTATTTACTATTACTCACTTCAGTAGAAGTACGCAAAGCATACGCTGTATTTTTTTCTGATTTCACAATGTACTTTACACGCTTCTAAGCCTAATTAATGGCCAATGACATCTTTCAGCTGTGTCTTTGGGATGGCGGCAGGGAACGCCTTTCTCGCCAGCCGCGTCTGCGTCTTCTGCTCGTACGCAAAGGCGAAACCGACAAGCTGAAATTCGCTGAACGCGGTCCCCAGGAACGACAGGCCGAACGGAACGCCTGGGGCTGGATAGACAGTCAGGGGCCCCGCGCTGCCGATCGTCACGTTGTCGGGGTAGAATCCGAGGGGAACGGTGACGATAGGGTACCCCGCGATGGCTGCCAGAGGGGGAGAAAGTATTGAGGCTATTGAGAAAAGGCGATGCGCGAAACACTCACCGGCCGGCACAGTCGTGAATCCGGGGGCGGGGAGGATGAGGGCATCGAGATTGTGCGCCTTGAGGGCCGCGTCGATCCCCCGAGTAGCGCCGAGCTCTTTGTCAAAGGCGAGGGACTGGAAGTAGGACGCGTTGCGGCCGGTCGTCGCTTCAGATTCAATCAATCTGCGTGCGTTAATAACATTTGAGCCACGATAGCGTAGACAGTAACATACTCAGATTGGTCTGTGAAGTTCGTAGGCTCCTCGAGTGCTGCGTTTGCGTTGTCGAACGCAATGAGGTCTGCGAGAGTCCGGACTCCACTCGGGTTCTTCAGCAATGCCCCGAAGTAAGAGTTGAGCTGGATCTGCATGTTGTTTAATTTCTACCGTGGCATGGTAATAACGCCGTAGCCATACCTTGAAGTCCGTGTCCAGAACCACCGTCTCGTTGTTGCTGACAGCAATCTCATCCGCACTGGGCAAGTCGGCCGGGTCGACAACAGTCGCCCCGAGGCTCTTGATGGTCGCGATGGCTTGCTCAAACACCTGGTTCACAAACGGGTCGTTGCCGGTGATGCTGTCGTTCAGAAAGACACGCCTCGGGACGCCGATACGCGCGCCACGGAGCGCGTTCTTGTTCAAGGCCTTGGTGAAGTCGGGGACTTTGTTGGGCTGCGCGAGCGTGAAGTTGTCGTTCGGGTCCTTTCCGGCGATGATGGAGAGGACGATCGCTGCGTCGGTGATCGACCGCGTTATTGGACCGACCGTGTCTTGGTTCTGGGAGATCGGTACGACTGCACAATAGGGTCAGGTTGTGCGCTTCCACCTGAATGTCTACATACCTCCAGCGCGCGAAGTGAGTCCGACCGTCGTTTTAATTCCGGCAAGGTTGTTGTTGCTCGTTGGGCACGTTATGCTCCCGTCGGTCTCCGTGCCCAGCGTGACCGCGGCAAGGCCGATGGACGCAGCGATGCCGGAGCCAGAGGAAGAGCCACACGGGTCCGCGTTCGGGAAGTATGCATTTGTTGCTTGCCCGCCTCGGCCAGACCAGCCGGACGCGAGATTGCCGCGGAAGTGCGCCCACTCTGACAAGTTTGCCTTGCCTGGAATTTGGTTCAGGTTAATCATGAAGAACGGGCCAGGCGGGAGTCTTACCGAGAATGATGGCTCCTGCTGCCCGGAGACGCTTGATGACGCCGGCATCTTCGGGGACTACGGATTTGAGCAGTGAGAAAGAACCGGCCGTTGTGTTCATGCCTGGTATGTATTTCGTATCAGCGCATGTTGTAGATAAAGCAAGAGCCACGGGTCCGAACCTTCGGATGCGATCGTAGCAATGTTATCCTTGACAAGAACCGGGATACCGTGAAGTGCGCTACGGGGACCCTTTAGTTTTCTTTCCTTGTCCAAAGCCGCCGCTTGCTGTGTTATAGCTCAGTAAATGCGCTATGTGTGTAATTTCCGAAGAAAAACTCACAGCAAGAGCTGATGGATTCAGTTCGAGCACAGCGCGGAGTGCCGGACCCTTGAGGTTCACCTCATCTATCCTGCATTCAAGTGCTCAACTCAGACAGCTCCTTTCGCGTGACTTAGAGATATATACCTAGCAAAGTAAGCCTGTGCTTGTCTGTAAGCTTCCTCGATTTAGAGGCGATGAAAAGTCTCTTTACCTTCACTAAGTCAACACTGGTAAAGAGTCTCTTCTGTAGTCCCTCTTGCAGCTCAGTCACCGATGCCTCGTATAGGTCCGGCAGAGCCGCTCCAAGCACAGGGAACGCAGCTTGAAGCGCGACGCAAAGCGTTGCACAGAGACGGAAGACCTTCATAGCCACAAGACACTCAACGAGAGAGTGGGCGCACGGAGTCTACTGCGCTTCACCTCTCCGTCCGTGTTATATACGCATCGGAAACTACGGTTCGTCGTCTACTCGAGGGCTAATGGTGTTATTGTCGTCATATGCTTATCGACTAACCAGCACTCGACCATGCTGGTCTCTGGGAAAACAAGAAAGCATGCAGTCCAGGATTGGTACACACAACCTCACGAAAGCACAAAACAGCGCCCAGAATAGCCGACGAGTATGGATCGAATGCGTCAGGGATATATGTCCGTGGTTTCCTGAGGTCGAAGTGCTTCCGAATTGAATAATATGCATCGTACACATGTATAACCGTTGGTGCTTCCTGGAATTTAGCTGATGTTGGCTTTTAGTTGTAGTAGCTAAAATAGCTAAAAGTCAGTGCCAGTGTCAGGGCCGCGAGAGTCAATCGGGTGCTTCATCATGATGACCTACAGCTTTAAGTCGTTTGTCACTTATAAATTGACCACATAGTTATATTGAATACAGATTGAGATTCACGAGACCGTACTAGGTGAAGTTGTGACGATGTTGGTCATGCAAATTGCGAGGTGTCAGTAGCCTGAGGATTGACAGAACTTGAAGTTCATGCATATCGTTGAACGGGTTATGATTGCTATTGAGTAAAAGTCCGAACGAGATCATGCTACTACGGCTTAGAGCAAAATTTAGTCCAGCCGTTTACTAGGGCGGAGTTAAATTGAACTTGAAATTCTTGAATAGTATCGTGAGAACTTGAGTACCTTCAAGTTAAAGTCTCGCGCATTTAACTCTTTCTCTTCTCCATCATGGTGACCATCTTTACGCATGTTTGCTTGCTTGTGTATGTAGCTCACAAGGAAAGGACTCTAGCATATGATGTTGATAAGGGAGCCATCTTCAATGTTTGGAGCGTCGTGCCCGCCAGGCTTTGATAAACCTCAATTCTGCGCAAACCAGGTGGAATCTCAGGCAGCCTTCATCGCAACATCTATGAAATGGAAAGCTCCTGCATTCGAGTATGCATCCCTTCTCAATCTTACTCGCCTCTAAACTAATTTGCAACGTTTAGCTGGGGATGCTACAGTATCGGTAGGGGTGGCATACCCGTTCCGCCCTCACGCTCAAGTCCGCACGATGTTTGCGTGCTTCAAAGCTGACCGCCAGTGAAGAGGTCCACGGAGAAACATAACAGCAGGGCGTATCGTCTAGGCAAAATGCACGGCTGGGCCTTCTCAGACTCCGTCAAGCACTTACTGAGCTACTTTCTCAGTTGCGAACCGTCCTATCATGGCTTATATACCTAGTGCATCGCATCCCCTTGTTCGACATTACGACCTTGAACGACATGGACACTACTAACAGTGAGGCTGTTCTTTCGCGTGTAGCGCTTGACCTAATAATCATCGTCTGTTAGGTTCTGGGTCGGCGTATGACGACGAAAAGGTCATCCACCATGCGGACGAGCTCCTTCCCAGATATAACTGGTACAACAGCGCAAGATTCCAGATGGTTGCCTACACGTTCCTAGGAATCGTAGCGATGGTCATACACCATGTCGTCTACTTTGTCCTGAACGGCCGGCAAGTCAACACAAAGACGTATGCAGGCCTGCGTTTCTCGCAACAGGCTCTGATCGGAGCCGCAGGAAATGCGATAGCTACTACAGGGTGCTACTGCTTCGGAACCGCTATCAGCATAGTCTTCGTCCAGGTCCTCTGGCACAGCCTGCGACACAAGCCGCACCCCATCAAACATATTGAAGCTGTCATCGAGTGCCAATCGAGCCCGCTCCATCCGGCTTCGTGGAGGGCATGGAAGGCGGCGTGGAGGCTGCCATTGCTAGCACTCATCAGTGCCGCTATGACCTTGATCACCATCTTTGCGCCTGGCTCCCTCCGAACTACCACCATTGACTACGCATTCCAGGCGCCGTGCACCATTCCCCTGGTGAACATGACAAGCGGGGACATCGGAACTTCAGCTGACGGCTCATGGACGCCATCGCAAGCAGTCAAGAAAATGACACTACAAAACCTGTTCATAGGAGAACTTGTTCCTCCACCGAGCCCGTGTGGGTCGTGTGCGTATGACCTCGTGTTTCATGGACCAGGCATGAACTGCACCAACACTACAGACACTTTTCAGTTTGATATCATCACCGAAAATAGCTCGTCTGAGGACGTGATCATCTGGGCCGGGGGACACAATCTTACCCGGAGCGGTGACGGGAATACCATTATAGTCGCCACCTCAGAAGGCTACAAACTAAACTACGAGGCTGCTACCTGCTATGTCTACAACACAACGTACGACACCCATATCCAGCACAATGGTTCGGTTACGACAGTCGACGTCAAGAGCACCACTTTCAACGACGCCCTGACCTACAGCGACACACTCTCAGATCCTGAGTCATTCGGCATGTGGAATATCGCGCTCGCGCTCGCCCAACATCTGAATGGGTACGGGGTGGTGGACGTCGACAAGATGATAGCTGTCAATATTGGGGACAACAACAACCATAATGTATTCTACAGCGCCCTCGGTGAACCCAACCCAGATGGTAGCAACACGTGGAAATGGGACCCAGCGGTCCTGTACTCGCTGCCAATACTCATGCAAAATATCAGCATCAGCATGCTGTCGAATCCCCTCGACGGGACGATGATCCCGACGCAGTCACAGTGTCTCTACACTACCGTCACCTACGAATACGACCCCGTGCATCTCTTCGTGTCATATGGGATAGCCATCGGTGTCACGCTCGCCTGCGTCCTCATCGGCTTCTGGGCTGTTCGCCAAAACGGACAAGAAGAGAGCCTGAGCATCTCCCGCATCCTGGTTGCCGTGCTGAATGGTAAGCTATTTGGGCAGACGTTAAACGAGAACGTCAGGGTGCGCGCGTCGAGCAATCCATATGGATACTTCGAGCCTAGCTGAGCCTAGCTCTGAGGCAAGAGCTTAGCGACTGTGGATGACTTACGATTTATTCCTCTTATATTGGGTATTTACTTTCATAATATCATGGACTATGTTTTTGCGTCTTACCTGGCAACATATTTTGATCTCGTGAAATAACTAAGCAGGTAGCTCGCTGGCACTGCATGGCTGCGAACTAGGTGTCAACGTTGAATATTGTTCTAAGATCTGACTAAGGGAGACTGTCTTGAAACCAAAACTGCAAACAATCCCACTTATATACAAGAACATTAGAAGAAAAGGGTATCTGTCTCGATTATAGTGCAGCTTCGTCTCGCCTCGGCGGTGCGCCCGTAGTCGTATTCCAATTTGTACCTGGCGGGACTGTCCAGTTGCCGTAGCACTCATAGATCCAGTCCGTGTCGGCGATAAGCTCCTTTTGCGCTGCGACGAAAGTATCCAGCGGGCACATGCCGTCTTTCTGCGCCGCGCAGCCCTTAATACCCGTGAGAGGGACGACGCCGTCGTTGATGATAATGCGGATCTGTGGGTCTGGGGAGGAGGAGCAGGATAGGACTACGCAATAAATCACAAATTAGACTAACGGAGATGAAAAGAAAAGGAAAACGGGACACGCACGCTGGAACTGAACGTTCGTGGCGAACGGAGCGAGCTGTGATGCGATGAAGGATCGGTTCGGTGGAATGTGATCGCTCGGCAACGGACCATCCTTCGCAAATGTGGTAAGATTGAGCGCAGTAATCACTAGAGACCCGCGACTCGCATTAGCTAACGTTTGTGTTCCACTCTAAATATACATACCATTTAACACAACAACCTCATGCGTTGCATCCACGTACAAGCTCTGGTCCAGCGGGAACGTAATCGGGTTGTCGTCCAACGTCGCATTCGTCGATGTGTTGTGCGTCTCAATGGGCGTGTGGGTGAGGCGAGCTACGAGCTCCTCGATGTAGCCGATACCTTGTATACGTGCGACGGGGGATCCGAAAGCGGAGTCGTACCTGAAGAAGTCCATTGAGCTTAATGATGATGAGAAGTGGAAATAGGGAGACTTACCAGAAGTAGAGATCAGTGCTAAATACGATCGATGTGAGTGAATAAAAAAACTCCAGTTAAACAAAACTCACGAATATTCAAACCCTTCCCACTCCTCCTCGGTGAAAAGGCTACAAAAGCTCGAGTATCCGATCGAAACAGTCTACCAGATCTTTCAGCATTTCTCTCTCCGCACAGCCAGAAACTCTCACCTCGTATGCGCACATCTGGCCCGACAGACCGCATTAGTGATATCGTCATTAAACTACGGTTTCATATTCCTACCTGTTGCATGATATAAATGTCTTCGAAGCTCAGATCAAAGCCTTCGAGCTGATCCTGCAAACGTTCCCGTGCGTCCTTCAGGTAGATTGACACCCATTCCTTCACAAAATGGACCGCCCGGTCTCCCTTCGACGGGATTTTTGCGTTCGGGCAGGTCTTATACGGAGCAAGCGTGTTGTTGTACTAGATTCAAATTCTGTGAGGACAAAGGACACCGAATAATTCATAATACATACCCCATTTTCTTCGATTGTAACACTCTGTAGATACTTACCCTCTATAGGCAAGCCAAAGAACCCAATCGCGAAGTTTAGTGCAGAGTGCAACATCCGATCCCTACTATACTTTAGTTGCACTCCCGAACGGAATACTCAATAGGCATACTGGGATTCGGTCCGGAACACCGGAATCGTATTCGATTCTGTGAAATTCTGTAGAGAAACATAAGCCTCATGACAATATAAAACATAATTGCTTACCTCTAACAGAAATCCGTATTTGATACGAAGAGATACTCCTAAATCGACTGTAATCGTTGAATCAATATGCGACAATGTATGAGTTCGAATTCACTAACAGAGTTGTTGGCGACCAAACGGCGTGAGCACTGCAAGGATAGATGAGACACTATTGTCGACTAGATGAATAACCCAAACCTTCTTCGCCAAGTTTGAATGTCCTGTAGATTATTTTGTTCAACAATTGATAGTAACTCTATATTTCCAGACCTACCAGTCGTTTAGAAACTCTAATTCCCCAGATGCGTCCCACTGCTCAGCAGCAGCATGCAGACGAGTTGCCAGCTTAGCTGGGCCACCATATGATGCTGCGATAGATAATCAGCCAGCCCATTATTCTGTATATTCAGACCACTCACCCCATGCAGTCGGATACCGAGCTCCGTGTCGGTGTAAGAAATGCAATCCCGTCACCGCACACCCTGCAGGTGCTTCTGGAGTGGAATCCACGCCAAACGTCCCTCTCTCGATGCTGTACCACGGCGACAAGTTTCCCCAATTCTTGAACAGATCAAAAGAGCCCTTCGAGCCCTTCGCTCCTCCCTTTGCCGTGGGTGTCACGAGTTGCGGTGCCCCTGTATGAACAGGATACGACGGAGCTGTAGCCACGACTCCTGGCTCGCCGCCCGTTGGAGTGATGCCTGCATATCCTACGTTCGTCGGGAAAAGGGAGGTGTACGCGTTCGTGGGTGACGCTGGCGGGAAGTTGTGTACGGTGGTCGACCCGACGTGTGTGGGAGCTGCGATGTTGACTGCATCCTTTCCAGACGACCCAGACGACTTTCCTGGTAGACACCACGAAGCAAAGAACATCTGTGCCGCAGCACATAGCACCAGACCGCCCACAAACGCCAAAGAAAGATGCAAGAGCCCATATCTTCGTTCCGTTGCGCGAGCATAGCAACTTGATATTCGCTCTCTTGGAGTCTCCTTCAATGATTCACCACCAGGACCAGGTAGAAGCAACTCCTCCTCTGTCTGATGCTCATCTTGATGCAGAGGCTTGTACTCACGCCCGCCCTCGATGTCGGGACTTCGGGACATGGTGGTGGTTGACTGAGAACGTGCAGTAAAGCTGTTTGAACTTCAAACAGAATGCCGATCACAGTGGATGACGTAACTTCAACTTGAAGTTACTACTTAAATGAAGTTTGAACCGTGCCAACTTGTAGTCCACCAACTCTCTTGAAGTTTTTCTGAGCTTCGAAGATCCTTGTCTCTGTATATCTGGTGGATCTATCTGAGTACCTCAAGGCCCAAGGCTGTATGGGCAGTGGATTCGTCGCAGATTTCAGTGTTGCTTGACAGACAGAATACTCGACGCTCTCAGGCTCGCTTACCAACCTCTCGGACGAACCAGAGAACGAAGTTTCTTACCGTTCTCGAAGGGATTCTTGAGGAAGAGATGGACTGTCAGATTATTAACCACGCGGACACGAGAGACTGATGGTTAACTCTAAAGGCAGGACATCTAAGAACTTGAGCTTTAAGGTAAGTCATTCAAAAATAAACATCTGACTTGATAGATCCGATATTTCATTGTACCTTCTTCATCACACTAGCGAATTCCGGAGAACTCTTTCTCTCAGAAGGTGAGGCCTTCTCGACCTTTGGGCTTCAAGTGCTGGGCATAAGTCTAAAGAATTCAAGATAGTCGAAACTCCGATCAACACCGTACGAGTATACTCAACTCCACCTGACATTAAAATCGTGTCACCGACTGACTTTCCCTATGGCATTACCTCGCCTTGCCCTGTGGACCATGCCTCATCAGCATTTGGTGAGAAGAAGCCTACATTTCTGCGAGCTCATCCACCAATCGCTGCGTTGATGATGATGCCTCTAGTCTCGACTGTCAGGAACAAGATGCGGCGCTTTATCTCACAAGACTAGTAGGCAGGTTCAAGTTGCACTGATAAGTCAAGAGCCAATAGTTGAATCGATCTCTTGTCCGCCATATCATACCTTGGAGCAACATCGAATCCTGCTCTTTTCTCATCTTCTCGAACAACATCTGCATCCGTGATCCGTCAGGACAGACACTACTTTTGTTCTGGGCCTTTCGAGCGTCTTGCTTTCTGATCGTATTGGCAGAAAACATTAAACTACAGAAGAAAGAATGCTATTTTTAAACGTGCTCTAAAACGTTCCTTGATTGCGCGCCTCTTCGTTCCTTACTTTTGCCACTTAGAGCATGGGCTTGCGGTTTTGTGTATCAACGGATCGGTGGTTCTCTATGGGCGATGATTGGCCTAGGCTTCGTTACAGCTATTGCGATGGAGCTATTGAGTTTTGGAAACTTCATCCTTGTAAAGGTCGGCGCCTTAGATATGAATGTTTGCCCTGGCTTTGAAGGGGAACTAACCCACGGCCAAAGATCTTACAAAATATTCTATAAAAGCTGCTTTTGCGAAGGACAACTTGAAGGCACTAGTCAGTGCAAACCTCCCTCATCTTCACCGTCGCAGACACTCGTACTTTGTATCGATAGGCTCGAGCCATGGACGCGAACTCAGCTGGTAAGATATCACGTCCTCTACATACTTGATCCATTACTGACCAAAAATATAGAGAAAATCGTAGACATTGACGGATCTTCATCTTTACCAGAAGACCTCGAAGCACACAGCTATCCTGGGGAGGACATCCGCGCTCTCTTGTCACAACCAACTCGGTTTGGTGCACGTTTCCAGATGGTTCTGTTCAGCCTTCTCGGAGCAACTGCAATGCTCTGCCATCACCTCTTTTACGACCACCTCGACGGAACAGAGGTCGAGCCGGACTTTGTCATCGATGCGCGCTTACGACTGACGAAGCAGGCGCTCATCGGGCAGGCGGGGAACACCATTGCCACCGTAGCTAGCATCGCATTCGGTGCGGCGATCGGGATCGCTTTTGTGCAAGTCCTGTGGGCGAGCCTCGGACAGAAGAGATCCGAGAGATCCAGGCCATCATGGAGTGCCGCACTCGCCCCTACTCGCCAGGCGCATGGAACGCATGGGGTGTGTCGCGGAAACTCACGCTTTTGGCGGTCTTCGGTTCCTTGATGGCGTTGATCACCATCTTCGCACCCAGCTCGCTACGGACTATACAAGACTTTACCGACCCCGAACACTGTACAGTTAGTCGAGTCGACCTGGCCGGCGAAGGTTACGACAAGCAATACAATAGTACAGACGATGATGGTCTACCTTCAACGTCGGTTACAACATCACAGGAACTGCGAAAACTCGTATCTCGCAATCTCATGGACGGGGCGTATCTCTCACCACAAAATCCACTCAACCGTTCTGTCTCGTACTTTTTAGAGTTTAACGCTCCAGCCATGAACTGCACGGACACTACCTCCGACTTCGACTTCACTTACATGGTGCAGAACTCTACTTCCTCAGAGGTAGTCATCTGGAATTCCACGCACGACATATACCTGAATGGCTCAACGATCTGGGTGGCAATCATGGGCGGACCCGATGCTTCCAGTGGAAGGGCTATCACTTGCGAAGTCTACAATGCGACCTACTCCGTGGATATTTCGCACAACGGAACCGAAACATTCGTATATGTCATGAAGATAGAATGGGGACAGCGACTCTCTGACTCCAACTCGTCCGCACCCGAGTATAAAGCTCTCCAATTTACTGCGCTTACACTCGGTCAGAAACTGGATGGTTTCGTTAAGATAGCAACGGACACATTTGTTCAACTGGTTCCCCCCAATGACGTGTGGGACATCACGGAGAACAATTTTATACTTCTTTATTCCACACTCGGCGAAGCTGGGTCCTCGAGCAGCACCGTACCATGGCTCTGGGACCCAAACCTGCCAGATGCGCTCTCGGAGCTCGCGACGAACGTCAGCATCAGCTTGTTATCTAACCCACTGGGTATCCCAATGATCAACTTTCATACCGATTGCCAATATCCAGGAATCATCTATGTCTACAACCGGCTCCATCTCCTCCTGACGTACGGACTCGGGCTCCTCACGGCCATCTGCTGCGTTTCAGTCGGCTTCTATTCTGTTTCGGCCAACAAACGCGAAGAAACGATCCACTTCTCGCGTTTGCTTGTCGCAATTCTCGATGCGGACCTTGGCAAAGGGAAGCTAACGGGTGAAACCCGGTTTCGAACCGTCGAATGTGAATCGGGGGCCTATTCACAGTTCATCAACGAATCAGCGTCGTAGCTCTAATACACTTCCAAATGTGCACCTTTTCCTGGGAGTACTTGCACTATATTGTCTGCGATCTAAAAATTCAAGTAGAAAGTTTTTTTCCTTGATAATCAAGACATGAATTGCGGTCCCCGCAATGACTACTTCAGTTGTCCTCATATCGACTCCTTATCTCTACCGCACTGATGCTCTTAAGAGGCAAAACCTTTGACCCAAGTCGCTTCGACCTGATTTTAAGGACATCTGTAACAAATCGTACATAACTACATAAGCCACGTAAAGATACATAAACAGCTCATTTGCTTCTTTTCCCTACTCAACCTTCACCTCCGCGTGCGTCAACCACTCTCCATAGTACTCACACTCGCCCGCATTCACGGGCCCGCCGGTCTTACAGAAGTCGAACTGCGGACAGCGTGCACACGGCGCCTGCGACCAGCCGAGCACGACGCGCTCTTGGCGGATGGCGCGGTACACATATGCGCCCCCGTAGTCGTCTTCGAGGACCGCTGTTGAGGTAGGAGGCGGTGATGAGTCGATCTTCGATTTGGACTTGGGTTTGCTTTTAGACTTGGACTTGGACTTGGATCGTTTGCGGGAGGTTGATCCTGGCGCGGGCGTGTTGGTCTGTGACATCAAATTGCAAAACGCAGGCACACTACTCACCATCGTCATCACTTCCACTTCCACTCCCACTTTCAGACTCAGACTCACTCTCTGACCCACTCGACTCGCTCTTCACCTTGCTGCGTTTCCGCTTCTTCTTCCTCTTCTCCTCTTCCTCTGAGCTCTCCTCGTCCTCATCGCTGGATGCCTTCCGTCGCCGCTTCTTCCCCCGCACCTTCTCCTTCTTCTTTTTCTTCTTCGGTGTTTCATCCTCCTCTTCGTCACTCTCCTCATCACCAGCCTCCTTCGAGTTGGCTTCCCAAAGTGCTGCCCCGAACGCCGGGAGCTGTAACATCGCACATCATTGGCATTTTGTGATGTCGCAAGTACTTAGAATATGCGAACCTTTTCGATGTCGCCATCAACGACCAGTACGTTCAGCAGCATCTCAATATGTTCCACCGACAGTTGTGTCTCCGTAATCCTTGACTTAGATAGGAACGCCTGGATCTGCAAAGCGGTCGGATATTGCGGCGCGGCGGATATGGGATAGAGAGGTTGAGTGTCGAGTTTGGTTTTGGGGAAGCTCTTCGAAGCCGGTCAGCAGTCTTACATTCACAAATCTCTTACATACGTACCTTTTCACGAATAAATTTCAAGCACGCGCTTGAGAGTAGTTTAATGAACTCCGTATCGAGCTCGTTGTCCGTATACCATGGTCCGCCTGTCACGGCTGTTGAAGGCTCTAGATGGAAGAGGATGTATGTCTTTCTGGTAGGGTACTTCGTACGTGAAGCATAAGCCTTATATGAACCTTGTCAGACTCAAGAAAGAGCATGAGCACACCTTGACATTTTTGATAGCCTTGATGAGCTGCTTTTGGAGGAGCGACTTGAGGCATTTATCGATGACATTTTGGTGTAGCTCGGTCTTGGTTTTTAGGTGCTTCACCCATATACCTGCAGACGTTCAGCATAACAATGATTTAAATGACTATTATACAACGTACCTTCATTCGCGGCTGCCTGAATATGATTCAGTACAAGTACCTCTTCCCCACCAAGATCTTTCTTCCTGTAGTCACATAAGATCAGAGGAGCTCTTCAATGTCATGTGCTGCAATTCACTGACACATCCAGCTCCCTCTTCCCAATCGCCCGATACACGATCTGCTTCTTCGCATCTTGCATGATACGCAGCATACCCTGCAGCATATTGTGTGTGATCAATTCTCTGCATCCTTCCGTCCAATGGCAGCTGGTAAGCAGATGGAAACACACACAGTGCTGAGCAGAAAGTTGATCGCCTCGATGCGCTTCGTCGCGTCCGACTCGAGGCCGTCAATCTGCTTTTGCGTCATTGTCTACATTGAAACAGTAGGTACATCGTAAAGACAGCCTGGGTCAGCTTCCGAACCCACATAATCGCAGCAGCAAGAGAACGTACCATTTCAGGCGTCGACAACACCGCCTGGTGCAGCTTCTGCTCGAGAGCATTGAGCTTTCGTGCGCGCTTGCTCATATTATTTCAGCCCCAAGGCCTTTCAAGTTGTTGTATAATGTGTTGGAGGAAGTCGAATCAGATTGGCGAGTTCGGAGGTGGTGGTCAGAGCGAGAAATTGTTAAGCGCGTCACTCCAGTGGCACCGGCCGGGACGCGCCTCTGTTACTCACCCTCACTGTTCGCTTTTATTACACCCACTGGCAACTCACATTTCAGCTCGCTTCGAACTTTGCTCACAGTCCAACTCTTCTGACAACTTCTAACTTTCATTCTGATTTCTGGCAGTACGACTTATCCGTTGTAAACGTCTGTGCTTCGACTCGTATAACCAGCGGTCACCAGTCTGCACCTCACCAGCCTATTGCCTCTGAAGTATCACCAGTTCAAGATCACCATCTATCTCACTTTTAAATTGTCTCCGGAATGACCTACGACGATACTCGCGGGAAGATACAAGCCTCCTTCCAGGAGAGCCTCTCAACTGTCCAGGCCTCTTCAGACAGGCATGTTCTGTAGCAAGCCCACTTTGAAGCCCTCTCTGACATCACTGTTTAGAATCAATAGAGAATATGTTGGCCCTGCGGTAGAGCAGGCTCGTGCGCTGAGCTCTGCGAGACCTTTGACTGCAGTGAGTGATTCAGGTTCCGGAGTACAGAGAGCCTGACAACTGATTACACCATTGCGTTGCAGACATTCCTTCTCATCTTCTCAGCCCTAAGCTTCTTTCCCGTACTCACCTTCTTGTACGTGCCCAACTTCCGTTGCGCAATCCTGAAGCTAATTGACATGCAAGGGGACTATCCATCTTCACGCTCGCTTCCCTGTTCTTCGTCGCCATCTCCTTAGCCTTCGTGGTCTCAACGACAATAATTCTTTTCTTCGGTACGTCTCTAAACCCCCACTCTACAGCATCTCCACTGACACATTATTTTTAACTAACATGTTGTCAGGAGCCTGCCTCCTCGGTGTGCTCACCATCCTGCTATTCCTCTCCCTTTTCCTCTCCAGCCTCCTCGTCGTCGGATATGTCGTCGCCAGACTCGTTGTGCACTACCAAAAAGAGCCGACCCCCCAGCGCGCCGTCAACGCGTGGTTCACTGAGCTCGTCAAAGCAGTGATCGCGCGCATTCCGATTAAGGTCGAGCGACTTGACAGTGTACCGGAGGGATTTGAATTGGAGACGGAAGACCCAACCTTGGGTGATACCAGGATTCAGAATGTAGAGATATCAGCTGAGTCAGATTTAAGTCCAGCTTCTGAGGTCACGGCGGTTAAAAGTGAAGAAGCGACATAATATTTTGAACATTTTCGATTTTCACATTATACGCATATCCAACTTCTCACCCCGCCTTAACACGTATATCAGTCTTTCCATTGTATTCATATCCTCTCTTTTCTTTCTGCAGAACTCCATACCATACACGAGTAATCTCAGTGGATGTATTATGTTAGCAGATATGGTCTAAATTCATATACAAACATTACTTATTATGTAGAATGTGAATGTCCTCGCAGAAACTTATGCCTTTCCTACGTCACCCTCCGCAATGACCTCGGCAGCCGGACTTGCATCTGACTCAGCTTCCATCTTTTCATTGACACCACCCGAGGCTTGATTCTCCGTCTTCGGTTCAATTCCCCCCGATATCGTGTCTAGACGTTCCACCTTCAAGTCAATCGGGATATAAGTGATTACTTGATCGACAAGCTCAGTGAGCCACATGCTGGCAGCACGTCGAGGGCTGCGCTCCTGCCGGCGGTGCACAACGAGTCTAATCATGGCGTAGCCGAAGAAGATGCTGAAGAATACGACGGAGAGGATGTACAGAACAAGGAGCCAAAGGAGGAGGCAAGCGCCTGCCAGTGAAGAGATGTTAAGATGCTTGTGTCAGCAAATTGAAGTGAGAGGCTGACACGTACCAAAGAAAAGGACCACTGCACTTAAGCCGAGAAGAGCTATGGGGACTGAGATGAAGACAACGGAGATGAGTGAGAAAAGGGAGAGTACTCTAAAGCATGAATTAACTTCAAGTCTTAACAACAAAGATAGACACTCACAAGAATGTGAGCACAGGATAGAAGCTTAGGGCTGAGAAGATGAGCAAGAATGTCTACAAGGCGTAAGGAGTGCCAGTGTTCAGCTGACGAGCATAATTACGCGGCTCCGAATCACTCACTGCAGTCAAGGGCCTTGCGGCGCTCAGTGCGCGTGCTTCTTTCACCGCAGGAACAACATATTCACCCTTGAATCTAGACAAACGACTGGATAATGAATGGCATTAGAGGAGGCTGAAGAGTGGATTCATCGCAGAACATACCTATCCAACGAGGCCTGAACGGATGAGACACACTCCTGGATGGAGGTTTGTATTCTGCTGCTCATTCCTTCAGCGGAAGTATCGGTTCAAGGATCGATTCCGCAGCACAGTCAGAGAGATCAAGTTGCGAATAAACAGCTTGAATGGCCTTGCACTTGAGATACCAACGAGTCAGAAAAGCAGAGCTACAGGTGGTCGACGTTGTTGGCAGTAAGCGACTCAGCTGCTGCGACTTGGCTAGTGGTGAATGTTTGGTATTAAGCTCAATCGGTTAAGGATGTGGCCATCGACTGCTGTCATATATAGGGCCATGATATGGAATGAAGTTGCTGTGTGGGAGCGATCAAGTTACGAAGCAAATTGGATGTTCGGAAAATGCCGTCATGCGAAGTTGCGTTTGCGTCCGCTGAGCGAGTGCCAAACAATTTCTTGCTCTAGCCACCACTCGTCGTTCTGGGTTGTGTCTGAACAATTCAACTACACGCACCACATAACGAATGGCTGTGCAATTCTATCATCTAGAGGATCCGGAATCGAATAACGATAAACTGAGTAAACCTGCACGAAAGCTCTGCGTACTCAAGCAGAAGCTGCACAAGACAATGATACTTTAGGTGTCGGGAATGGTGCGTAGCTGCGAATTGTTTTTTACACTGAGAGTTTATATCGTGTCTCTATAGACTGCACTCTTAATATAGAGACAGACGAATGATATGGACAGAAAAATGAATGCAGACTATGACGCAGAAGCAGATTGACGGCCTCCTGTCGCCCGCGACGAAGCGTAACTAAGGGACTATCTTTCTACTCAGCACTCTGTATGTTTCCATCTCCTTACCAAAATGATGAAGAGGATTGATCATACACATTTTTTCTCTTGCAGGGTATTCTCCGCATCATGCAAGATGCGAGAGAAATATTGTGTATCGGGGATGCAGGCGAACCTATCCAAGCCAAGAATCTCGGAGACACAATTGTCCATCGAACATATTGAAATGTTGCTGAATGTGCTAATTGTCAATATCAACACTGAATGGTTCGTCACAATTGCTTATTACAATTAATAAATCGAATGACATCCGATACAAAGCTTCCGGCGTTCAGAGATTGAAGAGGAGGATGAAACTCCGAAGAACAAGAATCTGAAGGAGAAGTTGCGGGGAAGAAGCGGCGATGGAAGGAACCTAGCAACGAAGACGTAGCAAGAGGATGCATTTCGGGGTGAAGGTCGAATAGATTAAGATTAAACTATATTATACTTATACTTATACAGTGCCCTAATGCCAGTGGAAAATAATATGTATGCAACCTACGCAAGGAATAATTAGCTAACAAATACGATTAAGATACAGTGGAGAGCAGAGCGGGATTGAACAATTTCACGTACATCGTCAGTTTTCTGGCACTGGTAACAAATCGGGGGCCAGTCCATACGGAGCTAGTTTTTCCTAGTAAGAAGGTAGCATTGGTACAAATCTTAAACACATGAATCATGTAATGACTTGTTTTACTCAAGATCTCCAATTCCTTCAGAAGCATGATAGCCGTAGTTATGTCAAAGGGAGTGCCATTGAAGGTAGGGACAACATTGGGTGTTGCAGCTAGTATGCATGATCGTTGGACAATTTGTGTACGTCTTGTGAGACAAGTGTGAATTTGACATAAGGCGCGAGATAAGTCCTCTTTGTCCGCAGACTCAAATTGCTGGCTCTCCAGGACTACTCGTAGGCTCTCACAGTAATCAAGTGCGGTTGAAGTATCAAGCAATCCACTGGTCGGAAGAGCACAGTTTGATAGATAGAAGAGACAAATGGGCATAACATCACGATCACTGCATTAATAAATGAGTATTCTAACGATGCCTGAACAAGAATCGGACATGAACACGCACCGCAGATTGTCTGCTAATGTTTTGAAAGCATCCAGCCAATGCTGTTCCTGTTCTGGTGTGAGACTGTCAAACAGACTTGGATCGCAATGACAGGAACATATTTTGTGACCTGCGCAGGTGAAATGCAGTTTCTCGCTTTTCGGAGCTAGAATTGTAACACCATGTCTGTGAATACAGATTTGTGACAACCGTTTACGATCCTCGGTGATACGTTCGAGGTCGTGCTTGAATTCCAATCCGCCTGTTGAGATAGATAAATCGATGACGGGTAGAAGGGTATCTGCGCATTCTTCCATGTCGTGACCTCCGAGTCCTTCTGACAAAAACCACCCGATGAAACTCTTGAATGCAAACAATCTTAAGAGACACCGTAAAGCACCAACCCGTACTTTTCGATCTCCTGACCTTCGGACATTCAATTCATTAAAGTAAACAAACAAGAACACGGTGACCTACTTTATGTTTTCGCAAAGTAGGTGGCACAGCTGTTTAAGATCTTCGCTTTTTTTGTTAATTTCTTGCCTTCAAAAAATAGTATCAACAACTTACATATTTCCGCATTTACATCTCGGGGGCCATTTTCCGGATTTGTAAGTCCCTCATAAACAGAATGTGCCTCGCATCCCAGGACTTGCAAACTCTCAAGCTCCATATATCTTCCGATACTGGGTAGGTGTAAAGATAAAAGGCTGCGTGCTCTTATTTGAAGTGTTTTGACTATATAACGTTGTTCCGCTGAGATGAGCAATTCTGAGGACGGAAAGTTGCCAAGCTCTGCGGCAAACTGGAGAACTTGATGTGGACTAGATAATCCACTGTCAACCTGTGCCAACCAGCCTTTCAAATAGAATAGTGAAGGAAGGAATGTAACTTCATCTCTGGAAAAAGAGACAAAAATTAGTGGCAGTCAATTAAGCAATACTTTTAATATACCACGCACTGCAGATAAGTCACAAGAACTTTCAGGTTCTCTGAGAAGGTTGAAACGGAGTAGGAGGGTCTGGATAGGCTTAGGTTGAGAAATCTGTTCATTTTGCAATCAAATTCCTCAGCATCAATGCTGTGCGCTGCCGTTGAAAATGCCACGCCAGCAGCATGGCATTCAAGCAGTGATCGCATCTCTGCAAAAGGCCGCTGCGAAGATTGTAGTGAAATACTTTGTTTGTTCGTCTTAAGGGACCAACTAAATGTTAGCAGATGAGCCCGAGCTTCATCTCCGCCAAGAGTGACCAAGAGCTTGTAAACCTCAGGTAATAAACGCAGAATTTTGCCAAATAGCAGTGATGCACTGCTTCTGGGATATTTGCTTATGGAACTGCAAGTCAGATACGTTTGCCTCTCTCATACTACTAGCCACTACATTACCTTATGAGGTGTGATGATAGTTGTAACTCAAGCTCGTGTCTATGATTATATCAACATTAGGTACGTTGAAGGATCAGTGTCATCGACGACGAACAGCGCACGGTTCATAATTCTTTCGCATGAGTGCAGTATCACTGTTGAGAGACATTTGATATTGAACGTGTCGCATAAGTAATTTAGACATATACGGTAGAAGAATAAGGACTCACGTAATTCCCAGTCTCCTTTTTCAATGCCCCCAACACCATTTTCCAGATTATCGAGTAAAAATTTCAACTTTTCAAGCTTTTCTTTAGAGCCAGCAGAGCCAAGGTTGATGGACCCCATTACTACGAGGTTGGGAATGTCTGGGATGCTATCCAGCCTGGGAACGAAACTTGCCTATGTACATTATTTGTTACTGTGTTCATCAAGATACACAGTATGAAAGTAGTACTTACATTAAATGACTGTACAAAGCTGTTAATGGCTAGCACATAAGCTGAGAAGTTACTGTACAGTACTGCATCATCGTCTTCGCCTAGCAACGTGACAGAGAAGAATCGCCGAAAGTAGTGTTGATACAACGTCCGGGAAAGAATCTGAATATTGGATAGGTTATCTGACCGTACAGACTTTTGTCCCTTCAGGATACTCTTCAGTGAACGACAAGACTGGATAGCAACCTGTTCGTTCACATTCCCTTCGCCAAACTGGGAAGACCACAGCCGAAGGTAGAACTGACAGATTTCACATATGACTGAGTCCCTGTCAGTTTCAACACTAAATAGGTTCATTAGTTTCAGAGAAATAAATGTATGCAAAGGGACACGTACGTTAGAGCTTGTGTGACGAACAGGAATGAATCATGCCATTTCGTGATTTCTTCGCCAGTGATTTCAGAATTTCCTTTCCAATCCACTTTAAAACCCTTTTCTTCTAACTGAAGTCCGCCGCGCCCTACGCACAGTATGTATAAGCCTTTGAGGTGGACCTCAAGCAGGAAAGAGATTCTATCAAGCGCCTCGAGTGCTGTAGGAGAGTTAATTGCGCTCCGAAGATCTTTGGCTGTACGCCTGAAGTTATCGACATAGACGTCCCAAACATTTCTGCCACGGCAAGAAAGTAGTGCACAGATTTCTTGATGGTCTTGAAGTATGTCTCCCCATCGCGAAATGGCTGTGATTCGAGTTGAATCCACCGTGGAACTACAATTAGTCAGGGTCATTGGAGAACAAGCTTTTAGACTAACAGACACCCACTTTAAGTGCTCGAACAACCTGAAACAGGCCTTTTGTAGCTCATAAGCTAAACGAGATGGAATCAGATATATATGGTTACAGGAGTGATGGTCACCTCACCTTTCTTCTTATCACTTTTCCAATTCTCAGAATACAGTGCGCGTATCGTCTGATAAATTGCTTCCGGACCGAACCCAGCTCTATGGGCAATATCCCCCAGACTTTTCTCCAGACGTTTCCCAGTAAAACTATAGAAGTTTCCTAGAATCCTGCCCGCCCCGATGAGATTAGATGTAGTTGAGCTCGTAGAGTGGGAGGAAAAAGATGCGTCGTCGTCTCTCGCTGAGCGCTGCCAAGTGCTGTTGGCGCTGGCTATAAAAACTGACAACGGTGCATCTGCATCAGCTTCTTGACTTGTATGAAGTGGCATTCGTGTAGAAGGAGGTTCGCACGAGAATGCCAGTGGTGCCTTTGACATGGAGGCTTCTTGATTACTATAAGTACTGCAACTTGAATGCTCAAGTTAGCACCCGGTGTCAACTGCGATCACTGTCATGATATTAAAGGCTGTGAACGCACTGCATAGTACTACTATTAGGATACTTGTAGTGGCGTCACGACAACCTGGGCGATGTAGGATTGTCTCTGTGTTCTGGTCCCTGGAAATCATCATTTTCTGCTGTCATTTTATCTTGTGGCGCAGTCGCCGTGCTGGCCGCGATCGCCGCGCTGGCACGCTGTGCCGTCGCTATGGTTCATGGCGCCAGAGACAAGACGGCACGTACGTTCACGCTCCGCTTGAGTCTGCCAATGATTCTGCATGAGTCTCGCCACCTAAAAGACTGAATGCACTAGCAGTTGGATATGTCACGACTCACCGCGGGCGACAATCACGAAGCGCAACCGAGTCGAGGCGATCAATGTTCTGCTCAGCACTGTGGATGTCTTTATCCGAGTCAGCTTACCGGAAGGATGAATGAGATAGATCACACACGATGTGCTTCGCAGGGTATGTTCCATGGTGTGATGAAGCAGATGGTGTATCGGACAATTCGGTAGAGCGTCGATCAAGTCAGCGAATTGCAGCAAATGTCATCGAAGGGCTCCTCTGATCCTATGAGATTACAGAAGGAAACATCTTAGTGGAGAGAAGGTGCACAATGCTCATTCATATCCGAGTCCGTGTAGTTCAAGTTGCGAATGAAGGTGCATCGCACTAACTTCATTGCAGTTTACCCACCCGGGCCGTTCGCGGCGCTTACAAACTGGTGCACTACAATCCGGGTGAAACAGAAAAACTAGAAACAGGCCGAGCTTCGCCGGCAAATCCCTTACTCCCACTTGAAGTGGAGAAGGAGATAGAGCTATGAAAACAATTAATGTGTATTAGTACCTGTAACTAGGAACTGTAACATACAATGGGTGCCTCATGCAGTCAGTAAGCGTCCGTGATGAATGATAAGAAGGAGCTTCCGTACACAAGTTGCACTGTCAAAGTCTTGTGCAGTACTGAACACCCCCTCATGGGTACCTCTTAGACTGGAACCCAACATGTTTAAGTGTGGCCTATGTGGTACCCAAACCCAATGGATTCCCAAAGTCAGTTTTTGGGAACACCATTTTGGGAGTCCCAATGTAAAACTTCATGTATTTGGGATTCCCTTTCTTTACATGGGAGTCCCAAAATTATGTTAGTTTATAATTAGAAAATAATATTATTTAGGTAAAAGCTATTACAGTATATCTTAACTTTTACTATACAATTAAAAAAATATATCAAGATCCTGGGCTTCTTATTCTATTTTCTTTATATTTCTACCAAGGATCCTGGCATGAGCAGTCTGTGGCTTGGGCTAGCCAGTCATGGTATGCTAGGCAGATGCAGGACATCTCCTTGAGGTACTAAGTTGACTAACAAATGCACTCAGTTTCTGCCAATTGTAACAGTCCCCAGTCTCCAACAGTTGTAATAGGAATGTTACAAGTACTGGCATTTCTTTACTTGCAAAACTGTTAATGTGATCTAAAATAAAGACACTCAGTTTGTGGTAGAAGAACTGTGTATTTGCAGTGTAAAATAAAGACACTAGTTTTATGTTAATAAAGAATGTATGAAATAGAAGAAACATGAATGTGCTCACCTCAGTTTGTGGTAGAAGATGTTACGACCTAGAGTGGTTCCTTCGCTTTCGAGACCCTGAATCGGACACGGACAATGATCAGACGCAATGAGCGGTGGTTCTCACTCTGAGAAGCACTTTACAAGTCAATTAAGCTATTCTACACATCAGAGCTAAAGATAAACACATCACCTGAGAAGCACTTTACAAGAGGCCAAAAGTGGAGTGCTTCGCAGGGGGATCCGCGGTTTTGATGAACAAAGGTAAAAACTATACAGTACCAAGCCACTGGACCCTGATCCGACTAGGTCCGACCTGTACCGCTCACGTAAGTCGGAGTTTGGGGTCCCGCTCTAGTCGGGGTCCCACATCGGTAGAGCGGAGGTTCGAGTCAGAGTGGTGGAAGAAAGAAAGAAAAGAGAATTGCTTGCAGGGTGCTTGTCCTAGCGGCCTGCAAACATACAGGCAAGTAATCTACGCAAAAAGGAAGAGAATCGGAGTCAAAGATAGTCCGCTTTCGGAGCGGACATGTCGGGGATCCGACTCGGAGTGTGATCGTAAAATAAAATAAAATAAAAATAAAAGAAATAAAATAACCTGAGGCGGATTCCTGACAGATGCCTACAACTATTTATCTACTTTGTAAAGACTGTATAGTTAATCTACGCTAAGTGTCCTTGCGCAATGCGCACCTATCTACTACAAAGATACATGCTACGACCGCACTGCTAGGCATGTCCATCCCGTCTCTCCAGATGGCTACGGCCTGTCTGTGGACGTCAGCGTCCGGTCCGTGGCCGCGACTAGCCAGACTAGGTATGCCAGGCGTTTTGCAGGTCGTCACCTTGAGGTACTAGCGGATTAATGAGCGTATGTTGGTAAGTGAATGTACGTGTGCCTTGGCGGGTCGTCGTAAATGAATGTGTGTATGCGTGCATGGTGGTCGGGACGGTGGTGCGGGATAGGTCACGTGAGCGGGGGATCTTGCGGGGGATTGTGCGAGTCGGGAAAGGGGTTTCGCGTCGGGAATCCAATGGCGGGATTCTCCCCGCGGGATTGTCTGCTCATGTCGGGATCCTTGGCAGGAAAGTACGAAAAATAGGAAAAGGAGCCCGGGATCTTGACAGATGTATAACAGAGACTAGAGACGGGGGGTTTGACAAAGGACATCAAACTTAGAGTTTGATCATGCTAAGTACAGGGGTTTATATACTATAGCTGCAGAGCAAGGGTGCATCGGAATATGAGTAAGAAGAGAACAATAAGAGAGTAGACAATTGGCTACTAATAATAGTGTGAGAGCTATGACAAAGGGTTAGGGCAAAGGGTTACATGTGTAGTGACAGGATTGATTGAGGGTTGAGGGTTACATTGGAGGATGACTGAGCAGAACAAGAATACAATTTTATTAATTTATAATTTATAATATAAGATAAACTTCTTTATATTATTGGGAATCCCAATATATGCATGGGAAACCCAACATTAGTACATTGGGAAAGCGGTTAATTCTGGTACCATTTAGGCCACACTTAAACATGTTAGGTTCCAGTCTAAGAGGTACACCCAAAGGGGTGTTCAGAACTGGTCTTGTGAGGTGTCGAAAGCGGGGATACGTTCCCACAGTGTCAACTTTCGCACAACTTGACAGCGTCAAAAGTTTGAGTTCTCACGGCAATTGTGCTCGGGGAGTGCCCATACTCCCAGGGGAGTAAGGGAACGGGAGTGCCCATACTCCCAGGGGAGTAAGGGAACATACATCTTCTTCCGCCTGGAGCCCACAACAGCCGTGACGGGCTGGCTTACGAACAACGACCTTGGGCGTTCATCAAACTACTCTCAGGCTCAAGCCCGTGTTCGCTCCGCTCTCCAATTCTCAACACATATTTATTATATTATTTTTTCTTGAGTACGGTTACACACAAACGTGTCTGAATGTTCAGCTTGTGGCATTGTATAGAATAAACCTATAACAAAGTTTAACTGACCTTTTCGACCTTGACCTCCGCATGTGTCAGCCACTCCCCATAGTGCTCACTCCCACCTGCGTTCGCAGGACCGACATTCAGACAGAAGACGAAAGTGCGGACAGCGTGTACACGGCGCCTGCAACCTGCCCAACATTTGGCGGACGGCGCGATGCACGTACGCGCCGCCGTAGTCCGCTGTCGATGTTAAAGGTGGTGAGAAGTCGATCTTCGACTTGTCTTGGAGAACCAGATAAATTTGGTATTTGAATCGTTTCGAGAGGTTGATTGACGTGGTCGCATTAGCCGCAACATCTAATCGCAGCACACAAGCTCACTACTCACCTTCGTCGTCACTGCCGCTCCCGCTCCCACTAAACTCGGATTCACTCTCTGTGTATCCGCTTCTTTTTCCTCGTCTCCTCTTCCTCTGAGCTATCTTCCTCCGCGTCGCTGGATACCTTCCGTCGCCACTTCTTTCCCCACACCTTCTCCTTCTTCTTCCTCCTATTCGGCGTCTCATTCCTCCTGCGCATCGCCATCTTGTTTCGCCAGCATCCTTTGGATTGGCTTTCCAAAGCACTGCCCCGAACGCCGAGAGCTATCGGTCGTATAGCATTAAATTTATGAGATGTAATGAGTAATTAAACACGAACCCTTTTTGACGCCGTCATCAACGACAACCAGCACGTTTAGCAGCATCTCAATATGTTCCTAGGCTTTCACGACACAAACGACTGGTTTACGAGTCTAGCGGTGCCCCGCCCCCGCTCAAATAATTCCAAGCTCTCTCCTGCTCGGAGCCGGAGGCCTGTAACCGTAGTGACCAATAGTTAGTCTGGACGAGATTATTGAAGTCCGATAAACCACCTCCATCCGATGGAAGTTAGCTCGACAGATGAGAGGCTGTTTACAAGGCTTCCTAAGAGAGCCCATAAGCAAGAGAAACGAGAAAATGAGCGCACTCACCCTTTGTTTCTATTTCTGAGCTCATACTCAAGAAACAACCCTCCCATCCAACCTCCGGCCGCCTACAGTAAGGCGGTAAATTTTTCAGCAGCTCCGCAATCCATTGCATTTTTGGCAAACCGGTACTGTGCATTATCAAATGCTCGAAGTCCGAGCTCCCCTGATATTCTATTACAGCCTGGGACACCAACGCACGCTGTTCCGTAAACATCTCCCATAAAGCTTCCATCTCGTTCCGTGGATGTCTTGGACCGGGTGATAACGTACGAAATATCTTCTCCGTGAAGTAAGCGGGGCCGGCTACTGTTGCGAGAGCTACAGCCTACAGAATTCAGGTACAAACCAGGTCAAAAGGAAGAGTGCGTGAGAGAGCTAAAGCCTATGCTCTAAAGATAATAGGAAGCGAAGCTTTATGAGACGCAGACAGTAGTTTGGATACCCGACCGGATTTTTGAAGGTCAATACGCCTCTCATAGTGGGTTGGATGGCTGGGCAACTCACAGCTCCGAGTCTAAGAGTGGCACCCCATGTTTGTGTCTGCATCTCACAACTCGCCGTTAAGTCCTTCGTGACGAAGAACGGCCAGAGAACAAGGCTCTGAGTTATTAAGGACAATGGACAACGCAGGCGAGTATCGGTAGAGCTGACGGGCGCAATACCGACACCGCCAGGGAGCAGGAAAGTTTACCGTCTTGCTGTCCTGTATTGATGTTGTCCTTGACCAATTACTTGCGGGTTAGCGCTGGAAGTGGTAGTTGCAAGGCGGTTCACCATCCTGTAGGCACGGATTTGCAGACATTGCGAGGGTCGGTGCGGCATCATGATGGGCTAGTCTCCTCGAGGCTACTACAATGTCGGAAGGCTAGTAAAACCCGCCTCTCGGAAACCCCCCTCAAAACTTTTTTTTCTACGAACACAAAACTTGTCCCTTGACCCTGAAACAGTGTAAATAGCTTTAAATGAATCATATCTTCATATCTTATTGGTTAGATTCGCCCGAAATTAACTCCGAAAAAAATTGTCAAGACAGAATTTGAAACATGTTACCTAAATGGGTGCTGCAGCTCCTTTATCTAATTCCCACGGCCCCGGAATATGCGGATCCGACGTCTTTTCGCAATCCGGTGGTCCAGATGAAAACATTTTGCAATTTCAACGTTTTTTGTCCGGAACTTTACCTTTTCCGGTTAACCCGAGCGTACCTGTCCGAGTACCTAAAATGGTAGTACCCCTGTCCAGAAAGTCTCGGAAAACACTCCTGCTTACTTTTTGGGCCGATGCATCAATAATTTAAGCCAAAATGCAACGAAAAACTTTTTCAGTCCTTCAAATTTTTGAAACATAAACCGGAAAATTTTTTATTGCAGAAATCGACTTATCTTCCTTACTTTCATTACAAAAAAGCTACAAACTAGGGTCTTCCGCGCAAAACTCCGGCCTGTACCCAGAGGCGGGTTTTAGCCTTCCGACACTGTATAGTAGTGCGCTTCGCCGGTGAAGGTCGTACACTGCTCATTTCGGGGTCCAAACTTGAAGCTCCGATTCATCGAACAGATTCGGGCTTTCGGAGAAGTCTCACCCACTGAACATCTTCCATCTCTCTCGTCAATTGATAACAAGACACCAAACTGCTTTTTCAAAGAAATCTCTCATTGCTTATCATTGATATTGGGTCAACATTCGGTAGGCCAGAAATAAGAGTAATCCCACCAATACGCAGCTCATCGTCATGGCCATCGGACGGACTCGGACTCTCGTCGAACGTACCACCAGAGAATTCTGACACAGGGTCAAAAGTTATCACCAAGTTCAGCTATCAGATGATGGTGGTGATTGGGAAGCACTTTCGGCGGCATGGGCTATGTAGTCATCAATCCATCAAATTTCGAACTTGAAAAATAGATACCGAAATTACTGCTCGCAACCAACAACTTCTTCAGTTTTCGTAGGTCTCCCTTATAATAACCGTCCAGGCCCACATACACTATATCGACGCTCCCAAGGCTCTACTTCCAACTCCTACGCAGAAGAGCACCTTACAATGTCCAGTGTCTCTTTCGAAATACCTTACGCAGAAGCTTCGATGCTGTCGCTCACTGGCAACAAGACGTTCGGAGTTCGAACGACGGACCGCAGCAGCTCACGCGCGGGAGATAGCACTATTGAAGACGACAAAGTCTCAGTCTCCTCTCAATTCACTTTCTCCACGAACTACACTATGTCCAATCTCGCTGGACCAGGCAGGGTCCTAGGAAACCTTTATAGCTTTACTGGAAGACGTCTTGAGAAGACTCTGGCTGATATTGCGCATCGAGCTGGGTTCGGTCCAGAAGCAATTTTCCAGAAGATACATGATCTGTACTCCGAGAATTGGAAAGGAGACAGTCGGAAAGGTAAGACGCCATCTCTAACATGCATTGCGTACTAATCCATTGCGCTTGCTTGTATCGGCGCCATCGTGATAGCTTCCGTTCTGCATGAGCTCTG
This sequence comes from Trichaptum fuscoviolaceum, assembly GCA_910574455.1. Taxonomy (NCBI): domain Eukaryota; kingdom Fungi; phylum Basidiomycota; class Agaricomycetes; order Hymenochaetales; family Trichaptaceae; genus Trichaptum; species Trichaptum fuscoviolaceum. The sequence continues at coordinate 2,074,756 of CAJSYZ010000006.1, read as the reverse complement.
TTTCCGGTTGCTGGAGCAATCAAAGTGAGTCCTATTCTAGCAATGTGCTGTTCTATGTCTCTAATCGTTTTAGGTCCACGGTGAATACAACTCGATTTACTGCTGTGGGGCGCTGGGGAGATATTCTACTAGAGCATCACAAGATATATATTTGGCATCTCTGCAATAGAAGGGCAGAGATAGACATCCTTACCAACGACGTCATCCACGCAATCAACGTCCTCCGAGCGACACATAATTCTCTTTCGGCATCTCAAGTCAAAATTCTCGACGAGGTGCTCCTTGCGATCGATGTCCACTCTTCCGGCTTGGAGCTCCTGACCCTCAGTCATGGCCGACTTCACATGGATAAAGGTATCTTCAAAGTCGAATGGCATGACCCGCATGACTTCTCCAGCAAGGAGATTGAGAGACTGGATTTTCTCTTGCATCATCTCACGAAGTCTCTTTTGTACGTGGACCGTTAGAATTTACCTGCGACTAGACACTGATTCGCCCCACAGCGTCAAGAATACGAGATTTGCCGAAGTGTTGCAATGCTATCTCCGGTTATGGTCGACTCAGATTGAGAGTAATACAATGCATGATGAAGTCGCTCTACGATCCTGTCAGTCATTTCGGAGTGCTCTTGGAGCGATAATCCTTTCACTGCCGTCTCTCTGGGACGATCTTCGGATCGTTTGTGGGAAGATACATAAGTATATACTTCATCGAATCTACTTTGCCAACCTGGTCGCTGGAGAGGAGCCATACGAGGGCCACGCAGTTGATACTGCATATCTTGTTTCGACACTCAATGGCCTTGCGAAATCTTTCAATGTGAGTTCTCAAAATATACATAGGCCTGTGTCCTTCCTCTATTGACGCAAATTGCTATGGATATGGTATAAATAGTCTATAAAGTCCCCTGAATTAGATGTGGTAACCGAGGCCGACTCGACTGGCTTGATGGATATTTTTAGTTTATTACTCCGGGCTATAGAAAACGAAGACGATGGGCTGGAGAAGAAATGCTTGGAAACACGTCAGTCAATTTCACGTTAAATGGATCTTCTATTCATATGGCTACTTCCCCTCCGACAGTTCTCCTATTGGCCTGTAAAAAGCTTCTTGGGCGTGCAATGTCAGTTGTTGGTATTTGAGTGTTTTTGCAATCAGTGCTGATTAATCTGCAGGTCTGAAATCCAGGGCGGAGAATGCTTATCACATTCCACTAGGTATGAATAATCTGGTCAACATATAGCGTATGCCCATAACTAACTTTGCACAGTCCTCTTGAAGGGACCGACAGAACGTGCGCGTTATCGACACTTGGGAACATCTTGCAGTTCCATCCGGAAGTTTATAGACTTTTAATCACAACCGAAGGACACAAAGTCAGCACCCACATGTTATCCCTCATCCGTGCTCTCCAAGGTCAGACCACCAGCCCCTCTACGAGTACGCATGGATGCGGTCTCGAAATATTGAAGAAATTACATGCATTGCTCGAATGCCATGCTACTGGTTCAGCACTCATATCAGAGTACTGGCGTGATAACAGTGATGACAAGGACTCCATAATGCGACAGATCATCTATGCGAGTGCTCCTTTCACTATCTTCAGCGTAATCGACGCCCAGGAACGTCTCATGGATTACCTAAAGTAAGTCTCTGAGATCTGTTCCCGAATTTCCCTGTGCGCTAATAGGCTGTGACTTACCCTTCCTCCATCAGGAACAACATGACATTTATTTCTTCCTTATTCTACCTCAAAGCCTGGATATCTCAGCTTGCTGATAGCTCTTGTCTTCCACGATCCGCAATCCAATCTTGTATTTCATTGCAGAATACCTTGCTGTCTAGCGTACACATCCCGGCAGAACATCACTGGATCATTGAAGAACTTCGCAAGACTATGCACAAGGACATAGCACAGCATCTGCCCAGAAAGTATTTTGCAGAGTCTCGGGCAGTTCAAGACACGATCTATCAAGTGTACGATGTGTTTTCGAAATCGACAAAGATCTTCATAGGAGGAGAGGATGCAGAGAACTGTAAGCACCAATTGCTGAAGCCTCCCTCTCTATTATAGTTAACATTGGCCAATAATGATTATATTTAGTTCTTGTACAGCTGTGCAACCTGCTATTTAAGAATTCGAAGTAAGCTGACAAGCAATGATTTAATTGGTTCGAAAAACTTATTGCGTGATGCCAGGCGCGAGAATGTGTGCCCAAGAGATCGTGTCCTAGAGTCTTTTTCAAAGTTCCACGAACTCGAAGATGTCTATGGGCGGCACTTCTCGAAGCGTGGTCTGAGGGCCGAAGAATGCATAGCATCTCTTCTTGGGGTCATCGATACGCTGCGGACGGACTCGCCTTTTTGCGTGCCTGAACAGAATTTCTTGATTGAAGCTCGTAGACGGATTATGCACATTGAGGCACACAGACGCGGCGTCGAGATTTTGTCGCAGGGGCATGAAAGTCTCACTCGACATCCTCAGGCTGCGAGTTCATCCAAGCAAAGCTCCACGCCGGAGGAGACATGGGTAAATGCTTTCAGATATCTCGTGAAGTCTCTAGGGTGCGTGAGCACATCCAGTTCTCTCAAACATTTCTTGACGAGCCCACTCCTTAATAGTGAACAGGACTTGGACTTGATGCACATTTCACTTTTCTATCTCGGAAACTACCCTCTCCCTTACGAAATTAACAATGTGCTCAGTACTTCCATCGCACTTCAGTATTGTGCAGCACTACGAACAATCTTATCTGAGAGCAATCGATTTGAGTCAACGAATAAAGAAGACTTATCTCGAGCCTTGTGTCACATATGGACCTGTCTCTCAAAGCGCCTGATTCATGTCCGACAGTTCTGTAAGCTTGGGCTTGGAACGGTCGGTGGCGTACCTATCTTCGATTGTGATGGTACTTCTTTCGACATGCATGCCGTGTCTAGTATTCTGAATGAATTGGCAGACCTAAGTAAGGGGAGTAATCTCTGTTAAATCCTGTACCAGTGGAGCATTATACTCATATACATAATTTGTCTTACAGGAAAAGCTCGCTCCATACGGGCTAGCGCCGAAACTTGCACTTATTCCCGTCTGGTGAAGTAGGTATGTACTATACACATCTTGCATCTTTGAAGTGACATACCATACAGAGAAGTCATGCTTGGCCTAACCCCACGGGAGAAGGGGGGAACTTGTGCAATATCCAGGGCGCGGTTGAGTTCGTTATAGTTTCGCAATTCACTTTGCTATTTATCTATTATGGCACATGCATGTACATTCCACCCGGAAGGATCCCCTTCCTCCGCATGATTGCTACCTGCATCAGTCCATCCTATAGAATTTTTCGTTCACCTACGTCGGGAGTCAACACTACCATGGTATTTTGAAATGCTAAATCATGCACTTCGTTTGACATGCTCCTAATGGACAGCCAAAGCTGTCCAGTTTTCCCATTGCTGGAACATTGAGGCCCTTCTCTATTTGCTAAAGTAACCAGATCAAGGAACGAGGTTACGACTGGACCTACTAGCCAGCACATGGAAAATGTATTTACGGAAGTGTCTGTGCTGAGTGTCTAGTCTGCCAGGTATACACAATCAGAGAAAGCATTCCGGGGATGTAATGGACGGGAGTTGGATTTCGGGCCTGCCGCCACGGGGGCAGTTGTGGGTTTGATCAAGTTGAAACTCCGTAAGTTACTGACACGGATGTAGTCCGACTGCTCTTTTCGTCCAGCACGACCGACTGCAATCTGATGGCCTTTCTGATGGTCTTCAATATTGACATGAGCATTGTTTTTTAAGACCATGGTTTCATCAGAGTACAATAAGGGAGAGCCGCGTCTTTTTACTCGGTCAGAGAGAGAAGTGGAAAGGACATCACAGGAAAGGTGCCAGTGGTGAGTAACAGCTTTCCTCGAACCCAGGATCGCATCTAACCTCTGACTGCAAACAGCTCCTTTCCGGCCGACTCTCACCTCTCTTCTTTTTCGTCTACATTCCTCACGAGCACATTGATTTCTAAAATGTACGGCTTACACCCACAACCGTTCTTCTCTTCATCTCCGCCCCATCTGTCACCCGTATCAACAGAACGCAGCGGCCTCAGAGAATAGTTCACGGCTGTTTCCTTGTCATGGTGCTGACCCTCGCGAAGAATGCGCATTCGTGCTCCAGCCCATATTGCATCGCCCCGTTATCGACGTAACGCGCAGAACCTGATGGGGGTGAATCCGTTCTACTTTAGGGACGTTAACATTGTCGTCTACACACCTCAGGCTGTCGGCCGGGCATTCTAAAGAAAATTGCATCCACTCTTACGTTTCATTATCTTCTCCCTTGGCACGATAGTACTTCAAATCCTCGGTCTTCAGTCTTCTTTCAGTCTTTCCTCCGCCAGATTCATTCCATAACAAACCTTTGGAAAGGGATGCTTAGCGCATAGACGAAAGACGTAGTCTTAGAGCACCAGTCCCGGGCTCAGAGCAGTAAATCGCCCGGTCATCTAACTCACTATGAGACGCGCCAAGACCTTCACCTCTGCGGTTTTGTCTGTGCCTCACATAGCTCGCGTTTCATAAGCCTCTGATCTATTTTCTTTCACTCCTTTATCTTTGCGTTCGCTTTATCTCGTTTCCGCCTAAAGATGCGTTTCGCGAATTACGCTCATCCCGGAGCTGATGAACCGTGTTTGCAACGTCCTTCGGGTCTTACATCCTATTCATAGGGCTCTACCGTTGGCCCATGTCGTCCATCGTCGCCTCTGGCGCGATGGTTCTTTGAACGTTGGTACTCGGTCATTCTTTCAAGGGTTTCGCGTTCAGCTGAGCGACGCAGTTGGAGCGCCACGGACGGACTCGGAGCAGTGCATCGACGTTTCTCTAAAATCACAAACTCTCAGCCTTGGTCCTTAGATCCTTGTTTGCACTTCTGCTCTTGATCTCGTTTCGACCTCAAGTCTGCAGCTGTCGCAGCTTTCCTCGTTGGTTAGGGACATGACTCTCGGACTTTTTCGGGAAGCGTGGCAGACACAGCTAGTACTCGTCCGTCGAGCTCACTACCATCGGATCAAGTTAGTCATCGGACAAACAAACCTTGTCACAACGGCTACGAGACAACCGGCATCGCGCAGGAGAGGGCATGAAATTAGTTGTGGGTAGCGCCACCGTGGGCCGAAGCAAGCGATTATTCAGGTCATACATAATGGAATATACTGTACACTACCAAACAACTGGTATATTTCTCACTATTCAGTTCATTGTCTTGTATTGCCGACAAACAGACAAGATTCGCATTGGCTAAGGCCATAGTGATATGTGTCAATGAATCTTGATGGCGTCAGAAAAGCGGGCAGTTCTAACCTGAGAGGCTTTGGTTTGATTTGAGGCTCGGGAGTACTGCACTAGCAAGGTCTAAGTCAGCTGCCGGATTAGATCGAGAGGTTGATGGGTGGTAGTCCATGTGTCGTCGGAATGGCAGAGGCGAACAGGGTGTGTGATTCTTCCATTCCTTGTCTCCTCAACTTTTACACACGAATATGATGTGATACTGCACCTTGGGAAAGGTATGTTCACTCGCGGTGCTTCGAAGATCGGCATCAGCATCAGAATCCTTGAGGAAGTTGGGCTCAGACTCTCAATATCAAGACATTTGGCTCAGCGTTAACGTCCCTAACAAGGAATCTCGTGTGCGCTAGGCGGAGGACCTTAGACATACATAAGAAGCGGGACGCTAGGCAGTGCAGAGCGGTGTTGCTCGCCAATCAATTATCAGACTGCGCTTACTTGAAACGAATGAAGTTTCTTCGTGCAAACTTGAAAAACTTAGTGGAGGGACAGTCCTATCAGTGTATTATATTGCAGATAAACTGACATCGAAATATGTTTCTGTGTTTTATATTTCTCCTCAGCAGCGGTCGGCGATAGACAATAATTCGTGTTTGAATGTACCTAGTTTTCTCTACAACCAAAAATGAAATGAGCACCCTCCCAGGAAAGCAAAACGGCCCGTGAATACTTGCCTTGCATAACTTTGCCAAGGTTACTAGTATTCTAATGACCTCAGGAATGACGAAAGGAGTGCCCTCGAAGGTAAGGATAGCATCGAGCGGCATATCACTGCAAGACTGTCGGACGAACTCCATCCGCTTTGTGAGACAGGTGTGAACATGAAAAACAGCGCGAGCTAAGTCTTCTCCGACCGTTGATTCGAATCGCTCGCCATCCAAGAGGACTGATAGTAATCTCTCACAGTAATCGCATACAATGTCGGTATCGAGCAAGGGATTAGCTCCGAATGGGAGAGGGCAGTTTCCCATGTAGAAGACGGATATGGACATTAAATCTGGGTCTCCTCGGCTATAAATACAGATGAATTGTCAATGGTCAATCAATGGTTAATACATAGGAATGTATGGTACATGTATATCAGAAATCGAGTGACTGCATCACGCTTATACGCTGGGAATCGATACGGTTTGTCAAGCCATCGCGTGAGTTCGATTAAATTGATCTCCGATCAAAGAACAACACACATGCCTATCAGTAGTCGGGGATAGACAACAGTTCTGGTGCGTCTAGTCCAAGTTTTTCCTACAAAGAAATCACTGTAAACACGACAGGAATCACACAGGAAGATTGTAGAATACTTGCCCTGCTCAACTTGGCCAAGTCGTTCAAAGCCTCAAGGACCTTGGGAATGTCGAAAGGTGCGTTGTCAAAGGTGGGAACATTGTCGGGTGCCAAATCGCTGCAAGACTGTCGAACATACCCCACGCGCCTTGTGAGACAGGTGTGGATGTGCGACACGGCTCGGGATAAATTTTCTCTTTTCCATGATTGAGATAGGTTCACATAGAGGACTGATTGTAGATTTCTACAATGATCGAGGGCGACGAAGGTATTGAGCATGGGATCGGCTTCGTACGGGAGAGGACAGTTCGCGAAATAGAAAAGGGAAACGTTGTTCGATTCTACATTCACTGAGCTAGTTCATCGTTTGTTCCGTCAACTGCAGTCCGAGGAACACATGTAAAAAAGAAGCGCACAACGGTAGGATCCTTGTCAGTGTTTCGAAAGCATCTCTCCATCTTTTCCTCTGCTCCAGTGTCAGGGGTGGTTCGGATGATCTTGTGGAGGAGCGTTTCCCTAGACCAGCGTTTTCGAAGTGCAACCTCTCATGCTTTGGCGCTAGTAAATTGACTCCCAGTCGATGTTCTAGGACATGAGAAAACGGGAACAAGTAGAACCGCATTCCATCACGACTAAATGAATGATCATCAGTAACCGCAAGAAGCTTTGTTACAGTGTCTTCCGCATCCGGGCCACGTATCGACAAAAACCAGCCGAAGATATTATTGTTTGCAAAGAGTTTTGCTAACAGAAACATTGAGTAGCGTTTGTTGTGAACTTTATCTGACCTTGTATATATCGCTAAATCAGACCGTGACTGTTGTAAATTGTATTAAAAGACAGCAACGCACTTTAAGATGTTATCAAAAATCAGGCTGAATAGCTTCAATAAATCTACACAAGAACGATTTGTGTTAATGACGAACCCAAGTGAGGAGAGGGGCTCTAGCGGACAGGGCTTACAGGCTTCTGCCAAGTCTTCAGACCCAGACCGTAACTTTGTAAGATATGTGCAAGCAGAGCGTATTGCATATTCTGTAGCGTCTATAGCTTGCCAATCAATGCACCTAAAAGCACCAGTCAGATGCTCGATTATCAAGCTCTGCATAGTCTCGCAGAGCTCTTCCATTGCATTCCGGGTTTCCTGTGAAGCACCCTCTTCCGCCCAGAGCGCTCCTTGTGCTACGGCACACGATATGAGAGATAATCTGCAGTACAAGTTGTAATTGGCAAGCCGACTCGGAGACATCCAGCATTTGAGGTATGTGATTGAAGAGTTAAATGTCACATCGTCCCTTTGCATTAGGTGAGCAGTTGAGGTCGTATTTCACGAAGTTCATCACTTACTTCAGAAAAGATACGAAATTTGCGCAAACTTTGTCGAAGTCACATTCGTCGAAAGGATCATCTTGTACGACAAACTCCCACGACTTGGATAGGTTGTCCAAGTCAGTGTCCGCGTAGTTTAGTACAAATCTCAAACCACTAGCATGGCATGTAAGCAGTGATTGTAAGTTCACCAAGAGCAAAGGATGCGACTCAAGTACTCTTGTGGAAGAGTCAAGAGCCTTGAGAGATTGCCGAAGAGCTTGCAGAGAGTCTTCTATTTCGTCTCCACCAAGATTGAACAAGATCATATAGACTTCAGGAAGGGTTTGCAAGATATTTTCAAGCTGAAGCAATGCACAGCTACCAGTTTCGTTGGCAAGGCTATTGATAGGTTGAATGTCTGTGTTGATGGGGTGATAAACAGGTATCCTACCTCGTGGCCTTCCATGGACTCGGAGAGTTCATTATATCTTCAAGTTCAGACCTGTGGATGTTAATCCATATCATTTATAAGATATAATTTGCTCACAATGCGCATTTGAAAAGTTCGTTGCAAGACCGCGATAAGACTGTATTGTGAGAGAAATGTTTGCATGGGTAAATTATCCAATCAATATAATATGGTGAAACTCACTCTTTGCCGTAATTACTTCAAGTTCCTTTACGCTTCTAAAGTCATTTTCTAAAGCTTTCAATGCTCCCTTAATCTCCTCTTTAATATCAACTGAGATGAGCTCAGTTGACCCCAGCATTGTAAGGTATGCCAAGTTATGTACTGCACCTAACTTGCGAGAGAAGACACACTATTCACTGTTAGACATTGTTTGAAAAGGTATTTTAGAAATCCTCACTTACATCATGCAATTGTGCAAGATCATTGAGAGTTGATGAAATATGAGCCCCTTCAACAGGTAGTATGGTATCTGAGTCAAATCTTCGAACGATATGCTCATGCACTTCCTTGCAGATAGTGTGCAAAGCATCCCAGTGGCCACTCTGCAAATGATTTACGGCTTTTAAAACCACCTGCAAGGAACGACAACATTGGAGTGCAATATGCACATCTGGCGTGCCATCGAGTAACTGGCGAGACCAAAAGCTGATATACCACTGAGATATTTCGCAGATTGTCGGATTCCTAAGTTATTAAAGAAACACGAGTACGTTGTTAGTTTAACAGTCAGGCGCATGTGAGATGTAATTTAACCACGTACAACAAAGATTGCAAGAGATACTGGAAGGAGACGCCCCATCTCTCGATTTCTTCGATAGAATAGAGTTGGGATTTTTTCCACACCATCTGAACAGAATCTTCTTCCAGATGGAATCTGTCCTGTTTAGGGAGTAGAAGTCGGAGAAATTCATAGCCTAGTGTATGGCACTCCATTATTGATAGCAGATTTGTGACCGCTGCATTATTGGACTCAGATGCGCTCCCGTAAGGTGTTGTGCCAATTGATCTTGAAATCTCTTGGAAAAGATTCATTGCTTTATGTCCTCCAAGGGTGATCATGACTTCATAGACTTCAGGAATGGACTGCAAGGTATCCCCGAGCTGCAATAGCGCAGAGCTTCTGGTTCTCTCGTCGTCAAAGCTGCATCGTGTTATTTGTATATGACACGCGAGTTGATTAGCCAACCTACCTGGTGCAATTAGATAGCTCTACTGAACAGGTTCCATCCATGATCTCAAACCTAACAGATGCGTCATTGGTGTATCAGAAAAGACATGCCGTAAGTATCAACTGACAGCGCATGATCGAGTAGCCTGTTGAAAATCCGCACCACAACTAGAGAGATGAGAATTTTTGCGTGAGGGGAACGGTCATCTAGATGGAGGGGGTAGCTCACTTGTCTCTGATTCTCTCTTATGGGGGCCATTCTTCATAGCAACAAGCAGTGGTTTGATCTTTTCCTTCAGGCGACCTGGAAGGGGTAGCGAAGTAGACTCAGGTATAATGGACTGCTCATGTGTTCAGTGTGACTCTTAACATAGCAACACACGATAGTACATACATGGTAAGATTGAACAAGGCCATTGAATATCGCAACCGCAGATGGAAGATGAATAATGACGCCATCATAAATTTCGCATTCACACCATCCGGCAAGTTTGAGAGGTGACCCAAAGTCGAGAAGTCGAGCTAGATATACGTAGAGCTTTTCATAGAGATGTCGTACTGTATCCAAGCCAATTGCCAATGAAAACCCTTCTGTTTGCGACGCACGCCGTAGATGATGACACAACATCAGCGCAATTTGTACGTTCAACCTTCCGCTATCAATTTGGGTCAACCACAATTGGATATACCATCGAGGTACGCCTGAAATTCTTGTGGTCCTGGGTATTATGAATCATGGATCAAAGTTAGCGGTCAATGGTGACGACGAATCGCTGGAGCCCACGTACACGATAGAATCCAGAAGGTATTGGAAGAACATTTCCAATTTTTCAACTTCTTCCACAGAGAATTGCTGGGGACCTTGCCATTCAACTTCGACGACGCGACTGTCCATTAGAAGTCTACCACGGCTCAGGCTTATAAATTCAAGACCAACAGAGTGACAGTCAATCAGAAGGGCCGTTCTGTCAAGTATGTCCACGTCCTCCGAGTGCTCGACCGCTTCGCGGAAACCTTCGACATTTCGGATAAGATCGCTGGAAAGGGCCACAGTCTCCCGCTTTCTGTTGCAGTACAGCCAGACAAATATTTCGTGATGGTCTTGGAGAATATCTCCCCACCGCTTGATAGCCTGGAATCGGGTGCGATCCACGGTAGACCTATAAACGATTATTAGGAGCGGCGAAAGAATGTTCTGTCGAGAAACATACTGAACATGCTGAAATAACTTGAAGCAGAGGTTTTGTAGCGTAGACACTAACAATGGACACAGAGGTGAGTGAAGGAGATATTTGCATAACTATTGTATCCTCACTCTTTTCGTTGTCCCTTCTCCAATCGTCCTGACTGAGTGCACATATCTTCTCGTAAAGTGCCTCAGGTCCAAGACCCACTCTATGAGCAATACCGCCCAGTGCTCTTTCAAGGCGTTTCCCGGTGAAACTATAGAGGTTCCCTATAACCCGACCTGTCCCGACGAGGTTGGACACCGTAGAGTTCGTTGAATGAGTGAAGATGGATGAGTTGTCATCGATAGGAGTGCCGTGGATAGCTCTGTGACCGAGTGATCCAGTCCGAGTATTGGTCGAGGTGTACGGTTCGAAAGGGACGCCCGGCATCGTGCAAGGTACACGGGGATGGTGTTTCTGTTCGACGAGACTTCAAGTTGATTGGATAACTGCTACTGGCCGGTGCATGCGGTCTAAAGCACTGAAGATGAGCAGCTGGATTTCTGAGTTAATATTCTGGCGACTTTATAAATAAGATGGACAGCAACGCCGGACTGCGTTGATGGTAAGAAACATCATGATGTAGTTGTCAGAAGACTCAGCGCAATGCGACTGGAATTGTCGGGGTAATATATCACTATCAACGGGACTATTGACATTGAACACCGTCGAGTTATTATGAGTTTGAGGCAATGTGACCGATATACTGTAAGTTCAAGGTGGAGAGAACAAGAGGTGAGAGCAGAACTTGAAAGGCGGTGCTAACAGCTTTTTCCGGGCCCGGCAACCTACCACTGGCAAGGACAGTGAACACGACACGATCCTGCACCTCCTCAACGTCTTCTCTGTTCTGCTTTGCAGCTTCAAGCATATGAGCTTCAGCCTCACAATAATGAGTTGATGTTTCTCCATTCCCTCCTTTGCACCTCAGAGCTGCACTTCGCCGTCTGTGCGTACTCATTGTTATCCATCGACTCAGGTTGCTCAACAAGCTCTTCGATTATCGGACGCAGGCGGCCATATCCAATGGATATTCCTTCTACGCTCGGGTAGACCTTGTCCTATATCGCTCTGATCTCGGAAGAGTATCAGCGGAACTTTCATACGAGCACCGGCAATAAATCAGGTGGGGTTTCTCGCCCCTCAAAGATTGAGTTACTTGTTTTCGTTTCTTGCTTCCTTTTGGATGGTGTACGTGGAGGGCGGCTGGTAGCAAAGTTGTTATTTGGACATTGGGTGAGTGTGGTTCGTGTTCGATTGGTGACAATACACTAACACAACCGCTTTGAAGAGAGCTCTGGAGCTTACCCTAGTCCCTCACGCCCTTCCACTCGCACCAACACTCCCTTCTCCAAGGCAGTCACACATCTCATACATAATATATAGTATCCACCTACCTACCCTCACGAACTCGCCTTGCCTATAAGCTTGGTCTCTCTCCTTTAAGGGCGAGAGCCCGCGACGGCACCATCAGAACGCTGCGATTTCGACAAGACCGCGCCCCGGCGACCTTACAATACGAACATATCATTCTGTGCGCTTGTGCCACCCTGGCTGCCACTCGTGCAGTGGCTGCTCGTATTGGCGAGGACTGACTGTGCTAGTGGGAAGTTGTCAAGAAGTGAATAGCATCGGCGGCGGTCAGTGTGTACCGATGGATCGTGGACCATGGATGGTCTGGACATGTCAGACGTCGAATTGAGTTGTCATAGATGGATGAAGTTTTCCATAATCTCGGTCAGTCTTTCAGTCCGTTAAGTCTGCTCGATTACACCGATCACAGTCGTAATCGCTGGCGGAAGTTGCGCGCAGAAATTTTGGTCCGTCAAGTGCGTTTGGCTGCTAAGCATCACAGAACACCGGTCCGTTGACATGCTCACTGTAGATCATCTCGTAATGGCAAAGGAAGCTGGACAGTGAAACTCTGCTATCGCTTTCATGGTCTTGGTGCGCAGTCGCTGACATTTGAAAGTCTTGCTGGAATTTTCGGAGGGCAGGGTACGATTGGCAAAGCCATTCCGAAGAACGGTATGCTCACCCGGGTGTCGCGCTCGGCCTGTACCCACTCGATATGTCTTGGGCAGGTACTAGCTACCGATCTCCACTGCGACGGTATCCTCGATCTTCTGAGGCCCAAAGCTGGCCCGGCTGGCCCTGAGCGACGCGCGACCACTGGCTTCGCATCTTATGCGCAACACGCACGTGGTCCTGAGCTGGGTTTTCTCTGGGAGAAACCATCAACTAGGATAACCCTCAGTATCCTCCTATCATGTCTAACTCGCCCCTATCACCAACAGCCTGGAAACCGAGGAACTCATCTCGTTTATTTGGATCAAACTGAAATAGGGATGTCTCTGAATTCGATTAGCTATGCATTCTGGTTTCGGCTTTTACTCCTCATGAGCACATCAAAGTTTCATTTGCTCTTTCTATACCACATACAGTATCATCTTCTCTTCATCTCTGTCCTATCTTTCTTTCACCTGCGACAACAAAACGCAGCGGAGTCAATGTCTTCACGGCAGCAGGATGATCAGCTCTGCGCAGGAGAGTACATGGAATTGGTTTACTGCTGCCTTGCGCCGAAGTCCGCGCGTATTCAGGTCATGGTCATAGATGAATTTTGGTGTGCAGCCAGTGTCAGCATTAATGTACATATAAAAACAGGGAGACAACATAATAGGTACAATGGTTTCCATGTGCATACGTCTGTCAGAAATCTAATGATAGCATTTCACACATGAGTATCGCATACAGATTGGCCATCATCTACTTCAACATAGATTAACAGAACTCCGATCCGAGAACAAGACAAATACTAGTAGAGGATAGACAGTTCGGGTGCATCTACAGTATTTCCAATTTTTTCCTACAAGGAAATTCATTATGAGTACGACAGAAATCCCACAAAAATGAATTAAATACCTCGCTCAACTTTGCCAAGTCGTTCAGAACCTTAACAACCTTCGGAATGTCGAAGGGCATGTTATCGAAGGTCGGAACAGCATCGGGTCCCAAATCCCTGCTTGAACGCTGAACGTACTCCACGCGCCTCGTGAGACAGGTGTGGATGTGAGACACAGCCTGGGGTAAGTCAACAATGTTCCTTCTCAATCGGCGTGATCGACCGACAGAGGAGAAGACTGATTGCAAATTTGCACAGTGATCGAGAGCGACGGTTGTATTGAGCATGGGATCGGCTTCGTACGGGAGAGGACAGTTCGCGAAATAGAAAAGGGAAATCCTGCGCAAACGAGATCCTGCTAAGCTATCTCAGTGATTGTTTCGTCAATTGAAATCCAAGAAATTCGATGTACTTAAGAGAATAAACGCACTTTCGAGTCGGTAGCCTGAGATTCCCCGTCAAGGTTTCTAAAGCATTTGTCCATCTTTTCCTCTGCTCCAGTGTAAGGGGTGGTTCGGATAATCTTATACCGGTGGAGGGGTGTTTTGTTAGTCCGTCATTTTGGAAGTGCAGCCTCTCATGTCGCGGTGCTAGTAAAGTAACTCCCAGTCGATGTTCTACAGCACAAGAGAACTGCGACTTGAGGAATTCTCTATGCTCAGGATTAGAAAAATGCACATCGACAATGGCCTCACGAAGTTTTGTTATACGTTCTTCCGCATCTGGGCCGCGAATTGACAAGAACCACCCGAAGACGTTTGGGTTTTCAAAGAAATCGTGTACTGCATAGAATGACGAGAACTTATCAGAAGGGTCCTCGACCCTGGTGGGATAGAGTCAGGCCATCTCAAAAGTGTTTAAAGATGTCAACGCACTTTATGACGGTGTCGAAAAGTAGATTGCATAGGTGCAATAAATCTGCATGAGTATAATTTTGTCAATGACAAGTCAAAGTGAGAATAGGCACTTGAGCCGATAGGTCTTACAGGATTCTGCCACGTCTTCAAATGTGGACCTTGACTTAGTGAGGTACGTGTAAGCAGAGTGTATCACATCTTTTGCAGCGCCTATATTTTTCCAGGTAATGGGCCTAAGAGCACTAGTCAGGTGTTCAGTTATCAAGATCTGCATTGTCCTGCAGAGTTCTTCCATTGCATCCCGGATTTCCTGCGGAACACCCTCCTTTGCCCAGAGTGCGCCCTGTACCACGGCACATGATATGAGAGATAGTTCCCAATACATGCTGTAATTCGCAAGCCGGCTTGGGGACATCCAGTACTTGAGGTAAAATATTGAAGGATCATATGTTGCATTGTCCCTTAGGTAGTAGACCAAAAGACTGTCAATCAACTATGGCTATATTATAGAAAGGTATTGCTTACATTAGGAACGCCATATAATTCTTTAAAAGGTCTTGGAGGTTATCGGTATCAGTGTAGGATGGGTGGGTTTTGCTGATAAATGCATTGATATTGTAATGCCAGGCATTGTGCAAATACCTGAAGAAAATACCCGAGCCAGCGGCGTGACACGTGAGCAGTAAGTGAAATTGCAGTAAGAAATTAGGATATGACTGAGATGCGCTTCTGGGAGGTGCGGAGGTCCTGAAAAACTTGCAAAGTGCATGCATGCGAGCTCTAATGTCGTCTCCACCGTGAATGATCAAGAGCATGTAGACTTCGGGAAGGGTCTGCAAGATATCCCCAAGCTGAAGTAATGCACATCTGCCAGTTTCCTCGGAAAAGCTATGGCGAATATGATGAATATTTGCATTGATTGCATGATAAAGAGACTTTGTACCTAGTGGCATTTGATAGCTCATCGAGAATGTTTGTATCCTCAAGTTCCAACCTGTATATGTTAATCTATATCATTAAGTCAAAGTGAATTACTCACAATGCACGCATGAGAAGTTTGTTGCAAGATCGTAAGAACACTGCATCGAGAGAAACATCTACATCGGTAAATCGTCCAATGAATACAAAAGAAATTAACTCACACTTTGTCGTGAAACAATTCTCTTCGCTTTCATAGTCACTTGGCTCACTTCCTAGACGTTTCAGCATGTCCCGGATAACCTTCTTATCATTGGCTGAGATAAAGTCAGTCATCCCCAGAATGATAAGGCAAGCCAAGTTGCGTAGCGTGGGAGAGAAGACACGCTATGCCATGTAAGCCATCATTGGAAAAAGGATAGTAAGAATCCTCACTTACATCATGCGATTGAACAAGATCGTTTAGAGTTGAGGAAATATGAGCCCTTTCAACAGGTAGCAGAGTTTCTGAGTCAACTCTTGGAGCAAGATACTCATATATTTTATAGCAAAGTTTTCGCAATGCGTCCCAGTGAGCAAGCTTTGGGTGCTCTACCGCTCCCAATACAGTCTGCAAAGAACGACAACATTGGAGAGCAATATGGACATGTGGAGTGCCCTCGATCAATTGAGACGACCATAAGGCAATATACCACTGTGATATATGGGAGATTGCTGGATTCCTGAATTAATAAGGTAGCATGAGTAACGTAGTCAGTTTAGCGTTCATGCGCAAGACAAATTTAACTATACCACGTACGACAGAGACTGTAAGAGATATTGGAAGGTGACGCCCCATTTCTCGATTTCTTCGCTGGGATAAATGAGCGAATCGTCACACTCCACCTGCGCAAACTGATCCAAGAGGGTTCTCTCCCGAACTGGCAGTAGAAACCGATGGAATTCGCAACCAAGTGCATGGCATTTCAGTATTGATAGTAAGTTTGTTTTAGCTTCATTATTCGACTCAGATGCGCTCTTGGAAGGCGCTGTGTCTAGTAATAGCCTGATCTCTTGCACACGATCCCTCGCTTCATCTTCTCCAAGAATGACCATGAGTTCATAGACAGCAGGGTGGGACTGCAAAATATCCCCGAGCTGTAATAGCGCCGAGCTTCTGCTAGTCTCGTCGTCAAAACTGCATCGTGTTAGCTACACACGATGCACGGATCAATCAATCAGCCTACCTGATGTAACGAGATAGTTCAGTTGAACATTTCTCATCCATGATCTCAAACCTAACAGATGCGTCATTAGTGTACCAGAAAAGACATGCCATAAGTATCAACTAACAGCGCATGATCGAGTAGTCTATTGAAAATCCGCACCAGAACTGCAGTGATAAGAAGTCTTGCATAAGTAGAATGAATACCTAAATGGAAGGAGTTAACTTACTTGTCGTTGATTCTCTCTCCTGGGGGCCATTCTTCATAGCAACGAGTAGCGGCTTGATCTTATCCTTTAATCGACCAGGAAGGGGCGACAGGGTAGACTCAGGCAAAACGGACTAATTAGGAATTGTTCAGAGCGACTTGAGTAGTATCAATGAACAATCACACCTTGCAGAACCGAACAAGACCGTTGAGTGTCGCAACAGCAGTAGGAAGATGAATATTGACACCATCTCGGTACTCGCATTCACACCACTGGGCGAGCTTAAGCGGTGAAGCAAAGTCGAGAAGCTGAGTTAGGTACGCGTGTATCTTCTCACAGAGAGACTGTATCGTGCCCAAGCGGATCGTAGAGGAGTGCTGTTCTTCGCTCAACCTATCCGTCAGAGAATGGCACGCTTTAAGTGCGATTTGGGCGTGTAGCTTCCCATTATCACTTTGCGTTGACCACAATTGGATATACCATTGTGATATACCAGAGAGACTCGCGTTTCTGAAAGTGCGGACAACGTATCGTACACATCGTATAATTGAATTAGCAAGTAGGAGCAACGTTGAGTTGCATCACGTTACGTACAATGTTTGATCGAGAAGATATCGGAAGAATATATCCAATCTCTCAATGTCTTCCGTTGAGAATTCACGTAAACCTTGCCATTCAACTTCAAAGACGGGACCGACCATCACTATCGTGCCACGACTAAGGTTTATGAGTCTTAGGCCGATATCGTGACAGTCAACTAGGAGGTCTATTCTGTCAAGGGCCTCCAAATCCGAGGGAGACTCGACTGCTTCTCGAAATACTTTGACATTACTGCGTAAAGCGTCGACAATGTCCTTGACTTCTGCCCCGAATTTGCAGAGAAGCCACACATAAATCTCATGCTGGTGCTGGAGAATGTGTCCCCAACGGTTTATAGCCTGAAATCGGGTGAGATACACCACAGACCTTCGTTCGATCAGCATCAACAACGGGTGCAATGTTTGGCTGGAAGACACACTTGCTATACTCAAACAACTGAAAGCAAAGTTTCTGTAGTATAGCCGCTGTGTGGCCATAAGTGCGTCAGTAAAATAGCAATCTATATGGTTCTTGGATTCGCACCTTTCTTTCCGTCTGTTTTCCAATCTTCCCGTTCCAGTGCACATATCTTCTCGTAAACTGCCTCAGGACCCAAACCCACTCTATGAGCAATGCCGCCTAGTGTTCTCTCAAGGCGTCGCCCAGTAGAACTGTAGAAGTTGCCTAGGATCCGACCTGTTCCAACGAGGTTAGATGCAGTTGAGTTCGTGGAATGGGAGAAGATGGATGTATTGTCATCTGTTCGAACACCGTGGACAGTCCTGTGCTCGAAGGACTCGGAAGGATCCCCGTTGTCGGTGGTCGCAAACGAATCGAAAGTCGCGTCTTCATCGAATGTTTGGAGGGGCATCACGAAGTCTGCGTATGCATGAATATCGTAGTTCTGTCGAGGAAGTATTGGTAGGATGCAACATCTCAGCGTCTTTTATATGACCAGAATTAAGTAGGAGTCCACTGCAAGTGGCTGTGGTTGGCGCCCAACGGCTGTATAGGTTGAAGTCGGAAATGGACCGGGGACCAGGATTTCATTCGTGGCACTGGCGCTGTTTCCATCGCTGACTCGGAGCATACACTGCTTCTTACCACATCATGAATATCTGTTCGAACAAATCTGTTCCTCGTTTGTTAACAATTCATAGCCTTGTGGTGATAAAGGAGGAAGGACGATACTTTGGTCGGATGCAGTGCAAGAAAGGACGAAAGACGGCGACTCGCAGGTTGTTTCTGCATTTGCGATTGACTATTTTTCTCTGATCTACATTCCCTCAACTTGAATCAATTCGATTACACTGGCATAACTGAAAGCGCCAACGCCGGCGGTCTTACCGGCAGTGAGCATGGTCACTTTGTTTTAAACCTCATCTGACTCCGGTTTTTCAACAGCCAAGCCATCATTCATGCTGAACCAAGTAGTATAAGTTACCAGTGTACGGTAGCTATCACCAGTCGCTCGTGTTGTCCGGCTCAAGACGTTTGAGACTCGGGAGAATTGCTCGTTGCTCAATGCTGGTCTGTGGTCGCAAGCAATGCCACAGGCTTTGCAGGGGAACGGAGAACAACTGGGTGCTGGAGGAAGCTGAACTGGTGATGACGAATGGGATCATGCATACTAGTGAGCCATTCTTCTGCGTCTTGGGCGTAACCTATGGCCAACAGCCGGTCCTTTAGCTTAACTCCTCTCCAATACGCCTGTTTCTCCATCTTCCTGTCCCAAAGACTATGCAGGATTGGTAGTGGCACCAAGCTGAAAGGCGACTTTCCAAACCCACCTGCAGCCTAAAGTCCAATCTGTTTCCTACCTGGCATCCGATCGCTTACACGAAAGACTTCTACGTTCCCTCTGCTTACTTGTCCCTGGCGGCACAGTTGCATTAGTGAGTCTATTTACGATTGATCAGATAGCCACATAAAAGTTCTTATCCCGAGACAGTTCAGATACACCCCGGGTTCTGACGGATCAAGACAAGTTAACACAAGTGAACTCGGTTCTTGCTTTCTAAAATTACTGATATGAGACCTTTGAACTCTTTTACTGTGAGTTGCAAATTACTCGGGATCCTCACCGTGTATTGACACTATCCTGAGGCTTGATCTCCTTTGCTGTCGTAGTCGTTGATGAAGAGTCGCGACGCAATTTGACGCATGACGTTCAAGTTCGCATGCTTTTGCTCTCCGCGAGATGAACTCCTTCACAGTCCCTTTTCAAATTGCTTGATAATTCACTCATGCCTACATAGATGATCCGGAGGTTTTGGCGGCGACGCGACTTGACACGGCGAGGACAGTTTGCGTGTTTCCTCTCCGGTCCTGACTCACTGCTAAACTAGTACTTAGTACTCTCGGAGTCGTGGGACTCCTTCTGTGCAATGGATCTGTTTAAATCATACTGTGAGCGTATTTAGTATTTCGTTATTCATCTCTGTACAAAAGAAGCTAAAAGAAAACCGATGGCCTTAACCTGTGCCTAGCCTATCCGCATATCTGCAGTGCCTCAGCATCCTCCTATCGCTGAACCCACCTTGTGAGCTCATCCATCGCATCGCATTGCATCTCTTCTCCATCGACTAAGACAGCAAGTGACGACTTCAAACCTAAACAACACAATAAAGAACTCAGAATCTCGCAGCCCACCCATCCTCGCCTCTTTCGGTTCCTGACAGAGATTTGCCAGCGGGTGTGCATACTACTATGTAGACCTCACAGGTCAGCGCGGCAGTCATATCTCTGTTTGGAACGACATCGACTTGTGCGGCTCTCACCTTCAAATGTTTTTTTAACATGCAACAAGAATTGCCGGTCTATGATGAGGTAGACGAGCCATAAGCGACGTGTAATTTCACTGGAGGGGAGAGGGATGGGAGAGAGCTAGAGTGAACGGTAGCGAGCCGGTGAGTAACAATTTGCCTCTAGGTTGAACCGCCATCAAATGAAACGACCCTTCAGCTGGTATACTCTCCTGCGTAAGGGCATGTTCGTCAATCGCCAGATCGTCGCACATCGCAGTGCCCTTCCTTTCCTGCCAGGCCATACTTCTTTCACTCTACGCACGAGACGGTGACCATTCAAGAAGATCCTGGGACTCAACAAATTCTCCAAGTAGCCACGGGCTCCTGTCAGCGCACCCCTCGTACCGATATCAGTGCGTTACTCCTTCAGCACTTCACGCACGGAGATCGATTTGCGCGCTGATACATTTTGACACAGTGACGACCTCTATTTGACGCTCTTAAATTCGTGAGTTACCTTTCTTCATTTCGTGAGAGGAGGCTCGAAGTGTACAAGGTGCAACCTGCTCTACTTTGAACTCGAAACTCATATTTTACGGAATGATTTAATACACAACTTGAACTCTACATCAATCGAGTTCTGCGTGCGTTCGGCTTGTTCACCCACGACTTGGAGTACCACTGCCGAACTCGGAGCAGTAGTGCTCAATTCATTCCTCGATGGTCAGGACCATGACTGTCATGCTCTCCCAGGATACATAGTAGTACAGCCTCTCATTCGTCGAACCAACGACCATGGGATAGAGTAGGTTGTCTGGCTTAGACCTGCCCAGGCTGACCATCGGTGAGATGAGCAGTGTCGTCGCGGCTACAGGAAGATCAGCTCCGCGCAGGAGAGTACATGGGATTGGTTTACTGGAAACGCCGCCTTGCGCCGAAGTCTGTGAGTATTCACGGCATGGTCACAAATAAAGGATTTTGATGTGCAGTCAGTGTCCGAACTAATGCACAAGGAAGAATAAGGAGACAACATAACAGGTACAACGGTTTGCATGTACATATGTCTGTCAGAAATCCTATGATTGCATTGCGCACATGAGAATCGTATATACAATGGTCCTCATCTACTTGAACCTGAATTAACAGAGCTCCGATCCAAGAGCAAGACACATACATATCAGTAGTCAGGGATAGACAACAGTTTGGGCACATCTATTCCCAGTCTTTCCTACAAAGAAGTTCACTATGAGCACGACAGAGATCCCGCAGAATTTGAATTGTATTCTTGCCTTGCTCAACTTCGCCAAGTCGTTCAGAACCTTAACAACCTTCGGAATGTCGAAAGGTGTGTTGTCAAAGGTCGGAATAGCATCGGGTCCCAAATACCTGCATGAACGCTGAACATACTCCATGCGCCTCGTGAGACAGGTGTGGATGTGAAACACGGCCCGGGTCAAGCTATCCCTTTCCCTTCTCCATAAGTATGCTCGACCGAGATAAGAAGAAACTGATTGTAAATTTTCACAGTGAGAAAGAGCGACAGTAGTAATGAGCATGGGATCGGTTTCGTACGGGAGAGGACAGTTCGCGAAATAGAAAAGGGAAATGCCGTTCAAATAAAAGTCCACTGTGCTATCTTTGCGATTGCTTCGTCAATTGGTACCCAAGGAACGCAATAAAAGAAAATAAACGCACGGCAGTAGATTTCCTGTCAAGGTTTCGAAAGCGTTTCTCCATATTTTCCTCTGCTCCAATATAAGGATTGGCCCGGATGACCTTGCGCCAGTGGAAGGGTGTTTCGTTAGTCCAGAATTTTCGAAGCGCAGCCTCTCATGTCGCGGTGCTAGTAAATCGACTCCTAGTCTATGTTCTATAGCACAAGAGAAAGGCTGCCACTTGTAGGACCGAATACTGTCGGGAACAGATAACTGCGGATCTTCAATGGCCTCAATAAATTTTGTTATACGTTCTTCCGAATCCGGGCCGCCAATTGACAAGAACCACCCGAAGACATTTAGGTTAGCAAAGAAATCTCTTAATATACCCTTGTACTCGAGAGTGTCCTCAGCCCTGGTAAAATATAATCAGGTCATTTCAAAAGTGTTCATAAATGTCAACACACTTTAAGACGACGTCGAAAAGTAGGTTGCATAAGTGCAATAAATCTACATAAGAACGATTTTGTCAACGACGAGCCCGAGTGAGGGTAGGCACTAGTTAAGATAGGGCTCACAGGATTCTGCCACGTCTTCAAACATAGATCTTGACTTATTGAGGTACGTGTAAGCAGATTGTATTGCATAATTTACAGTGTTTTTAGTTTGCCAGGTAATGGACCAAAAAGCACTAGTCAGGTGCTGACTTATCAAGATCTGCATTGTCCTGCGGAGTTCTTCCATTACATTCCGGGTTTCCTGCGGAACACCCTCTTTCGCCCAGAGTGCGCCCAGTACTACGGAACACGATATGAGAGATAGTTCCCAATGCATGCTGTGATTCGAAAGATGGCTCGAAGACATCCAGAGCTTGAGGTAAAACATTGAAGTATCATATGTCACATTGTCCCTTAGGTATTAGGCCAGAAGATCGTTAATCGACTATGGCCATATTATGGAGAAATTATATTGCTTACAATAGGAACGCCATGTAATCCTCAAGGAGGTCTTGGAAGTTATCGGTGTAGGACGGATGGATTTTGCTGATGAATTTATGGATTTTAGAATGCCAGGCATTGTGCAAATACCAAGACAGAATATACGAGCCAGTGGCGTGACACGAGAGCAGTGAGCGGAATTGGAATAAACAATTAGGATGTGACTCAGATGTGCTTTTGGGAGGTTCGGAGGTCCTGAAAAAATTGCAAAGTGAATGCAGACGAGCTCTTGTTTCATCTCCGCCGAAAATAATCAAGAGCATGTAGACTTCGGGAAGGGTCTGCAGGATGTCCCCAAGCTGAAGTAATGCACATCTACCAGTTTCCTGGGCAAAGCTACAGCGAATATGATGAATATCTGTTCTGATTGAATGATAAAGAGGCTTTGTACCTAGTAGTATTTGATAGCTCATTGAGAAAGTTTGTATCTTCAAGTTCACATCTGTGGAGGTTAATACATATTGTTCATGAAGTATGGTTCACCCACAATGCACGTGCAAGGAGCTTGTTGCAAGATTGTAAGAACACTGCATAGAGAGAAGCGTCCGCATGGGTAATTGTCCAATGAATACAAAGAATTTCACTCACTCTTCGCCGTAAAACAATTCTCTTTGCTTTCATACTCACTTTCTAGAGGTTTCAGCACGCCCCTGATAGCCTTTTTACCGTCAGCTGAGATGAGCTTAGTCGACCCTAGCATTGTAAGGCAAGCCAAATTGTGTAGGGTAGGAGCGATAACACGCTATGCCATGTAAGCCATCATTAAAAAAGGGATTGCAAGAATCCTCACTTACATCATGCGATTGAACAAGGTTGTTCAGAGTTGAAGAAATATGAGCCCTTTCAACAGGTCGCAGAGTATCTAAGTTAACTCTTAGAACAAGATACTCATATACTTCATTGCAAAGTTTTTGCAATGCGTCGCAGTGAGCAGTCTTTGAGTGCTCTACCACTCCCAGAACATTCTGCAAAGAACGACAACATTGGAGAGCAATATGGACAGGTGGGGTGCCCTTGATTAATTGGGACGACCAAAAGCCAATATACCACTGAGATATACAGGAAATTGCTGGATTCCTGAATTAATGAGGTAACATGAGTAGCGTAGTTAGTTTGGCGTTCAGGCGCAAGACAAATGTAATTATACCACGTACAACAGAGATTGCACGAGATATTGGAAGGTGACGCCCCATTTCTCGATTTCTTCGCTGGGATAATTGAGCGAATCATTACACTCCACCTGGACGGATTCCTCATCCAAATGGGTTCTCTCCCGAACTGGCAGTAGAAACCGATGGAACTCGCAGCCAAGTGTATGGCATTTCAGTATTGATAGTAAGTTTGTGATTGCTTCATTATTGAACTCAGATGTGCTCTTGGAAGGTGTTGTGTCTAGTAATAGCCAGATCTCGTGCACACGATTCCTCACGTCATTTCCTCCGAGAGTGACCATGAGTTCATAAGCATCAGGGTGGGACTGTAAGATATCCCCGAGCTGCAATAACGCCGAGCTTCTGCCAGTCTCATCGTCAAAACTGCATCGTGTTAGTTGCATACGATGCACGGATTAATCAAGCAGCCTACCTGGTGTAATTAGATAGCTCAACTGAACAGCTTCCATCCATGATCTCAAACCTAACAGATGCGTCATTAGTGTACCACGAAAGACATGCCGTAAGTATCAACTGACAGCGCATGATCGAGTAGCCTGTTGAAAATCCGCACAAGGACTGCAGTGATGAGAATCTTTGCGTAAGGGGAGCGATCATCTAGATGGAGGGGGGTAACTCACTTGTCTCCGATTCTCTCTTCTGGGGATTCTTCATAGCAGCGAGTAGCGGCTTGATCTTATCCTTTAATCGACCAGGAAGGGGCGACAGGGTAGACTCAGGCAAAACGGACTAATTAGGAATTGTTCAGAACGACTTGCGTAGTATCAATGAACAATCACACCTTGCAGAACCGAACAAAACTGTTGAGTGTCGCAACAGCAGTCGGAAGATGAATAATGACGCCATCGTGATATTCGTATTCATACCACCCGACGCGCTTGAGCGGTGGAGGGAAGTCGAGTAGTTGAGTTAGGTAGGCGTAGATCTTCTCGCAGAGAGACTGTATCGTGCCCAAGCGAATCGCAGAGGAGCGCTGTTCCTTGCCCAACCTATTCCGCAGAGAATGGCACAATTTCAGTGCAATTTGCGCGTGTAGCTTTCCGTTATCAATTTGGGTTGACCACAGTTGGATATACCATCGAGGTACACCTGAGATGCTTGTATTCCTGGTTATTATGAATAATGTATCAAAGTTAGCGGTCAATGGCGTTGACGAATCGCTGGAGGTCACGTACACGACAGAATCCAGAAGGTATTGGAAGAACATCTCCCATTTTTCAACCTCCTCCACAGAGAATTGGTGGGGACCTTGCCATTCAACTTCGACGACGCGACTGTCCATCAGAAGTCTACCACGGCTCAGGCTTATAAATTCAAGGCCAACAGAGTGACAGTCAATCAGAAGGGCCGTTCTGTCAAGGATATCCACGTCCTCCGAGTGCTCGAGAGCTTCGCGGAAAGCTTCGACATTACGGATTAGATCATTGGCAAGGGCCACAGTCTCCTGCTTTCTAGTGCAGTACAGCCAGACATATATTTCATGATGGTCTTGGAGAATATCTCCCCACCGCTTGATAGCCTGGAATCGGGTGCGATCTACCGTGGACCTATACACGCTTATCAAGAACGGCGAGAGAACGTTCCGGCGGGAAACATACTGAAAGTGCTCAAATAACTTGAAGCAGAGATTTTGAAGCGCAGACGCTGCAGTGGCCACATAGGTGAGTGAACGAGAGATTTACACAAATATTGTATCCTCACTCTTTTCGTTGTCCCGTCTCCAATTATCCTGACTGAGTGCACATATCTTATCGTAGACTGCCTCAGGGCCCAAACCCACTCTATGAGCAATATCGCCCAGTGCTCTTTCAAGACGTTTCCCGGTGAAACTATAGAGGTTCCCTATAACCCGGCCTGTCCCGACGAGGTTGGACACCGTAGAGTTCGTTGAATGAGTGAAGATGGATGAGGTGTCATCGATAAGAGTGCCGTGGATAGCTCTGTGACCGAGCGTTCGAGTCCGAGTATTGGACGAGGTGTACTGTTCGAAAGGGACGCCCGGCATCGTGCAAGGTACACAGGGATGGTGTTTCTGTTCGGAAAGTGCTATGAGAGTTGCGAAGAGGCTTGAGTGAGGAACTACTACTGACCGGCGTATACTTTCTCAAGCACTGTAGATGAGCAGCTGGATTTCTGAGTCAACATTCTGGCGACTTATAAGATGGACAGCAGAGCCGGGCGTTGATGGTAAGAAACATCATGATGTAGCTGTCAGAAAACTCAGCGCAATGCAACCGGAATTGTCGGGGTCATATATCACTGTCAACGCGACTATTGGCATTGCACAGCGTCGAGTTATAATAAGTTTTAATGGGAACAATTTATGTTCAAAGTAGAGAGCTCAGAGAACGTGCGGAAGAGGTGAGAGCGGCAACGAAAGGGCGGTGCTAACAGCTTTTCCGGGCCCGGCAAACTACCACCGTGACAAGGACACGGACACGATCCTGCACCTCCTCAACTTCTACTCTGTTCTCCTTTACAGCTTCAGGTACATGAGCTTCAAATTCGAGTCGCTGCTCTTAGTAATGTACCTTGTCGTCTGTGCGTACTCGATGTTATCCGCCGACTTAGGTTCAAGTTACTCAACAAGCACTTCTATTATCGGACGCAGGCGGCCATACCCAATGAAAATTCCTTCTAGTCTCGTGTAGTCCTTGTCCTATATCGCTCTGATCTCTGAAGAGTATCAGCGGACCTTTCATATGAGTACCGGGAAGAAATCAGATCGGCTTTATCGCCCCTCAAAGACTGAGTTACTTGTTTTTGTTTCTTGCTCTCATTTGGAGGGGTGTACGAAGAGGGCGGCTAGTAGCAAAGTTGTTATTTGGACATTGGGTGAGTGTGGTTCGTGTTCGATGTATGGGGATACACTAACACAAACACTTTCTACTACAGAGCTCTGGAGCTACCCTGGTCCCTCACACCCTTCCGCTCGCACCAAACCTCCCACCTCGAAGACCATCACACAGCTCATGTATGCTATGTAATATTTACCTACCTAACATCACGAGCGCGGTTGCCTATAAGCTTGGTGTCTCTCTCGTACGGGTGAGAGCCCACGTCGGCACCATTAGAACGCTGCGATTTCGACAAGACCGCACCCCGCCATCCCTACAATCCGAACATATCATTATGTGCGCTCGTGCCATCCTGGCTGACACTCGTGCAGTGGTGTCTCGTATTGGCGTGTACCGATGGATCATGGACCATGGATGGTGTGGACGTGTCAGACGTCGACATGAGTTGTCAAAGATGATGGAGTCTTCGATAATCTCGGTAAGCCTTTCAGTTCATTCATGTCTGCGTGACTGCATCGCTCACGGTCGTAATCGCTGAAGTTTCGCAGAGATTCTGGTCCATCAAGTACGTTTGGATACTAAACCTTACTGAAACCGGTACGCTGGCATCTCCACTCCAGATCATCTCGTCAGAGGAAGCTGACCAGTGAATCTATCCTATAGATTTTGCGGTCGCCGACGTCTGAAAGTCTGACTGAAATTTTTGGAGGACAGAGTACAATTGGCATGCTTACCCGGGTCGCGCGCTCGGCCTGCACCCACTCGATATGTCTTGGGCAGGTACTAGCTACGATCTCTACTCCACTTCGAAGAAGCACGAGTATCCTTGATTTTCTGAGGCCCGAAGTTGTCCCGGTCGCATGTTGACCATGGATGACACGTCCACAGGCTCACCGCGTTTTGCGCACGTGACGCGCACGTCGTCCTGAGCTGGATCTCCCAAGTTTCTCTGGGAGGAAAGGCAGCAACCAGGACGACCCTCGGTATCTTCCCATCATGTCCAACTCTCGCTCTGACCTTCAACAGGCTGGGAACTAAGGAACACATTTCATTTTCTTGGATCAAACCGAAACAGGGATGATTAACTACATTTGCGTTCTGGGGTTCGGCTTTTAATCGTCTTCCCTCTACAACGGAATAGTTACTTTGTCGTCTTTATGGTCGATATCTGGGTCTTGTCTTCGTTTAGTTGGTCTCGGAACGAACTACGTGACGCAGCTTTCGGCCGCGAAGTAAACGAGTCACTCAAGTGCGTTGGACATCGCATGTAAGAAGGTACGTATGAATGGTATCAATGTATACTAGCTCACAATTTTGAAGTAAAGACTGTTGGCAGGTCGTTATAGTAAAGAATTTAAATATAGGTTACACGCCGACAGGAGTGTACATGTACTAATAAATAATGAAGCGAGTTATCAAACCTGGAAATTGTGTACTTAATCACTTGACAAGTCCGTTCGTAGTCGTATTCTCTCCAAAATGAGGGGGTGGGTCTTGTTAGAGGGTTCAGTTTAGAGTCCATATCATGGCATTCATCTTCGGGTGTGCTTGCGGACAAGATTCGGCAACAGCACCGGCGAAGTAGTCCGCGGGTATTCAGGTCATGGTCATAAATATGGAATTTGATGTGCAGTTAGTGTCGGAAGAATAGGGAGACGACATAACAGGTACAACGGCTTGCATGTACATATGTCTGTCAGAAATTCAATGATAGCATTGCGCACTTGAGAACCGTATATAGATTGTCAAGCCATCATCTGCTTGAATATGAATTAACAGAACTCTGATCCAAGAACACAACATACGTATTAGTAGTCTGGGATAGACAATATTTCGGGCGCGTCTGCTCCTAGTTCTTCCTGCAAAGAGATGATGGTAAGCACAATAGAAATCCCGTAAAAAAGACTAGAATTCTTGCCTTGCACCATTTCGCCAAGTCGTTCAGAACCCTAACAACCTTTGGAATGTCGAAAGGCGTATTATCAAAGGTCGGAATAGCATCGGGTCCCAAATCCCTGCATGAACGCTGAACATACTCCACGCGCCTCGTGAGACAGGTGTGAATGTGAGACACGGCTCGGGATAAGCTATCCCTTTCCACTCTCCATATGTCTGATCGACCAACATACGAGAAGGCTGATTCCAAATTTGCACAGTGATCGAGAGCGACGGTAGTACTGAGCATGGGATCGGTTTCGTGCGGGAGAGGACAGTTTGCGAAATAGAAAAGGGAAATTCTGCGCAAATGAGATTCTGCAGAGCTATTGCAGCGATTGCTTCGTCAATTGAAATCTATGGAATGTAATGTAAGAAAAGAGACGCACGGCAGTAGATTCCTTGACAGGGTTGTGAAAGCATTTCTCCATCTTTCCCTCTGCTCCGGTGTAAGGGGTGGTTCGGATGATCTTGTGCCAGTGGAGGGGTGTTTCGTTAGTCCAGCATTTCCGAAGTGCAGCCTCTCATGTCGTGGTGCTAGTAAATCGACTCCTAGTCTGTGTTCTATAGCACAAGGGAACTGTGAACTGTACCAACTACTCGGCGCCCCACAAAGTTTTGTCATACGTTCTTCCGCATCCGGGCCGCTAATTGACAAAAACCACCCGAAGATGTTTGGGTCTCCAAAGAGTTTGTGTATCGTGCTTGCACAGAATACCCAGAAGTTTGAAGAATGGTCCTCGGCCCTGGTAGGATAGAGTCAGGCCATCTCAACAGTGTTCAAAGATGTCAACGCACTTTATGCCGGTGTCGAATAATAGGTTGCATAGGTGCAATAAATCTGCATAAGAACAATGTTGTCAATGACAAGCCCAAGTGAGGATAGGCACTTGAGTACATAGGGCTTACAGGATTCTACCTCGTCCTCAAACGTACACCTTGACGTAGTGAGGTATGTGTAAGCAAAGAGTACTGCAATTCCCGCACCGTGTACTTCTGCCAGAGTAATGGGAAGAGCACTAGTCAGGTGTTCAATTATCAAACTCTGCATTGTCCTGCAGAGTTTTTCCATTGCGTTCCGGGTTTCCTGCGGAATACCCCCTTTCGCACAGAGTTTGTCCTGTACTACGGAACACGATGCAAGAGATAGTCCGCAATACATGCTGTAATTTGCAAGCCGACTCGGGGACATCCAGTATTTGAGGTAAAAGATTGAAGTATCATATGTCACATTGTCCCTTAGGTATTAGGCCAGACGACCGTTAATTGACTTTGGCCATATTATGGAAAAATCAATGCTTACAATAGGAACACCACATAATTCTCAAGGAGGTCTTGGAAGTTATCGGTGTAGGACGGATGGGTTTTGCTGATGAATTTACGGATTTTAGAATGCCAGGCATTGTGCAAATACCAAGACAGAATACTCGAGCCAGTGGCGTGACACGAGAGCAGTGAGCGGAATTGGAATAAACAATTAGGATGTGACTCAGATGTGCTTTTGAAAGGTTCGGAGGTCTTGAAAAACTTGCAGAGTGTATGCATGCAAGCTCTTGTTTCGTCTCCTCCGAGAGTAATCAAGAGCATGTAGACTTCGGGAAGGGTCTGCAAGATGTCCCCAAGTTGAAGTAATGCACATCTGTCAGTTTCCTCGGAAAAACTGTAGCAAGTAGGATGAATATCTGCATTGATTGCACGATAAGGAGGCTTTGTACCTAGTGGCATTTGATAGCTCATGAAGAATGTTCATATCTTCGAGTTCAGACCTGTGGATATTAATACATATCGTTCACGAAGTATGATTCACTCACAATGCACATGCTAAGAGCTTGTTGCAAGATCGTAGAAACACTGCATCAAGAGAAACGTCTATATGGGTAAATTGTCCAATGAATACAATAGAAATCGACTCACTCTTCGTCGTAAAACAATTCGCTTTGCTTTCATAGTCATTTTCTAGAAGTTTCAGCACGCCCCTGATAGCCTTTTTATTATCGGTTGAGATGAGCTCAGTAGACCCTAGCATTGTAAAGCAAGCCAAGTTGGGTGCTACATCCAACGTAGGAGAGAAGACACGCTAAGCCGTGTAAGCCATCATTTGGAAGGGGATTGTAAGAATCCTCACTTACATCATGCGATTGAACAAGGTCGTTCAGAGTTGAAATAATTTGAGCCCTTTCAACAGGTAGAAGAGTATCTGAGTCAACTCTTAGAACAAGATACCCATATACTTCATTGCAAAGTTTTCGCAATGCGTCACAGTGAGCAGTCTTTGAGTGCTCTACCGCTCCCAAAACATTCTGCAAAATGCGACAACATTGGAGAACAGTATGGGCATGTGGAGTCCCCTCGATCAATTGAGACGACCAAAAGTCAATATACCACTGAGATATATGGGAGATTGTTGGATTCCTGAATTAATGATATAACACGAGTAACGTAATTAGTTTAGCATTTAGGCGCAATAGTGATACCACGTACGACAGAGATTGTAAGAGATACTGAAAGGTGACACCCCATTTCTCGATTTCTTCGCTGGGATAATTGAGCGAATCGTTACACTCCACCTGCGCAGACTGATCCAGATGGGTTCTCTCCCGAACTGGCGGTAGAAACCGATGGAATTCGCAACCAAGTGCATGGCATTTCAGTATTGATAGTAAGTTTGTTTTAGCTTCATTATTGGACTCAGATGCGCTCTTGGAAGGCACTGTGTCCAGTAATAGCCTGATCTCTTGCACACGATCCCTTGCTTCATCACCTCCGACAGTGATCATAAGTTCATAGACGTCAGGGTGGGTCTGTAAAATATCCCCAAGCTGCAATAACGCCGAGCTTCTGCTAGTCTCGTCGTCAAAACTGCATTGTGTTAGTTGCATACGATACACGAAATATTCTACGAGCATACCTGATGCAACGAGATAGGTCAATTGAACAGGTCTCATCCATGATCTCAAACCTAACAGATGCGTCAATAGTGTAGCAGAAAAGACATGCCATAAGTATCAACTGACAGCGCATGATCGAATAGTCTATTGAAAATCCGCAGCAGAACTGCAGCAATGAGAAACCTTGCGTAAGTAGAGTGAAGACCTAGAGGGAAAGGGTTAACTTACTTGTCTCTGAATCTCTTTTCTGGGGGCCATTTTTAATAGCATTGAGTAGCGGTTTGATCTTCTCCTTCAGGCAACCAGGAAGCGGCAGTAAACTCGACTCAGTTACTACGGACTGAGTATATGGTATTCAGAACGACTTGCATAATATCAACGCGCAAAGTACGTACATTATATAAACAAACAAGGCCGTTGAGTGTCGCAGTAGCGGTTGGAAGATGAATAATAACACTGTCATGTATTTCGCATTTATTCGATCCCGTGAGCTTGAGCGGTGAAGTAAAGTCGAGAAGACCAATGAGGTATTCATGTATCTTCTTGCAAACACCCTGTAATGCGACTGTGATGCCGAAATCCGCCGTAGGTAGCTTTCCTGATTTCAGAACTCCCTCGAGATGTCGACAGTATAAGAGAGCAATTTGAGCATGCATCTGTTTGCTTTCGTCCTGAGAAGACCACATTTGAAAGTACCACTGGGATATTCTGGAAGTGTTCGATGATCTGGTGTTTTAGAATCACATTACTATGGTATTTCGAACATAAAACGCAGAAATTGGTCACGTACAGCAGAGACTCTGTGAGATATTCAAATAATATACCCAATTTGTCGACTTCTTTGTTGGAGAAATCCAAAGTGTTTTTCCATTCTACCTGGAAGCCTCCTTCACTCTCGTAAAGTTCGCCGCGACTGAGACTCAGAAACTCAAGCCCGACATAGTGACAGTCTAACAGAAGCGTCGTTTGGTTTAGTACGTCAATTTGGGACTCTATGATTGAATCATTCGTTGAACGGACAGCTTCGATTGCACGGCGTAAGACATTGGTGTGGGTGATGGTTTGTGCACGTTGGCTACAGAAAAGCCAGACGTAGATTTCATGTTGACCTCGGAGTATATCGCCCCATTTCGTAATGGCTTTAAATCGTGTTGATTCCACCACAGAGCTACTATCAATTAGACACATCGACGAGCGCATTGATGGACAGGCTACGTACGTGGTGTGTTCGAACAGCTTGAAGCAGAGTTTCATCATAACGGAAGCTGACAATAGGAGTAGATGCAGTGAGCAAAAGCTCGACCTGCGCTGACGAGAGACTCGCAGACTCACCTTTCTTGCCATCCTTTTTCCAATCCTCCAAATACAGCGTACTGATCCTCTCATAGATTGCTTCAGGCCCAAACCCAGCTCTATGAGCAATTTCGCCTAGTGCCTTTTCAAGGCGTCTTCCAGTGACGCTATAGAGATTGCCCAAAACCCGGCCCGGCCCAACGAGGTTGGACGCGGTAGAGTTTGTAGAATAAGAGAAAACAGATGTGCCATCGCTTGAGGGTTCGCCATACATATTAGTAGGCCAACGGCTGAGCGGAAAAGTACCGCTATCGGTGGTAACATCCGGGTCCAAGATGGTATCTTCATCGATTGTCTGAAGGGTCCGCATAGTAAGAGAAATAGAAGAGGTTTTTCTGATAATCAAGTTCGATGAGAGTAAGACACTAGTAGAGAAGTCTGCTTCTGATCAGCGTATGAAGCTTCGAGCGGTGATGATGAGCAGCTGCATTTCCAACCCAACATTCGCATAACTTCATATAACAAAGGTATATAGGCCACAAGGTTTAGGCGTGTATCAAGTGAGGTGGCTGTCAGTATCGCGCCAGGAAAAGTAGAGCGCCGGAGATTGCCAGAGCCTGAAGTACGAAGAGCAGATGTGATGTCTTGAGGCCATCGATGCCGCAGCACTATGACTGCACTCTTTGTGGTTAGTGGTGAAGACTCGGGGACGGTGGCGCGCGTCGTGCCATGAATCCTCGCAATTGAACTCTACCTCGCATTCATTCATCATAGAGCAACTCGAATTCTAACAGTCAGCCTGGGGTAGATCTGCCACAAGGACCCGTACTTCAAATTAATAGACCTAAAGAACAGAAAAAACGGAGAGGACAGCGGAGGTGGTGAGCAATAGCTTTCCTCAACCATGGACACAATGATAACCCCTCGAAGTCTCTTGCCTGCTGGCAACATCCATCAGCGGTGAGTTTCTCGCAACTTCAAATTCAAAATATACTAAATCACTAACTTTTAATATCACAGGAGCTTGATCAATCGATCAGAGCTGGCAACACTTCTGACAGAAAGACCATAATCTCCATCGCTCTATGTGGTTAGAAGGAAGAAGCTCGGCGGCTATTCCTGCTCACTCCCTTTAATAGTTAAAAACGACGCATGAGAGAGTTGGAAGGGAGAATGACAGAAGAGTTGTAGATGAAGGAACAACATTGGTGAGTAACAGACCCTCACCCCGTCCTTCGGTTTACCGACGACTACTACGCTTTCATGCTTGTACTGATCCCGTCTATCAAGTACTTGCTCAGCAAAACGCATCTATGAACGTAACATGCAGCTCATGCCTCCCTTCCCCTTCCCCTTCCCGCTTTGCCCACCGTCCTTCAACGCGCCGAGTCGCAGCCATGAGACATGCTCAGCGCGTCACCCAAGAAGCTGAATGTCAATGGCGTCCTCTTCCGTCACATTCTGATGGTCGTGAGATCGCTGAACTCGGGCTGTGTAGACGAAAATCGTCCTCGCGCCTGCGTGCCAATGGCAGTGTGCCGGACGATTCAGATGCGGCACAGATTTTGAAGGTGGGTGATTCAGAGTGCGATTTATCTCCGTTGACCGGTCAGGCGAGTGTGTGGTTCTGTCTTTCCGCATTGTGCTCGCATTTTCCTCTGACACGAAGGCATTTCAGAGCGTCGGCTCTCGACCACTTTCCGACTTGAAGCTGGCGCTCGCACTTACTTCCTTCACTCTTTTTTTCCCCCGAAAAACGGCCAAATGTTAGGCCAGGGCTAGTATCACGACTGAGACTCAGACAACCTTGTCGCAGTACCATGACCTTGTAAGTTCTTGCTCCACGTCTAATGCTCTTGTGCTCGTCCTGGAATCGGGTTCTTTCGAACTTAGATCTTCTTTTGCAATTCCTTACTTCCTCTGACTTCGAGTCGGTCTCCACGTTTGCGCCGCGGCTGTTTCGCGGCAGTAGGAAGCCCTCCACTTAGAGCCTTTGATATGCAGAACTTATATTCATCGTGGTTTGACCCAGCTGAACCAGAGCAGAGCATTCCGCTGTGCAAGTTGACTGCGAGGCTCTGTCTTCCTTGCTTCCTGTAAGGGAATTGCGGCCGCATTGCTCCGGGGCTGCTATGCAGCTCTTGTATCTCCCAGTGTGATACAGCTTGAAGCTCTACTTTGTTGTCCCTTCTGCCGCTAACTGATAGATTAGTATGTACGTATGTAAAGTAGCCCAATAAATGTACCGGAGGTAATTGAAATATGGTAAAGCGTTAAATTACAGAGAGATGGTTACTACACAAAGAACCTAGCAACTGCTACAACTGGAGGACATGCGTCTATGAGCGCATCGCTTGCACGAGCCAGTGAACAGTTTCTCCCGGGTGAGTCGACGCACTTCTCTCAAAGTGTCCGGACTCCGGAATAAGCATCAGCTTTGGCGAACGTTCTCCTACCGCTGCCTATCCACAAGTCAGCATCATCGTCAACCCACACAGAATGACTGGAATGCTTGACTTGCTTGACTGATGCCAGAGAAGAGTGAGCAAGTGTCTTGCAATGCACGAATGAAGGCGCGACAACAGGAAACTTTCCGGAGCAACGGAAGGATCCATTTCTGTCGCTTCGACTGGCAAGCAGAAGATGAACAGTTGGCCAACCCTGTCATAATACTTGCTACCGTGGCATTGCCTGAGTCTTCACCGCTTTTTCCATCTTCAACCTCTGCAGGCTATATGACTCTCCGGGATTGCCAGGTCGTGCCCATGAACTGCGTACTACCATTGTACACTGTTTTCAACTCACAGGTCACTCGTTTACCTGGTCAAATAGATTTGCCATCCGACCGAGCAATAAGGAGAAGTAGACTACGTAGAGGAAGGAATTGGATACAGGCCGGGAAGCAATCAGACTTGAACTTGCTTTGAGACTCCGACTCAATCCGAGTCACTGCCAGTGAACATCTCTTCCATCCACTGGCAGCACCACCACATCCACAGAAGACTGAAGTGCACATCCGTCAGAACATGGCTGTTACACTGCAGGTGCAGCAATCTGATGTTATTCTTCATCGACATGAGCATTGTTTTATAAGACTATCATTTCATCAGATTATACGTAATACATAAGGGAGTACCGCGTATTTGCATTCGGATGTGGGTGGTGAGGAATAGCTTATGCTCGAGCCCAGGATCGCCATCTAACCTCCAGCTCCAGGATAGCTCCTACTCATTCCAACTGACACTCCTGCATTGCAACCTCTGTGCCCCCCTCCTTCGCCTATACTGTCTACCTGCCTCAAGAGCACATTGAAGCGTCGATTGTCCTTTCTAGACCCCAGATCTTCTCTTCATCTCTGTCCTATCTTTCACCTGCGACAACGAAACGCATCGGAATCAGGAAAGCAATTTGCACCTACCTTCCTACCAGGAATGCGCACCCGTGCACCCAGACTGCTCGTCCATCCGTTGCATGGGTGAATTCCAATTACGACGCAGGCCAGACATACCTTCTATCACTAGGGACGTCAACATTGTTGTCTATACACCGTCGTTCGGATATTTCAGATGCCTTCGCATTCGCGTTCATCTTTCGTTCTCTTTACCTTTGGCATAATAGTCTCCGTCTTCGGTCTCTTTCTTTCTTTCGTCACGGTTCTTTCCATGACAGAATTTAGAGAGGGGATAGGGATAGGGCTCAGCGCTTAGACGAAAGACGCAGACGCAGACTTCATCAGGGAAACTACTTTCTGCTGAAAGTGACTTAAGTGTTACTTAAACGTCCTGAGAGACTGAAGTCTTAAATAAGGCAAGCTTTACTTATTCATGCATGTCCTCCCATTATTCAGGACAAGTTGGCTGAAATAAGTGTGGGCTGGCTTAAATAAGGAAAGATGGCTGAATCAGTGCTCTAAGTGTTTCAGGCATTCAGCACCCCAGTGCTCCAGTGTATCATCCTTTAATTACAGCAGTAGACAAGTGTTGTAAGACGAATTGCAGTGCTCAAGAGTCTAAGTGCATAAGAACGATCCAAGTATTTCATTTGCATCAGAAATATATAAGACAACATTATGTAGCTATCAGTGCCTCAGCGTTCAAGTACATCAGTCATTTACACAAGACTAAGCATAGCAGTCGCTATCATGGGATCCGCCACGACATTATCCCGAACCTCTGCCGTGACGGGCAGTGGCAGGCCACATTTCGCTGCCGTGCCTTCAATTCTGCATGTTCTTTGGCGTACCAGTAGAAACGAAGGCTGCTCTGCAAGTCGATGGTAATATAATATTGAGCGCACGGACAGAAACGAAAAGAAGAGGCTCACCAGTGATCGATTTGCCCTTAGAAGTCTACGCAGTCCGTAGCCGAATCCCATTTTGAAGCGTCGTCCTCCTCATGATCACCATCTCCACCTAAATCCTCGTCCTCGTCCTCGCCCTCGCCCTCGCCCTCGCCCTCGCCCTCAATCTTGTCAACACCCTCGTCCCCGCTCTCGCTCAGGTTGTCGTCACCCTCAGCATTAGCATGCTCGTCCTCTGCATCACCTTCCACCTCGCCTCTATACTCAGCCCCCTCACGCTCTTCGCCCTTATCGTCGGTTCCGTCGGTTCCGTCTTCCCAATTATCAGCGCCTTCGTCATACGCTTTCTCGCAGGTCGAATCTGCATCTACAACGTCAAAATACAAGGAAAAGTCCCTGCCAGTGATACCCGATCCAACAAGTTCGGTGTTCTTTCTCGTATCGATATCTGTACTGGCATCGTAAGCTAGGAGGCGGGATCGAACCTTTTCCCAGTTTGATTCAGTGAAGAAAGAGGGATTTGACAACAAGTTAACATAGTCGTCCGTATGAGGCTGCCACAGAGCGCTAGTGAAATACCACTCAGCGCCGCCAAGTTCTTCTTTTGATATTTTGCAACCGAGCCACCTGTTTATCAATGGCAACCTTGACCTATCCATGGGAAGATCAGCGAATAAGGACAATATAAGTGCTGAAAAAAGTAGATACCGCTGTTGCCGCAAGGGCGAGGGCACCGATAGGCTTTCCTATGGTGTTTCTGTCCAGTATTTTATGCCGACCCATGGCCAAGACAATGTGTACGGACAACACTGAGACCACAAGGTCAGAGCAGAACAGTCCTTGCTTCTGTACATTTAGGGTCAATGCATGGACACAAAATGCAACAATAAATACTCTTTTACTTACCCTCTCCATACTATACCAGCTTTCCCATAGAAACGGTTCGGCTTTCTTCTTGTCAACTAGCGTCTGCAACATCTTCACAATTGCTTCGTTTTGCATTGACTTTGATTGTTCGCCGCTGATAAAACTAGCAACTGATTGCTCAGCTTTCTCAAACAGCTTCTTGCGCCAGCTATCAGAGCATCTCTGGGCCGCCTGAAATACGAGGATTGCATCTCAATTTGGTAAAGTGATTTGAGAATAAGTAAAAATGACTCAACTAGAGAACAGATATCGGCGAACTGAGTTTCGTAAATGAGTTCCACAGAATCAAACACTTTCCCCCACAATGAGCTGATGAGCTTATTGTCCGGGGTTTGCCATGGTGTGACGGACTTTCCAACTGCGCGAAATAGTGAAGGTAATAGAATATGAGTCCATCCTGCCTGAGTACCGGGAGGGAGACACTGGTTCGTCGCCCTTTTCCTGCCTGGCACGCGAGATCCTTCCCTTCCTTCATTTCGATCCTTGTCCTCAAGTCCCACTGATGTCTGCATATACGTACATCAGCAAAATATGTCATAGAAATGAATTTGATTCGACAAACTGAGCTAGTAGTCCGAGAGACTTTGCGATGACCTTGATAAGCCCCAGTCACTATCACTTCGGGTCCGGGGGTGCGGGACGCTCTCGTCATTGCAAGCGACGGTGCTCGAGGTGCTAACGACATCTTTCGACCACCAGACTATTAAGAAAAGAAGGTGAATGCTCACGTTTAGAGTGTATCAATCGACTCTCACTTACTTCATTATCAGCCACCAGCAACTGCCTCTTGCGATTAAAGGTAGCGGATCCAATCTCCGGCTGCAACACGTCAGAAAGCTGTTATCCATGGCAAGTGAGCAGATCGAAAAGAAGCACTTACCGTCGTGTCGGCCTCAGGCCGATAAGGAATATCAGAGGGGTTCCTCTTCTTACTCAAGTCCTTTCCGCCTGATCAGATACGAACTTGAAATGCCAATTACCATAGAATTGACACTTACTGTGGCACCGGCCTGTGTGTCCATGTCAATCAACAATGACTTATTGATCTTGACAGTCTTATTAGCCTATTGAGATGGTTCAAATTAAGTAAACATGAAATGAAGGAATTCATTGCACGTGAAGGTAGAAGAATTACCACATTAACCTGAGAGTCGGTGTCTGGTGGCGACTTCCTCTTTCCGTTCTTTGTGACTGTGATGTCCTATTCATATGCACACATTAGCGATCGACTCGAAGTGAAGAAGGAAACGAATAGTTGCTACAGGAGAGCACCGGACGTGAGCCTACGGTGCATCGACGCTCACACATACCTGTACACGGGGTTCCAAAGCTAGTGATCGCACCTTACGACCATAAATAAAGGGGGGAACGAGAGAAGTTGAAATAAGATAGACTTACCGGTGCGCTAAGCTGCGAGTTAGCAGTCCTCTTGTTTGCATCCTATGCAAATACCAATTCAGCAATGAAGGATATAGAATGAAGATCACTGTGCTTCGCTGTCTGGCACTCACCTGTCCACCTGGTTTTATCTCGTTGTTCTTATCCTCGAGTACGGGAAGGGATTGCTTAGTAGAATGAAAAATGAAAAATGATATGACATCGCTTACCGTTGAAACCTGCGACCCGGAAAGAGTGTCATGCAATAACTTCCTTTTCTTCGAGTTGAGGTTGCTGCTACCTCCATCCTGTTCATGACACGGCAGTTGGCAGATAAATAATAACGAAGGGATATGAACAAACGGTCCATGGAGTAACTGACATGAATCGAACAGAAATAAGTCGTACTCACACAAGCTTGAGCCGGCCTTGTTAGCCTCTTCGGATTGCTTCCGCCCTATAAACAAGTTATTCAGACTGCATTTGCCATTCTAATGCTCCGTCAACTCACAACATTTGATTCCGAATCGACAAGATGTGCCTTCTGTTGCACACTGATTGTGCTATTTTTTACACCATGATAGCTTGTAAGGGTGATTGTTTCTCCTTCATCCTCCCAGGGACTTAAGTTTTCATCATCTGGCAATGAGATGGTGTGTCTGGTGTAGCTTTGCGTCAGCAAGGCTCATAATACAGTGGTAACAAGGACAAGAGCATCAATATTGCAGGTGAAGGACTTCCAAGTCGGGTCTTGGCCCGGGAGCGTCACGGTCAACTTGAACCGCTGGCACCGTGACCGCAGTGACACTGGCAGCCTGAGTGGCAGGCTCATTAGTAATCTAGTACTACTACTAGTAGTAGTCGGGATGATGTTTAATCGCACTCACCATTACATTGACTTGACAGTACAAGATACTGATTCAGACGCAATGCAAGATTCAAACTTCAAACTCACAAATTGATCCTTTCTGAGTCTATCCCTGCCACTGGCACCTCAAGACCTCCACCCTCTTCACCGATGAAAGTGGAATCATCTGTGTTGCGAAGCGCCCTGACAGGGCGTTTTGTCTTGTCGTTCCGCCTTGACGTAGCGGGCGAGTCTATTATGTCCGTTTCTTCACCAGAAAGACTCTCGTTCGGTCCTGCAGGAGCGTGAAAGAATGCGTCGCTGGGAGTGGCGGCAGACCTGGACATCTTTGCGGTCTGCACACGTGTGCGAAATGGAAGTTCACCTTTGGAGTCTTCTTTCCTAGCTTTTTTTGCAGGCTTCCCGTTTGGCTCATCCATACTCGCTGCTTCGCATTAACGTGAGTCACAGGGTTCAACCTCCAAGCTTTGAGATCGTCTGAAAATGTATAGGTAATGTTACTCACGAATATCCAAGTCTTCGTTGTGTCCATCTTCACAATCCGATATGTCTTTAACATCGTTCTTTGAGTCTGTTTATGCCAGTTCAAATCTGTGTCATCACTGATCTAAAGTTGAAGACTTACAACTAGATTCGCCTTTTGGCTTTCTACGTCCACATTTGCCAGTGAGTTTGGGCACTGTTGAGCCCATCTGGGTGCGTGTCTCAAGAGCCTTCGACAAGTTGTTTTCAAGCTCTACGGTCTCTAGCATCGCTGCTTCTTGGTTCTCTGCTGCAGTCACCTTCTTGCGAACCTTGTCAGCTGCCTCTTGTTCTTTTGCTGCCCGTTTTTGCTCCGCAGCGAGTTTTTTCCTCTCTTTCGCAACCGCGACTTGCTGGGCCGCAGCTCTGCGGAAAGCTGTCCGCTCTTCCTTCTGCTTTTCCTTCTCTTCCTTCTCCTTCAATGCCTCATCCCGCCTTTCTGCCTGCCGTACCTTCCTTTTCTCTTTTTCTTCCTTCTCCCGCAATATCTCCTCCTGTGTTCGTCTTGTTCTGAGTTGGTCAACAACTGCTCCGGGGTGCTTTTCCCTGTTCTTAGCCCTTGTCTGTCTTTGAGTTGACATTTTGTGCAGTGTTTTGAGACTTGTATGATGATAAGATGTGTCGAAGGTGCAAGTTCAAGATCAGGGAGGCGGGGGCGTCTATCTTAGACAAGTTGAAAATTTACGCCCACTACTACCGTGACTACTCTATGACTAATTTTAACTCAGGTTCAAGTTCACTGGACTCCGAGTCCGACTCACTGCCAGTGCTAGCAGCCTGCCAGTGCCAGTGAGGCTCAGCTGTGAGTCCCAATTGTCGACGTGTACTACTACTGAGGTTACATTCAAGTTGATGCCAGCGACACGGAAAAAGCACGATCCCTTTCATTTTCCACCAACTATTCGATGCACCTTGCCTGGCTGTAGTAGGATGTTCAAGAGTCAATCTGGAAGAGCAAGACATGAATATTCAGCTCATCCGACGTCATTCTTGGCAAATTCTTCTGCCTGTGGTCATGAATATGAATCGTCACCTATTCGACCCATACGAGCTCCAAGTCCTCAACTTGAAGCTCTCCTGAGGTCGTC
Organism: Trichaptum fuscoviolaceum; assembly: GCA_910574455.1. NCBI lineage: Eukaryota > Fungi > Basidiomycota > Agaricomycetes > Hymenochaetales > Trichaptaceae > Trichaptum > Trichaptum fuscoviolaceum. Next base: position 2,032,711 of record CAJSYZ010000006.1, on the reverse strand, counting down.
CGAACTTCCATCAGAGGGTCATCTTGAGAGCGGCTCTGACTCCTACGATTACGATATTTCCATGCTTACACAGGATATCTCGATGCTCAGTATAGGCCGAGACGAGCTGCTTCAAGATTTGGACAGACCTGATTCTCTGTCCCATTCTGTCACCGGAAGTGACAGTGGCCGTTCTGAAGACTTGGATTCCGACATTGGAGATTATAAGGAGAGCGAGGATAACTTGAAGGTGTATCACAGATACTTGAATGGTGCGCGCCAAATCAATTGTTCCCGGTTTACTGTAGCATTTTGACACCAAACATTGTGCAGCCACTCCATGTGATGCAGAAGGGAACTTCTTAGAATACGAAGACTCACCCGCTCCGCGAAACGAATCTGCGTCAAATGACTGGTTTCCATATTCGTGCCGAGCAGATTTTGAGCTCGCAGATTTTCTCTATCGGGAAGAGCAAATGTCTGCTGGGAACATAACAAAGCTTCTGGGAATCATGAAGGCTTATCAGCTGATTCAGGAGGCGGAGAATGTAAAATCTTGCGGATGTTCCGAATTGGATGCGACATTGCCTGACGATGACTTGGATCTGGGTTCAACTAGTACGCTACTCGATGGAGATGCGCAAAAAATGTATAACGCCATTGATGCTACGAAAGTCGGTGATGTGTCTTGGAAATCCTTTAGTAACTTCTACACGGACGATCATAGCCAAAAGGCAACAAACGAGAACACCGAGTCATGGAAGAGGAAAGAATATGATGTATGGTATCGGGATCCTTTGGAAGTGATCCGGAATTTGGTGGACAATCCGGCGTTGGAAGGCGAATTCAACTATGTCCCGTTTCGTGAGTATCAGCCGAAAGAGGACTCTGATGACAACAAAGAACGAGTCTTCAGAAACTGTCAGGAATCGCCACGGATTTACTTATTGTTTTCTTTTATTTTCCGTTTACTTATGATTTACTGATGTTTTTATTTACTTTCGATTCCTGACATCGTACGAGACACTCGTACGGTCTCGTACGGTCAGCGGTACGCGCTCGGTACGAAGCCCGTACGGCGCGTACACCTTTGCATCTATCTGCACACGGGGATTGTTGTTTCTTTTGATTCTATTCACTAACGGACACTTTTCTGTGCGCTTGGGTTCAAACCCGGCGCGCCAGCAATGCTTATTCATCTTTCTATTTGTATTTCAAATTGCGCTTGGGTTCAAACCCGGCGCGCCAGCAATGCTTATTCATCTTTCTATTTGTATTTCAAATTCGGATCGGACCACGGGTCCGTACGGACGGTGGCTTGGAGGAACTGTATAGTTCCTCCTGCGCTTGCCAAAAGCGCCCGTCCGCCTGAGAAGCACTCCACTTTTGGCCTCTTGTCAAGTGCTTCCCAGGTGACGTTATATTTGTGCTTCTGATGTATAGAATAGCTTAATTGACTTGTCAAGTGCTTCCCAGAGTGTGGAACCGCTTCGCATAGCCGCTGATCGTCCGATTTACGTTGTCCGAGGTCCTGAGAACGCATAGAACCACTCTGTGTCGTAACATTAGGCCAAAAGTCTTTTTTCTCACTACCTCGCGCAAAAAAAACTCGTACCGTTCGAACCATTCTGCCGACGCTCGCTTCGCTCGAACGCCCGTACGATGCAGAACGTTACACCGCCTGTTCCTGCGCACGGAGGCCCTCCTGGAGCGCCCCCCGTCGCACCCGTGCAGGCACCAGTACCCCCACAACCCCCAACTATGGATGAGGCGACTCAGGCTATGCTGAACCAGTATATGGCCCCCTGGAGGGAGCAGATCGACCAGTTGCTTCAGCAGAATGCATACTTGAAGGGAGCGCTCGAAACGCGTGTCGCCGAACCGCGCGGTACGAAGGGTCCGAAGATTCCACCCCCAGGCTTGTTTTACGGCCCCAAGGGCGATGCCGCGGACAAGGACAAGCTTTCGTACGAAGCTTGGTCCGGGCAGGTGCGGAACTACATCTCTATGCGCCCGCACGAGTTCCCGGACGAGCGTACGAAGTGCCAGTTCGCTGCGACTTACCTTCGAGGCCCTGCAGACGAGTGGGTGCGTCCATACATGGACTCGATCCACAAGGGCGAGCCGGTCGCCATTTTCGACAAGTTGGACACTTTCTTGGAGTCTCTGGCTGCTGGATATGGTGAAGCTGATGCTGTTGCTGCTGCTGAGAACGAAATTATGGCTCTCAGGCAGACTGGAACCGTGGCGGAGTATGCTGCTCGCTACAGGGCTCTCAAGGTCAAGACCAAGTGGGTTGCTGACGATAAACCATGGATTGCTTGGTTCCGGTACGGACTTTCGAACCGTTTTCGTACGGACCTGACGCTTAAGAAGATGCCTGAGGACTTTGATGGGTATGTGAAGGCCTGCTGTGTCTACGATGATGAGCTGCGAGCCATCCGTGCCACAACTCGTACCAACCCCATCCCTCAGCGCACTGGAACTGCTTTCCAGACGCGTCAGACGTCGAACTCGAACCAGCATCGTACCGGCTCGAGCCACCGTGACCCGAACGCGATGGAGGTGGACCAGATCAGTAGGGAAGAGGCGCTGCGCAAGGGGTTATGCTTCCACTGTGGCGAGAAAGGTCATATGTCCGCCAAGTGCCCCAAGCGCCACGCGTCTAATACCTCGAACCGTACGAACGTCAGTACGGCCTCGACACCCCAGGTACCGGCCCCAGCTCCCACTGCTTCGATCTCTGATGTCTCGGACGAGACCCCCCTCGTACCAAGCGGTACGACCGAACGCCCAATCTCTGTTTCTGATGCTGCCAAAGTCCTTATGGCGCACCTCTCGAAGGAATCGGATTTCAACTAGGGTCTCAGCGCATCGTCGCGCCGCTCGAGACCCATAACCGATTCTCTTGTTTAGAAAATGATGTCCCAGTCCCTTCTATGTCTACTAGTGTACAGTCAATAGACAAGAAGTTGCGCCGGTTCATTCGTTTTCCTGTGAGAGTCAGCGATGGCAGAAAGATCTTAAGGATGAGAGCCTTCTTAGACAGTGGGGCCTCATCAATATTTATTAACCGTACGGTTGTCGAACGGTTCGGGCTCCGTACGAGACCTTTGGTCCCTCGTACGCGGTTGTACAACGCAGACAACTCTTTGAACAATGTGGGCTGGCTCACAGATGAAGTGCCAATTAGTTTAACGGTCGGATCGCACACTGAGAACGTGACTGCAGTGGTGGCGGACATTGGGGACTATCCCCTGATTATTGGGGTCGACTGGCTACGACTCCACAACCCAGAGATCGACTGGGCGAACGACCAGATGACCTTTACGCGCTGTGCGAAGGCCTGTCAGCCTCGTACGGACCGTACGGAGTTTCAGATGGAAGGTCCCCCGGAGTCAGACGCAGTGCGCACGGCTCGTACGGAGACCTCGAACCGCGCACGCCGCGCGAAGCCTCGGCCACCTCCTCGAACTCGAGTGACGGTAGCTGAGCTCGAGGACGAACCGTACGACTCGGGTGGTACGGACGAACAGGTTAGCGAAAGAGATAAGGTTCCGCCAGGCTTCCGGTATTCTGAGAAGTATTGGGATGTTTATCATGATTCTGAGGAATTCTTTGTCGCGGATGACCCGGATTTCGCACAGCGGATCGCCGCTTCGTACACCTGGTCTCAGGCAATTGCTGAGAAGACTGCAGTGAAGGAAGGCGAGAAGTCGTTCGAAGAACTCGTACCGCCGCCGTACCGCGATTTCGCCAAAGTCTTCTCGAAGGACCGGGCCGAACGCCTCCCCACCCGTAAACCGTACGACCATGCGATCGACCTCGTACCGGGTGCGGTACCTTCTTACAGCAAGATCTACCCCATGGCGCCGAACGAGCGTACGGCGCTGAAGGAATTCATCGAGGAGAACTTGAGGAAGGGGTACATTCGACCCTCCAAGTCTCCGGCTGCGGCTCCGGTCTTCTTTATCAAGAAGAAGGACGGTTCGCTGCGCATGGTGGTAGATTATCGCAAGCTCAATGCGATGACTGTGAAGAACAGGTACCCACTGCCTCTCACCACTGAGCTAGTCGATGCCTTGAAGAAAGCGAAGGTGTTTACGACCTTAGACCTTCGATCCGGGTACCACAACGTACGGATGAAGGAAGGAGACGAGTGGAAAGCGGCCTTTCGTACGCAGGAAGGCCACTTCGAACCGACGGTGATGACCTTCGGACTCACCAATGCTCCGGCGACATTCCAGCACATGATGAACGACATCTTCAAAGATCTGAATGGGGTGATTGTGATCATCTATCTAGACGATTTGCTGATTTTCTCTGAGAATGAGGAAGATCATGTCGAGCACGTTCGTACCGTACTCGAACGGCTCGAGAAGCACGACCTGTTTGTCAAGCCGGAGAAGTGTAAGTTCCACCAGTCTTCTGTGGAATACCTAGGCATGGTTATCGGAGCCGGTACGGTTTCGATGGACCCGGCCAAGGTCAATGCGGTTCTGGAGTGGCCTACACCTGCAAAGGTCAAGGATATTCAAGCCTTCCTAGGTTTTGCGAACTTCTATCGCCGGTTTATCGAGGATTACTCCCGGATCGTACGGCCTATGACCGAACTACTTCGAAAGGACGTCCGGTTCGAGTGGGGTACGAGACAACAAGCCTCGTTCGACGAGTTGAAGCGTCGATTCACTCAAGCACCGGTACTGGCCATGCCTGACCTCGAGAAACCATTTATTCTGGAGTGTGACGCTTCTGACTTTGCAACAGGTGCAGTACTGTCGCAGGTCGGTACGGACGGTACGATTCATCCGGTGGCTTTCTACTCGAAATCGCTAAATGATGCGGAGCGAAACTATGAGATCTATGATAAGGAGCTACTGGCTATCGTACGGTCGCTCGACGAGTGGAGACATTATCTCGAAGGGTCTCCACACAAGATCGATGTCGTCTCGGACCACAAGAACCTGCTCTACTTCTCTGAAGCTCGTAATCTCACTCGCAGACAAGCTCGCTGGAGTATTTTTCTCAGTCGGTTCGACTTCACAATCCGACATCGCCCTGGCCGGCTTGGGGGCAAGCCAGACGCGATGTCACGTCGTACCGACCTCGAACCAAATGGTCCGGACAACACGAACCGGACTCTGTTGGATAGAGACTTGTTTCGCTTGCATGCAATGCGTCGAGGCATGGTACGGCTCGAGGGGGACACGGCGTTGTTGCGAAGGATCCGGAGTTCGAAGAGTTGGGACGAGGAATTGGTAGAGGCGATCGAGGCACTGAAGGGGAAGGCCCCTGTGTCCTTGAAGAAGGAGTTAGAGGACTGGAACACGGAGGATGGACTGCTGCTGTACCGAGGGAAGGTCTACGTACCAAAGGACGAGGAAATTCGGCGAGATATTGTGAAATTACATCATGATTCTCTGCCAGTGGGACACCCCGGACGGTGGAAGACGTACGAACTGGTGAGTCGCAACTATTGGTGGCCAGGGATGTCTTCGTTCGTCGAGCGGTACGTGTCCGGGTGCGATACCTGTATGCGCACCAAGAATATTCCCCAGCGACCGGTCGGACCGCTCGAACCGAACGAGGTACCGTCCGGGCCATGGCAGACGATCTCCTGCGACTTTATCACGCAGCTGCCACCGTCTGATGGGTTTGATGCAATCTTTGTGGTGGTAGACCGGCTCACCAAGCAGGCGCACTTCGTACCAACGACGTCCGATGTCGACTCGACTCGTACGGCCGAACTGTTCGTGTCCGAGGTGTGGAAACACCATGGTACGCCTCGAAAAATCATCTCGGACCGCGGGCCCCAGTTCGTATCACGCTTCATGAAGGAGTTCTTCAAGCGACTTGGTATTAAAGGTCTACTTCGACTTCTTTCCACCCTCAGACTGATGGTCAGACCGAACGAGTGAATCAGGAGCTCGAACAGTATCTTCGAGCCTTCACAGACATTCGGCAGGAGAACTGGGCTCGGCTGCTGCCTATGGCCGAGTTTGCGCACAACACTCGTGCGCATTCAGCCACTCGGACCTCGCCATTCGCGCTGTTGTACGGGTACGAGCCCGGGTTCGCCATCGTACCAAGTACGGGTCTTTCGACCGTACCAGCAGCTGATGATCGTCTAGACATGCTGAAGAAGGCTCAGGATGATGCCCAGGCCGCGTTGGAAGTTGCTGCGGATCGTATGAAGCGCTACTACGACCAACACCGTACGGACGTACCGGACATCGAACCAGGTGATCGTGTCTGGCTCGAGGCTCGCAATATAGCCTTGCCAGGTGCCAGGAAGCTCAATCATCGTCGACTCGGTCCGTACGAGGTCGTACGAAAGCTAAGTCCGCTAAACTATGAGCTGAAACTTCCAGCTTCGATGAAGGTGCACCCAGTCTTCCATGTCTCGCTCCTGACCAAGTACCAGTCGGACACGATCCCCGGACGCGTACAGACCCCTCCCGAGCCCGTACCAATCAATGGGGACATTGAGTACGAAGTTCAGGAGATCCTGAACTCGCGTCGTACGGGCCGTACGCAGAAACTTCAGTACTTGGTTCGATGGAAGGGTTACCAGTCGGACGAAGATACCTGGCTCGACGCGGCTAATATGGAAACGCACAAGCTAGAATTCGCGCTTTCCATCGCAAGTACCCATTGGCGGTACGGTGACCGTACGGATCGGTACGAACACGCACGCTGTTTAGCAGCGTCCTTGGAGGGGGGTAATGTCAGGAATCGCCACGGATTTACTTATTGTTTTCTTTTATTTTCCGTTTACTTATGATTTACTGATGTTTTTATTTACTTTCGATTCCTGACATCGTACGAGACACTCGTACGGTCTCGTACGGTCAGCGGTACGCGCTCGGTACGAAGCCCGTACGGCGCGTACACCTTTGCATCTATCTGCACACGGGGATTGTTGTTTCTTTTGATTCTATTCACTAACGGACACTTTTCTGTGCGCTTGGGTTCAAACCCGGCGCGCCAGCAATGCTTATTCATCTTTCTATTTGTATTTCAAATTGCGCTTGGGTTCAAACCCGGCGCGCCAGCAATGCTTATTCATCTTTCTATTTGTATTTCAAATTCGGATCGGACCACGGGTCCGTACGGACGGTGGCTTGGAGGAACTGTATAGTTCCTCCTGCGCTTGCCAAAAGCGCCCGTCCGCCTGAGAAGCACTCCACTTTTGGCCTCTTGTCAAGTGCTTCCCAGGTGACGTTATATTTGTGCTTCTGATGTATAGAATAGCTTAATTGACTTGTCAAGTGCTTCCCAGAGTGTGGAACCGCTTCGCATAGCCGCTGATCGTCCGATTTACGTTGTCCGAGGTCCTGAGAACGCATAGAACCACTCTGTGTCGTAACAGAAACTACATGTCCGGAAATTTTGCTTGGGAACAGGCTGTAAGTCATGAATCATGCAGCATTCGAAGTTGGAGGAAGTGTACTGATTATCCTTGACTTAGAACAAAATCTACGCCGAAGATAAAGCAGTTCATGGGTCCATGTTCGTTCCGGTAATTTTAGGGAGTGACAAGACAACAGTTTCCGTTGGAACTGGCAACAACGAATATTATCCGTTATATCTCTCAATAGGAAATGTATCTAACAAGGCCCGGCGGTCCCAAAAGTTGAATACAGTCCAGCTCGTAGCATTTCTAGCAATACCAAAGAGTGTGTGTCAAAAACTGAGCTATCCATTTGTGTTCTGATGCTTTGCAGCTGAACGGCAGTACGAAAAGTCGGATGAATTCCGCCGCTTTCGACATCAAGTCTTTCATTCATCTATATCGAGAATCTTGAGACCACTGAAGAGCGCAATGTCCATAAACAACGAACAAACCATTTTCCGGTGCCCTGATGGTCACTTGCGTAGGTCGGTTCTCGGACTCGGCTCGTATATAGCCGATTATCCGGAACAGGTGAGTCTATGCGCAATATGCACTGGATGGTGCTGCAAGTAAGTATTGTCCTTTCCAAAAATCACATCCGACTTGAGTTCGAGGAAATGGCTTAATGCGGCTACTATATAGATGTACAGCACCTCACAAGAACCTAGATAATCCGGAATTTGTTACAAATCCTCGAACAAAAGAGCTGCACGAACGATTGATAGAACAGGTGGATGACAATAGCATAAGTAGAGCCACAATTCGTAAGGAGTATGGGTTCCACCAAGATATCGTCGTATGTGTTCCAACTTCAAGTTGTCCATTAGATGCACTTACCGCAACTTGAACTATGTCCCGTAGCCCTTCACCAATGATTTTCCGCGTGCAGATATATGCGATCTCATTTCTCCAGACTTACTGCACCAAATCATCAAAGGCGTGTTCAAGGATCATCTTGTCGAGTGGATTTGCCAGAGCATGACCACAACAGAGCTGGATATTGTGGATAAAAGGTACTATTCCTGTCAGGAATCGCCACGGATTTACTTATTGTTTTCTTTTATTTTCCGTTTACTTATGATTTACTGATGTTTTTATTTACTTTCGATTCCTGACATCGTACGAGACACTCGTACGGGTCTCGTACGGTCAGCGGTACGCACTCGGTACGAAGCCCGTACGGCGCGTACACCTTTGCATCGGTCTGCACACGGGATTATTGTTTCTTTTCATTCTATTCACTAACGGACACCTTTTGGTGCGCTTGGGTTCAAACCCGGCGCGCCAGCGATGCTTATTCATCTTTCTATTTGTATTTCAAATTCGGATCGGACCACGGGTCCGTACGGACGGTGGCTTGGAGGAACTGTATAGTTCCTCCTGCGCTTGCCAAAAGCGCCCGTCCGCCTGAGAAGCACTCCACTTTTGGCCTCTTGTCAAGTGCTTCCCAGGTGACGTTATATTTGTGCTTCTGATGTGTAGAATAGCTTAATTGACTTGTCAAGTGCTTCCCAGAGTGTGGAACCGCTTTGCATAGCCGCTGATCGTCCGATTTACGTTGTCCGAGGTCCTGAGAACGCATAGAACCACTCTGTGTCGTAACATTAGGCCAAAAGTCTTTTTTCTCACTACCTCGCGCGAAAAAACTCGTACCGTTCGAACCATTCTGCCGACGCTCGCTTCGCTCGAACGCCCGTACGATGCAGAACGCTACACCGCCTGTTCCTGCGCCCGGAGGCCCTCCTGGAGCGCCCCCCGTCGCACCCGTGCAGGCACCCGTACCCCCACAACCCCCAACTATGGATGAGGCGACTCAGGCTATGCTGAACCAGTATATGGCCCCCTGGAGGGAGCAGATCGATCAGTTGCTTCAGCAGAATGCATACTTGAAGGGAGCGCTCGAAACGCGCGTCGCCGAACCGCGCGGTACGAAGGGTCCGAAGATTCCACCCCCAGGCTTGTTTTACGGCCCCAAGGGCGATGCCGCGGACAAGGACAAGCTTTCGTACGAAGCTTGGTCCGGTCAGGTACGGAACTACATCTCTATGCGCCCGCACGAGTTCCCGGACGAGCGTACGAAGTGCCAGTTCGCTGCGACTTACCTTCGAGGCCCTGCAGACGAGTGGGTGCGTCCCTACATGGACTCGATCCACAAGGGCGAGCCGGTCGCCATTTTCGACAAGTTGGACACTTTCTTGGAGTCTCTGGCTGCTGGATATGGTGAAGCTGATGCTGTTGCTGCTGCTGAGAACGAAATTATGGCTCTCAGGCAGACTGGAACCGTGGCTGAGTATGCTGCTCGCTACAGGGCCCTCAAGGTCAAGACCAAGTGGGTTGCTGACGATAAACCATGGATTGCTTGGTTCCGGTACGGACTTTCGAACCGTTTTCGTACGGACCTGACGCTCAAGAAGATGCCTGAGGACTTTGATGGGTATGTGAAGGCCTGTTGTGTCTACGATGATGAGCTGCGAGCCATCCGTGCCACAACTCGTACCAACCCCATCCCTCAGCGCACTGGAACTGCTTTCCAGACGCGTCAGACGTCGAACTCGAACCAGCCTCGTACCGGCTCGAGCCACCGTGACCCGAACGCGATGGAGGTGGACCAGATCAGTAGGGAAGAGGCGCTGCGCAAGGGGTTATGCTTCCACTGTGGCGAGAAAGGTCATATGTCCGCCAAGTGCCCCAAGCGCCACGCGTCTAATACCTCGAACCGTACGAACGTCAGTACGGCCTCGACACCCCAGGTACCGGCCCCAGCTCCCACTGCTTCGATCGCTGACGTCTCGGACGAGACCCCCCTCGTACCGAGCGGTACGACCGAACACCCAATCTCTGTTTCTGATGCTGCCAAAGTCCTTATGGCGCACCTCTCGAAGGAATCGGGTTTCAACTAGGGTCTCAGCGCATCGTCGCGCCGCTCGAGACCCATAACCGATTCTCTTGTTTAGAAAATGATGTCCCAGTCCCTTCTATGTCTACTAGTATACAGTCAATAGACAAGAAGTTGCGCCGGTTCATTCGTTTTCCTGTGAGAGTCAGCGATGGCAGAAAGATCTTAAGGATGAGAGCCTTCTTAGACAGTGGGGCCTCATCGATATTTATTAACCGTACGGTTGTCGAACGGTTCGGGCTCCGTACGAGACCTTTGGTCCCTCGTACGCGGTTGTACAACGCAGACAACTCTTTGAACAATGTGGGCTGGCTCACAGATGAAGTGCCAATTAGTTTAACAGTCGGATCGCACACGGAGAACGTGACTGCAGTAGTGGCGGACATTGGGGACTATCCCCTGATTATTGGGGTCGATTGGTTGCGACTCCACAACCCAGAGATCGACTGGGCGAACGACCAGATGACTTTTACGCGCTGTGCGAAGGCCTGTCAGCCTCGTACGGACCGTACGGAGTTTCAGATGGAAGGTCCCCCGGAGTCAGACGCAGTGCGCACGGCTCGTACGGAGACCTCGAACCGCGCACGCCGCGCGAAGCCTCGGCCACCTCCTCGAACTCGAGTGACGGTAGCTGAGCTCGAGGACGAACCGTACGACTCGGGTGGTACGGACGAACCGGTCAGCGAACGAGACAAAGTTCCGCCAGGCTTCCGGTATTCTGAGAAGTATTGGGATGTTTATCATGATTCTGAGGAATTCTTTGTCACGGATGACCCGGATTTCGCACAGCGGATCGCCGCTTCGTACACCTGGTCTCAGGCAATTGCTGAGAAGACTGCAGTGAAGGAAGGCGAGAAGTCGTTCGAAGAACTCGTACCGCCGCAGTACCGCGATTTTGCCAAAGTCTTCTCGAAGGACCGGGCAGAACGCCTCCCCACCCGTAAACCGTACGACCATGCGATCGACCTCGTACCGGGTGCGGTACCTTCTTACAGCAAGATCTACCCCATGGCGCCGAACGAGCGTACGGCGCTGAAGGAATTCATCGAGGAGAACTTGAGGAAGGGGTACATTCGACCCTCCAAGTCTCCGGCTGCGGCTCCGGTCTTCTTTATCAAGAAGAAGGACGGTTCGCTGCGCATGGTGGTAGATTATCGCAAGCTCAATGCGATGACGGTGAAGAACAGGTACCCACTGCCTCTCACCACGGAGCTAGTCGATGCCTTGAAGAAAGCGAAGGTGTTTACGACCTTAGACCTTCGATCCGGGTACCACAACGTACGGATGAAGGAAGGAGACGAGTGGAAAGCGGCCTTTCGTACGCAGGAAGGCCACTTCGAACCGACGGTGATGACCTTCGGACTCACCAATGCTCCGGCGACGTTCCAGCACATGATGAACGACATCTTCAAAGATCTGAATGGGGTGATTGTGATCATCTATCTAGACGATTTGCTGATTTTCTCTGAGAATGAGGAAGATCATGTCGAGCACGTTCGTACCGTACTCGAACGGCTCGAGAAGCACGACCTGTTTGTCAAGCCGGAGAAGTGTAAGTTCCACCAGTCTTCTGTGGAATACCTAGGCATGATTATCGGAGCCGGTACGGTTTCGATGGACCCGGCCAAGGTCAAGGCGGTTCTGGAGTGGCCTACACCTGCAAAGGTCAAGGATATTCAAGCCTTCCTTGGTTTTGCGAACTTCTATCGCCGGTTTATCGAGGATTACTCCCGGATCGTACGGCCTATGACCGAACTGCTTCGAAAGGACGTCCGGTTCGAGTGGGGTACGAGACAACAAGCCTCGTTCGACGAGTTGAAGCGTCGATTCACTCAAGCACCGGTGCTGGCCATGCCTGACCTCGAGAAACCATTTATTCTTGAGTGTGACGCTTCTGACTTTGCGACAGGTGCAGTACTGTCGCAGGTCGGTACGGACGGTACGATTCATCCGGTGGCTTTCTACTCGAAATCGCTAAATGATGCGGAGCGAAACTATGAGATCTATGATAAGGAGCTACTGGCTATCGTACGGTCGCTCGACGAGTGGAGACATTATCTCGAAGGGTCTCCACACAAGATCGACGTTGTCTCGGACCACAAGAACCTGCTCTACTTCTCTGAAGCTCGCAATCTCACTCGCAGACAAGCTCGCTGGAGTATTTTCCTCAGTCGGTTCGACTTCACCATCCGACATCGCCCTGGCCGGCTTGGGGGCAAGCCAGACGCGATGTCACGTCGTACCGACCTCAAACCAAATGGTCCGGACAACACGAACCGGACTCTGTTGGACAGAGACTTGTTTCGCCTGCACGCGATGCGTCGAGGCATGGTACGGCTCGAGGGGGACACGGCATTGTTGCGAAGGATCCGGAGTTCGAAGAGTTGGGATGAGGAATTGGTAGAGGCGATCGAGGCTCTGAAGGGGAAGGCCCCTGTGTCCTTGAAGAAGGAGTTGGAGGACTGGAACACGGAGGATGGACTGCTGCTGTACCGAGGGAAGGTCTACGTACCAAAGGACGAGGAAATTCGGCGAGATATTGTGAAATTACATCATGATTCTCTGCCGGTGGGACACCCCGGACGGTGGAAGACGTACGAGCTGGTGAGTCGCAACTATTGGTGGCCAGGGATGTCTTCTTTTGTCGAGCGGTACGTGTCCGGGTGCGATACCTGTATGCGCACCAAGAATATTCCCCAGCGACCGGTCGGACCGCTCGAACCGAACGAGGTACCGTCCGGACCATGGCAGACCATCTCCTGCGACTTTATCACGCAGCTGCCACCGTCTGAGGGTTTCGACGCGATCTTTGTGGTGGTTGACCGGCTCACCAAGCAGGCGCACTTCGTACCAACGACGTCCGACGTTGACTCGACTCGTACGGCCGAACTGTTCGTGTCCGAGGTTTGGAAACACCATGGTACGCCTCGAAAAATCATCTCGGACCGCGGGCCACAGTTTGTATCACGCTTTATGAAGGAGTTCTTCAAGCGTCTTGGTATTAAAGGTGCTACTTCGACTTCTTTCCACCCTCAGACTGACGGTCAGACCGAACGAGTAAATCAGGAGCTCGAACAGTATCTTCGAGCCTTCACAGATGTTCGGCAGGAGAACTGGGCTCGGCTGCTGCCTATGGCCGAGTTTGCGCACAACACTCGTGCGCATTCAGCCACTCGGACCTCGCCGTTCGCGCTGTTGTACGGGTACGAGCCCGGGTTCGCCATCGTACCGAGTACGGGTCTGTCGACCGTACCAGCAGCTGATGACCGTATAGACATGCTGAAGAAGGCTCAGGACGATGCCCAGGCCGCGTTGGAAGTTGCTGCGGATCGTATGAAGCGCTACTATGACCAGCACCGTACGGACGTACCGGACATCGAACCAGGTGATCGTGTCTGGCTCGAGGCTCGCAATATAGCCTTGCCAGGTGCCAGGAAGCTCAATCATCGTCGACTCGGTCCGTACGAGGTCGTACGAAAGCTAAGTCCGCTAAACTATGAGCTGAAACTTCCAGCTTCGATGAAGGTGCACCCAGTCTTCCATGTCTCGCTCCTGACCAAGTACCAGTCGGACACGATCCCCGGACGTGTACAGACCCCTCCCGAGCCCGTACCAATCAATGGGGACATTGAGTACGAAGTTCAGGAGATACTGAACTCGCGTCGTACGGGCCGTACGCAGAAACTTCAGTATTTGGTTCGTTGGAAGGGTTACCAGTCGGACGAAGATACCTGGCTCGATGCGGCTAATATGGAACACGCACAAGCTCGAATTCGTGCTTTCCATCGCAAATACCCATTGGCGGTACGGTGACCGTACGGATCGGTACGAACACGCACGCTGTTTAGCAGCGTCCTTGGAGGGGGGTAATGTCAGGAATCGCCACGGATTTACTTATTGTTTTCTTTTATTTTCCGTTTACTTATGATTTACTGATGTTTTTATTTACTTTCGATTCCTGACATCGTACGAGACACTCGTACGGTCTCGTACGGTCAGCGGTACGCACTCGGTACGAAAGCCCGTACGGCGCGTACACCTTTGCATCGGTCTGCACACGGGATTATTGTTTCTTTTCATTCTATTCACTAACGGACACCTTTTGGTGCGCTTGGGTTCAAACCCGGCGCGCCAGCGATGCTTATTCATCTTTCTATTTGTATTTCAAATTCGGATCGGACCACGGGTCCGTACGGACGGTGGCTTGGAGGAACTGTATAGTTCCTCCTGCGCTTGCCAAAAGCGCCCGTCCGCCTGAGAAGCACTCCACTTTTGGCCTCTTGTCAAGTGCTTCCCAGGTGACGTTATATTTGTGCTTCTGATGTGTAGAATAGCTTAATTGACTTGTCAAGTGCTTCCCAGAGTGTGGAACCGCTTTGCATAGCCGCTGATCGTCCGATTTACGTTGTCCGAGGTCCTGAGAACGCATAGAACCACTCTGTGTCGTAACAATTCCCTTACAAGTCGTGTGAATACCATTGCTAACTTTCACGTAGAATCAGAGTTGCTGCTCCTTTTCCCGGACTTCGCAGATTTCCCGAAGGTCGAGGCTTCAAGCAATGGACAGGTAATGATTCAAAGGCACTTATGAAAGTATGTGGTATTTTCATCATGATCTTGTTTGAGGTGGTGGTTTGCTGATATCTGATGCAATCCGCTTACTAGGTGTATCTTCCGGCTATTGTGGGCATTGTACATGATGATATAGTTCACGCATTGAGTGCATTTCTGGACTTCTGTTACCTTGTGCGTCGGTACACGATTACAGCCTCAACTCTTGATCAGATTAAAGCCTCTCTGGATCACTATCATCAATATCGCAAAATATTCATAGCTAAGGGCATCCGGGATAACTTCTCACTTCCACGACAGCATGCCATGATTCACTATCCTACAATGATCCCTCTCTTCGCTGCACCAAGCGGGCTGTGCTCATCAATCACAGAGAATAAACACATTTACGCGGTCAAGGAAACGTGGCGAGACGCTCAAACAGAAATGATCCTTTGGGTCAGATGATCACAGCAAACCAACGTCTCAGTAAACTTATTGCATCGAGGGCAGACTTCAAGAGGCGTGGAATGCTGGAAAGTCCTCTGGCTGAGGCTTCATGGAGAGCTTTGCAAGATGTTCTGCGCAGGAATATGTCAGAGTCGGAGACAGATGACGCTGAGAGGACCCGAATTCGGAAGGAGCAGATGCACCATCATGATACACCCGTAGCTGGCGCAGCTGATGATACAGAGGACTTCTTCGATGACATTGTGGGCAATAATGAACTCAACGAAATTGCAGACCTGGAAGATCCCGAAAACGTAGTGTATGGGCCACATCATCTTGCGGTTCATGGCATACTACATGCTGAACGCCAGATCCGCTTGGGTGGCAGAAATGACCCTTTAGCTTGATCTTAATGGCTTCCAAGCAACGTGGGTATTACTTGGTAACCCATGCTTTGGTGTTGCACATCTGACTTCTTTGTTGTCATCCTTGCAGAGTCCAGTAAGGTGTATCCTAAACAGCTCAACACGCTTGCGGCGATAAAAGGTCATCCAGAGCTCCGACAGCTCCGACAGCTCATAAAAAAATACTTATTCAACAAGTACGAGAATCACATCTCCAACTCAAGGGGCTCCTCTGGCAGAGCCCAACCAGCAGTTGAATTGGACACAAGCAATGACTTTTCAATATTCCATTCAGCCACTGCTTTCTTTGCCTACCATGGCGAATCGATCCCTATAGAACAAGCAATGAGGGAGGCGATCAGGTCCAATCCCTCTTGGCGCGGAAAAGCAAGACGTGATGCAGTCCTTGTTCGAGTTAGCTCCTGCATAAAGGGGTTTGCAGGAATGAGAGTTGCCCGGGTTATGCTTCTTTTTTCCTTCACCGCTAAAGGGGAACGTCAGGACTGCGCTCTCGTCCAATTTTTCAAGCGTGTTGGAGATTCACCCGACCTGAAAACAAGAATGTGGATAGTCGAACCGGAGTATGAGTTAGAGAGCTCTACCACCTGTGTCGGATGCTGTACTGGAGTGAATGCCAGTGGCAGATGTCGCTATCACCGCGACTGCAAGGCTCCGAAGCAATCTGTGATAGATGTAGGGGACATCCTCCGTTTGGCCCACCTCCTGGGGGTTCCGAAGGGTGATGAATGTCCTCCAAAGTCATTGACACCTGAGGAGACCCTGGATTTTTATGATAGATTCTATGTTAACCGATTTGCTGACATGCACATGCACCAAACACTGTACGAAGCTAGATAATAATTACTAAGTTAAACTCTTCCGTTAGCACATTCAAGTTGCCACATAGTACTACAAAGTGTATTGAGACTTGTTGTACAGTTTACATTGCCAGAGCCAGCGGCGACGACATCATGGTATTCATTGTTCGAGGTAATATAATTATCAACAAATCTCAAAGCAACAAAGGGAGAAACTGGAGATGCAAGCATACTGTGTCCATTGTCAACCCACCACCTACGAGAGGGCTAATTCGGCTAGTAGTTGAGGCGACCTTGAGGACTTGAAGGCTTGGAGTCATCCTTTGACTTTATCGCCAATTCTAAATAATTGCGATACCCTAGAACTTCTTTAATATCAATTTTCATCGCGATGCCCTTCGGGGTTTGTCTATCGAATGACAAGCACACCGCCTCCATCAGATACATTTGGTATCTGTGCATGTCCGCCTCCTGCAAGAAAGTTGTTCGAGTCGTCTGGCTATCTAAGGACCCTGCTGACGTCGATGCTGCCGTGTCCTGTCTTTCCTTCCCCTTGCCCTTCAAGTTCGTTTGATAGGCCTCCAATTCGTCCCTGTTATAGGCTGCTAACATATCAATAGAATCAAGGACAGCATCAGTCGACTCCTGCCCTTGATGTATGATCTTGTTTAAGAGCCCTTTTATGACCACGCCTTTCCCATTCTGCATGACGACATCGAAAAGACCCTTTGTGGAGGCAATTTGCAACCATCTCTTGACAATCCTAAGCGCTCCTATCAATCTCCTCTGAAGATAATCCAATTCCTGGAAGCAATATTGAATCTTGTCAGCAGAATTATCTGCCAAAATTGCTGCTTCGGCGTTTTCCAAAAGCTCCAGAATATCTCTTGCCTCGAAAATAATTGCATAGTCGTTGGAGGTAACAGCAAATGCATCCCTCCTCTGGAAGAATGCGTCGTGAATATTGCACAGATTAATCGCCATTTCCCAAGATTTCTGCGTGTTGTCAAACTGTAGTAGCGTTTGATTGACCTCAGTTTGCTGGGGCTGAAAATGAAGCTGTCTAACCGCAGGCGTATTGTATTTCGATTGCAAACTCCCTGCTTCCGATATCGGTTGATAGAATGGCCTCAATGTCAGGGGCCGAAGATCGGGACGACGACGATTGGGAGGCTGAGATTGAGCCACGAGAATCTTAGAGATGTCGACTGACATTCTTTGGAGATCGGCGTCAATGATTGCGATGAGTTCGTAGATTACGTCGTAGTAGGCCTGGAAGAGCGGTATGAAGAATTGGAAAGCCTTAAGATTTTCGGCATCCCTATCGTATGAGTTCAATACTGCGAAAAACCCTTCTGCCTTCTCTTCTCTATAATGTCCATATTGAGATAGCAGTTCTCTAAGACCTTCCGAGCCGTTGCGAGAATGAAGTCGGTAGTATTTATTCATGATTTTCTGAAACGCGCCCTCGTTCACCTCGAAGTAGTAGGAACCGAAGGATCTTCAGTGCTCCGGCTGTCAAGGCATTTCTGTATGTCCGAATCTTTGAACCCAAGGACAATTGCGGAGGATTCCATGAAGAAGAACCTTAGACTATCCAAGGTCTTCCTTACTCTAACAGCGTCGCCTGCTGCCCGTGACTAACAAGCGTAGGTTATTAGACGTTCTTTTTCGAAACATGATCCTATTACTTACCCCAGCAACATTACTAGTCAAGAGATCGACATAAGAAGATATCTTGCTAAGAGTTTTTTTCATCGTATCAACCTGACCCTCCAAACTCGCAATCCTATCATCCGATGAAAGGCCTGGATGGCCTGAAGTCGAGCGAACCGACTCGTTGCCTTCTATGCCAGTGTGCGAAGCACTTTGTGCCATATTTTTAAGCAGTTCACCTATAGTATCTCCGCAATCTCCGCCAGTGACAGGTGTTTGGACAAAACTGCCAGGTCCCGTGACGCCACTCACATTATCGGCCAGTGATGATGGTGGCCTTGATGGTGGTGGAACAGATACCGGGAACGGTGCCCAATGACTCAGCGTTTCGTCATCCTTCTCAACTTTACGCCTTTTGCTGTCACTGGCAGGAGTACCTTCAGGTTCATTGTGATGGTGGCTACTAGGACTCCGAGTTGAAATGCGATCTTGAAGACGTTGGCTACCACTACTCCGTTTTGGAGGGCCGGCAGAAATGCGATCTTCAAGAGCCTGAGGTCGGCTATTAGGACTCGGACTTGCAGGGCCGGAGAAAATGCGTTCTTGAAGAGAGCCATGACTCCCAGCTGAAGGGTTGTTCGAAGATGTATGTGCGTACGCTCTAACCCAGTCTGGAATTTGCGACGGGGGGCGCGATTGGTGCCCCCAGTTGCCTCGACCTCCATGATTTGATCTCGCCCGCGGGGCAGATGTGCGTTCCTCAACTGTCTCATGTTTCCTTTTATCTACAATTTAGCTATTGTCAGAACCAACAAGGGGGTTCGACTCAAACTCAGGCTCACTGGACATTTTGGATATTTTGAACAAAACTGTGACTTGAAGCCTGATAGGAGGTTGTTTCGCTTTCTCCAACAGCTTCAAAATGGAGTTAAAACTGGTGCAATAGTATAGTAGCTGTGAGCCTACCAACTCCGAGTCCGACTCCGAGTCGTCGGAACCGAATAGTAGTATCTTGAACTTCGGTTCAAATTTAGAGATCAAGTTGCCAGTATACTAGTAGTAGTAGATAGTACTACTCAGGCTACAACTTGAAGTTTGAAGATCTCAGTCAGCGGATGAAGTTGAACTAGGAGACTGGTTGACTCACCGCCAGCCTGAGTACCGCCAGTGGCAGCCTCTGAACTAAAATTTAGGTGGCAGGGACTTCGACTTTAAGGTGAGAGGGCTTCAAGCTGTTGAAAAGAACAACCTTGAGTACTACTAGAGTACAGTACTACAGAGTATAGTAGACAAAGACACAATACGTCGATGCCACTGGCAGGGCATGGGGTAGTCAGGCTACTAAATGCGGAACTTGAATCTGAACTTGAAGCCAGACTTCTCAGGCTCACGCCACTCAGCCACTGTATTTGGCAACAATTGTCGGAGATGCGCACCTCCGGTTACGGTGATATTCATTTCGGATTCGAATCACAAAAGGATGATGCAGTGATGTCGGAACTTGCGGAATATCATCCACAGATTAAGGTAACTAGGGCTAACAAGGGCTCGAGTACATGGAAAGCGTGGTTTAATGAGGAGCACCACAAGGTTGAGCGGGAACGAGCAGCATTGGAACCTTTTAATTCACTTAAACCGCAGACTCGGAGTCAGACGAAGTAGCCTGCCAGTGAGGACTCAGGCTTGTACTCATACTATTTCTAACTGTTTTCTTTTCGTAGTATTACCTCATACCAGTGCATACCACTAGTATTCAAGTTGTGTCTTTGTATGTTTGTCTCCTGTTCTGTGTTCGTCGACCTTATACTTGTGTTTTCTGTGCATCGGTATTCAAGTTGTTGTATGACTGTATGTAAATAAAAAACGATATGAATTGTTTCTAACTATTCCGAGTCGGACTTGGACTCACTGGCACCAGTGATGCTCTAATTACTGCTCGATAAATTCACGACTGGCTCGAATCCGGGTCTACCAACCTGAAGACCGAACATCGTTATGGGTCACTGTTCGGCCACTTGAACTTTTGAGCTGAACTTGAAGTCCCACGACTCGGTCTCAGGCTCAGACTCGGAAGTTCTTCCGACTCGGAGGTCAGCTTGAAGTCGGAAACTACTAGTACTAGTAAACTAAGCCTGAGGGGCGAAGGTCGGTCCGGCTACTACTACAACTGCTCTGCTCGACAACTATTAGGTATAATAATTTTAATGGAATGACCGGTTGTTATTCTCGGGACGTTCTAGGTCAGAGGGAACTGGACGGCTTGACTTATGCTATTGCCTTCTGGCAGACGACGGAGGAGCTGGATCAAATGGGCTTTGCGACCAACCTTGATTCAAAGACAGACACGCAACTTGGTAGTAGTATTGTTTTCCCGACTCCGAGTCAGCAAGAGCCCGACGTGGACATCGCCGCTCGCCTTTTCCCAGACTGAGCCCCTTCCTCAACTCCCCCACCATGCGCACAAACTCTCTCATCTCATCCTCTTGCACTACCTTGAGGCTTGTCATTTTCTTCAACCTTGGCGCTGTCTCCTTCACATATGACATCTTCCATGCGCTGCTCTCCTGCACTTTGTACTAAATTATGTCGTAACAGATCTGGGCGGAATGGGAGACAGAGGTCTGCACGAGCATGGCACAGGAGTTCAAGGCTGGTGAGTTTATTCTCCTTCTCAATCCTTTTACTTCACGTTATTTACATACCATTTGATACAGAATCCTAGCTCACACCGTTTACAGCGCACGCAAGATGGTGCAATTCTGGAACACCGCCAGACAGCACCACCACCATTGCCATCGCACTCCTGCTACTAGTAGTACCCAGCATCGACATGATGACTTCCCACGTGGGGTCTGACACTGGCATCACAGGCCCTCCGTCGTCCGCTACCACCACTGACAGCCATGGTCAGGTTGGAAACCAGAGACTTCCGGAGACACTTTCATTGTTGTGGGGACTGGTAAGTAGCCCTAGTAGTTATCCGCTATTGCAACAATAGCTCATGACCCGATGAACACAACTACATGACTGGCTGATGCTATGGTTGTTGAAGCGCTTAGAATGCCAGCACGCTTACGAGTTCGAGACGACAGCGCGCACCATCTTGCCGGGCAAGTCTTCTTTTAGAGACAAGTCATTCGGAGATGAGGAGCTCAAAGGCTTCCAGTTTGCCTCACCAGACGACCATCAAATTCATATCTATTTCGCTGATTCCATGGCTCATGGCGGGGATTTAAGAGATGCTCCTTGCCGACACAAGGGACTTCTTGCAATCAGAGAAGGTATGTACATGAAGTGCCACACATCGACTGAAAGTTTAACCTCTCTTTCTGAATCAGTGGTGCGCTGACCGTGGTAACCACTCTCGTCGCGACAATTTCCTCTATCGTGTCCCTGGCTTGGGCAGATCATCGTTGATCCATGCCCTTGCTGGCGCGCTCATGCTCGACATTCTCGCCATCTCACGTTCCGCTTTTTGGATGAACGATGTGACGTTGTCGTCGCTTATGGGCCGTGTGCCTGCCCCGTGTATTGTCCTTCTCGAGGACCTTGACGCTGCATTCACTCGCTCAACTTCGCGCGACGGGTCCTCAACCTGTGTTCCTGGTGGTAAGAAGAAGAGCTCTTTGTTGTCCGACAACAAGGATAAGATGACGATGATGACGACAATGAAGAAATTGGCAAGAAGAAGAAAAGCAAGAAATATGACACTCTATCCGACGTGAACACGCTCTCTCTTTCTGGCCTTCTTAATGCACTTGATGGTGTCGCCGCTGCTGTTGGCCGCTTCCTCGTCCCGTCGCAGCGACGAACCATCTTGAGCGTTTCGACCCCGCGCTCTCGCACCCCGGTGGTATGGATGTTTGGATCGAGTTCAAAAGCGCAAGCCCTAGGCAGGCTCAAGCGCTCTTCTGCGACTTCTTCCTGTACGCGGACGTCAAGAAGCCCGAGATCACCAAACGCGAAGGCGAGCTCGATGGGATCAGCCTCCCCACCCCACCCCATCCTCTGGATCGATTTCGGAAATTCCGGTGTCGGTATTTGCGTCCGATGCCTCGAGTACCGCAACCTTGAGCTCGAGCTCATTGATGAGAGGTGCGTCAAACAGTCTACCTGACGTTGGCAAAGCAGCTCACGACGCAAATTGCGAATTCATCAAACGGGAAAAAGTATTACTTCATCTTAGATATCGTTCAAGTAGTCATGTCCTATTCCTCGACAAACACCTCTGTGCCACCACCATTGCCGCCGAAACGGAGATCGCTCGGTTTCAATATGCAGAATAAGTCGATTATCGGCCGACAGCGCAATCCCCCCAGCTCTAAGGACAAGAAACGCTCCTTCATTTAAACTACTTCTTCCATAGCGGATTGGGATGCATTGATCCCATTTCCCACATTGGCATGGTTCCGGTTTCGAGTTGTATCCAGGGATGACTGATTGTATGACGGCTTACTCGTGGCTTTGCCTTCTAGAGCTGATGGAACAGCTTCTTGTGCAGTGGGCTATGTCTTCCTGACTTCTTCGGAGTTAACCTGACTCACTTTCTTGTTTGTTTGTGCATAAAATGAAAAGAAGCCTCATAATCGAGTCATCTAGAAGAAATCCTTCTTATCTCCTGTCAGTTCAGCTTGAGGTTTATCCGAGCCATAGTATAATGCACTGATAGATTCCTCTCTTCTTTTCCCAGAAGAATAAGGCATCAGAAAAATGCGTGCAAGAGCTTTGTATAAATGTGAACTCGGAGTGGGTGTCGCCCCTCCCCGCCACCCACCCACCCATTCAACCCTTCGCCATGAACTTTTATCACATTCTGTTGGGGCTCCACATGCTCCTATTGATTGACCATGCTGTGCTTCGAGTACGCATCGCGCGAAGACTTCCTTGGACACAAAGGAGGATATCTAGGATGCAAAAAATCGTGCTTACTTTCCATTTCCTCTCAAAATCACTGCACTGACTTTTTGCCAGCTTCACAAACAGATGCAACATCTCCTCGACTACCTGGGGGTTCCGCCAACGCCTCTTCTTCAACTTCGCAGTTATACACTCGGACCTCTTGTTCCTGAAGTATGTCTGACCACCGCGACGATGGAGAATGCCGTAGACGTCATCTATGCTTCCTTGCCGGATGCCCCGGAACGACGCTTCGTTGCCCTCGACATTGAATGGGCGAGTAACTCACCAGAGCTATATCGCGTGGACCTCATCCAACTCGCGGTTCAGCAACACTGTGTTCCTCCTCCGGACTCATCTACTTAATGCTCTTCCCCCAAGATTGGAACAATTATTAGGTGATGAAACTGTATGGAAAGTGTCAGCAGGAATCGCTGGTACGACAATCCCATTTCTTCTCTCATTATGCGGCATAACTGAACTAATTGGCAGGTGATGCGACTCGCATCAGGAATAAATTTGACATTCCCGTATCCTCCTGTGTCGATTTGACAGATTGGGCGCGCTTCGTTTACCCCGATTTCTGGCCAAGAACGCCAACTTGGCTCCAGCTGCTTCTGAACCCCCGTCTCTGGTTCAAGTTTCCGCAACCGTTTATAAAGCTGGAGGAGATGGCGGGCAGGCTCCTGCAGACAAACATCGAAAAAGATGTCTTGGTCACGATGAGCAATTGGGCCGAAGTTGAGCTGTCGGCTGCTCAAGTCCATTGTAAGTTATCCTTTTCAAGTTGTCACTCAGGCTGACCATCTTCTCACTTGCATCTGCTCTATTAGATGCGGCAATCGACGCGCACAGCACGTTTGCTGTTGCTTCCGTCTTGAATCAAGATGCCTTGGCCTTACCGGATACAATAATCCATCACTTCCCAATGCTCGATATTGAGTAGGCTGAGGCCCGTTTGAATAGTGCTAACGGTGTTATCTTGTTGAGTAAATTGTTGAGTGCATGCTCTTGTCTTCAAAAGTTGCCAGGAGCATCGTGATTGTATCTATTATTGAATTGCTTCTCGTTGAATGATCATTGTAGACTGAGGTTGTCAATGGTGTTTGCTGTTGCTTTCAAGATGTCATGAAGATGAAGGTAGCTTGAAATCTCAAAACAGAGGTTCAAGTTCACTTGAGTACAGTAGTGGTAGTAGTAGTAAATCTCACTTGAGTCTGACTTGCCACCTGATGTACAGCTTCCCTCCTTACGCACTGATTTTGTCCTGAAACGCCGTTTTAAGGCCATCAGGCAGCCAGGCAACACTTCAGGCAGGCATGACAACGCTTCAACCCATTTAAGGAAGCTCCAGGACGCGCCAGCCGCCGTTAGCAATCTCTGATGTATTACACTTGAGCACTGAAATCCTGACTTGCATTCTGATGCACTGAGAGACGGCTTGCATCCTGAAACACTCCTTATTTCAGTGAGATAAGGCAATCAGTGTATTTTCAGACGAAGTAGCGACCCTTCAGACAGGTGCCAGCCAAATCAGGACGCGTCAGGACGCGTCAGTCGCCGTAAGCAAAAGGAAGTTTCCCTGATGTTGGAGTACTAGTCCCGGACCCATTGGATCACCCGACCCGCTATGAGAGGCATGATTCTGTCAGCCTCCGATTCATTCTCTTTCGTTCTCTTACTTTTGTGTGCGCTGATGACTTGTTTTAGCTAGAAGATGCGGCCCGTGAGGTACGCTTATCCCTTACACTGAGACTGTAGCCTGGTTTGCTCACAAGACTACCGGGACTGGTGAACTCTTTCCGCAACGCGCCATTGCCAAAGCCGGCACTGAGAGCGAATTTCGATTCACGACAGCAAGGCGCTGCAGCAGCCGCTGCTCCCTCGTGAGGGATGTCAGGATGTCAATGTGTGGGTGTTTGTACGTACGTACATCGAGTCGGATATCTAATTCATATGACTCTACCATTGACCCGTGTTGTTCATCATCGCTCTCTAGCGTGATGCACGTCGGCACTCGGTCATTCTTTTGAGTGCTTATTGCCCAGCTGAGGGACGCGGACCCGACTTGCAGTATCACCGTCGGACTCGGAGCATTACATCGTCGTCTCTCAAAGTTCACGTACTCTCATCCCTGGGCCTTTGATATTATTTCGTACTTTTGCTCTTGATCTCGTTTCGACCTGACGTTAGCAGGTCTCGCAGCGGTAGCAAGCAGACGGCCCGTTATATGCAGCACGTAGTGTGAAGAACTTAGATAGACTCTTGGTGGTTGGAGCTTGAAGGGTAAGCGTGCTCAATTCCTCGGTTTTCAGGGCCATGACTGTCGTGCTCTTCCAGGCATCCACCACCATCCACCATCGGATGGGGTCAGTTCTGACTTGGACCTGCCCAGAGTGAGCAACGGTCAGATGAGCAGTGTCATCACAACTGCCGGATGATCAGCTTCGCGCAGGAGAGTGCATCGAAATAAATTCAAATAATTATGGGGACGTCGCCTTGCGCCGAAGTCCATGAGTATTCAGGTTATGGTCATAAATAATGGAATTTGATGTGCAGTCAGTGTCGGAGTTGATGTACATGGAAGAATAGGGAGATAACATAACAGGTACTACGGTTTACATGTACATATATCTACTAGAAATCCAATGATTGCATTGCGCGCATGACAATAGTATATAGATTGGCCATCATCTACTTGAATATGAATTAACAGAACTCCGATCCATGAACAAGGCACATACATATCAGTTGTTGGGAATAGGCAACAGTACGGGCATATATGCTCCCAGTTTCTTCTGCAAATGAATTCACTATGAGCACGACAAAAACTCCGCAAGAAAGAATAGAATACTTGCCTTGCTCAATTTCGCCAAGTCGTTCAGAACCTTAACAACCTTCGGAATATCGAAAGGCATGTTATCAAAGGTCGGAATAGCATCGGGCCCCAAATCCCTGCATGACTGCTGGACATACTTCATGCGCCTTGTGAGACAGGTGTGGATGTGAGACACGGCTCGGGCTACGTTCCTTTTGTCGAATAGACAGATATAAGAGAAGATTGATTGCAAATTTCGACAGTGATCGAGAGCAACGGTAGTACTAAGCAAGGGATCGGCTTTGTACGGGAGAGGGCAGTTTGCAAAATAGAAAAGAGAAATGTTGCGCAAATCAAATTCTGCAGAGCTATTTCAGCGATTGCTTCGTCAATTGAGATCCATGAAATGCAGGGTAAGGAAAGAAACGTACAGCAGTAGATTCCTTGACAAGGTTTCGAAAGCATCCGTCCATCGTTTCCTTTGCTCCAGTGTAAGGGGTGGTTCGGATGAGTTTGAGGAGAGGCGGTTTGTTAAACCAGCGCCTTCTAGATACAACTTTTCTTGTCTCGGCGCCAATAGTTTGACTCCCTGTTTGTGATATTCAGCGATAGCTGGGTCGCCAATTAAGTCCGTAAGAAGACTCGATATTCGTCTTTCCGCGTCCGGTCCACGACTCGCCAAGAACCATCCTAACAAACTTTTGTACCCAAAAAGATTTGATAAATCATTCCTTGCTTCGATTTTAACAAGGTCAGCATGGAACGAGTGGCTGGACCTAGAACCGTTAAAATTAGTCTACAGCGAAGCTGAGAGCAACTGTAGATTGTCAACAAACTCTATTACATTGAAGAGAATGTTGAAAAGCTGCAATAGATCTACGTAAAATTGGTAAATGTCAATGCAGATCCGCGTGAGAAGGCACTTTGGCAAATACAGGCTTACAGGCTTCTGCCTCGTCTTCGAATGTATTCCTTGAGCTCGTGAGATCCTTGTAGACATTTCCCATCGCAAATTCGACATTGCAGTATATTCCAGTGCAGTCCGGGAAGGTAGCAGGCATAAGGATACTAGGTAGTTGTTTAATTATTGAGCTCTGCATGGTCTTGCAAAGTTCTTCAATATCAGTCCGGATTTCTTGCGGAATGCTCTCTTCTGTTAACAGTGTGCACTGTAATATAGAGCACGACAGGAGGGAAAGTCTGTGGCAAGAGCGGAAACAAGCAAGCCAGTGTGGAGATAGCCAGTATCCGAGGTAAAAGACTGAAGGATTAAATGTCTCATTGTCCCTGTCACTATAGGTAAGAAAACGGTCGGCCAATAATGATGAAAATATAGACAACCTACTTTAGGAATGGTACATAATTTGCACGACTTTGAATTGTGACATTAGATATGCAGAGGCTAGGGTGTTGTATGAGATGTTCTACTACTTTGCTTTGAAAATTGTTTTCATCAATGTCCAATAACATCCCCAATCCAGAAGCATGACATATAAGAAGTGATTTCATCTTCATCGAGATCTCAGGATAGGACTCAGTTGTGCTCACGGAGGGATCAGAAACCTTTAGAGATTTGAAAAGTGCTTGTAGACGCGCCTTTAATTCGTCTCCACCCAGAATGATCATGAGCAAATAGGCTTCCGGAAAGGCTTTCAAGATACCCCGAAGCTGAAGTAATGCACGTCTGCTAGTTTCGTCGGCAAAACTACATATAATGTGAGAGATGAATAGATGTACTGATCGAGTGATAAGGAGACATCCAACCTCGTAACATTCGATAGTTCATGCAAACATTTCGTAGCCTCGAGTTCAGACCTGTAGGTGTTCAATACATATCACTACAGATATGACAATGTGATCCACTAACAGTGCACACTTGACAAGTATGTTGCAATACTGCAGGAACCCTACATCAGAAGAAATGCATGAGTAGATCGTCCAATCAATATAATATAAAGGTCACTCCCTCATTGTCGACGTGGATATGTCTTTAGCTTGTCCGTCTTGACTTTCTAGATCTTTCAGTGCACCTCTGATTCTCTCCTTGACGCCGGCTTCGATCAGATCAGTTGACCCTAGTGCTGCATGGAACGGAGGGTCCGGAAATAGACCCAGCTCGGATGACAAGACAGACTGTAATGTTGTCAGATTAAAGTTGCAAGTGTCTTTACCACACTTACACTGGCATCATGTGAACGTGCAATGTTGATGAAAGACGAAATAGCGAAGAAGACCATATGGACACCGTAGGACGACCAATCATACCCTTTCCCCGTAAGAACTGCATCTAAATAATGCTTATACACCTCTTTACAAAGAGTGTGTAACGGGTCCTTATCCCGGTGAGTTATTTGCAAAGGATTTACCGCTTCTAAAACGGCCTGTAATATGCGGCACGATTGGAGCACAATCTGCACAGGTATGTCTCCCTCGATTAACTGAGTTGTCCAGAATTCGATAAACCTCTGAGATATTTTGGAAGTGGTTGAATCTCTAATTTGACGAGTCAGCAAATAGCATGCAATCGGGATCGTAGTTAAGCACAAAGTGAAGGTGAAGAGGCCACATACAGCAGAGATTCTAATAGATATCGAAGGAAGATACACCATTTTTTAATATCTTCGTCAAAAAGGGTAGATGCTCTTTCCCATTTAACGTGGAAGTTCTCTCCCTCCATATAGAGTTTACCACGGTTGAGGCTTATGAAATTCAAGCCAACAAAGTGACAGTCTATCAACAACGAAGCCTCCCTAAGGACGTTGTCTTGAAAGTCTGAGAGGGTATCGTTTGTAGATCGAAATGCTTCGATCACGCGGAGAAGAGCACTGGCGTGTTTGACCATTACTTCTCCCTGACTACAAAAAAGCCAGAGACAGATTTCATCGTGATCTCGGAGTAAATCAGCCCATTTCATGACAGCATGGAATCGGGTTGAGTCCACAAAAGAGCTATAACCGATTAGAATTAACACGATGCCCATATGAGCGAAGTACCTACTTGGCGTATTCGAGCAACTTGAAGCAGAGTTTCTGCAATATAGAGGCTGAATGTAATAATAGATGTGCTGAGTGGGAGAACAAAAAAAACTGATTGAAATATTCGTACCTTTGTTACCGTCCTTCTTCCAATCCGCCCGAATCAGTGCGCATATCTTATCGAAGACTGCATCAGGACCAAACCCGGCTCGATGGGCCATATCGCCCAGCGTTCTCTCAAGACGTTTCCCGGTAAAGCTAAGAAAATTTCCCAGAACACGACCGGGCCCAACGAGGTTTGACGCAGTAGAGTTCGTGGAATGAGAGAAGATGGATGCATTGTCATTCGCACGAGCGCCGTAAAGGGTTCTGCCAGTGTGATTGGTGGGCGACTCCAAGGTGGTTTCTTCATCGATTGTCTGCAGGGGCATGGCGAAGGGTTGCGAAAGCGGAGGTATTGCAATGCCACCGAACGAGCGTTGTGAGGTGCCACATCTGAGAACCTTTATATGATGTCGGTAACATGATATACGCCAGAAGAAATCGGCGGTGGTGCAGTGGTTGATGTCGGAGATCCCCGGGCCCCGTAGTAGCAAGGCGATACTTTGCACCGCACAATGAACGCCAGGCTACAATACACTTAGGCTATTTCCACCTTTGCAGTACTTGTATGCCTTATACACGTCCTTCATGTCAAATGGACTCGAATACAGCTCGTCAGACTCGCGGAAGTTGGAGGACGTAGCTCGGGCGTTGAGTACCGAAATCATAGACGCAGGCATAATTATGCCACATCGCAGCGTATGGCTCTGTCCTTTTGGACTCCGTACATCGGGAGTCGGGGCTGATGAGACCAGGGATAGGTGAGGACGTGCCAGCACATTTGTTGGACTGGAGAAATCTATCTCCTTATGTT
Source organism: Trichaptum fuscoviolaceum (assembly GCA_910574455.1). NCBI lineage: Eukaryota > Fungi > Basidiomycota > Agaricomycetes > Hymenochaetales > Trichaptaceae > Trichaptum > Trichaptum fuscoviolaceum. The sequence continues at coordinate 2,002,956 of CAJSYZ010000006.1, read as the reverse complement.
ATATGACTCTCCGGGGGTTGTTATTCTGAGTCCATAAGCACCGTACTATTGTCAAGAACTGGTTCAACTCACAGGTACCTGCCAACCTGATCGAATAGATTTGCCATTCGATAGAGCAATAAGAGTTATGCGACTCCAAGTTCACCGCAACGAAGTACTCTGACTCTGACTTTGCTTCACGGCTTTGTAGGCGAGTGTTCGTCTGTACTTGCCAGAATCTGAGAAGTGTATTCACGGAAGAGTTTGTGCTAAATGTCTGGTCTGTCTTGTATGTACAATCAGATTTCGGAGATGTAGTGGACGGGAGTCGGATTTCCTTCGAACTGTTCTTCGGTTAAACTTGAAACTCCGATCCAATCACTTGAACTGAGCAGCTTGAAGCTGATGGCCTTCAAGTTCTTTGTCGACATGAGCCTTCATTTCTGAGACCGTAACTTCATCAAATTATAATAAGGGGTACCACGTATTTGCACTCGGGTGGAGAGAGAAGTGGGAAGGTCAGGAATTATGCCAGATGTGAGTAATAGCTCTCCTCGAGCCCAGGATCGCCATCTAACCTCCAGCTCCAGGACAGCTCCTCCTCAATTCCGGTTGAGTCTCCTACACCGTAACCTCTGTGTTCCCCTCCATCTCCTATACTATCTACCTGTCTCATGAGCACATTGAAGTTTCAATATCCTTTCTATACCCACATCTTCTCTTCTCTCCATCTTCGTCCTTTCTTTCCACCTGCGACAACGAAACGCAGCGGACTCAGGAATGTAGCTCGCACCTGCCCTCTACCATGCCGGCCCTCGCGAGGAATGCTCACCCGTGCACCCAATTTGCTCGTCTATCCGTTATCGCGTTAAATCCGCAGAAAACTAGCGGGGATGAATTGCAATTTCATTGCAGACCAGCGATACCGTAGGAATCCTTTGCAGCTCATGGGAGGGCGACATTGTTGTCTATGCACCCGTCGATCGGGCTATTATGGATACCTTCGCATTTGCATTTGCATTTGCCTACATCTTTTGTTCAATCTTCCTTTGGCATGATGGTCCCGGTCTTCGGTCTCTTTCTTTCGTTACGATTCGTTCCATGTCAGAGTTCGAAAAAAGGTAGGGATGTGACTCAGCGCATAGACGAAAAACGCAGACGCAGAATTGGAGTACCAATCCCGGACTCAGTACTTAGATCAGAGGCATGAAGCTTTCTGCAATCTCGCCTGTGCCTCAAATAGCTCGCGTTTTGTCAGTCTCCGATTCATTCTCTTACTTTTTGTGTGCGCTTATGTCTTGTTTCGACCAGATGCGGCTCGTGAGGTACGCTCATCCATGCACCGATGCTGGCGAACCACTTCTGCAGCACGCCATTCCAAAGCCTGCAAGAGCGAGTTTCGATTCACGACAGCAGGGCCCTGCTCCCTCGTGAGGGGTGTCAATGTGCGGGTGGTCGTACGTACGTACATCGTGTCGTAACTCATATGGCTCTACCATTGACGCGTGTTGTCCATCGTCGCTCTCTAGCATGATGCACGTCGTATTGCTCAGCTGAGGGGCGCAGATGTCGACTTGGAGTACCACTACCAGAGCCGGAGCAGTACATCGACGTCTCTCAAAATTTACGGACTCTTAGCCTTCGTTTCGGCCTGACGTTTGCAGCTCTCGCAGCAGTAGCTATCAGCCGGCCGGTTTACGTGCACCACGTAGGGTGCAGAGCTTAGACTCGTGGCGGTTGGAGCTTGGAAGGGTGAGTGTGCTCAATTCCTCGTTTTTTAGGGCCATGACTATCGTGCTCTTCCAGGATACATAGCAGTACAGCCTCTCATCCGTCTCGGATAGGGTCAGTTGCCTGACCTGGACCTGTCCAGACTGAGCAACCGCCAGATTAGCAGTGTCTTCACGGCTGCAGGATGATCAGCATCGCGCATGAGAGTACATGGAATTGTTTTACTGGGAACGCCGCCTTGTACCGAAGTCCGTGAGTATTCAGGTTATGGTTATAGATAATGGAATTTGATGTGCAGATAGTGTCGGTACTAATGTACAAGGAAGAATAGTAGAGGTCTGCATGTACATATGTACGTTTATTAGAAATTCAACGATTGCATTGGGAATACATAATGTGAACGCTGAAGATCGTAAAGAGATTGTCAAGCCGTCATCTGCTTGACTACGAATTAACAAAACTCCGATCCAAGAACACGACATGCGTATTAGTAGATTGGGATAGACATTAGTTCGGGCGCGTCTGCTCCTAGTTCTTCCTGTAAAGAAATGATGGTAAGCACGACAGAAATCCCGTAAAAAAGACTAGAATTCTTGCCTTGCTCCATTTCGCCAAGTCGTTCAGAACCCTAACAACCTTTGGAATGTCGAAAGACGTGTTGTCAAAGGTCGGAATAGCATCAGGTCCCAAATCCCTGCATGAACGCTGAACATACTCCACGCGCCTCGTGAGACAGGTGTGGATATGAGACACAGCTCGCGGCAAGCTATCGTCTACTAGAAAGCCACGCAAGACTGATTGCAGGTTTTCACAGTGATCAAGAGCAACGGTAGTATTGAGCATGGGATCAGCTTCGTACGGGAGAGGACAGTTCGCGAAATAGAAAAGGGAAATGACGTTCAAATACAAGCCGAATGAGCTATCTCAGCGATTGCTTCGTCAATTGATACCCAAGGAAAGCAATGTAAGAGGATAAACGCACGGCAGTAGATTCCCTGTCAAGGTTTCGAAAGCATTTGTCCATCTTTTCCTCTGCTCCGGCGTCAGGGGTGGTTCGGATGATCTTATGCCAGTGGAGGGGTGTTTCGTTAGTCCAGAATTTTCGAAGTACAGCCTCTCATGTCGCGGTGCCAGTAAATTGACACCTAGTGAATGTTCTATAACACAAGAGAAGGGATGCCACTTGCAGCCTGAGGACCGAAGATACTCCGAGTTGGAACCGAACACGTCCTCAATGGCGTCAAGAAGATTTCTTATACTTCCTTCCGCATCTGGACCGCGAATTGACAAGAACCACCCGAGGATATTTGGGTTTGCAAAAACCCTTATTACTGTGTACGCCGACACGAACTTATTGAAAGAGAAAGAGTTCTCGTCCCTGGTAGGATAGAATCAGGCCATTTCAAAAGTGTTCAAAGATATCAACGCACTTTGAGACGGCGTCGAAAAGTAGTAGGTTGCATAGGTGCAATAAATCTATTTAAGAACTATATTGTCAATGACGAGCCTAAGTGAGGATAGGCACTTGAGCAGGTAGGGCTTACAGGATTCTGCCACGTCTTCAGACATAGACATTGACATATCAAGGTACGTGTAAGTATAAAGTATTGCGAATTGTACAGCGAGTGAAGCTTCCATATTACGAATGTGCATAGAAGCACTAGTCAGGTATTCAATTATCAAGATCTGCATTGTCCTGCAGAGTTCTTCCATTTCATTCTGCGGAACACCCTTTTTCACACAGAGTGTGACCTGCACTACAGCACACGATATGAGAGATAGTCCCCAATGCATGCTGTAACTCGCAAGCCGGCTCGGGGACATCCAGTACTTGAGGTAAAATATTGAAGGATCATGTGTCACATTGTCCCTTAGGTATTAGATCAGAAGACCGTTAATCAACTATGGCTGTATTATAGAAAGATTATTGCTTACATTAGGAACTCCGTGTAATCCTCAAGGAGGTCTTGGAAGTCATCGGTGTATGATGGACGGGTTTCTTCGAGAAATTCTACAATTTCAAACTGCCAGTCATTGTTAGAATGCTGATTCAGTATATCCGAGCCAGCAGCGTGACACGAGAGCAGTGAGCGGAATTGGATTAAAAGTTTAGGATATGACTCGGATGCGCTTCTGGGTGGTGCGGATGTCCTGAAAAAATTGCGAAGTCTATGCATGCGAGTTCTTGCTTCATCTCCACCGAGGACAATCAAGAGCATGTAGACTTCGGGAAGGGTCTGCAAGATGTCCCCCAGCTGAAGTAATGCACATCTACCAGTTTCCTGGGCAAAGCTACAGCGTGTAGAATGAATATCTGCATTGATTGCACGATAAGTAGGCTTTGTACCTAGTGGCATTTGATATCTCATTGAGAAAGTTTGTATCTCCAAGTTCAGACCTGTGGAGGTTATTACATATCGTTCATGAAGTAAGGTTCACCCACAATGCACGTGCAAGGAGCTTGTTGCAAAAAAGTGAGAACGCTGCATCGAGAGAACGTCTACATGGGTAAATCGTACAATGAATACAATAGAAATTGACTCACTGTTCGTCGTTAGACTATTCTTTATCCTTTTATCGTCACTTTCTAGATACTTCAGTACGCCCCTGATAGCCTTTTTGCCATCGGCTGAGATGAGCTCAGTCGACCCTAGCATTGTAAGGCAAGCCAAGTTGGGTAGCGAAGGAGCGATGACACCCTATGCCTTGTACGGTAAGCCATCATTGGAAAAGAGATTATAAGAATCCTCACTTACATCATGCGATTGAACAAGGTCGTTCAGAGCTGAAACAATTTGAGCCCTTTCAACAGGTAGCAGAGTATCTGAGTCAACTCTTAGAGCAAGATACTCATATACTTCATTGCAAAGTTTTCGCAATGCGTCCCAGTGAGCAGTCTTTGAGAGCTCTACCGCTCCCAAAACAAACTGCAAAGAGCGACAACATTGGAGAGCAATATGGATATGTGGAGTACCCTCGATCAATTGAGATGACCAACAGTTAATATACCACTGGGTTATTTCGAAGGTTGTCGGATTCCTAAGTTATTGAAGTAACACGAGTAGGTTGTCAATTCAACAATCAAGCGCAAGGTTAGTGTAATTGAACCACGTACAACAGATATTGAAAAAGATATCGGAAAAGCAAATCCCATTTATTAACGTCTTCCGTTGAGAATTCGGGCAAAGCTTGCCACTCGACTTTGAAGTCGTGACCCACCATCAGAATCGTACCACGGCTGATATTTATGAGATCTTGGCCGACAGCGTAGCAGTCAAGCAGGAGGGCTACTTTGTCGAGGATCTCCAAATCCGAGTTAGACTTGGCTGCTTCTCGGGATGCTTCAACATTATTGTTTAACGCGTCGAAATGGGTCATGACTTCTGTCCCGAATTTGTAGAAAAGCCACACATAAATTTCATGGTGGTCTTGAAGAATGTGTCCCCAACGCTTTATAGCCTGAAATCGGGTGAGATCTACCACAGATCTAGATGCGATCAATACCAACGACGATTGCAATGTTTGATTGGAAGACACACTTGCTATAGTCGAACAACTGAAAGCAGAGTTTCTGTAGTATAGACGCTGTCAGGGTGCGTAGGCGTGTGAGTAAAACAGTCTGAGCGTCCTATGTCGTAAACGGGTTCGCACCTTTCCTTCCATCTGTTTTCCAATCTTCCCGACCCAGTGCACATATCTTCTCGTAAACTGCCTCAGGACCAAAACCAGCTCTATGAGCAACGTTGCCTAGTCTTCTCTCGAGATGTTGCCCGGCGAAGCTATAAAGGTTTCCCAAAACTCTTCCTGGTCCAACGAGGTTGGATACCGTAGAGTTCGTAGAATAAGTTGAGATGGATGAGTTGTCAGTTGTAGGAGCGCCGAAGGTAGTTCTGTAGCGGTGCAACCGATTCCGGTTATTGGTGGTGGTGTATATATCCAAAGGGACACCTTCAGGGATGTTCTCGAGTGGCATTGTCAGTGAATCAATGGAGTCTTGGTGGGTTTCCTGTAGGAAACGTCTTATAAGAATGATACTTCGAAGACTTGAAAGGGTAAAATGATACTAACTAACGTATGAGACTACGAACAGTAAGTATGAGTAGCACCATTTTCGAATCCAACATTTATAGAGTGGGCGTGTATGCGGTGAGGCAAACGCGTGTAACAAGAGATGTGGCCAAACTTGAACTTAAACTTGCCCCAGAGGAGAGCATTGAGCCCTGTGTCGGAGATCGGCCAGGGCCTCGAACTCTCATACTTGCCAGTGATGCGCTTGAGCATGGCCCTCGCCCTTCAAGTACAAGGACAGCCTGATGCGTGAAACCTCACTAAAGTAAATTCGGCAGTGGTATAGCGGAGAAGACGACAGATGCCGTGATTGAAGCTTTCCTCAAGCCCAGCAGTCGGAAGGACATCATCGATGAATTGCTGAAGGAAGTATGTAATGAGGCATCGATAAAGATTATAATCTCCTGGAAACTACAGGAGCCCTTCCTTCTTATCCGAACCGTGGATGCAAAAACGGCTCTACCTTTTCTCTTCTCCACATACGTTACGTTGCGTCGACAACGAGTTTTGAGCGTGCAGACAAAGAGAGAGGAAAGCGATTACTGGATACAAGGGCGTGGTATTGCAGCTTTCCTCAAGATACAAATCACTGATTAAATACCTTTCGCCCCCTTGTCAACTCTTGCACCTTCAGACTACATGCTATGCCTCCAAACGACAATCGTCCCTCAATTGTCCTTCCCTTGATGTCGGCACTCTATCCTCCTTCGTCCATTGAGACCTCCGTATCCCAGTACCCGCTTGAGCTGAACCTCCTTCCCAAGGGCTTCCGTGCATTCGGGTGGTGAAACGTCCTGCGACTCGCCGCTACCGGCCACTGTGCACCACTCGGCGAGCGGAAGGCCAACTATTCAAGCAAATTATCGATGACCTGCGTCGACGTAGCCGGATTTGGGCGTGCCGGTAGCCTGAGATGAGTGGAAAAGGAGAGGACGGGAGAGTTGCAACATATTTGAGGTCTTATCGTGCGTTGACACTGTCTTGAGGCTCAAAGTCGTCCTTGTTGGACGATGAACAGACGCGACGCGACTTGAGTCTGACGCGAGATGTTCGCCTCTCCGGTCACAACTCGGAGTCGTGGGACTCCTCCTGTACAGTGGTTCTCCGAGTCTTGAAATCATAGGGTGGGTGTAATTAGTTCTTCATTATTCATTCCTGTGCTAAAAGGAAACCAATGGCTCCCGAATCATGATCGCCTGTACTTAGCCTACTAGTATCTCCATATTCGTAGTGACTCAATATCCTCCTATCGCTAAACTCACCTTGTGAGCTCATCCGTTGCGTCTCTTCACCATCGACCACGACTTCAATGGATGACTCCAAACCGAAACAACGTGATAAAGACCTCAAAACTTTCGCATCCCACCCATCCTCGCCTCTTTCGGTTCCCGACAGAGATTTGCCAGAGGGTGTGCATACTACTATGTAGACCTCACGGGTCAGCGCGGAATAAAAATTTCTGTCTGGAACGACATCGACTTGTGCCACTCTTACCTTCAATTGTTATTTCACTTGCAACAGGAATGGCCGGTCTCTGATGAGGAAGAGGAGCCAGAAGCGATGTGGAATTGCTCTGGAGGGGAGGGGGACAGAAGTGGGCTAGAGTAAAGGGTAGTAAGGTGGTGAGCAACAGTTTTCCTCCTAATGAACCGCCATCAAATGAAACGACCCTTCAGCTCCTATGCTTTCCTAAGTATGACTATGTTCGTCAATGGCCAGATCGTCGCGCATCGCTGTACCCTTCCTTCCTGCCAGGCCATACCTCTTTCACTGTACGCATCTGTTGATGTTTACATATTTTAGAGGATCCTGGGACTCAACAAAATCTCCAAGTAGGTAGCCACGGGCTCCTGTCAGCGCTCCTCGTGCTGATATCTGTGCGTTGCTCCTTCAGCACACCACGCACGGAAATCAATTTGCGCGCTAATACATCTTGATATAGTGACGACCTCTATTTGACGCTCTTAAATACGTGAGTCACTTTTCTTCATTTTTTGAGAGGAGGCTGGAAGCGTTTAGGATGCGAGTTGCTCTAGTTTGAACTCGAAACTCAAATTTCTTAATATTTTGGGGAATGATCTAATATAGAACTTAAACTCTACCTCGATGGAAGTTTGCGTGCGTTCGTCATCTGAATAACCATCACGATGCTTAGTGACAATTGGACTTTCGCTACGGCCAGAGTTGACCTACTTGGCCAATCGGAGTTCGCTCTATGTTCTGTCTCCTGCTCTGCTCTTTTGCATTTCCTCGCTCGGTGCACTACTTTTTCAAGTTCACCAATCGGAGTTTGCTTTGTTCAAATTCCTCGGTACGGCGCTGTTGGCGTTCAAGCTCGAGTTCCTCACGGGCCCAGAGGAGATTCCTGGGGGACGCTAGGTACGGCTGCAAACTATTTCTCTGTCGTTCGAACGAAGATACGCATTGGTTCATGTTAATGCAAGCGATGGCTGCATTCTCTTCCCCTAATTCCGTTATATGCTGTCTCGCGGCCTTCATCAGTCCTTGCGTCTACCCTTGCGCTGCAGGATCGAGGGTGGTGACATCCGGAACAGTTGCCGCTTGCACAGAGGTGATCTATCCTAGCATCTCGAGCAGTTGCACATAGATATCTTCTTGTCTCGAGGTTGCTTCTCAGTCGCGTTGCCCTTCATGCTCCTCGAAGACACGCTCTCGTTCGTCTACATGAGCACGGATTCTACACCCACATATGATCTTCTCATCTTCTCTGTCCTTTCTTTCACCTGGACAACGACGAAAAGCAGCGGACTCAGGGATATAGCTCACACCTGCCTTCCTATCATGCCAACTCTCGCGGTAAATGCGCAGCCGTACACACCCAGCCTGCTCGTCCATCCGTTACATGGATGAATTCCTATTACAATGCAGACCAGGCTTCCCTTTTACTTCTTAGAACGTCAACATTATCGTCTATACACCCGTTGATCGGGTATTTCAGATGCCTTTGCATTCGCGGACATCTTTCGTTCTCTTCTCCTTTGGCATGAATGGTCTCGGTCTTCGGTCTCTTTCTTTCGTCGCAATTCTTTCCATGACAGAATTCGAAAGAGGGCTAAGGACAGGGCTCAGCGCATAGACGAAAAAGCGCAGACACAGACTTGGAGTACCAGTCCCGAACTTAGTAGATCATTCGACCCACTATGAGAGGCATGAAGTTCTCTGCGATCTTGTCTGCGCCTCAAATAGCTCGCGTTCTGTCAGCCTCCGATCTATTCTTCTTCGCTCTATTACTTTTGTGTCTGCTTATGTTGTTTCAACCAAAAGATGCAACTCGTGAGGCATGCTCATCCTTGCACCGAGACTGGTCCGGTGAACCTTTCTACAACGCGTCACCGCTAAAGCCGGCAAGAGCGTTCATCGTCGCCTTTGGCGAGATGGTACTTTGAGTGTCGGTACTCCATCATACTTTCAAGGGCTTCACGTTCAGCTGGGCGAAGCAGACGTTGACGGCTGGAGTCGGAGAAGTACATCGACGTCTCTCAAAGTTCACGTACTCTCAGCATTGCAACTTAGATTTGCCTTCGTTTAATCTTGTTTTGACCTGACGTTTGCAGCTCTCGCAGCAGTATGTAGCAGCCGGCCGGGTGCACCGCGTAGATTGCAGAACTTGGACTCGTGGCGGTGGGAGCTTGGGATGGCCCGGGGTGAGTGTGCTTAATTCCTTGTTGGTCAGGGTCATGACTGTCGTGCTCTCTCAGAATCACCAAACCAACTACCGTCGGATGGTGTTAGTTGTTTGACTTAGACCTGTCCAGACTGACCTTGGGTCAGATGAGCAGTGTCTTCGCGGCTGCAGGACGAGCATCTTCGCGCATCAGAGTGCATGGAGTTGGTTTACTGGGAACGCCGCCTTGCGCCGAAATCCGCAAGTATCCAGGCCATGGTCATAATTATGTGCAATCGGTGTTGGAATTAATGTACATGTAAGAATAGGGAGACAATATAACAGGCACAACAGTTTACATGTACATAACTCTGTCAGAAATCCAAGTGAGAATCGTATATTAACAAAACTCCGATCCAAGAACAAGACACATACATATCAGAAGTCGGGGATAGACAACAGGTCGGGTGCATCTACTCCCAGTTTTTCCTACAAAGAAATTCACTATGAGCACGACAAAAATCCCTCAAAAAGAGAATAGAATATTTGCCTTGCTCAACTTCGCCAAGTCGTTTAGAACCTTGACAACCTTCGGAATGTCGAAAGGCGTGTTGTCAAAGGTCGGAATAGCATCGGGTCCCAAATCCCTGCATAAACGCTGAACATACTCCACGCGCTTCGTGAGACAGGTGTGGATGTGAGACACGGCTCGCGATAAGTTATCCCTTCTCCATGTGTCTTCTGGAAAGCCAAGAGTGAAGAGTGATTGCAAATTTCCACAGTGATCGAGAGCGACGGTAGTATCGAGCATGGGATCGGCTTCGTACGGGAGAGGACAGTTCGCGAGATAGAAGAGAGAAATGTTGCACAAATCAATTACTGGTGAGCTATTTCAGCGATTGCTTCGTCAGTTGAAGTCCAAGGAATGCAGTGTAAGAAAATAAGCGCACTACTTGAACGGTAGATTCCCTGACAAAACTTCTAAAGCATTTTTCCATATTTGCCTCTGCTCCAGTGTAAGGGGTGGTTCGGATGATATTGTGCCAGTGGAGGGGTGTTTCGTTAGTCCAGCATTTTCGAAGTACAGCCTCTCATGTCGCGGTGCTAGTAAAGTAACTCCTAATCGATGTTCTATAGCACAAGAGAAATCCATCTTGTAGAACTGAATACCCTCGGGAGGAAATGAATGCGGATCATCAGTGGCCTTAAGATGTTTTGTTATACGTTCTTCCGCATTTGAGCTATCAATTGACAAGAACCACCCGAAGACGTTCGGGTTTTCAAAGAAATTGTGTACTGTATTCAACGACCAGAACTTATCGAATGGGTCCTCGATCCTAGTAGGATAGAATCGGATTATTTCAAAAGTGTTCAAAGATGTCAACGCACTTTAAAACGACGTCGAATAGTTGGTTGCATAGGTGCAGTAAATCTACATAAGAACGATGTTGTCAATGATGAGCCTAAGTGAGGATAGGCACTTTAGTAAATAGGGCTTACAGGATTCTGCCACGTCTTCAGATGTAGACGTTGACTTGGTAAGGTACGTGTAAGCAGAGCGTATTGCGTGATCTACAGCAAGTGTAGCTTCCCTGTTACTAATGGGCCTAAAAGCACTAGTCTGGTGTTCGATTATCAAGCTCTGCATTGTCCGGCGGAGTTCTTCCATGGCATTCCTGGTTTCCTGCGGGACACCCTCTTTCACCCAGAGTGCGCCTTGTACTACGGCACACGATATGAGAGATAGTCCCCAATGGATGCTGTAATTTGCAAGCCGACTCGGGGACATCCAGTAATTGAGGTAAAAGATTGAAGTATCATATGTCACATTGTCCCTTAGGTATTAGGCCAGAAGACCGTCAATCAACTATGGCCATATTATGGGGAGAAATTGTATTGCTTACAATAGGAACACCATGTAATCCTCAAGGAGGTCTTGGAAGTGATCGGTGTAAGACGGATGGGTTTTGCTGATGAATTTATGGATGTTAGAATGCCAGGCATTGTGCAAATACGAAGATAGAATACGCGAGCCAGTGGCGTGACACGAGAGCAGTGAGCGGAATTGGATTAAAAGTTTAGGATATGAATCAGATGTGCTTTTAGATTGTTCGGAGGTCCTGAAAAACTTGCAAAGTGAATGCATGCGAGCTCTTGTTTCGTCTCCACCGAGAACAATCAAGAGCATGTAGACTTCGGGAAGGGTCTGCAAGATGTCCCCCAGCTGAAGTAATGCACATCTGCCAGTTTTCTCGGAAAAGCTGTGGCAAATAGGATGAATATCTGCATTGATTGCACGATAAGGAGGCTTTGTACCTAGTGGCATTTGATAGCTCGTCGAGTGAGTTCGTATCTCCAAGTTCAGACCTGTGGAGGTTAACACATATCGTTCATGAAGTATGATTCACTCACAATGCACGTGCAAGGAGCTTGTTGCAAGATCGTAAGAACACTGCATCAAGAGAAACGTCTACATGGGTAAATCGTACATGAATACAATAGAAATTGACTCACTGTTCGTCGTTAAACTATTCTCTATCCTTTTATCGTCACTTTCTAGAAACTTCAGTACGCCCTTGATAGCCTTTTTACCATCGGCTGAGATGAGCTCAGTCGACCCTAGCATTGTAAGGCAAGCCAAGTTGGGTAGCTTAGGAGAGATGACACGCTATGCCATGTCAGCCATCATTAGAAAAGGGCTTATGGGAATCCTCACTTACATCATGCGATTGAGCAAGGTCGTTCAGAGTTGAAATAATTTGAGCCCTTTCAACAGGTAGCAGAGTATCTGAATTAACTCTTAGAGCAAAATACTCATATACTTCATTGCAAAGTTTGTGCAATGCGTCGCAGTGAGCAGTCTTTGAGTGCTCCACCGCTCCCAGAACATTCTGCAAAGAACGACAACATTGAAGAGCAATATGGACATGTGGAGTACCCTCGATCAATTGAGACGACCAAAAGCCAATATACCACTGAGATATATAGGAAATTGCTGGATTCCTGAATTAATGAGGTAGCATGAGTAACGTAGTCAGTTTAGCATTCAGGCGCTAAACAAATGTAATTATACCACGTACAACAGAGATTGTAAGAGATATTGGAAGGTGACACCCCATTTCTCGATTTCTTCGCTGGGATAATTGAGTGAATCGCCACAATCCACTTGCACGGACTGATCCAGATGGGGTTTCTCCCGTACTGGCAGTAGAAACCGATGGAATTCGCAACCAAGCGTATGGAATTTCAGTACTGATAATAAGTTTGTGATAGCTTCATTATTGGACTCAGATGCGCTCCCGTAAGGTGTTGTGTCAATTGATTTCAAAATCTCTTGAACTCGATCCATCGTTTTATGGCCTCCAGGGGTGATCATGACTCTATAGACTTCAGGAATAGAGTGCAATGTATCCCCGAGCTGCAGTAGCGCAGAGCTTCTGGATCTCTCGTCGTCAAAGCTGCATCGTGTTAGTTGTATACGACACACGAGTTAATAAGCCAACCTACCTGGTGCAATTAGATAGCTCAACTGAACAGGTTCCATCCATGATCTCAAACCTAACAGATGCGTCATTAGTGTATCAGAAAAGACATGCCGTAAGTATTAACTGACAGCGCATGGTCGAGTAGTCTATTGAGAATCCGCACCAGAACTGGAGTGATGAGAATTTTTGCGTGAGGGGAACGGTCATCCAGATGGAGGGGGGTAACTCACTTGACTTTGGTTCTCTCTTCTGGGGGCCATTCTTCATAGCAACAAGCAGTGGTTTGATCTTTTCCTTCAGGCGACCTGGAAGGGGTAACGAAGTAGACTCCGGTATAATGGACTGCTCATGTGTTTAGTGTGACTCTCAACATAGCAACACACAATAGTACATACATGGTAAGATTGAACAAGGCCATTGAATGTCGCAACCGCAGATGGAAGATGAAGAATGACGCCATCATAAAATTCGCATTCACACCATCCGGCAATTTTGAGAGGTGACCCAAAGTCGAGAAGTCGAGCTAGATATGCGTAGATCTTTTCATAGAGGTTTCGCACTATATCCAAGCCCATTGCAAATGAAAACCATTCTGTTTGCGACGCACGCCGTAGATAATGACACAACTTCAGCGCAATCTGTACGTTCAACCTTCCGCTATCAATCTGGGTCAACCACAATTGGATATACCACCGAGGTACACCTGAAATGCTTGTAGTCCTGGATATTATAAATAATATATCAAAAGTTAGCGGTCAATGGCGTTGACGAATCGCTGGAGGTCACGTACACGATAGAATCCAGAAGGTAATGGAAGAACATCTCCCATTTTTCAATTTCTTCCACAGAGAATTGCTGGGGACCTTGCCATTCAACTTTGACGACGCGACTGTCCATCAGAAGTCTACCACGGCTCAGGCTTATAAATTCAAGACCAACAGAGTGACAGTCAATCAGAAGGGCCGTTCTGTCAAGGATGTCCACGTCCTCCGAATGCTCGAGAGCTTCGCGGAAAGCTTCGACATTACGGATTAGATCATTGGCAAGGGCCACGGTCTCTTGCTTTCTAGTGCAGAACAGCCAGATATATATCTCATGATGTTCTTGGAGAATATCTCCCCACCGCTTGATAGCCTGGAATCGGGTGCGATCCACCGTAGACCTATAAACGATTATTAGGAGCGGCGAAAGAACGTTCTGTCGAGAAACACACTGAACATGCTGAAATAACTTGAAGCAGAGGTTTTGTAGCGTAGACACTAACAATGGACACAGAGGTGAGTGAAGGAGAGATTTACATAACTATCGTATCCTCACTCTTTTCGTTGTCCCTTCTCCAATCGTCCTGACTGAGTGCACATATCTTCTCGTAAAGTGCCTCAGGTCCAAGACCCACTCTATGAGCAATACCGCCCAGTGCTCTTTCAAGACGTTTCCCGGTGAAACTATAGAGGTTCCCTATAACCCGGCCTGTCCCGACGAGGTTGGACACCGTAGAGTTCGTTGAATGAGTGAAGATGGATGAGGTGTCATCGATAAGAGTGCCGTGGATAGCTCTGTGACCGAGCGTTCGAGTCCGAGTATTGGATGAGGTGTACGGTTCGAAAGGGACGCCCGGCATCGTGCAAGGTACACAGGGATGGTATTTCTGTTCGGAAAGTGCTATGAGAGTTGCGATGAGGCTTGAGTGAGGAACTACTACTGACCGGCGTATACTTTCTCAAGCACTGTAGATGGGCAGCTGGATTTCTGAGTCAATATTCTGGCGACTTATAAGATGGACAGCAGTGCCGGGCGTTGATGATAAGAAACATCATGATGTAGCTGTCAGAAAACTCAGCGCAATGCAACCGGAATTGTCGGGGTCATATATCACTGTCAACGCGACTATTGGCATTGCACAGCGTCGAGTTATAAAAAAATAAAATAAGTTTTAATGGGAACAATTTATGTTCAAAGTAGAGAGCTCAGAGAACATGCTGAAGAGGTGAGAGCGGCAACGAAAGAGCGGTGCTAACAGCTTTTCCGGGCCCGGCAAACTACCACCGTGACAAGGACACGGACACGATCCTGGGCGATCCTGCACCTCCTCAACTTCTACTCTGTTCTCCTTTACAGCTTCAGGTACATGAGCTTCAAAATCTGGAGTCGCTGCTCTCAGAAATGTACCTTGTCGTCTGTGCGTACTCGATGTTATCCGCCGACTCAGGTTCAAGTTGCTCAACAAGCTCTTCGATTATCGGACACGGGCGGCCATACCCAATGAATATTCCTTCTGGTCTCGTGTAGTCCTTGTCCTATATCGCTCTGATCTGTGAAGAGTATCAGCGGACATTTGATACGAGTACCGGGAAGAAATCAGATCGGTTTTATCGCCCCTCAAAGACTGAGTTACTTGTTGTTTTCATTTCTTGCTTCCTTTTGGAGGATGTACAAAGAGGGCGGCTGGTAGCAAAGTTGTTATCTGGAGATTTGGTGAGTGTGGTTCGTGTTCGATGTATCGGGATACACTAACTCTAACACTTTCTACTACAGAGCTCTGGACTTACCCTGGTCCCTCACACCCTTCCGCTCGCACCAACCCACCCTTCTCGAAGACCGTCACACAGCTCATGCATGCTATATAATATCCACCTACCTGACCTCACGAGCGCGGTTGCCTCTCCCTTACGTTCGAGACCCCACGTCGACACCATCAGAACGCTGCGATTTCGATAAGACCGCTCCCCGCCGTCCTTACAATCCGAACATATCATTCTGTGCGCTCGTGTCATCCTGGCGGACTCTCGTGCAGGGGTTGTCCGTATTGGCGAGGACTGACTGTGCTAGTGGGAAGTTGTCAAGAAGTGAATAGCATCGGCAGCGCCATTGTGTACCGATGGATCGTGGACCATGGATGGCGCGGACGTGTCTCAGACGTCGACATGATGTTGTCAAAGGTAGAAGGTGTCTTTGATACTCTCGGTCAGTCTTTCGGTCTGTCATTTTTGCGCGATTGCAATGATCACAGTCGTTATCGCTGGCGGAAGTTTTGCGGAGATTCTGGTCCGTCAAGTACGTTTGGCTACAAAGCCTTACAGGAAATTGGTGCGCTAACCATGCTCACTCTAGATCATCTCGTAATGGCAAAGGAAGCAGACCAGTGAAACTATCCTATAGATGTCGTGGTCTTGGTGCACAATCGCCGACATTTGAAAGGCTTACTGAAAATCTCGGAGGGCAGGGTACGAATCGTTCGATTGGCAAAGTCATCCTGAAGATCGACATGCTCACCCGGGTCGCGCACTCAGCCTGTACCCACTGTTTCGGGCGAGGAACTAGCTACGGCCTCCACTCCACCGTGAAGAAGCTCCGGTATCCTTGATTTTCTGAGGCCCGAGACTGTCCCGGTCGCATGCTGGCCACGCATCCACTGGCCAACGCGTTTTATGCACGTGACGCGCACGTGCCAATGGTCTTGAGCTAGGTCTTCAAGTTTCTCCAGGAGTTAAATCAGCTCAGGCAGCAACCGGGACAACCCTATCCTCCTATCATGTCTAGCTCGCCCTTACCAAAAACATGCTGGAAGCTGAGGAACTCATTTTGTTTATCTGGTTCAAATCGAATAAGGGATGTCTCTACAATCGATTAGCTATGCGTTCTAGTTTTCGTCTTTTACTACTCGTCTTCTCTCCACAACGGGGTAGTTAATATGGCCTCTTTATGTTCGATAGGTGGGTCTTGTCTTCATTTAGTTCTATAATGCTGTAATGTTGGCCTCGGAACAATCTTCGTGACGTGGCTTTCCGCCGCAAAGTAAACGAGTCACTCGAGTGCGCATGTAAGATGGTACATATGTATGAATGGTGTCAATGTATGCTAGCTCACAGTTTTCAAGTGAAGACTGTTGACAGGACCGTGACGCTAGATATAGGTTACACGGAAGGCGAAGTGCAGATGTACTAATAAACAAAGCGAGATAATCAAATGTTTTGCTTTCGGCCTGGAAATCGTTCATAGTATCATTACCCGGTAGGTCCCTTCGTAGTCGTACTCTCTCCGAAGAGAGGGAGTGAGTCTTGTCGGAGGTTCAGCCTGGGGACCATGTCTGTCTTCATATGTGCTTGAGGACAAGATTCAGCAACAGCACCCGCGAAGTAAATGTACAGTATGTGCTGAGCGCTCGCTTTAGAGTAAACTGGTGTCACTGTTGCACCAAGACCACCTTCTTCTGAAGACAACTTTAGCACAGACTCGGAAGGCGCAGTTACTTGCCGCTATTCATGTGTAGTGCACGACTCGGACTGAGGGTTCTGGTACGAGATCTTGTTATCCCTTGGTAAATGAGAGAGGAGAATAGCTGATGCGAGCAAGTAGGTCAATTCATGGTCCGGTAGGCATCTCATAAAATTCCATACCTCCTTAAAGGTGAGAGGAGTCGGGTCCTGGTATCAAAGACTTGAAGCCATGGAGCTCAGGTTGCAGAAGAAGCTTTCGGATAGAAGACCTTATGCGTAAATGTAGAGGCGCCAGTGTTGCATGACTGCGCCAAGCAGGGAAGCCGTGGAATGAACCTTTGCTAATACATGCAGCGAGCTGATCTTCCGGAGTGTGATATCGACGTTCTTGCGTAGAGTCTAGGTAGTTGTTGGTAGAGATGGGCTCACGGATCTCCACCAGAGGATGCTCCGCTTTGACGACAGTGACCGGCAAGACTGAGGGGTAAAGCGTAGACGGAGTTTTCGAATAGCAATTAGGATTGAATTTCTGGCAAGCTTCGGACACGCAGATAGCTGTACAGAGTCCACAGTCGAAGGTGCAGATACGACTCCGCACGAGAAATCATTATTGTAAATAGAAGAGCAAATCGTGCCATTCGCAAGGACTGCTGTAGACCCTCAGCTGAGGCCTCGGTGGCTTCCAGCGAACAGCGGGAACATGGATGATTTTGCACAACGTCGTTCCGTCGAACGGTTTGATTAAACTGCAGGGACTCGGATAGGATGGGCAAAGGCTAGATATAAAGGTGAAGTCTATAGTGAATATGCGAACAATGGAATAAGAGTGTCCAAGTCTGATGTAGTGCAGGAATGAAGTCGCAACAACAGATAACCGTCCTGCCAGTGAAAGAGAGGGATGCCCTTCTGTCGCTCTGACCGGAGAACAGGTAGAAGATGGACAGTAGTCCAAGAGTGCCACTTTGTACGCAAGACACATAAGAACCGCCGCAACTTGAACGGAGTCTTCACCGCTTTCCATCTCCTCATGGTATATGACTCTCCGATTGTGAGTCCGAGCTCATAAGCTATGTATTCCCAATGCCTGGTCTGTACACTTAGCGAAGTACTCCGCAGATGTAGTGGATGGGATTTCGAGGCTGCTCTAGAGAGGACAAGACCGTTGTTTAGTGTCCGATTTGAAACGCCGATACAATCATTGAGACAGCCGAGAGTCCGGGGCCTGAGCATCTCTTTCGTCCAGACCACATCCGTCAAAATGCAGTAGCAGCAACGTGATGGCCTTTTTATCGACATGGGCATTGATCTCTAAGACCATAATTTCATCAGACTATAATAAGGGAGCTTTGCACTCGGACGGAGAAAGAAGTGGAAAGGACAGGAAAGGTGCCAGTGGTGAGTAACAGCTTGTTTCGAGACCAGGAGTGCCATCTAACCTCCAGCTCCAGAACAGCTCCTACTCCTTTCCGACAGACTCTCCTACGTCACTTACACTATTCCTCTTCGTCTCATGTACTGTCTTTTGAAATTACCCACATCCGTACTTCTCTTCATCTGCATCCCGTCTGTCACCTGCAGCAACAATACGCAGCAGCCTCAGGAAACAGCTGTTGCCTGCCTTCCTGCCATGCCGACCTCCGCGAAAAATGTGCATTCGTGCCCCTAGCCTGGTGGTCCAAGTCGCATCGCGCCGTAAATTCCTTCCGCGATGCAGAGCCGTAGGCGTCCCTTCTACCTCATGGGATGTCACCTTTGTCGTCTATGCATCCATCGATCGGGTATTTCAGATGCCTTCGTATACATCTTTCGTTCTCTGTACCTTTGGCATAATAGTCTCTGTCTTCGGTCTCTTTCTGTTGTCACGATTCTTTCATGACAGGAATTGGAAACGGGATAGGGCCCAGCGCATAGACGAAAGACGCAGACACAGACTTGGAGTATCAGTCCCGAACTCAGCAGATCATCCGACTCTGCGGTCTCATTTGCGCCTCAGATAGCTCGCGTTCAAGTTCTGTCAGCCTCTGATTCATTCTCTTTCGTTCTCTTACTTTCGTGTGCGCTTATGTCTTGTTTCGATCAGAAGATGCGACTCGTGAGGTATGCTCATCCGTGCACCAAGACTGGTGAACCGTTTCTGCAACGCGTCATTGCCTCCAAAGCCGGCAAGAGCGAATTTCGATTCACGACAACAAGGCGCTGCTTCCTGCTGAGGGGTGTCAATGTGCGGGTGTTCGATATCTTTCTCATATGGCTCTACCATCGACCCGTGTTGTCCAACGTCGCTCTCTAGCGTGATGCACGTCGGTACTCGGACATTTGTATAAAGGTCTCGCGGTCAGCTGAGCGAGCAGACCTTGACTTGGAGTACCACTGCCGGACTTGGAACAGCACATCGACGTCTCTCAAGGTTCACGATCTCTCAGCCTTGGGCCTTCGATCTTATTTCATGCTCTTTACAAAATATTGTTCTGGCCCGACGTTTGCAGCAGCCGGCCCGTTCATGTGTACCGCGTAGAGTGCAGAACTTAGAATCGTGGCCATGGAAGCTTGGGAAGGGTGAGTGTGCTCAATTCCTTGTTGGTCAGGGTTATGACTGATAGATAACAGTACAGCCTCTCATCCGTCGAGCCAATTACCATCGGACGGAGTTAGTTGTCTAGCTGAGACCTGTTTAGACTGACCAACAGTCAGATGAGCAGTGTCTTCGCGGCCACAGGAAGATCAGCTCTGCGCAGGAGAGTACATGGGATTGGTTTACTGGAAACGCCGCCTTGCGGTATTCAGGTCATGTTCATTATTAATGGAATTTGATGTGCAGTCGGTGTCAGAATAAATGTACATGGAAAAATAGGGAGACACATGTACATATGTCTGTCTGTCAGAAATCCTATGATTGCATTGCGCACATGAGAATCGTCTGTGAAATGGTCATCATCTGCTTGAACATGAATTAACAGAACTCCGATCCAAGGACAACTTGGACACATACATATCAGTAGTCGAGGATAGAGCCATACTTCTGTTGCCATTCTAACCGCTCCCAGTCATTCGATCTGCGTGTACCCGCTCCCAGTTTTTTCTACAAAGAGATTCACTATGAGCACGACAGAAATCCCGTAAAAAAGATTAGAATATTTGCCTTGCTCAACTTTGCCAAGTCGTTTACTCCCAGTTTTTCCTACAAAGAGATTCACTATGAGCACGACAGAAATCCCGTAGAAAAGATTAGAATATCTGCCTTGCTCAACTTCGCCAAGTCGTTTAGAACCTTAACAACCTTCGGAATGTCGAAAGGCGTGTTATCAAAGGTCGGAAGAGCATCGGGTCCCAAATCCCTGCAAGAACGCTGAACATACTCCACGCGCCTCGTGATACAGGTGTGGATGTGAGACACGGCTCGGGATACGCTATCCCTTTCCCATGGGTATATTCGAGAGATAACTGATTGCAAGTTTCCACAGTGATTGAGAGCGATGGTAGTATTGAGCATGGGATCGCTCTCGTATGGGAGAGGACAGATTATGAAATAGTCAAGGGAAATCCCGCGCAATTCAGATTCTGATGAGCTATTTCAGCGATTACTTCGTCAATGGCAACCTAAGGAATGCAATGTAAGGGAACGAACGCACCATAGATTCCTTGACAAGGTTTCGAAAGCATCCGTCCATCTTTTCCTCTGCTCCAGTGTAAGGGGTGGTTCGGATGATCTTGTGCCAGTGGAGGGGTGTTTCGTCAGTCGATCATTTTCGAAGTGCAGCCTCTCATGTCGCGGTGTCACTAAAGTAACTCCTAGTCGATGTTCTATAGCACGAGAGAACGGTGACTTGAGGTATTCTCTAGTAACATTAGAAAAATGCGCATCGTCAATGGCCTCACGAAGTTTTGTTATACGTTCTTCCGCATCTGGGCCGCGAATTGACAAGAACCACCCGAGGATATTTGGGTTTACAAAGAAATCGTGTACTACACAGAACGACGGGAACTTATCAGAAGGGTCCTCGACCCTGGTAGGATAGAGTCAGGCCATCTCAAAAGCGTTTAAAGATGTCAACGCACTTCATGACGGCGTCGAAAAGTCGGTCGCATAGGTGCAATAAATCTGCATAAGAACGATATTGTCAATGATGAGGCTAAGTGAGGATAGGCACTTTAGTAAATAGGGCTTACAGGATTCTGCCACGTCTTCAGACGTAGACCTTGACTTGGTAAGGTACGTGTAAGCAGAGCGTATTGCGTGATCTACAGCAAGTGTAGCTTCCTGTTGCTAATGGGCCTAAAAGCACTAGTCTGGTGTTCGATTATCAAGCTCTGCATTGTCCTGCAGAGTTCTTCCATTGCATCCCGGGTTTCCTGCGGAACACCCCCTTTCGCACAGAGTGTGTCCTGTATTACGGAACACAATTCAAGAGATAGTCTCCAAGACACGCGGTAGTTTGCAAGCCAGCTTGGGGACATCCAATACTTGAGGTAAAACATTGTAGGATCATATGTCACATCATCCCTAAGGTATTAGATCAGAAGACCGTTAATCAACTATGGCCATATTATGGGGAGAAATTATATTGCTTACAATAGGAATACCATGTAATCCTCAAGGAGGTCTTGGAAGTTATTGTGGTAGGACGGATGGGTTTTGCTGATGAATTTATGGATTTTAGAATGCCAAGCATTGTGCAAATACCAAGACAGAATACTCGAGCCAGTGGCGTGACACGAGAGCAGTGAGTGGAATTGGAATAAAAAATTAGGATATATCTCAGATGTGCTTTCCAAACGTTCGGAGGTCCTGAAAAAATTGCAAAGTGTATGCAGACGAGCTCTTGTTTCGTCTCCACCGAGAACAATCAAGAGCATGTAGACTTCGGGAAGGGTCTGCAAGATGTCCCCCAGCTGAAGTAATGCACATCTACCAGTTTCCTGGGCAAAGCTACAGCGTGTAGAATGAATATCTGCATTGATTGCACGATAAGGAGTTTTTGTACCTAGTGGCATTTGAAAGCTTATCGAGAAAGTTCGTATCTCCAAGTTCAGACCTGTGGAGGTTAATACATATCGTTCATGAAGTATAGTTCACCCACAATGCACATGCAAGGAGCTTGTTGCAAGATCGTAAGAACACTGCATCGAGAGAAACGTCCGCATGGGTAATTCTCCAATGAATACAAATAAATTGACTCACTGTTCGTCGTTATACTATTCTCTATCCTTTGACCGTCACCTTCTAGAAACTTCAGTACGCCCCTGATAGCCTTTTTGCCATCGGCTGAGATGAGCTCAGTCGACCCTAGCATTGTAAGGCAAGCCAAGTTGGGTAGCGAAGGAGCGATGACACGCTATGCCATGTACGGTAAGCCATCATTGGAAAAGAAATTATAAGAATCCTCACTTACATCATGCGATTGAACAAGGTCGTTCAGAGTTGAAGAAACATGAGCCCTTTCAACAGGTAGTAGAGCATCTGAGTCAACTCTTAGAGCAAGATACTCATATACTTCATTGCAAAGTTTTCGCAATGCGTCCCAGTGAGCAGTCTTTGAGTGCTCTACCGCATCCAAAACAGTCTGCAAAGAACGACAACATTGGAGTGCAATATGCACATGCGGCGTGCCCTCGACTAATTGACAGGACCAAAAGTTAATATACCACTGGGATATTTCGGAGATTGTCGGATTCCTAAGTATTGAAGAAACACGAGTAGGTTGTCATTTTGACAGTCAGGCGCAAGTCAAATGTAATTAAGCCACGTACAACAGAGATTGCAAGAGATGTCGGAAACACAAATCCCATCTATCAACGTCTTCCGTTGAGAATTTGGGCAAAGCTTGCCACTCGACTTTGATGTCGTGACCCACCATCAGAATCGTACAACGGCTCATATTAATGAGATCTTGGCCGACAGCGTGGCAGTCAAGCAGGAGGGCTACTTTGTCGAGGATCTCCAAATCCGAGTCAGACTCGGCTGCTTCTCGGGATGCTTCAACATTATTGTTCAACGCGTCGACATGGGTCATGACTTCTGCCCCGAATTTGCAGAAAAGCCACACATAAATCTCATGGTGGTCTTGAAGAATGTGTCCCCAACGCTTTATAGCCTGAAATCGTGTGAGATCTACCACAGATCTAGATGCGATCAATACCAACGACGATTGCGATGTTTGACAAGAAGACATACTTGCTATACTCGAACAACTTAAAGCAGAGTTTCTGTAGTATCGATGCTGTCAGGGTGCGCAAGCGTGTGAGTCAAACAGCAATCTAGATCGAAAAGGAATCTGCACCTTTCTTTCTGTCTGTTTTCCAATCCTCCCGATCCAGTGCACATATCTTCTCGTAAACTGCCTCAGGACCCAAACCCACTCTATGTGCAATGCCGCCCAGTGTTCTCTCGAGGCGTCTCCCGGTGGCACTGTAGAAGTTGCCTAGGACCCGACCTGGTCCAACGAGGTTAGATGCAGTTGAGTTCGTGGAATGGGAGAAGATGGATGTATTGTCATCTGTTTGAACACCGTGGACAGTCCTGTTGGCGAAGGACTCGGAAGGATCCCTGTTGTCGGTGGTCGCAAATGAATCGAAAGTCGCGTCTTCATCGATTGTCTGAAGGGGCATCACGAAGTCCGCGTATGTGAGAATATCGTAGTTCTGTCGAGGAAGTGTTGGTAGGTTGCAACATCCCAGCGTCTTTTATATGACCAGAACTAAATAGGTGTCCACTGCTAGTAGTGACTGTGATTGGCGCTCAACGGCTGTAAATGTTGAAGTCGGAAATGGACCGCGGGGGCGGTGCCAGCGCTGTACATACATAGACTGCTTCTCACCACATCATGAATGTCTATTCGGACGATTAACTTCTTCATAGCTTAACAATTCATAGCCTTGTGGTGATAAAGGAGGAAGGACGATACTTAGGTCGGATGCAGTGCAAGAAAGAACGAAAGATGGCAACTCGCACTTGGCACTTGCGATTGACTATTTTTCTCTGATATACTTTCCCTCAATCAATTCGATTAAAGCGCCAATGCTGGCAGTCTTACTGGTAAACGTGAAGAAGACGGGCGGGTGAGCATGGTTGCTTTGTTTCAAACCTCTTCTGACTCCGATTTCTACAACAGCCAAGCCATCATTCATGCTGAATCAAGTAGTATAAGCTACCAGTGTACGGTAGCTGTCACCGATCGCTCGTATTATCCGGCTCAAGACGTTTGAGACTCGGGAGAATTGCTCGTTGCTCAATGCTGGTCTGTGGTCATTGCTTTGTAGGGGAGCGGAGAACAACTGGGTGCTGGAGGAAGCTGAACTGGTCATGACGAATGGGAAAATGCATACTGGTGAGTTATTCTTCTGCGTCTTGGGTGTAACCTATGGCCAACACCTTGTCCTTTAGCTTAGCTCCCCTCCAATACATCTGTTTCTTCATCTTCCTGCCCCAAAGACTATGCAGGACTGGTAGTGGCACCAAGTTGAAAGGCGACTTTCCAAACCCACCTGCAGCCTGAAGTCTAGTCTGTTTCCTTCCTGGCATCCGATGGCTTACACGAAAGACTTCTGCATTCTCTCTGCTTACTTGCCCATAGCGGCTCAGATGCATTAGTGAGTCTATTTACGATTGATCAGATAGCCACATAAAATTGCTTATTCCGAGACAGTTCAGTTACACCCCGGAGTCTGACGGATCAAGACAAGCTAACACGAGTGAACTCAGTTCTTGCTTTCCAACTGATATGAGTCCTTTGAACTCTTCTACTGTGAGATGCAAATTACTCGGGATCCTCACCGTGTACTGACACTATCTTGAGGCTTGATCTCCTTTGTTGTTGTAGCCGTTGATGACGAGTCGCGACGCAGCTTGTCGCATGACGTTCAAGTTCGCATGCTTTTGTTTTCCGCGAGATCCCATTTTCAGTCCATCCGAATTATTCTACTGCGCGTAATCCGGAGCTTTCGGCGGCGACGCGAGGTCAGTTTGCGTGTTTTCTCTTCGGTCCCGACTCACTACTGAAGTACATGTAGTACTCGGAGTGGGACTCCTCTTGTTCAATGGATCTCTTGCAATCATACGGTGGGTGTAATTAGATCTTCGTTATTCATCTCTGTACGTGCTAAAAGGAATGGTCTCAACCTGTGCATAGCCTATCCGCAAATCTGCAGTGCTTTAGTACCCTCCTATCGCTGAACTCACCTTGTGCGCTCATTCATCGCATTGCATTGCATCTCTTCAACATCTACCACGACAGCAAGCGACGATATCAAACCTAAACAACGCGATAAAGAACTCAGAATTTCGCAGCCCAACCTCGCCTCTTTCAGTTCCTAACAGAGATTTGCCAGCGGGTATGCATACTACTATGTAGACCTCACAGCTCAGTGCAGCAGTCATATCTCTGTTTGGGACAAGATCGGCTTGTGCGGAACCTACATACCTTCAAATGTTATTTAACATGCAACAGAAAACGCCGGTCTCTGGTGAGGTAGACGAGCCGGAAGCGATGTGTAGTTGCTGTGGAAGGGAGAGGGATGGGAGAGAGCTAGAGTGAACAGTTGCAAGCTGGTGAGTAACAATTTTCCTCCAGGTTGAACCGCCATGAAATGAAACAACCCTTCGGCTCCTGTACTCTCCTGCGTATGACTATGGCCAAATCGTCGCTTATTCGCCAATATATCTTGTTACTGCGACGACCTCTATTTTACACTCTAAAGTACGTAAGCCACTTTCCTCCTCTTTATTTTCGCGAGAGGAGGCGGTAAGTTGCTCTAGTTTAAACTCAAAACTCAATTGTCTTAATATCCTCTAATACAACTTTGAACATCACCGCGGTGGAGATTTGTGTGTGTCCGCCTTGTTCATCTGAACAACACGTACGATACCTGGAGACCATTGTGAGCACTTCGTTGTTAGCTATAGCCAAAGTCGACCTACTTGATCAATCAGAGTTCGCTCCATGTTCTATCTCCTGCTCTGCTCTTTCGCTTGGTGCATTACTTTTTCAAGTTCTCCAACCGGAGATTTTGCTTTGCTCGAATTCTTCGTTACGATGCTGTTGGCGTTCAAGCTCGAGTTCCTCGCGGGCCCGGTGGAAATCTCGGAGGGCGTCAGCGAGCTCATTACGGCTGCGAGCTCTTTCTATGTCCTCCAAACGCAGAGACGCATCAATTCTCATTGATGCGACGCGACGGCTGCCTTCACATCCCCCAGCTCCGCTATTCACCATCTCACCATGTTCATCAGTCCTTGCATCTGCCCTCGTGCCGCGGAGTGGTGACATCGGGACCGCTGGCGCTGGCGCGAAGGCGACATATCTGGGCTTTTCGAGCAGCTTCTCAAACATCTTTTCTCCTCTCATTCAAACTTACCTTTATATGTACTTTCAGGCCGTGTCGCGCAGACGTCAACATCTTAGAGTTCTTCTGGAATTTTGGTCTGTCAGGTGCGATAGGCAAAGGCCCGCATGATACTCACAGACAGCACAATTCCCGCGTATCTCAGTTCTCCTCCTGCTAGTACTTCATCCCACCGTGGTTTCAAGCCGGAACCCGAGGAAGTTAATCATCTGGTTCAAAACCAAACGGATGATTCTTTTGGCTTCTCGCTTATCCTCATTCCATATCGTCATTGGTGTCCTGGCGTCTCTGTGCTCGATTTCTAGGTCTCTTATTCTTATACTCCTTTGGCAATGGCTCCGGAACTACCAAACAGAACGGAGCTATCAGTGATGGTATCAACGAGTACACCGATGGAATACGGCGTGCATAATTGGCCCTCAATACAAGCCCCGTGCTGGCGACTATGAATTAGGATCGTAATTGTTCTCTTTCTAACCCCGGAGCTGACCTGGTATCTCCATATACTACAGTACCCTCTTATACATGGATCCGAACCATGATGCGGATGATAAGAACGCTGAGGATGACTCAGAAGCAGATTGAATGCCGGCTTGGAGACGAACGTGACGAAGCGTATCGAGACTCAAGGTGATCAACTTTCTGCTCAGGACTGTGTGTGTTTCCATCTGCTTGCCGGCTTCTACTAGACGGAAGGATGGATAGGACTGATCAAATGCGATGTGCTGCAGGGTGTGCTCTGCATCATGCAAGATACGAAGAAGCAGCTCGTATATCGGCAAATTGGAAAGAAGGTGTCTGGTGGGTTCAAATTGTAGCATATGATTGTGAGGAGTTCGCCCGACCTTACAAACCTAGAGAAAGAAAGATCTTGACGGAGAAGAGGTGCTTGTGCTCAATCATATCCAGGCATCTGCAAATCCAGGTGCGTTGCGTCTTAGAGTCATCCCAATCAATCTGCCAGTGCTGCGCAAGGTCTGCAGGAACATGGGTTACTTACCTCCTGCAATATTGAAGACCGAGCTACGCCAAAATGTTCATCAACAAATGCCTCCGAAAGTCTCCCCCCCCCCCCCCCCCCCAAACAGATTATAATGGCTATTTGGAATTGTCAAGGTGCGCTCAGAATCGCACATGAACGTGACTCGGCGTTAAGGAACTAATAGGAAACGATTATGTACCCTACAAAGAAAGATACACATCCTCTTCCACCTGCCAGTGAGCCATGACGGGCGGGTAGTCATGGTATACGGACAGCGAGCTCGACACCGTGACGGAGTTCATCACTTAAGCTACTCTCAAGCGCGAGCTTGATATTCACTTGTAGAAAAAAAGGTACGCCTGTCAAGATACTCATAAATGTAAAACTTACTGCCAGTGATCCGCAGCCGCTTCGCAGAGCTTCGAGCTTCGAGCTTCGGGCCAAAACCAAACTCGCGACTTGCACCCTCTCTTCGCAACGGTATCCGCCGCACCACCGTGACGATACCCGACCGCTCTGCAGAGATCCACGGCGCTCTTATCCAAGTCAAGAATCACAGAAACGCCCTCTGTCGGCAGAACATATCGAGATGCTGCTGAAGTTGTTGATGGCGAGCCGCGACATCGAAAAGGGGTTCGTATCTTAAATCACTTATCACGTCTCATGCAGCTAATTTGCTACACATACACGACCAAGAAATAGCCTCTCCCGGCGTCCGGCGTCCGGGGTCGGGGACTCGGGGACTCGGGGCGGCAGCGCGTTGGGAAGCGCACTCGAAGGAGGCCGGGCCGGTCCGATGCGCCAGCGCAGGAAGGAATGAGATGCCGAGAAGGAAGACGGAGAAGTGGTGACGGAAGGCATCCAGCGACGAGGTTCAATAGAGCTCAGAGGAAGAGAAGAAGAAGAAGAAGAAGAAGAAGAAGAAGAAGAAGAAGAAGAAGAAGCGGATACGCAGAGGGTGAATCCGGGTCAGTTGAAAGCAGGAGCGGGCGCGGGAGCGGGCGCGGGAGTGGAGACGACCGTGACGGTGAGTGAGAACTTGATGCTACAGACTCAGACTAATGCGACGCCCGGCCGACCACGGCCAGCCATCGCCATCGCCATCGCCATCGCCATCGTTGGAACCTCCCGAAAGCGATCCAAGTACTTACATACATACATACTACTTAAAAAGTTATCTCCCAGATCAACTAACTCATCAGTGATCACCACCACCACCAACCTCAGCAGCCGCCAGTCCTCGAAGACAAACTACGGTTGTCACGGTCGCGCCTTCCACCAAGAACGACTCGGACGGTCTTGAATCATGATACAGAGGCCCGGGCTGATCACAGACGCAGACGCCGACGCCGTGTGCACGTCGTCGTCCGCACTTCGATTCGGATTCGACTGCTGTAAGACCGGTTGGCGGTGGGGTGCCGTGCGGCGTGAACGCGGGGTGAGTGTGAGTGGCTGACACTGACACATGAGGGCCGCCGGTGAAGTGTCGTGAAGACCAAGACCAAGATAGATTAGATTATATATTGTAGGTCTAGGTCTAGACAATATACCACAAGCGGAACATATGGTTCGGAAGAACCGTATCACAATGGTGTAATAAGTAATTGAATAAATCAGATATGTTTAGAGAAATTGTTGGAGAGCCGGGGGCGGTCCCGGGTCCGGCGGAGCGAAAGTGAAGTTGGAAGAGACATGCGTGCGTGCGTGCGTGCGGGTCAGGCTCTGAGTTCAGTCAGCATTCGACGTGGAGAATGTGAGCGCACCGGCACCGACTGCTGCCGAACGTCAGGTCGAGATGCGATCAGGAGAGAAAAGCGCAAGAGAAGAAAAAGCAAGCATCAAGGCGGAGAAGACGTCAGCCTCGAAGACGTCGATCATGATGCACCGCAACCAAGTCACGTCCGGGGCACCGTGACTGGCACCCCCAAGCCAAGGCGACATCTGCGTCTGCATCTGCATCGCCCACTGGCAGCTGACTCGGATCACCAAGCCCGTGAAAGAATGAAAGAAAATGCCCGAGAATGTCCGAGAATGCCCGAGAATGTCCGAGAATGACCAACCAACCAACCGACCGACCGAGCACCGTTGGTACGCTCAAAACAAAAAAGTCGCCATCGCATCGCGCATCGCGCCAGGCTGAGGCTGAGGCTGACTCGGCCAATCCGATTCCGTAAGACGTTGGGTCATGGTCGTTGGGTCATGGTCATGGTCATGGTCAACGACGTGGGCCGGGAGCCATATGCCCGTATGCCCGTGCGCAGCGCAGGTCAGGTCATCCCGCCGTCGGACGGACGGTCGGTCGGACGGACGGTCGGACGACCCACTGAGGTCTCACGAGGCAGCGCCCTTGCTGTCTGTCACGGTCCTTCGCGCCCGGGAGTCGAGCCTCGAGCCTTGAGCCTTGACTCGGATGACCGTATTGGCGCGGAGGGAGGGTGTGCAAAATCGGGGTCCAGCAGCCCCGGACCCCCGGACCCCCGGTGCACGGGGATGAGTGAGTGTGAGTGTGAGTGTGAGTGGACAGTCCTTTCGCGAGCCGCGAGCCGCGGCCCGCAATGAGTCGAGACACAAAGCAAATAACGAAAAAAGAATGAAAAAAAAAATGGAAGATGAAAAGATGAGAAATGAGAAATGAGAAATGAATGGAAAAAGGACCAAAGACGACAAAGGGCCTTTCTCTGAGAGACCGTGACGCAGACGAAAGCGTTAGCCGAGCCGAGTCAGAACTTCAGAAGCGCGCGGCGCCTACTATCGAAATGGGCGCTGTACTGCTCCGAGTCCGGGGGTTTATCGTCCAAGTCTATTCGTCTGCGTCTCTGTGTCTGTGCAAGCCCTAGGCCCCGAGCCTTGTCCCTTGATTGAAGTCCGAACCAATATGGATGGCAATCGATGTTCTGCCGTTCCAGTACCATGCGCGAACGCAGCCTCGTGAGCCGAGACCAGGCCAGGCTACCTCTGTTTCGACGAGAATGAGTGGGAGCTTGAACGGGAGTGAAGACGAAGGAATGTGAGTCTGTGTGCTATGATCAGTTCAGATGTTATAGACGAACGGGACCATGGCCAGGCTAGGCTACTTCTCTTCCAAGTCGAAGTAGGCGGAGAAAGCAATCCCCATATACGAAGCCTAGCCTGGACTGGTCACGAGAGACTAATGACAACGAGCTACGAACGCGCGAGCGCAAAGGTTAGCGATAGTGCACCTACATCATATGCTGCCGGACATACGGACAACATTCAAGATGAAGAGAGCAGGGATACCTGCCCAATGGGAGCTTGCACTTGGAAGGAGGTGAAGAAAGCAGACGGATAGTACAGAAGAGGTGGTGTTTCCCTGACCCAAAGACACTTCAGCTCTGCGCGAGAATGACTTCACCATCCCTTACCTCCTTTGCTTTTGGCCTTCCTCTTGTCTTGAGGACATTATAGAAGAACTTTCAATTCTGTGCCGTCTTTGAGCTGCACCCGCGAATGCAACGGTCTCAGGAAATGGCTCAGCTCCTCAAGGGCGAGACCAAAATCATGCACTTGGACTTTTTCAAATAAACCGGATTTTGATGCGTTGGCATGCGAAGGAAGTTGGTTGGGGATGCAATTGCGTGCAGGACAGGAAGAAGGCAGGCATCCAGCGATGGTTGCACGCCCGCCGCCAGTTCTCTGCACAGTTACGTCGACGATGGCGCGATGATTACGCAATGACGCGCAGAGGACGGGCAGGAATCCGGATGGCGGGGGTGACCGCTGGCGGCGGGACGGAGATGACAAGTACGCGCGCGGGTGGGTTAAGCTCCCGGCGGCGGTCGGGGTAGCACTCGAAGGAGGCTGGTGTCGAGACGCCGAAGAAGGAGAAGGTGCGCGAGAAGAAGCGGCGACGAAAGGCATCCAGCGACGAGGACGAGGGAAGAGAAACGTGATGAGACTAACACACCCACGCCAGAATCCTCCTCCCGGTCAAGTCCAAATCGAAGACAAAGACGACTACGTGGGCGCGTACGTGTACCGCGCCATCCGCCAAGAACGCGTCGTGCTCGGCTGGTCGCAGGCGCCGTGTGCACGCTGTCCACAGTTCGACTTCTGTAAGACCGGCGGGCCTGTGTGAGTGCTATGGGGAGTGGTCGACGTGGTCGAGTAAGATGGGAAAGAAGTTATGTATACGATGCACCAAAGCGGAGATCTGGTACTGTACACTTTTATAGGGGACAAGTTGTAGTTGCTGTGTAACTGTAGAATAGACGACCGGAAATAATTCATTTGGCTCCAAGTCAATGCAAGGAAGTATGCATCGCTAATCAGACACACAAACACTGCGGCCACCCGCAAGGGAAACTGTGTATTCAATAGCTACATAAAGATTTACCATATCGTTTCTCAACTCGAGTTAACACTCCGGTCGGTTTCCTGATCCTCCGTCCCCTCTGCGCAAGCCACAAACCCCGTATAACTTCTCACCATCTACGCCGGCGCTGAATTCATCGACGGCTGATTGATTTGTTCGCCTTTGGACGACAAGCTAAGGAAACTGAGGTTGTCCGGCCGAACCCCGACTAATCAAGATTTCAGCACAACCGTGACAACCGCCACGGACCACTCTATGAGATCGCACTAAACGGTGGGACAATATCTTCAAGGCCTCCAACTAGTGTGCTCTCAGGAAGCACGAAAAAAACCGCGTTCAAATGTATCATCGTCCATCGTCTCTTGTTCCGTCCGAATTCGGCGGGTGTACATTTCGGCGGGTGTACATTATCTACGTAAATCCAATGGTCCAACGCCGTCGCATTAATCTTACTGACGTGTGAAGCCTGAGTGTCCGCACCGGGGCCGAGTCATCCACCAGAGTAGAAGGTGCACACAAATCTGACACTCGCATTCGTACGCGCTAGGCACCAGCGAGGACCAAGGGAGGGGAGGAATAGACCCAAATCTCAGTACCTTGCACGTAAGCTGGACTCAGGACTTCAACCTTTGGTCCTCCAGCCCGAGCCAGACCCGGAAACCCATTGAGCAAGATGGAGAAACAATGACAGGTGGTCACGACTCACAAGTACCAGACTCAGTTTCCCTGGTCCCCGGCCATTCACAGCAGGAAGAGAGCGCTTCCCAACACCACCCGGTCTCGATACGCTCGAAGAAAAGAGTTGAATAATACACGACAGCGACGGTCGTGCAGATGCACAGATGCACATGTACCACAGTGCAGAACACGGTGCTTACAGACCACGAAAGCCTGAGAACCCGAGCCTCAAGCCAGGACGAGATCAAGATCAAGAGCAGAAGGTCTAGCATTGTCACCGTAACTTCGCGACGAGAAAAAGAGGTACGGGAGAGGACCAAAGCGGGGCCATCACCTCGGGAGCTCACCCAGGTCTAACACCATGCCCGGGTCTCCTATCGACAATGACACTCCGAGTCCGAGCCCGAGTTCCAAATCCGCATCTGCATCGTTCAGCTGAGACATATGACCCAAGCGCAAGGGTGTCACCGGACCCGGTTCGACTTCACTGCGAGAGAAGCCAGCACCTAAACCAGCTCAGGCTTAGAATAACTACGCAAAAGACGAATGCATCCGACGTTAATCAGTAGGAAAGGATACGCTGACCGACTCCGACTCACAGACGCCGACATGCCAGTGAACAGCACGAAGCATACCACCGTGACGTTCATAAGTACCACGTCCATTGATCTCATCCACAGGACCACAGCGTCCGCGTCATATCCCAGGCCAGCGTCACCGACCCGACTTCCATCATTATCTCAAGATCTCTGCGCCAAGTATCCCGATAATGACTATGATGCAAGATATGTCGAACCCGGGGCCCGCGAAATGATGTTCTGCGGGTCGCGGGTCGCAAGGGTTGGTACGGGTAGTGTATGGCGAAAGCCAAAGCCAAAGTATTCGCGATGTGCGTGTCAAGCTTCCCCGGGTCCGGGTTGCCACGGACGGTCACATTCGACGGTGCTGGCCCTGGCCCTGGCCCCGCGGCGGACAGAGACAAAGGACGGACATGCGAGGGAGGGGTTTGAGCTTCGATGACTTTGAGCAGGGTGGGAATATGAAAGGCTTTGGATGGGGATGATGGCCCGGATGGCCCGGGGAAGACGTGTAGGCGAGTGTCCAGAACTGAGTATTCCTGGACGTGAGCACATACTCTTCCATCCTCTGCTCACAACCTCTGCGTCAACAAGTCAAACGAAGCCACTCAATCTCTCTGCATGTGGGATGCGCAGACGTTGCGCTTTGCATGTAGCATCCTTCTCGTCTCCGAGTCGCCGCCCGGGGGAAAAAAAAAGTCAAAAACCACTCCGATCCCATTAGCTTCACAGATTTCCGAGTCTTTACGGGGGAGAGCCTGAGGATAAATCGATCGCGAAGTGAGTTAGACTGCGCGCCATGATGAGTGTCCGTTGTGAGGAGGTTCAGCCGTTCAGGGCGACCTGCGGTCGTGTTCCTCCCTGTCTGATTGTAGGGCATGCTGGGGTTTGTTAAGAGGCTCGGTGGATAGCAATAGGTGGGTAAAGCGAGGGGTGTGTAGTTTCAAAAAAGTCGAATGGACGGAGGAGCGACACTTGGATGGTTTCGAAGATTTGGAAACTGCAGGTCATCGGTAAACAAAGCTATTGGTAGCAAAGTCCGGGAACTGTCGAGTCTTTAGCCAGGTGTTCCAGAGGAGAGGAGAGCTCTTACTCGCCGTTCGGTGTCCCCACTAATGATTTTATATTTCTTACACCCCTCTTCCTTCTTCTGTAGGCATTCACCACCTGTAGCACTTCCACCTCACTGGAACATGAGGTGAAGTATTAGATGATTAATGGACTGGAGGAGTGAGGAACAAGTCAACACAGTACAGACAGCCATTGGGCACCAATCTGAGTCTGTCCATTCGCTACTTCCGTTGAAGTTCGTGACCGCTCTTTCGTCCAGCACTACAACATCCGTCAAAACATGGATCCTAAACTGCAGTAGCAGCAACGTGATGGCCTTTAAATCGACATGAACATTGATCTCTAAGACCAGAATCTCATCAATAATAAGGGAGCTTTGCACTCGGGTGGAGAGAGAAGTGGAAAGGAAAGGTGCCAGTGGTGAGTGACAACCTGGATCCGGATCGCCATCTAACCTCCAGCTTGAGAACAGCTCCTACTCCTTTCCGACTGACTCTCCTATGTTGCCTCAACTACTCCCCTTCGTCTCCTATACTGTCTTTGGCATTACGAGCACATTGCAACTTAAATTGAACGGCTTACACCCACATCCGTCCTTCTCTTCATCCGCATCCCGTCTGTCACCTGCAGCAACAATAAGTAGCGGTCTCAGGAAACAGCTCTCGCCTGCCTTCTTACTATGCCGACCCTCGCAAGGAATGCGCACCCGTTCATCCAACCTGGTGATTCATGTTGCATCGCGTCGTGAATTCCTTTTGCGATGCAGGGCCGTAGGCATCCCTTCTAACTCACGGTTATGCAATTCATATTGCTCTGCCGTTGACCCATGTAGTCCATCGCCGTCCTCTCTTGCGATGGTACTTTAAGTGTCGGTACTGCATCCTTCTTTCAAAGGCTTCGCGTTAGCTGAGCGACGTTGACGTCGACTTAGAGTACACCGCCGGACTCGGACGTCTCTCAAAGTTCACGAATTCTCCGACTTGGGCCTTTGATTTCATTTCTCTTCCAAAATCTCGTTTCGGCCCGACATCTGCAGCAGCCGGCCTGTTCCTATGCACTGCGTAGAATGTAGAACTTAAAATCGTGGCGGTGGGATCTCGGGAAGGGTTAGTGTGCTCAATTCCTTGCCAAATGGTCAGGGTCATGACTGTCGTGCTCTCCCAGGATAGATAGCAGTACAGCCTCTCATCCATCACCAATCACCATCGGACGGGGTCAGTTGTCTGACTTGGACCTGCCCAGACTGAGACGGTCAGATGAGCAGTGTCTTCACGGCTACAGGAGGATCAGCTTCGCGCAGGAAAGTACATGGGATTGATTTATTGGGAACGCCGCCTTGCACCGAAGTCCGCGAGTATTCACGTCATGGTCATAAATATGGAATTCAAATGTTGTGCAGTCAGTGTCGGAGCCGATGTACATGGACGAATAGGGGATAATATAACAGGTACTACGATTTACATGTACATATGACTGTCAGAAATCCAATGATTGCATTGCGCACATGAGAATTGTATATGGATCGTCAAGCCATCATCTACTTGAGCATAAATTAACAGAACTTCGATCCAAGAAAAAGACACATACATATCAGTAGTCGGGGACAGACAGCAGTTTGGGCGCATTTTCTCCCAGTTTTTCCTACCAAGAAATTCACTATGAGTACGACAGAAATCCCGCAAAAAAAGAATGGAATATTTGCCTTGCTCAACTTCGCCAAGTCGTTCAGAACATTAACAACCTTCGGAATGTCGAAAGGCGTGTTATCAAAGGTCGGAATAGCATCAGGTCCCAAATCCTTGCATGAACGCTGAACATACTCCACGCGGCTCGTGAGACAGGTATGGATGTGAGACACGGCTCTGGCTACACTATCCCTTTCCCATGCGCCCATTAGGAAGACATAAAATAAGACTGATTGCAAATTTCCACAGTGATCGAGAGCAACGGTAGTATTGAGCATAGGATCGGCTCCGTACGGGAGAGGACAGTTCGCGAAATAGAAAAGGGAAATCCTGCGCAAATCAAATTCTGCAGAGCTATTGCAGCGATTGCTTCGTCAATTGAAATCTAAGGAATGCAATTAAGAAAGTAAACGTAAACGCACTGCGGTAGTTTCCTTGTCAAGGTTTCAAATGCATTTGTCCATCTTTTCCTCTGCTCCAGTGTCAGAGGTGGTTCTGATGATCTCGTGCCAGTGGAGGGGTGTTTCGTTAGTCCAGCATTTTCGAAGTACAGCCTCTCATGTCGCGGTGCTAGTAAATCGACTCCTAATCTATGTTCTGGAGCACAAGAGAACTGCCTCTTGTAAAGCTGAACACTCTCGGGACTAAATGAATGCAAATCATCAATGGCCTCACGAAATTTTATTATACGTTCTTCCGCATTCGGGCTACCAATCGACAAGAACCACCCGAAGACGTTTGGGTTTTCAAAGAAGTTGTGTACTGTATACAACAACCAGAGTTTATCAAAAGGGTCCTCGATTCTAGTAGGATAGAATCAGGCCACTTCAAAAGTGTTCAAAGATGTCAACGCACTCTATGAGGGTGTCGAATAGTTGGTTGCATAGGTGCAATAAATCTACATAAGAACAATTTTGTTAACGACAAGATCAAGTGAGGGTAGGCATTTGTTCAGATAGGGCTTACAGGATTCTGCCACGTCTTCAGACGTAGACCTTGACTTAGTTGTAAGGTACATGTAAGCAGAATGTATCGCACAATTTGCAGTGTTTTTAGTTTGCGAGGTAATAGACCAAAAAGGACTAGTCAGGTGTTCGATTAATAAGATCTGCATTGTCCTGCAGAGTTCTTCCATTGCATTCCGGGTTTCCTGCGGAACACCCTCTTTCGCCCAGAGTGCGCTCTGTACTACGGCAGACGATATGAGAGATAGTCCCCAATGGATGCTGTAATTTGCAAGCCGACTCGGGGACATCCAGTATTTGAGGTAAAACATCGAAGTATCATATGTCGCATTGTCCCTTAGGTATCAGGCCAGAAGACCGTTAATTGACTTTGGCCATATTATGGAAAAACCAATGCTTACAATAGGAACACCACATAATTCTCAAGAAGGTCTTGGAGGTTATCGGTATCAGTGTAGGGTGGATGGGTTTTGCTAATAAATGCATGGATTTTGTAATGCCAGACATTGTGCAAATACCTCAGCAGAATACCTGAGCCAGCGGCGTGACACGAGAGCAGTGAGTGAAATCGGATAAAATTTTTAGGATAAAACCCAAATGTGCTTTTGAAAGGCTCGGAGGTCCTGAAAATTTTGCAAAGTGTAAGCATGCGAGCTCTTGTTTCATCTCCACCAAGAATAATCAAGAGCATGTAGACTTCGGGAAGGGTCTGCAAGATGTCCCCAAGTTGAAGTAATGCACATCTACTAGTTTCCTCGGAGAAACTGTAGCAAATAGGATGAATATCTGCATTGATTGCACGATAAGGAGGCTTCGTACCTAGTGGCATTTGATATCTCATCGAGAAAGTTTGTATCTCCAAGTTCAGACCTGTGAAGGTTAATACATATCGTTCATGAAGTACATATGGTCACCCACAATGCACGTGCAAGGAGCTTGTTGCAAGATCGCAAGAACACTGCATCGAGAGAAACGTCTTCATGGGCAAATCGTCCAACGAATACAATAGAAATTGACTCACTCTTCGTCGTTAAACAATTCTCTTTGTTTTCATAGTCACTTTCTAGAAACTTCAGCACACCCCTGATAGCCTTTTTATCATCGGCTAAGATGAGCTCAGTCGATCCTAGTATTGTAAGGCAAGCCAAGTTGGGTAGCGTAGGAGCGATGACACGCTATTAATGCCATGTAAGCTAAGATTGAAAAAGGGATTAAAAGCTTCCTCACTTACATTATGCGATTGAGCCAGGTCGTTCATGGTTGAAATGATTTGAGCCCTTTCATCAGGTAGCAGAGCATCTGAGTTAACTCTTAGAGCAAAATACTCATATACTTCTTTGCAAAGTTTTTGCAATGCGTCCCAGTGAGCAGTATTTGAGTGCTCTACAGCTCCCAAAACCAAAACAGACTTCAAAGAGCGACAACATTGGAGAGCAATATGGAGATGTGGAGTACCCTCGATCAATTGAGATGACCAAAAGTTAATATACCACTGGGATATTTCGAGGGTTGTCGGATTCCTAAGTTATTGAAGTAACACGAGTAGGTTGTCAATTCAACAGTCAGGCGCAAGTCAAATGTAATTGAATCACGTACAACAGAGATTGCAAAAGATATCGGAAAGACAAATCCCATTTATCAACGTCTTCCGTTGAGAAATTGGGTAAAGCTTGCCACTTGACTTTGAAGTCGTGACCCACCATCAAGATTGTACCACGGCTGATATTTATGAGATCTTGGCCGACAGCGTGGCAGTCAAGCAGGAGGGTTACTTCATCAAGGATCTCCAAATCCAAGTCAGACTCGACTGCTTCTCGGAATACTTTGGCATTATCGCGTAAAGCGTCGACATGGGCCTCGAATTCTGCCCCGAATTTGCAGAAAAGCCACACATAAATCTCATGTTGGTGCTGGAGAATGTCCCCCCAACGCTTTATAGCCTGAAATCGGGTGCGATACACCGCATACCTTCGTTCGATCAGCATCAACAACGGGTGCAATGTTCGGCTGGAAGACACACTTGCTATACTCGAACAACTGAATGCAGAGTTTCTGTAGTATAGATGCTGTAGCCTCAGATGCGTCAGTAAAATAGCAATCTATATGGTTCTTGGATTCGCACCTTTCTTTCCGTCCGTTTTCCAATCTTCCCGTTCCAGTGCACATATCTTCTCGTAAACTGCCTCAGGACCAAAACCCACTCTATGAGCGATACCGCCCAGTGTTCTCTCAAGGCGTCGCCCGGTGGAGCTGTAGAAGTTGCCTAGGACCCGACCTGGTCCAACGAGGTTAGACGCAGTTGAGTTCGTGGAATGGGAGAAGATGGATGTATTGTCATCTATTTGAACAGCGTGAACAGCCCTGTGCTCGAACGACTCGGAAAAATCCCCGTCGTCGGTGGTCGCAAACGAATCGAGAGTCGCGTCCTCCTTGATTGGTGTGATTTGTCGACTCTTGGGAAAGTTCGAATAGTAATAAGGCCGGGGCGGGGGCGGCATCACGAACTCTGCGAATGTAAGAATATCAAAGTTCTGTCGAGTAAGTATTGGTGGGTTGCAAAATCTCAGCGTCCTTAATTCAAGTAAGAGTCCACTGCCAGGCCCTGAGTGCCAGTGGCCGTGGTTGGCGCCCAACGTTACGGTGATGGCAACAGAAAACGCATTCCATTGGTTGTGCCAGCGCTGGACCTTTTGCTGCCAGTGTGCACGCACCTGAGCTTCTTACCACATCGCAAATGTCTGTTCGGACGAATCTCTTCCTCATTTGTTAACAATCCATAGACTTACGGTGATAAAGGAGGAAGGACATTGGCAATCTTTTTTTCGGATGCAGTGCAAGAAAGGACAAAACCGGCAACTCGCAGGCTGCTTCTGCTCTATGTTGGGATTGCCTATTTTTCTCTGATATACTTTCCCTCCACCAATTCGATTAAAGCGCCAATGCTGGTGGTCTTACTGGTAATCGTGAAGAAGACGTGCGGGTGAGCATGGTTGTTTTGTTTCAAACCTCATCTGACTCCGGTTTTCACAACAGCAAAGCAATCATTCAAGTTCATGCCGAACCAAGTAGTTACTTAAGTACCCGTGTACGGTAGCTGTCACCGATCGCTCGTGTTGTCCGGCTTAACACAT
This sequence comes from Trichaptum fuscoviolaceum, assembly GCA_910574455.1. NCBI lineage: Eukaryota > Fungi > Basidiomycota > Agaricomycetes > Hymenochaetales > Trichaptaceae > Trichaptum > Trichaptum fuscoviolaceum. The sequence goes on along the minus strand of CAJSYZ010000006.1, from coordinate 1,963,092 downwards.
TTGAGCATTGGAAGAATTGGTCGTTGCTCAATGCTGGTCTGTGGTCGCAAGCAATGCCACAAGCTTTGCAGGGGAACGGAGAACAACTGGGTGCTGGAGGAAGCTGAACTGGTGATGACGAATGGGAAAATGCATACTGGTGAGCCATTCTTCTGCGTCTTGGGCGTAACCTATGGCTAACAGCCGGTCCTTTAGCTTAACTCCTCTCCAATACGCCTGTTTCTCCATCTTCCTGTCCCAAAGACTATGCAGGATTGGTAGTGGCACCAAGCTGAAAGGCGACTTTCCAAACCCACCTGCAGCCTAAAGTCTAATCTGTTTCCTATCTGGCATCCGATCGCTTACACGAAAGACTTCTACGTTCCCTCTGCTTACTTGTCCCTGGCGGCACAGTTGCATTAGTGAGTCTATTTACGATTGATCAGATAGCCACATAAAAGTTCTTATCCCGAGTTCAGATACACCCCGGGTTCTGACGGATCAAGACAAGTTAACACAAGTGAACTCGGTTCTTGCTTTCTAAAATTACTGATATGAGACCTTTGAACTCTTTTTCTGTGAGTTGCAAATTACTCGGGATCCTCACCGTGTATTGACACTATCCTGAGACTTGATCTCCTTTGCTGTCGTAGTCGTTGATGAAGAGTCGCGACGCAACTTGACGCATGACGTTCAAGTTCGCTCGCTTTTGCTCTACGAGATCTCATTTTCAGTCCTTCCAAATTATTTTACTCGTGCCTAATCCGGAGCTTTCGGCGGCGAGGACAACTCGCTTTCCCCTCCGTTCCCGACTCATTACTAAAGGAGTACTTAGAACTGCTCAGAGTCGTGGGACTCCTCCTGTTCAATGGATCTCTTGCAATCTTACGGTGGGTGTAATTAGATTTTCGTCATTCATCCCTGTACGTGCTAAAAGGAAACCAATGGCCTTAACCTGTGCCTAGCCTATCCGTATATCCGCAGTGCCTCAGCATCCTTCTATCGCTGAACTGACCTTGTGGGCTCATCCGTCGCGTTGCGTCGCATTGCATTTAAATCCAACATGCTGCAGACCTTGACCAGCACTACGTCAAAGGAGAGAATACTGACATGAAACCCCTCAAGATATCTGTCTTATTTCAATCCATAATCTCCACTACGTCTAGCTCAGGCTGGACCGTTAGCATGAAATTTATATAGCTTCTGGTAAAAATCAATAGGTTTTCATCGAACTTCATTAGGGAATTGCATGCATGATTTTTTTATTCGGCTTTAGTCCTGCATATGCGCAAACTTCGAAGCAATGAACGCGCATCTACTCGCATCTCCAACTGGCTCCTCCTCAACGTACACACCACTGTGCACAGTCGAATTCTTTGGGTCCTCTTGCAGTACAGTACGCTTATTCGTCGAGAAGTCAGGCCAGACTGGTGATCGGCTCAGCTTGAAGGTGTTTGGGTCCTCTGACCGCACGAAGGAGAGCCAGTATGCAATGAGTTCTTCGCTGAACGCGGTCTCGATACTGTTGAGACCCGTAAAGACGGTGCTGCCATTCGTCCTGATTAATAGAGGTCATGTCAGTGGTGATCAGTTGTCTTCGAAATGTGCACGCACCCCGTGTTTGTCCCGAGGAACATCATCCAGTTCTCAGCCGCATGCTCGGTAATGCCGGGTTCATTCTGGGTGGGATTGGGCTGGTTGTACCGGTATGTCCACGCCTTAGTAAACTTGACGGCTGCTTTACCGATGATCTCTCTCTGTTTATCAGTGCCTGGTCAGACAGTTCTTTATAGAGGATAAGGTCTGACGTACACCACTCCTTAGCCCAGGCTCTCCGGTAGCTGTCCGGATCCATTCGTCTTGGGATGAAAACTGGGCTGGGTCGTAAACTTCATAAAATTCGTTCAGCTCCTCGACGGTGAGTAATGGGTATATGGGGTGAAGAATTGCTGTCAGATTGGTGCCGCTGCCCTGTGTTTCGTTACTTGTGGATCTAAATATGGTTTCCGGTTAGCGTAAGCACCTTGAAATCAAATCCCAAGATATGTAGACCCACCCGACAATCACCGGGACACGAGCAAATTTGCCTTCTGCAAGTAAACGAGTAGGGAAATCAGGGATAAGCGTTCCGTCTAGAGTAGGTCGCCATTTGTTGTACAGTGACCCAGTACTACAGAGTACGTTATTTACACAATTATCACAGTATGGCAGCGATCCTTACAATTTCGCACCTGCGTCTTGAGCGCGGGCAAGCGCACTGATTGAAGCACCTCGAAGGCAGGACATGGTCTTGCTGACGGAGTCGATGTTATTCCCGCAACCTGCTTGTGTGGCATAGAAATTGAAAAGCGGCTAAGTAAGGTATTAGATCATCTGCATCTCGCATATCCGATTATCCTTTACCAACTGCTGATCCGGTGTAGGCATTATTTCACGGTCAACACTCTGCGCGATAGCTCCAGAAAAAAGCTTATCGCCGCCTTCGTTCGCGATCATATGCATCTGCACGCTGCCTCCCCCGGCACTCTGGCCGTTAATAGTCACTCTGCTCGGATCGCCCCCGAACGATGCTATGTTCTCCTGGACCCATCGGAGTGCAAGTATCTGGTCCTGAAACCCGGCGTTGAAATCTCCGAGCAGCGGATCAGACGTAAAGTTTGGATGAGCTAGGAAGCCGAAAGAGTCAAGTCGATAGTAGACTGAAACCACCACAACGTTCGGAGATTGGTTGATCCAATGGTCGAATGGCCAATTTCGAGGGTTGCCGTATACGTATCCTATCCGTCTTTGTTTAATACCACTATAGTCGAACTACATAGAGTAAGTGCTCACCGCCACCGTGAATATAGAACAAAACAGGCACTACAAATGAATAAAAATTTAGGTCAATCTAGCAAGACGAAGCAGGATCACGCTTACAATTGCTATGCGAAGTTGCGTTCACCGGAGCGTAGATGTTCACCTTCAAACAATCTTCGGAGCCCGCTCCTCCCGCATCTCCCTGACCGATACTGCCTTGAACGCAGAAGTCTGGGTAACTCCGTGCGTCGGTTACCCCACCGGCCTTCCGGAGCTTTTCGGTGTCGAGTGAGATAGGACTACGGAAGCGCTGGTTCCCGACGGGAGGCTCAGCATAAGGAACGCCGAGATATGCGACGCTGTATGGTGGTGTAAAGTTCCCGAGGTATTTGGCATAGCCAGTATCGACAATGAGCTGGTCCACAGACAGTGTGTCTCTCCCGATGACACTTGCAGAGACAGCACAAGTGAAGCTAAGCTGTAGAAGTAGAACGTAAAGCATCATTTCGAAAGACAGCGGTAGAACTGCTATCACCGTCCGATATGTCGTGATCGTGTGTCGTGCAAGATTCGTGTTGGGCCAGTGCCAGCTTGAACTCGCTCGCCGCTAGCACGATGCGAATACATATATCATGATCCTTTATATTGGGTGCCTTTCGGCTGTCCAAGAAGCTCTTTAAGATTTTGGCGGCGTTTCAGTACGTACGGTACGCATGATAGGCATGCGAAGGAGGCTCCGTAGATCATGAGACGAGTAGTCCAATGAATTCGAAGGAAGCAAGGAGTCAATGGAGGGCAAAACCAAAGTTCAGAAGAAGCATTGGGCGGACCGCTCATCATCTCCATTAACATTCCAATCGGCAGAAGTATTCTTCGCGTTCTTTTTTTTTGGTTCGTGCAGAGGCATTCACTGGTGGGGCTACCAGCAAGCAACTTGAAAGTGTTTTATTTTTGTTCAGAACTTCAGAAGTGATATCACATGCGTCCAATGGGGGATACATCCTAAACATGTTATGGCGCATGACCAGTTAACAGGTATGAAGTCCAAGTGCAGGAAAAACGTTGGCAGCAGACAGCATTATCGAGGAGTGAAAGGAAGAGACGACTCCTGGTAATCCAGCGTGTAAATATTTGATACGAGCGTGCGAAACTTGAATGCCAGTGTGTTCAAGCACTGGCAGACAAACAAACAACAATCCATGATATAATCCGATTTTCTGTCTACTATAACGAACAAGTCGAGAAGGAGAGGAGAAAGAAAGTCCATTGACAAAGGGCAAGCAGCGAGTACTAGTCCAGCAACTAGAGGGAGGGGAGGATGAAGTAACAACAATAACAAGTTCAAGTCCATTCGTCTCAATGATACGTAACAACATGACTGAGTCCCTCCGTAAGATGAATCAGACGTCTACGTATCAGGTGGTATAAATTTTCACATGAGGGAGAGAAGCGTCGTCGAAAATCGTAAACGTCATTAGTTCTGGTCCTCGACGAGGTTCTTCGCCGCTGCCAAGTCAGCCTGCACCATCTCTTTGACAAGCGAGTCGAAATCAACAACGCGCTTCCAGCCCAGTAGCTTTTCTGCTTTCGTGGGGTTACCTAAGAGGAGGCTAAGGACAATATTAGCGATGTGAATGCTGGGGACAAAATATTGGTACATACTCGACTTCGGCTGGACGGAAGTATTTGGTATCGACTTTCACCACTACCTTACCCGTCGCCTCATCAAGACCTTCCTCTTCAACACCGGCACCTTGCCATCTATTAGGAAAGTGAGTAAGCATTCCGGAGAACGCTCAGGACGACTCACTTTATTTTCATGCCTACTTCCTTAAACGCCTTCTCCACGAATTCACGGACAGGGTGCGTCTCGCCCGTAGCCAGCACAAAGTCCTCCGGCGCAGGTTGCTGCAGCATACGCCACATGCCCTCCACGTAGTCCTTCGCGTGACCCCAATCTCTCCGCGCATCAATGTTACCCAGGTACAGACAATGTTGCTTTCCAAGGCTGATCTCCGCCGCCGCACGGGAAATCTTACGCGTGACGAACGTCCGCCCCCGGCGTGGGCTCTCGTGGTTAAAAAGAATACCATTACACGCGTACATGCCGTACGCCTCCCTGTAGTTCACAGTGATCCAATACGCGTACAGCTTTGCGCAGCCATACGGGGAACGTGGGTAGAATGGTGTCGTCTCTGATTGAGGGGTCTCGACGACCTTGCCGTACAGCTCGGATGTAGAGGCCTGGTAGAAACGTACATGCTTCTCAAGTCCACAAGTCCGGATCGCGTCGAGCAGGCGAAGCGTTCCGAGACCATCGACGTCCCCTGTATATTCGGCCATCTCAAACGAGACCTTGACGTGTGATTGGGCACCCAAGTTGTATACTTCGGTTGGCTGCACGGAGGCGATGATGTAGACCAGGTTAGTGCTGTCGCTCAGGTCTCCATAGTGTAACTTGAATTTGTTGGGGCCTGGAGGAAAGAGTTGAGGTTAGTTGCATCCTTTAGTGCGGAAGTGATGAGCAGGCCGAAAGCTACACATCGTTGCGGCGATAGTAGATCATTGAATAGAATGCGAGAAGAACACAGATGTCGTGCACAGATTGCACTGCGAATCGAATAGAACGAGTGAATAGTGTCCATAAGCAAGGGAAAAGGTTGCTAGGATGAGGTCTGCTCCCGTTCTGTCTCAACGATCATTTCCAAACAAACCAAGGCACTTTCGAGCTTGAAATAATGAGATCCATGAGATAATAATCAGACGTTTCAATAGAATCAGAAGTTGACTGAACATGTTTGAAAGAGGAGGCGCCTGTGCAACCGAAAGAGCAAAACCGAGGAAATCACCCGCTCTGGCATCACATCCGATAGAACAGGTCATGATAGCTCGGCTGTAGTTTCCTCGCAGTGCCACTTCTCCAGAGATAAAGACATTTCAAAGCCACGTACGTTCATGTTGATCCTCGTAGAGGTGGTGCAGACGGCCAGTATTGAAGCTCGAAGAGCGTCGAATGATCCCGTGGACTTCATAGCCTTTCTCAAGCAATAGTTCTGTTCTGTATCATTGAATGAGCACAACGCAGCTCAAGACGAAGGGGGTAACGCACAGATATGAGCCGTCCTGGCCAGTAATCCCTGTAAACAACGCCGGTCAACACACGCACACGACAGGCACGAGGCCTCTAAAAAAAGTTGTTTCGCACCGGAGATGAGCGCAACTTTGCGCTTGCGGTATTCCTCCACCGACGAGACCTGGAGAGCAAAAGGGTGTGCAACAGCGAACTCAGACATGATTTTCGTGAGCTGTGGGCGACGTGGTGGGTGTAGGAGATAAAGAGTATTGACTACGAGCGCCTCGACGTCGAGGGCGATTTGAGGAAGCCGTTTTGGCCGCCCTGGCTGCGGCAGCCGACTTCCTCGCCTCACGTGCAGCAGGCACATCGTCTGTCTACCCCCTTTTAGCACCGTTCATCACCATCTAGCCTTCATGGAGAACGTTAGATGACAGTGAGCATGCGTCTTTTCGCAATCTACTCGCTTCTTAGCCACTCTGGCCGAACAGGACGTTATCTCGGGCGCGCAATACGTCCATTCTTGCGATTCTCGTATCGCCGCTATTATTCTCGAGGCTGGTAGCAACCACAGCAAGACGGTGATTCACTCTGAGCAATGAGGATGAAAGCGCGAAGCTGGAGGCAGCTGCGTTGATGGGATGTTTATGTTTATAATTTGAAGTAAGAGATAGTTCTCCTCTAATGGACTTACAGCTAAACGAAACCGTGATAACAGCAATGTCATTGCCCACGACTGCTGCGAATACGTACCATCCTCTTATGTCTTATACGGGACAAAAGTGTTTGCAAGACACGGAACGACGACGTGCTGGAGATGCGTCTACATCTGCTCTGTGTGCGCAGAATCTACGAACATGGAGTGTCGACCACCAGACCGGCCTTTAGTAATCGAAAGGAGCATTGTGGGCTTACGAGACGGAAAGGTGTTGAACTTGATTACTGTAATGGACCAATGGTACGTCAATTAATCTTTCAGTTATCCATAACAGCAATTCTCCAAGCGGAAGGACAAGCAGAGTGCGTGACACCCGAGCATCGTGTCTCCGCTTTTTGACGACCAAGGCCACAGACAGCGGCGAAACCTCAAGGCCTCATTCTCGTTCGTCTTGAGCTCTTCCGTCTTCACTCTTACTTCACTCTGTTTCTCATTTGTGCTTTCCTGTGACTGTGCAACTCATTCTAGATCTATTCATCTTCGCCTTTGTCTTAACGTTTCTACCCCTTCCAGCCTGTGTCTTACCATTGCTGACTGAAGGTAGGTACTGGCAGTGGTCCTTCCTTGGAGCGGGGAGGCTTTGCCATGGCTAATCCCCGTTAGTGGCTAGCCTTCTTCTCGTTGGATGTGTCTTTACGCGCCCTCGGATGCCCCAAGTCACTCCGGCGTGTTCGCGCTATGGGGTGTCTTTGCCCAAATACTTTGCCGGCCCAAATCTTTTACTACAGCTTCTTCCGCGGTAGTATTTCTATCACGGAATTATCACTGCAACAGCCTGCTTACAATGATTTACGATTCTGGTACAATGTTGACTACAGCATTAAAATAACCGGCATTGCCCAGGTATCGAAGTGTGCTGTCACTGTCAACTATTCCCGGCTTTGTTATCTCGTTGCCTCGCCATTTTGTAATCTTCATCTTCAACTGCGGTGAACGAAACGACAATCACATCGACAAAAATAGTATCATCCGTCCAGCTTTACACGGGCTTCCTTGCCGAAGCGTATGTGCATCCGTGCAGGGCAAGCTAAGCGCAGAATACTAATACCTCGACTTCACTTCGAATTCATGCTCCGAGTCATGATTATATCTGTTTGCTGGAGAAGGTATCGTGTCTCTCGTCTGGACTGGATTCTATTTTTATCGTGAGTTCTGCTACACATAGGCTGAATTACAAATTGCATGCGCATTTGAATTCTGATGTCAGAATCGCGGTCAACGGCTCTACGTTGTACTTCCCTGTTGCATCGTCGTGCTCCCCGCGAGCAGTCTTCGACGCGTCGAACGCGCCGTTGCCAAGACAAACTGTACCCGCCGGACGCGTCGTTCTTCGAAATTTGATTTGTTGCTCTACCTGTCTGAACTCTTTGCAAAGAACTCGGATTTCGTCGTCTATGGCACTGCCCATCTGTCAGAGAGGTATTTCGGCTGCACTCTCTGTGTTTTCCTGGCCTCAGAGCATGTTTTGTGTCGGCGTCCGTTGCCTGGATTCATCAGCAAAGAATGCAAATTCTTCTGGCTCTCCTCGTGTATATAATGTGCCAAGTAAACGCGCCAAGTTCCTCACCAAACGCAAGTCGTCCGGTTTCGAGTGCTCAGGTCGCTCTCATCTTCGTTTCGCCTTACTTGTCTTTATTCGATTTTCGCCCTCTGCACTGTGTGCATTTCACCTTCGACACCTCACCAATTGTTTCGACCCTTCCTCGAAATTACTCGACCACTCATTCGCATTCTATCGATCATCGATTATTGAAAGATGTTCTCCAAAGTCTACTTGCTCGCCTTCGCTCTCTGCTCAGTCGTCTTCGATGGCGCTCTCGCCCACGGGACGATCACAGCCGTTACCGGAGCGAACGGTGTCAATGGTCAGGGGTAAGCGTTATTTCATTTACAATTTGTTATTTGCTTCCGAACCCGACCTGATCTATATTCGTACCTTAGTTTCGGGATCATCGCATCCACTCCGCGAGATGGATCGACTCCCAACCCCTTTGAGGTTAGTAAATGATCTCAATGAGATCGACTTACATCTAACTCCCCCCGTGCTCTATAGCAAGATACAAGTATTATTCGAAACGTTGAGATCAACACTGGACGCACTGGTGTGTGCGGCAGGACCAAGGCTGGAGGCAACAATGATGTTGCCACCCAGCTCGCTGGTGAGTTTTTTCTGCCTCTCGCACCACAAAACTTTACCTGACAATGTGTCTGTAGCTGCATCCCAAGCCGGCCTTCCCTCTGCTGCAGCAGACGGAAGTGTCACAATGACTTTGCATCAGGTCAACCAGGACGGTGCTGGGTAAGCAGGATGATCCTCCTTGAAGCCATATGTCATCTAATGTCTCTCTTACAAGACCCTACAAATGTGATGTCTCCGCTGACGGTGGAGCCACATTCACCGACGCGACGGTCACGCAGAACGTGCCTGGCATTGCCTCACTCAGCTTGGCGAAGGCGACAGACTTCCAACTGGTTGCCAAGATGCCTGCGTACGTTGTCCCACCTCATTTTCAAGTAGAGACGTAACTCACATTCTGTTGTTTGTTGAACAGAGGCATGCAGTGCACAGGCGGCCCGAACGGAGATGCGTGTGTCATGCGCTGCCGCAACAGCGCTCTTGCGGGTCCCTTCGGCTCATGTGTGGCTGTTACGAACGCTGGGTCTGGGTAAGCTCGCTGCAACTCAAGTAATACTCTTCATACTTATCAATCTCGCTTTCAGAAACTCGACCGCAGCCTCTACCGTTGCGGTGACCACAGCTGCCGCTGAGACTAGCACTTTGGCGACCGCTGCCTCCGCCGAGACTACTGCTGCGACCAACGCCGATGTAGCCAAGTCTGCTACCTCCGCCAAGGCAGGGCGCCTCGCTGCCCGCGCTGCGCACGCGAAGAAGCGCTACGTGATCTCGCGCATCGCAGGCAAGCGCGCAGGCCACTGGATCGACGCGTAAGAAGGTGGAGGCCAGATCTTGTGCGATCTCCATGGCTGCTGCCAGTACTGGTACATGACTTCCATGACACGGACTATTTTCAACTTCTGTATATCTTCGGTACATTCATTCGACATGTTATCGCGTCGCTCCCGATCAACTTGGAGCCCCCCATGGACTACATTTGCATACGCTTACTTCTCGCTTTCTTGTAATTAGGTAGCCTCTTCTATATATTTATCTTCAATGTGTTTGTTATAAATATTCGGCTTCAAGGACCGATCAAGTTTCGAGTGCACGTTAGCGCCTGTGGTACTACAGTACGCGTGTGTCACACAGTGGCATATCACGCGTCACGAGATGGGCCATCTGGCGTCGTCCATTTGCCATTGACCACGACGACCAAGGCCACAACGACGGCGACGGCGAAGCCTCAAGACCTCAAGATTTCCACATACCACGCGTATCTAATTTGCTAAGGTCGGCCCTTTTTTGTGCTTCACTCGCCTGGCGACCTTCATGGGGCCTTCATGAAGTCTTGGGACGTGTGTTCGTCACCCTCGGCAGCGCCTACTACTACTGGTGTATATGATCGTCGCTGTCACGGAGTGGCTTTACCAAACAACTTGCAGGGCCAGGCTTCACTAATACCTCCTTTGCGGAAGTATTTCTCTATCAGATAGGAAAGTCTAGAGGCTCGTACATTCGTTGTCGTCATCTTCTACCAAGCTACTTATGTGCTCACTTTTTCAAATAATCTTGGTCAGGTCACCTCAGTTGAGAAATTGGCTCATAGATCTGCGTTCGTTTTGCATATAGCTACGTAAAAACTATCCAGGTGAGCTACATTAGCAGACCTGTTTTCGAGAGTTGACCGAAGCTGTTCCTGACGGACTAGAGACTCGTAAACCAGTCGTTGTCATACTTAATTTTATCTCACTCGCGACCTCAGGTTCTCGATCAGTTTGTAACTGGTTTGCGAGTCTATTGAAGGACTTGCCCGCATGCGGCTCTCTCTCGGACTAATCTTGCCCTATCGTCAAATTTCTGCTACGCCCTTTGCGGAAGCATTTTCAAAACCAAATTGCCTGCAGGAGTGATGAAAGCAAGGTCGATGGAACAAAAGTTTCACGGTTTCAGGGACGCTCACCTGTGAAGAAGCAATGCGGATCTTCGAAGCTTCACAAGTATCAATGCATCAATGATCCTGGCGTTATTGCTGACTCTTTTCTCTACTTGACCTGTGTTTTGGCACTTTAACTACAACAATATAGTCCACAATATCCTGGTCCTACTCAGAGTCTTGAGGTGACTGCTGGGGTGTGGCGCGACGGTGTCCATGTGATTCTGAGGTTAGCCCGGTGTGCTGCATTGGGATCTGCTACACGTATCATCCGACTTGACTCGTACTCTACTTAGCGAACCTCAGACGAGCTTGAAGTACTCGGAGTTTGCACATGGCCTTTCTCGATTTTTTATTTTCCAATTTGTGCAGTTTTTGGCTAGTGCCATTGCATGGAAACATTCTGATCTCATTTAATTCCAATGACGGATCTATTCGCGGAAGCTGGAAAGGGCTTAAAAGACCTGCAGAGGCGTATAAGATGAGTTCGTCTCCTAGAAAGCTTTGAACCAATCCGGACGGTGAACGCGGACCAGAACCTTGAGGCCACGACGGACAGAATGGCTATATCACGCTCCCTTTCGCTCCTTTGTGTCTTAGTTCAACTTGGCCTTGCTGTCTCTACCGCGGCCAGCGTCCTCGGTCGGGGTACGCGACTCTCGACTGAGGAGTACGTCGTCGATGCAGGCTACGCTAAGTTTCGAGGCAATTTCACCGCTCCATACAGCGTCGCATATCTTGGCGTACCGTATGCTGAGCCGCCGGTGGGCGACAAGCGATTTCGTGCCCCCGTCGCTCTCGATACCTCTAAGCCTAGCTCTGCGGTGACGGATGCGAGAAGCTACCCGAACTTTTGCATACAAAGCACGATAATGTCGGGAGATCATGATATGGGAGGAGCGGGCACAGAGGATTGTTTGAAGGTTAATGTGTATACGCCGGTCAATGCAACGAAGGACAGCAAACGTGAGTCGATCGTTCGAAATTGATTAGTTTGTCTCAGCTGATGCCTTACGTGTAGTACCCGTGCTATTCTATATCCATGGCGGAGGTACGCATTTAAGAAATTCTATGTATCAACTCTTCTTGACGATTTCGACAGGATATATATACGGTAATCCGGCGGCATTCCCATTTGAGCACTGGATCAACCAATCGCCGAACGTCGTCATCGTCTCCGTTTATTATCGACTCGATTCCTTCGGCTTCCTCTCGCACCCGTCCTTTACCACCAATCCCTCTCTGGGTGACCTCAACGTCGGGTTCCAGGACCAGATACTAGCCTTACGTTGGGTGAAAGACCACATCGCAGCATTCGGCGGTGATCCAGGGAGTGTGACTATCAATGGGGAGAGCGCCGGCGGAGGTTCAGTCGTGTTGCATATGGTGGCGAATGAGGGGGAGAAATTGTTTAGTGGTGCGATTGCGCAGAGCGTGGATAGGGAGCCAGTACCGACTCCAGATGATCAAGTGGTACGTTACATGAGCCGTCTTCTGCTGTGCCGTTGCGCTAAACTTCAGGCTATAGACACTTTTCAATTATTATGCCACGTTAGCAGGGTGTGGGGGTCACGAAGACTCAATCAGTAGCACCATGGCTTGCCTCCGTAACGCGTCGATCAGCGCCATTGCTTATGCTCAAGACACAGCTCTTTACAGGTGGGAATCAAACAAATTCTGGCTACCTTTTCATCCTAATCAGAGTCATCTGCATCTCCCTCCCAGCACTAATGTAACATTATACAACAAGTTCCGCCCTGTCGTCGACGGAAAGCTCATATACGACTTCCCGACGAAGCTGCTCACGGAAGGCCGATTCGCTCACGTACCAACTATCGCAGGGTGATTCTTTTCTTATATAAAAACATTGGCGATGCATACTAATCCACCCCTATCGTTTAGGTCGACAAGTAATGAGTCTTTATCTTTTGGCAGCGACCTAAAGACATCGCTCCATGTATTGTATCCGCAGCTTACTGACGAGGACCTCGATGAGTTCGTCAAAGTTTACGATCCCGCTCAGTTCTCGTCGGAGACCGAGTGGTATAGGGCTGCGACCGGGGAGCCATACCTAAGATGTGGTGTACGTGGCTATATTATCCTTCTTTACTTCCTGGGGTGTAATATTGACATATGACCTTCCCTATAGAGAGAGATCATCGGATCTGCGCAAGTAAAGTTCTCGAGAACGTGGATCTACAGGTACAACCAAGTGAACCCAACTTCCCCGTACTATGTGCCTGGCATTGTAGGACACTCTGACGAAAATTGGATGATGTTCCGTGGGGTAAATACCGGGTATGTTATGCTTGAAAATAAGCAATAAACTCCTTCGTCACGCATATTCATTTGTAACCTCGTACAGAACAAACGGCAGTATGACTTTCACCGGCCTAAACGAGGTTGAAACGGCATTCAGTGAAGAGCTCATTGCGTACTGGCTCTCGTTCGTGCGAGCGAAAGATCCGAACACCTTCAAGCTGCCTCGCTCGCCAGTATGGTCTGAGTTCTCAGCGAATGAGAGGGTGGTACTCCAGGCAGACCCGAATAACTCGACTACAAATACTGGTATTTACGTTGAGACGGAGCCGGAGGCGGAAATGAAGAGATGCGCATTCGTTGCGACGAAGTATGCGCATATGCAGGATTGAGAAAACGTGGTTTTCCTCGTCGTCTTAGGACAATTTAGGACAATAATCAGACGTCGCCACCAACAACATCAATCATTTGTAAGGTTACAGGGAAAGGTCGAAGAGTACAGCCTGGTTTGGTTCGTCTATTCCTGTAGTAATTGGAACTGTTCCCCTTCGTATATTGTATCCTATGGCAGCTTATGAGAAATATTGTTGGGAGTGGGGAGATGGCTTGAATTCCGTTTAAATCTTCCAAATGAAAGATACTAGATGCGCTTTTTTAAACTTTCGGTCCGGGGTTCGGAAACTGGATTCGATCGACTCGTAGTTCCACTCACAGCGACCTCGAACCCACGCAACTCTACCTCTTACTCCTATTGTCGACTATTAAGTGGGATGGTCTTTGCTCTGAAAGGCCTTCAAAGATGCCTAGCTCGCGCTCAGCTTCGTCATGCTAGTATTGGTCAACCAATTCGCTTGAAATCTACTCCGCAAAAACTCTTCAACCCGGTACGAGTTGCACGGTCTTTACACAGTTCAACTGGTATCCCGTTCGGCAGGCATACATTTTGTGAATCCAGATACCACTAACACGGTTTGATCTTATTGCTGATACGTCTTCCTCCTCTCTATAGCTACCTCAAGTGCCAGATGTCAAAATGAACACCTCGAAGCCGCCCCGCAGCCACCTCTGAAAGACCCTTCGCATCCCTCGCTCTTCTATCATCTCTTTCTGTCCCCAGAATCAAGCACGCGACCCGTGTTTGCTCTGAGCTTCCTCGAGTCGCGTCCGCCGAGTGTCAGGAGTCAGACTGTACTTGGGTGGCTGCCAGCGGCTGCTGAAGGGGGAGAGGATGAGAGCGGGTTGAATGATTTCGTTGAAAACAGTACGCATTTCATGCAATTCTCCTGGCTTCGCCTGATTTAGTTTCAAGTATAGCTCGCTTCTTACAGCCTCTTCACGAAGCGACAAAGGGTGGTTTATTGCAGGATGAGATCTGGGTCAACGGGGCCATACAAACTCAGTCTGGATGGATGCACGTCTTCGGTACTTCATTTTCTCTTCACCACCCCGTTCCGCACTAACATGATCACTACTTTGATGCTTCACAGATCATCGCAATGTCCCAGCCCTAGGCCGTATTCCAGACCCGGACGACATCCTCGCTTCCGTGCGCGTCGAAGACGGGAAAATGCTAATCGAGACATACCAGCCCATGCCGACTTATAGACTTTGCACTGGGGATGGTGTGCTTCAGTTAAGTGACGGTCTTCTAAGGAAGCTGAAGGACGTGCTAGAGCGCGTAGCAAAAGAGGAGACGAAGCTGGCTTATTAAAGCTGGAGAAGTTCTGTGTCTTGGAAGGTGGAGGTGCTGGTCTGTGTTATCGTTGAAGGTCTGCCGTTTCAATTCAATTCAATTCACTTCGCATTTGTACATATGACATGCATCATTTGCAGAGAATCTGCAATAATTATTCTGCATTCAGATCCACAGACCATGCGTACCGAAATAGCTACTAGTCGTGTACTTCTCTCCCGCATGACACGCTGAACTCGGCCCTTATTCTCCGTCAGTCATCTGCAGAGTCTTCCAAGGCCTCTGAGAATCCGTTGTCTACCTATGACATTCGCTGTCTACCTATGGCATCGTAATAGATGTTATGTACGAACGATCTGATGACCTCGGATACAATCAAATGTCCGTGCGGCGGACAAATTACTAGGATCGACGTGCTGTCTGTTCGAGCTGGTTCACAATATATATGAGGATACCAGAGATTTTGAGAGCCTTCGGGCTGCCCGACCTTTAGTGATGACTTGTCCTACGCTATCCTACGTTCTCGTCTCTTTCCTTGCGGTACTGAATCTGGTCGACTCTCGAACTGTTTCCCACTCACGGGGTACGCAACCATCTGCTGGAACCGGTGAGTTCGGACAGCACGTCGTCGACATCGGCTACGCCAAATACCTCGGTAACTACTCCGCACCCTACAGCCTCGCGTTCCTTGGCCTGCCATATGCCGAACCGCCTGTAGGGAACTTGCGTTTCCGGAGACCCGAACCACTAGATACCGAAGTGCTTAGTAGGGCAGGTGGGGTGATTGATGCACAATCATATCCGAATTTCTGTGTGCAAGGGAGTACTGGTCAGGGAGATGCAGGCGGAGCGGGCACGGAGGATTGCTTGAAAGTGAATGTGTATACGCCGGTCAATGCAACGAGCGGAAGCAAATGTGAGTGTTCACAAGGACTCAGAAGACATGTGGGTTCTAAGTCGTTTCTTTTACGCAGTGCCAGTTCTGTTTTATATCCATGGTGGGGGTATGTACAAATTTATCGTCTCTTTTATCATCTCACTGAATGTAACTATACCAGGGTACGAGTATGGCAATCCCGCTAACTGGCCTTTTGAGCACTGGATCAATCAGTCCCCAAACGTCGTTATCGTGTCGGTCTACTACAGACTTGACTCTTTCGGCTTCCTGTCGCACCCTCAGTTCTCCACCGACCCCCTCCTCGGAGATCATAACGTTGGGTTTCAAGACCAGCAACTTGCCTTGAAGTGGGTGCAAGAGAACATCGCAGCGTTCGGGGGCGATCCAGGAAAAGTGACGATAAATGGGCAGAGCGCGGGTGGAGGCAGCGTGGAGATGCATATGATTGCGAACGGGGAAACAGAGGGAACGTTCAGAGGGGCGATCGGACAGAGCGTCTTTAGGGTGGTTATGCCTACGCCGGAGCAACAAAAGGTATTGTCCCAGATTCAGAATATCCCTAGACAATGGTGGTCTGATGATCACGATGATATAGCCGTTGTTTGAATTTTATGCCTCTCAAGCCGGGTGTGGTGGTTTATCATCCGTCAGTGTGACAATGGGTTGTCTCCGAAACGCTTCAATCAGCGCCCTTGCTCGAGCGCAGGATGCAGGAGAAAATTTGTAATTGATCACCTTTTTTTCCAACGAAAGATCTGTAGTGCTTACTTTTGCGAATGTTTAGCAATGTGTCCTTGTACAACCGATGGCTCCCGGTTGTAGATGGGAAGATCATCCCGGACTACCCTACGAAACTTCTGGTCGAGGGCAAATTCACTAGAATCCCGGTGATTGTTGGGTATGTCCCTCGCCCTTTGGTGCTTTTGGTAACGCCACTCCTAATCTAAACTATGCACCATATATTACGGATGATAGTTCGACCAGCAACGAAACCCTTATTGGAGGCACGAATTTGATGGAAGCTCTTCAGTCAATCTATCCCTCATTGACTGCGAGTGATCTGGAGGAGTTCAACGATGTATACAGTCCCGCGCTGTTCTCGTCTGAGGAGGAATGGTTCCGGACTGCAACTGGGGAAGTTTATGTGAGATGTGGCGTACGTAATTATCTTTCTATACGTGTTCCGGTTAGGTCCTTACTAACCGGCGATGGTTATGTGTATGTGGACGTAGAGGGAGATCATCAGTAACGCCACCGTCAAGGCTGGAGGAAAATCATGGACCTATAGGTATAATCAGCCAAACCCCACAGATAATGAGCCGGGTATCACAGAGCACGCTGCAGAAAATTGGATGATGTTCCGTGGAACGAATACCGGGTATGTTTCTTCACTATTTAGCTTCGATAATGCAATTTTTTTGACACATTCTACAGTACGAACGGGACAACCGTCTTCACTCCCTTCAATCCCATTGAAGAGGCGTTCAGCGAAGAACTCATCGCGTACTGGCTGTCCTTCGTGCGTGCGCTGGACCCGAACGTGCACAAGCTTTCGCGGTCGCCCATCTGGCCCACGTTCACTGTGGATGCTTCCAGGAAGAGGGTGGTGTTACAGGAGGAACTGGGAGTTAGTACGACGAGTAGTGGAATATTCATAGAAAATGAGCCTGTGGGGGATGAGGAGCGCTGTGCATTTGTGGCGAGTAAGGTCGAGCGAACGCAAAACTGATTACTGCATGGGCTAGAATCGGGAAGAGATTGATAGCTTGATTTTCAAATTCTGGACTTGCTACTGTGATGGAAAAGGAATGACATCCGACAAAAAATGGAAAGTGGTAAGTGTCCAGAAGGAAAGGGATAGTCAAGTGCATTGAGGAGCGTGGTAAAACAAATGTGTACAGGGAGATGAGTCGAGCATAAATAATTATGTGGGGGAGTGATTCGATGTGAATGCGGATGGACAAGGGATAAACAGAAGGATAGCAGTGTATAGATTAAGGGTAAAGTACAAGTGACTACACCTTCCGGCGCAGGGCTAATCTTGTCATGACATGAAAGGGTGGAGAGTAGCAAGCGTTGGGGGCAAAGGAGAGTAAAGACGATAGAATCATTGCTCGCTATCCCCAGCTTCTTCCACCTCCGCACTCTCCTCTGGATCCATCCATGACTCCTCTACGGTCGCCTTGACGCGCCGGACATACTCCTTCATGTTTTCACGGTAAAGCTGCGCGGCTTCGGCATTCGCGGGGCTGTATGTGATGATTAAGTCAGCAACTTCAGAGAGACGCGGGAGAGATGAAGGGTAGATGGATGGAGTTAGGAGTTTCGTGTGGCCCATAAAGGGAGCAAGGCTTTCAGCCCGCAAAGCGTAGAGAATAGAGAATACAAGACTCACGTCACCCCAAAGGGCGTAACGGACTGTTCGCTAATCCTAGGAGGTAGGTTTACTCACCTGTTCGGGTTCGGATCATGCAGCAAACTCTGAATGCTTGTCAAGATAGCAGCAACGTCGTACGTCGGGCTCCATCTATTCTGAAGTATATCCAAACAAAGCTCGCCATTGGCGTAGACATTCGGGTGAAACATGCGCGAGAGGAACTTGACGGTCGGAGGTTTGTTTGGGTAGCTCTCATCAAAGGTGAGCAAGAGCTTAAAGGTGCCGTCTTCGAAAGGAGTCTCGGCTTTTATTCAGAGCGGGATCAAAAGAAAAGAGGTTTTGTCAGTTTTACATACTTAAGAATTGTTGACTTTGGAGATACACATGACGTACCAGGTCCGAAGATAACTGCGTTCCAAAGCATGATGTTTTCGGGACATGGACTACCCGAGATCCCACCCGGCGGGTCGGTCGAAAGACGCCTGAAGTCACGGATGAGACGACGGCGAGCAGTTGTAGACTGAGCATCATCGATATTGTTCATATTCATTGAATAGATCAGCATTAGAGAATATCAGTCAGTTGTGACCACCTTCACGTATGACATATCGAGAGCTGCGCACCATGGTGAAGGGCTATGCGGATGTTTCGCTTCGTATAGTAGTAGAAGTGCAAAAAGCCTAAGGGCTGGCGGGTGTTGTGACAAGGGAAAGGTAGTGGGAGAGGTACAAGATGCAAACGGCGAACGCTCACCCAAACCCGCCACCCAAGCCGATGCTTATGTAATGAAACAGATGGAAATTACAGTCACCGAGCCCGAATGGTCCAAAATCGTGGCTGAAAATAAAGGAAAATTCATATAGACAGCAGTGAGCCCAAGGAGAACAAATCGAACTCAAAAACAATATCGGTATCGAAGAAATACATTTAATAGAATACATACACGGTATTTAACTCGGAACTAATTAGTGCATTATGCATGCCCTGGGCCTAGGCTTTGACCAAGAAAGAGTACAAATCAATATAGTATGATTTTGTGTAATGGAACATTATATCAGAGTTAGCATTATCTTCCACTTCTAAAAAAATCAGTATGAGTATCATACACGCTTTATTGATTTTAGTTTGGACTATCATTCTATCACTCCCCTTGCTCCGAGTCTAGCCTGCTGTGTTCTCTGGAATCTCAACGACAGCAAAGATATCGAAAGGAGTACCATTGCATAGCCATGGGGACTTCTCGGTTGTCGCATTCTTCCAGAACTCTCGTACAAATTTGACAGGAAGATGCGAATATTCTTCAAGGCCTATGAAATGTTCGCCTCGATACCTCCGAATACGGATATACTTACATCTAATCCTACAGAGATGATGCAGTATTGCCTAGTAGTCGACCGCGACGGAAGTATCAAGTAGAGTGTTGGTTTATTAAGACTCAGAGAGGGCAATCGTACTACAAACACACACTCTCAGACTCGGAATTCTTTGTTATGATCGTCCTCGTCTTTGAGAATACTATAGTATCTCAAATATAAAGAGCTACAATCTCTGGAGATGTTTCGTATGTAGCAAGCTTTGCCTGTAGATAAACTGATATGAGCACAGTACCTACCCACATAATTGATTAGAGTTACTCCCCTCCCTCAGGTCCGCCAAGTCCTTCAAAATGTGAACGATCGCGGGTACGTCAAAAGGAGCGCCATCGAAGATAAGGACCGTATTCCCTGTTGTATCCTTGCAGGACCGCTGAACACATTCTACACGCTTTGCAAGACAAGTATGTATGTGATACACTGTTCGGGATAAGTTCTCTTTGTCCGCTGACTCGAATTGATCACTCTCCGTGACGATTATTCGTAGCCTTTCGCAAAGTTGAATAGCAATGCTCGTCGTGAGTAATGCATCGGAATCGAATGGGAGAGGGCAATTCGCAAGATAAAAAAGCGAAATGGACAAAATCGATCGGTTGCTATGTTGTTAAAGAATTCACGTAAATACTAAATAAAAAAACACTGAACATACTCAAGTACCTTAGACTTTCCACAAAGAATTCAAAAGCACTGTGCCAGGTTTCTTGTAGTACCGGCGTTGAACCTAGTTCTGTCAGTTCCGCAGAGACGTGTTGGATCAGACCAGTGCCCTTGAGGTGTAACTTCTTAGATTTCGGCGCGAGAAGCTCGATACCTCGTTTATGTATACCGAGCTGAGAGAAGCGTTGTTGAGCAGCACTTAGCATAGTGTAATCTTTTTCGGAATAATTTTCAAACTCCATCAGTAGTCCATCAATCTTATGAAGGACGGACGCAATGCGTTCTTCAGCGTCTGGTCCACCTGCTGACAAGAACCATCCGAAAACATCTTTGAATTCAACGAGTTTTGATAGTTTCTCTATAGTGTCCATTCTGATCGTGGTTATACTTTGCCTGAAATTGTACAATGAGCCTTACTTTCTACTATTAAATAAATGTGAATGATGACAAACTTCTGTTTCCAAGAGGGCCAAACATCGAAGAGACGTAGATTTACTTCTGTGCGTTCAAATACTAGGTTGCAAAGATACAGAAGATCTTCGTATAACCGGTGCTTGTAATGAGCAACTCTAAAAACAGGGATTAAAAGTACACCACTTACAGGTCTCCGTCTCCTCTGCTTCGAGACCAATATCTGTTTTCTTGAGACCCTCATAAGTGGAATATATCGCGCCCATTATATACCCAATATTGTCTGGAGGAATGAAGTCATCGACGGTAGGTTTGCGGTGGAGTATCATTTTGCGTATTGTACCACGAAGTTCTTCCATTGTTTCACGTTGTTCTGATGACATGGATCTGTCCGATGCCAGTAGGTTCTGCAATTCACTGCATGACATGACGTGGAAGAGTGGGAGAGTTATGTTGTCAATTTTAGCTATCCAAGCCTTGAGGTAGAATGCCGAAGGGATGAATGTTCGAGCATCACTGGGAAAGAAGGACAAAATGTAGTTAGCATTCCTGAGAATGTCAATTTAGACATAAGACCCACAGTAAATGTGATCTGACAAACATTAGAAACTGACTGTGAAGGATGAGGCTTAGGACGGCATTGTCTTCGATGGACTGTCTCAATTCCGAGTCCCTGTTGTCACAGATATCGTCCCCGTATTTTGTCAGAAATTCAAAGCCACACTCGTGGCAACTAAACAGAGAGTCGAAAAATATCAGGTCAAAGTAACCACTATTTCTGGCATCGTTAAGAGCTTGGCTAATCCTTTGCACACGTTCCTTTGTTTCATTTCCTCCGAGGGTCAGTAAAACTTTATAGATCTCAGGAAGAGCTTTCAAGCTATCCTCAAGCTGCAGTAATGCCGAGTCTCCACTACTTACAGCAAGCAAGTCAGTACAGTGTATTGAATAAACACAACATATGAAGCAAAATATTACCTAGCGTTCTCGTCAAAGTCTTTTCTGTCCTCTATCTCAGACCTACAAATGAGTTAGCATTGGCTGCAGGAGGTATGACATTGATATCGACTAACAAAGTGCGGTCCAGGATGCTGTTTCCTATTCTCAGCAGTACTATAGAAAGAAGGGGTGTTTTTATGAATACATAGATATATTAATCATCAAGAAGGTTACTGACGTATTTCTAGATTTCTTTTGTTGACACCTTCACTTTCCTTCGACATAATATCCAGCAAGAATGAAGCCTTTTCCTTAAAACATGGGGTGGGTAATACAGTCAGCTCGGGAAGGAATGCGGACTATGATCATGATGGCCTTTGTCAATAACTTGAAAAGGACATAATAAATTATATTTTTACTTACATTATACGATTGAGCAAGGTTGTTGATGGCCGTGATGGCGGATGAAACATTAACAGGAACACTGTTATACGATTCGAGACAATCCTTTTGAATGATCCTGAGTAGAGAACCAAAGTCAAATAGTAAAATGAGGTGCTCGTGAATCCTCTTGCACAGATCCTCCACAGTACTAAGGGACATCGGGAGAGCTTGTCGTTCTTCTAATATGCTTCGCAATGACTTGCATGACTGCAGAGCAACTTGCGCGTGCATTATTCCGCTGTCAATCTGAGACAACCATAGTTGTATGTACCATTGAGATGCATCACAAATACTAGAACTCCTGATGCTTTGCGCCGGCTAGGTTAGCGACTTGGCGTAGGAAGAAATATCAGTGGACCACGTACAGTAGCGACTCCATCAAATATTGAAAGCAGTCATCCCATTCTGTAAGCTCTTCGTCAGGGATTGTAGATGTGGTATCCCATGCTACTCCAAGTCCCTTCTCGTTCAGCAGAAGTCGACCTCGGCCAAGACGTATAAACTGTAAGCCAACAGCGTTATAGTCTAACAGTAGAGCCGTTTTATCAAGGGCTTTCTGGTCCGAGGGAGAACCGTATGTCGATCGAATAATTCCAAATGTACGCCTCAGTTTTTTAACATAGGCGTCCAACTTGGTACCTTTAGTGCAAGCAAGCCAAGCGTAGATTTCAAAGTGACCTTGGAGGATGTCTCCCCACCGGTTTATAGCCTTCATTTGGGTCGAGTTCGACATAGCACTGCTGAAGATCAGAACATTGACGCGAACGGCAAAGCTTAGTAAAGAAAACCCACTTTGTGTGTTCAAAGAGCTTGAAGCAAAGGTTTTGTAGCTTAGAAGCTGCCAAATGTACATATAGAAAAGCATAGTGAGTGATACAGCGCAATAAATCCTGACTTTCAAACATCCCACCTTTCTTATTATCCGTTCTCCAGTTCTGGGAATACAACGTGCGTATCTTGTCGTATACGGCATCTGGACCAAAACCATATTTATGAGCAATATTTCCCAACATTTCAGCAAGAGGTTTCCCCGCTTTTCCGTAGAATTTCCCTAGCGTTCTGCCCGCCCCAATCATGTTGGCAGTGGTGGCGTTGGTGGAGGTATATCCAGTGTAAAGTGTCACATCGTCTTCTATGAAGGCACGGCGGTTATGAGAGCTTCGACCGAGCCTACGAGTACCATTGTCGACATCAGCAAACGAGTCCAGTGAAGTACTTTCATCAATTGGATGGAGGTCCATGGCGAAGGATGGTGAATGCCGCAGTGGAATGATGGCTATCCGAATACTATGATAAAAATTTGTATTACAATTAAAGTAGGGGTAGTAAATATTGTAGCCACTAACCAGCGGATGAAAGTTTGATAGGAAGGTCTTCATTATGAGCTTTTTTGTGGCCATTTAGTATATGTTAGAAACTTGGCCGCATGGTAAAGGCGTGCACTCAGCGTGTTTTGCCTGGCAGTGGCTAACTGTATGTAGTGTAGAGTCTCTGCATCAGGGAAACTTCCGTCTGCTTACGGCGACTGGCGCGTCCTGGCGCGTCCTGAAGCTTCCTTAACTTGAAATGGGATGAAGCGATGCCATGCCTACCTGAAGCGTTGCCTGGCTGCCTGATGGCCTTAGAACACGGTGTTTCAGGACGAAATCAGTGCATAAGGAGGGAAGTTGTACATCAGGCGCCAAGCCAGGCTCAAGTGAGATTTAAGCACGAGCGTGCACAGTTTAAGTAAAATGGCAAGTACAAGATAAGTTCATCAGCAGATTCAGTATAGAAGTCGAAGCCGCCACTCATTACTGCCAACTACTACTACTACTGTGCATGTATTGAGACTTCAAGCTCAGGCTCGTTCATCATCATCATCATTATAGTATGACAGGTGTTGCTCATGCTATCCAGCACACCCATTCCCTGGGTGTTCACCAAACTATAACTAGCACTAGTGGTATACAAAGTAAAAAGCAATATGTACTATGTGAAAATGTATAGGAAGGGCTACAGTACTATGGGCAGTTGCAATCATGATCGTACATCTGGTTCAAGTTACAGTCTATCTCATTCTGAAAACCCGATACTATCCGACACGTTCAAATTTCCCTGCTACATACTACGCCATGTTCAAATGATCAAATTCAGCACATCCCACTATCGATTTCAACTGTTTTTCTTCGGGCTCTGTCCAAGCCCTCGCGCGTGAGATGAAAGCCGCAATTCTCAACTGCCCATTATTATTTGGTGGAGGTGGTAAGTCAGGACCCAAAAGATCACCGCTGACCTCATAAACACCTGCGACCACCTCCCGAAACGCGTCTGTGAACTTTGCTTTCTCGGTTTCTGAGAGGGGCGTCCCGTCGGATTCCTCGGCATCTGAAGCGAACAGACTTGACAGCCTTGTAGCGGATTCATAAATCTTCTCGACACTCCACTCTCGCTCATGTGCGATCGCATTCAGTGCTTTGCCCATAACAGATTTCTTGTTCACGACGTGCTTGAAGATTTCATCATTGGTAACTATCGCGAGCCATCTTTTCACTGTCGTATATCCATGAATTAGAGCTCTCTGGGTATTTTCCGCCTTATTCAAAGCCGAAGAATAGAAGTTCAATGTCTGGGGTTCGGGAGGGACCACTTCATTGTCAGAGTTGCGGGGACGTTTCCTCTGAGGATCATCCATAACATCTGTGTGATCCGGAAGGGCACGCTTGCGATGGTCACGTATGTAGCCAGATGAATGAACTTCAGGTCCTTGCTTTCGTAGATTTGTCGAATCCATACTTCGATCCAATCGTTTACGGTGCCCCTCGAATGCAGCCATACGTTGCTGGCGAAAGGGCGCTACAGTTGGTTCCAATTCCTTCTGTAAGTCCTTGGACGCAAGCATATCGCTGCCTTGGAAAACAGCAATTGCCTCTTGAAGTTTGACATCGATATTTTTGCTGTTCACCTCCCGTGCCGATAGGTCGCGTTTCACCAATATCAGTAAACGGTTCAAATCAATCGCCCCCACAGATGGCCATCGATCATACCCATCCGGATAGATATCCTCGTTGCTGGTAAAAATAATACACGCTTTTTGCGCCGGCGTCTGGTAATCGTGTGATCCTCCTGCCCATCCTCCTTCCCTCTCGTGCAGTTCAATGCGGTTGCGGAACACGTGAATCATCTCGTCCAGAAGTTCGATGTGGTTCCTATACGCAACGTAATGGGCTAGGAACAAGGGGATGAAGAAATAGAATATCCCAGACTTAAATATGGGAAGCTCGAGTTTGTTGTCAGTGTAATTCAGACAGTACTTCTGCTCTCGCAGACTGGGCAGAGGTCCTCTTTCTCGAAAGCGCGTTCTTTCGTCCATCGGATATAGACTTTCTCCCAATGGGGACCTCGATTGAATCAGACGGAGAGAATTTCCTTCGCCATGAAGAGTTTTATGATAGTTCACAAAAATATGTTTCATCTGAAGGTTGAAGCTCATCCATTCTATCTTTCGCTGGCCTCGGAACTGAAGGCAAGCTTCCCTCTCAGACTTCTCAAAGGGAAGGAGGAAAAACGAGCCGTGAACAACATAGCGTTGAAGGTCCTCCAGGAAAGACCCAAGGTCACCCCATCCTTCGCCACTTGATTCTAGATGAAGACTGTCAGACGTTTAGAATCAATGTTAAGAAGTATGACCATTACATACCCCATCAACACTTTCACATAATAGATCGACAGTTTCAAAAACCTCTTCGACGAGCTTCTCCTGTTTACTGAAGGATTCGCTAAGTCTCGTGAGTTCTTGAAACTTTGCATGGTATGCCTTCTTCATTTCCGTCACCTCGTTTCTCAGAGCGGCTACCTCTGCACGAAGATCCTCGTCTTCCGTCTGCACGACTGATGCATCCTGTCCTGTCTCTTGCCCTCCTTGCTCTCCCGTCCTAGCAGGATCCAATACACTTAAATCACAACTATTTTGCATGGCCTCGTCGTGTTCATTCGTTCCGGAAGATAGACACCTGTGTATATCCTTTTGCCGAATTATATCTTGTTTAAGAGTTGCCATAGCGATAAAGGCTTATAATTTGCGCTAATAAGCAATTATCCATAGATATCAATTG
Organism: Trichaptum fuscoviolaceum; assembly: GCA_910574455.1. Lineage (NCBI taxonomy): Eukaryota > Fungi > Basidiomycota > Agaricomycetes > Hymenochaetales > Trichaptaceae > Trichaptum > Trichaptum fuscoviolaceum. The sequence goes on along the minus strand of CAJSYZ010000006.1, from coordinate 1,937,326 downwards.
AGATAAGTTAATACCTGAAGGAGCCGACTTTGACTCGTTGATCTCAGCTTTGACCCCCCAGACAGGTTCCTTTCTTGGGCCTTCCACATTATCAAGAGTATATTCCACCGGACCATTTTGCGCCTCCATCGCCTTACCCCTCGGGCTGTCTAAGAGACTCATAGACTGAGCTCGCCCTCCCCCGGCGCTGTCAGATCGTTGACTTGGAGGAGCCGAGTGGGATGGCGTCAAGTCCTTCCTATAAGAAGTTCGCCGCGATGTTGGTTGGTGTCGATGCAATTGGTCCCACTGATTCAGCGACTTTGAGATACCACTGCTGCGAGTACAATGCGTGGCATCATGCTGTTTCTGGAATTGCATGATGTTGTTTGGAACCTCGGAAGACCTCAGGCTACGTCTCGGGCTGCGAGTACGTCTGGAGTCAACCCGCGTGGGTCTACCTCGGTCCTGTGCCAGTGTAGTATGAGTAGTATGGTACTGGTGCGAGCAACCTGGGTCGTCCGAGACTTCTTGTTGTTCTTCAAGTTCTTGACCTAACTCCTGATACCGGTGTGCTTGAGTGCCAGCTGCCAGAGACGACGATACAGGTGTGACACTGTTAGTAGTAAGGCCGCAGCGCCAGACACAATGACCACAACTGCAGGTGGGACTCAGGCTCCTGGATCGCGTCGTCAGGAGCCAGTCACAGCGGTGGCGAGAGCCTGAGGGTTCGAAGTTCGAGTTTAACATTTCAGGCAGCAGAGTTGCAGATTTAGAAGTAGTACTACTACTAGTAGTAGTAGTAGTAGTACTAGTGTCAGCCTCAGGCTGAGTGTCCTCTTCTTGAAGCGAGTAGTAGTACTACGTAGAGTACTCACTGGCAGGCTACTACTATCTGAGTGGTGGCGTGCCAGTGACTCAGTTTGAAACTGCTACTAAGAATAGTAGTGCTACTACAAGAGTCGTTCAGGCTCAATACTCAAGTTCGCAACAGATATTCCATTAGTACTAGCGTACAACAACACACAACAAAAGCAGAAAAGCATGAAACTAGTAAGAATAGTAGTGGAGGAATGCGGAAGAAAGACAGATTAACAAAGTAAAGATACATTGTTCAGAGTCAGTCCTTGCGTGTCGTTGGTACAACGATCGGCGGAAATTTGGCATAGGTAAGCATCTCATCAATAGCGAATGCTGGGAGCGCGTAGGTGAAATCGCCGTTGTCAGCACCTGTGCTAACTTGAAGACCCTTGACACAAGTTTCGGTAATTATTCCGCCCCATTTGCCGTCCAAGGTAGCAATCAGAGAACCAGAATCACCACTTTTTGCGAAACAGTAGTCGTATTTTGAAGGTATATTCCAGACAAGGCGTGCAGCTCCTTTTTTCAACTTTGCCAGTGGCGGATTCGTCGGGTTGCCGCCGAGTGTCCTATTTATGACTGCGTAGATCGCAGACTCCATCGGGTTCGCATATCCAACTGTTACACCAGTGGTAGCACCAGCCTTTAACACCGCAATCTCATGATTGAATTGATCCGACCTTTCGATATACCCTGACTTGATTTCGAGACGTTCATTCGTAGGGTACGGAACCTTTGCTTTTCCATAGGCCGACCGAATACACTCGATGTTGGTCTCAGGATGCTGCCCGAAGTGAATGACATTACACTGAAAGTTCGTTTCGTTGACTTTCTTGTCGAACAGCTGCACGAGGGCAAACTCAGAATTGAAACCGAATTCATGCCCAATCTCGGCACAGGTCTGCGAGCCTGAATGCGAATAGCCAACATAGCCAATGGTCCCAGCGCGAGTCCCATTAGGTTCGAGTAGGTTGAAATTTTCGTAAACCTTCCGATGGATTTCGCGATAGTCCCCCATTGCTTTAGTGGTAGATTTGGAGAGCGCAGAGGCTATTTCGATTTCTTGGGAAATGTTGATTGTCATTCCACCATAAGGAGCATACTTAGCGCTTGGGACTGCGATGCTTCCGCTACCATCTGCTTGTAAATCCTTCGAGATCAATTCCAGTTTGTCAAGTCGTTCTTTGCATCTCTGCCTTTGTCTTCCAAGCTCATTTAACGCTCGACAGAATTCGTTGTCGATAAAGGAACGGTAGGCATCAGGTAGAATATGGACTAGATATAGTTCACGCTTGTCCTCGACGTCTGATACACGCTGGTCCTCGTCAGCTGGGTTTTCAACGGCGTCCACTAGTTCGTTGATGGTAGTTTCACTAGAGGCGGAAAATATAGCATGTCCGTTAATCAAACTGAACAGTTTATCCAACCCCTGAAATTTGATGATGGGACCCCATGTACTGAAAGTGTCCTGACCACTAACTCCTATGCTTGTTCCTCGAAGGGTTGAAGTGTATGCCTCTAGAGACTTAATTATAGATTCAGGAGATCTGGGTTTACTGGGGTCTCCAATCAATAGTTTATCGGGCGGAAGGACGAGAGCCGTGCTGTCCGGAATTATGGTATCAGGTGCCAGTGGTCGAAAACAAGGTAAGGAAACGTTCTCTGTCGGGTCCTTGGTTTCTTGGCCGAGACTTCCGAACCCAGACGCGGGAGCGGCAAGGCCATCGACTACATGTGATTGTCCAGGTGCTGGTACGGGGCCAGGTAGTTGTTCGTGTTCGAGAGGTTTTCCGTCGTCCAGGGGATTAGGGGTTGGTACCACCCCACTTGCGGAACAGGACTGAGGAATGGCCTCGCGAAATTCTACCTCGAACCGCCCTGATAATGTCCAGCGCTTGCGAATGGAGCTTCTAATCGCGTCGGCGCATTCACAATAAACATCACCAACAGGCCTCTCGTAGTCGGAGGGCATAAGCACCTCCAACTCGGACGGTATTACTCCAATCCACACGACAACAGGATCTGACCTCCCGTCTTCCCCCTTCCCGTCTTTATGATATCCAATCTTGCATATATCTATGCATGTCACGGTATGCCTGACGTGAAAGCGATCAAAAGCGTCTTCAAATATAGGTAGCAAAACGGGCCATTGCCTGATCAGAGGGCAGTTGTTGTCAAGGACGTTTATGTGCTTCATCGCTTTCTCGCGCTTATGCGGTCCCGGAATGTTCCCCTGGCGTCCCACAAAAAATCCACTACGCCCGACAGGAAAGCGTTGGTCGGACATCCCCAGTAATAATTGAGATGATCCTTCAGATCCCAAATCCTCCGAGTCTTCACAGGTTTTTTCGCTTCCAATGATATGATATTAGAACTGTCTGTGAGAAGGGTCGTATCCGGGATTGTCTTCTGTGTCACTGCCAGTGGCGGCGGTAGAGGTACCGGCCATACACCATGTACTGGGGGTCCATTGAACGTCTAATGGAGGCAGAAGGGGAAACGGTAACAAATCAGCATGGCTGGGGAAAAAGCAAATGACATAGCACGACATACATCTACGATGTCACCAATCTTCGACAATTGCGTTTCGCGAACTGGCGCGGCCACCGCAGTATCGGTAGCCTGAGAGTCTTCCTTGCTTGTAGCGATACCGGAACTCAGGCTGAGTTGTTTCACTCCCGAGGACGTCTCTTGTGTCACTCGTGGCGGCAACTTCTGCTTACTGTCTACTGGAGGCGCATTGGACGTCTTTAGATGAGACGATGAGAATTCATTATGCATGATAACAAACAAAAGTAGCACGACATACGTTTACGCTGTCATCAATCTTTGACAATTGCGTTTCGCGAACTGGCGAGGCAACCGCAGCATCGGCAGAATCCTGCTTGCCAGTGAGATAGAGATGGGGGAAAGAGACAAATCAGCGTGGAACAGGGAGAATGAGAACAGGACATACTCGGTTGTTAACTTTTTTGCCATCGTAAACAAACGTTATCTTGGTGATGCAATGTTGAGGCAGATGGAGAGGGGTCAACTCAACATGACAGATAAGAATAAATTAGTGAATCGTACTTTGACCTTTGCCTTGTTGTTAGGATCGTAATGTAACCGTAACAATTGTTCCGTAGTAGCGGCTCTCCGTTGAGCAGGAATGTTGGACAGCTTCAAGTTGAGAAGAGAGAAAGATAGAATATCAGTAAAACCTAATAAGAACTTGAAGCCACCGGCACTACACAAAAATTGCATAAGCCTGAGACAACAAGACATACATCAAATATTATGCGAGTGTCACTGCGCTCTAGTGCAACAATGACCTTCCAGAATAAAGATAATAGTGTCGGGGTGAAGTGGGGGAATAACAAGTCAATACCAGTACAGCGATACAAGAAAGAAGGACATACTTTAAAATTCAGACTGAAGTCGGACTTCGACATTCTTATCCACTGATAGGAAACCTGAGAGTGGAGAGGCAAGATTTGAAGACAGGACACCGTTCTTATACTACTAGTAGTAGTATAGTACTGTGATGATCATGATGATGTGGCGTGACGACTCCGACTCGGAGTCCATATCGGACCGTAGTACTAGGCAAACTTGAACTTGAAATAGAGCAGTGAGGCTAACTTGAACCTAGTAGTACTAGTAGTAAGAATATCACTATACTAGAGTCGTTCAGGCTCAATGCTCAAGTTCGCAACAGATATTCCATTAGTACTAGCGTACAACAACACACAACAAAAGCAGAAAAGCATGAAACTAGTAAGAATAGTAGTGGAGGAATGCGGAAGAAAGACAGATTAACAAAGTAAAGATACATTGTTCAGAGTCAGTCCTTGCGTGTCGTTGGTACAACGATCCGCGGAAAATTGGCAAAGGTAAGCATGTCATCAATAGCGAATGCTGGGAGCGCATAGGTGAAATCGCCGAGATCAGCCCTCGTCCAACGTCGAAGACCCTTGACACAAGTTTCGGTAATTATTCCGCCCCATTTGCCATCCAAGGTAGCAATCAGAGAACCAGAATCACCACTTTTTGCGAAACTGTAGTAGTATTTTGAAGGTATATTCCAGACAAACCGTACATCCCTTTGTTTCAACGTTGGCAGTGGCGTCGGGCTGCCGCCGAGTGTCCTACTAATGACTGCGTAGATCGCAGACTCTATCGGGTTCGCTTCTCCAACTGTTACACCGGTGGCAGCACCAGCCTTTATCACCGCAATCTCTTGATTGAATTGAACCGACCTTTCGATATACCCTGACTTGATCTCGAGACGTTCATTCGTAGGGTACGGAACCTTTGCTTTTCCATAGGCCGACCGAATATACTCGATGTCGGTCTCAGGATGCTGCCCGAAGTGAATGACATTACACTGAAAGTTCGTTTCGTTGACTTTCTTGTGGAGCAGCTTCACGAGGGCAAACTCAGAATAGAAACCGAATTCATGCCCAATCTCGGCACAGGTAACCCCGTCTGGATGCGAATAGACAACATAGCCAATGGTCCCAGCGCGAGTCCCATTAGTAGGTTCGGTGAGGACGTAATTTTCAATCTTCTTATGGATTCGGTTACAGCCCTCTAATGCATTACTGATAGATTCGGAGAGCTGAAGGACCTTTCTCCTTTCTTCGGAAATATTGATTGTCATTCCACCATAAGGAGAATAATTAGGGATATTTGGGACTGCGATGCGTTCGCTATCATCTGCTATTAAATTCTTCGAGATCAACGCCAGAGCCCGATAGCATTCAACAGCATTGAGTTCGCTATACTCTTTTGAAAACGTATTCCACGCTTTCTCCAATGCTTCTCGGATACTAATGACGCGGGCATCAGGTAGAATATGGACTAGATACTGCTTGTCCTCGATGATTGGTACCACGGGTTCTGGTGTCTCGACCTCGTCAACTGACATCCGATTCTCATCATCTGCTGAACCCTGGTCCTCCGAGTTGTCATTTCGGCGGGTTCCAAAGGCGTCGACACGTTCATCAATTATAATCCAATTAGAGTCGGAAACGACAGCATGACGACTGATCAAACTGAACAGTTCGTTGCTCCCTTGAAGTTTGATGATGGGACCCCATGTACTGAAAGTGTCCTGACCACTAACTCCTATGCTTGTTCCTCGAAGGGTTGAAGTGTATGCCTCTAGAGAATTAATTATAGATTCAGGAGATCTGGGTTTACTGGGGTCTCCAATCAATATTTTATTGGGCGGAAGGACGAGAGCCGGGCTGAACGGAATTTTGGATTCAGATGCCAGTGGTCGAAAACGAGGTAAGGGAACATTCTCTGTCGGGTCCTCCGTTTCTTGGCCGAGACTTCCGAACCCAGACGCGGGAGCGGCAAGGCCATCGACTACATGTGATTGTCCAGGTGCTGGTACGGGGCCAGGTAGTTGTTCGTGTTCGAGAGGTTTTCCGTCGTCCAGGGGATTAGGGGTTGGTACCACCCCACTTGCGGAACAGGACTGAGGAATGGCCTCGCGAAATTCTACCTCGAACCGCCCTGATAATGTCCAGCGCTTGCGAATGGAGCTTCTAATCGCGTCGGCGCATTCACAATAAACATCACCAACAGGCCTCTCGTAGTCGGAGGGCATAAGCACCTCCAACTCGGACGGTATTACTCCAATCCACACGACAACAGGATCTGACCTCCCGTCTTCCCCCTTCCCGTCTTTATGATATCCAATCTTGCATATATCTATGCATGTCACGGTATGCCTGACGTGAAAGCGATCAAAAGCGTCTTCAAATATAGGTAGCAAAACGGGCCATTGCCTGATCAGAGGGCAGTTGTTGTCAAGGACGTTTATGTGCTTCATCGCTTTCTCGCGCTTATGCGGTCCCGGAATGTTCCCCTGGCGTCCCACAAAAAATCCACTACGCCCGACAGGAACAGCGTTGGTCGGACATCCCCAGTAATAATTGAGATGATCCTTCAGATCCCAAATCCTCCGAGTCTTCACAGGTTTTTTCGCTTCCAATGATATGATATTAGAACTGTCTGTGAGAAGGGTCGTATCCGGGATTGTCTTCTGTGTCACTGCCAGTGGCGGCGGTAGAGGTACCGGCCATACACCATGTACTGGGGGTCCATTGAACGTCTAATGGAGGCAGAAGGGGAAACGGTAACAAATCAGCATGGCTGGGGAAAAAGCAAATGACATAGCACGACATACGTTTACGCTGTCATCAATCTTTGACAATTGCGTTTCGCGAAATGTAGAGTCTTCCTTGTTTGTTGCGAAAGCGTCTTCCTTGCTTGTAGCGATACCGGAACTCAGGCTGAGTTGTTTCACTCCCGAGGACGTCTCTTGTGTCACTCGTGGCGGCAACTTCTGCTTACTGTCTACTGGAGGCGCATTGGACGTCTTTAGATGAGACGATGAGAATTCATTATGCATGATAACAAACAAAAGTAGCATGACATACGTTTACGCTGTCATCAATCTTTGACAATTGCGTTTCGCGAAATGTAGAGTCTTCCTTGTTTGTTGCGAAAGCGTCTTCCTTGCTTGTAGCGATACCGGAACTCAGGCTGAGTTGTTTCACTCCCGAGGACGTCTCTTGTGTAACTCGTGGCGGCAACTTCTGCTTACTGTCTACTGGAGGCGCATTGGACGTCTTCAGATGAGACGATGAGAATTCATTATGCATGATAACAAACAAAAGTAGCACGACATACGTTTACGCTGTCATCAATCTTCGGCAATTGCGTTTCGCGAGGAGTAGAGTCTTCATCGCTTGTTGCAATACCGGAACGATGGTGTTTCTTATCTTTCTGTGTCACCCGCCGTCGCCGCGGAGGCTTCAACTGCTTGCTGTCTACTGGAGGCGCATTGGACGTCTACAGTCGAGACAATGAGAAATTAGCAGGGCAGTAAATAACTTGAAAGTAAGATATCAAGACACACGTTAGCTAGAGTCGTGTTTGGCGCGAAGATGGCTTGTATGGTTCTTAGAAAACCTCGCAATTTCGTGCGGACTTTGGGGGGGTTCCTCTTCGAGTCCGAGTCGGAATGAAGACAACAGATTAATATTCGAATGACTTGAAGATACTAGTAGTACTAGTAGTAGTAGCACTTCACTCACTTCAAGTTTACGATGATTACTGGCGAACTCGGAACGGACTCGCTCTCTCCTCCGTGGCCACATTACGAATGCCTGCGAGACAAGATTATGAGGACAGGAGTGAATACGACAGGTCAACTTGAATACGGGAAGGATGGAAACTCAAAAGGAAAGGGCATACCATCGATTACGAGACAAGACCATTTCTTTTACTTTATATACTACTAGTCACGGTACTTCAAGTTGAAGTTCCTCCGAGTCTGAGTCAGCCTGCACCGTGACACGCGGCGGTGCGGCACTCAGGCTGCCAACTGGCAGTTGAAACTACTACTAAGAATAATACTTCAAGAGTCGTTCAGGCTCAATACTCAAGTTCGCAACAGGTATTCCATTAGTACTAGCGTACAACAACACACAACAAAAGCAGAAAAGCATGAAACTAGTAAGAATAGTAGTGGAGGAATGCGGAAGAAAGACAGATTAACAAAGTAAAGATACATTGTTCAGAGTCAGTCCTTGCGTGTCGTTGGTACAACAATCGGCGGAAATTTGGCATAGGTAAGCATCTCATCAATAGCGAATGCTGGGAGCGCGTAGGTGAAATCGCCGTTGTCAGCACCTGTGCTAACTTGAAGACCCTTGACACAAGTTTCGGTAATTATTCCGCCCCATTTGCCGTCCAAGGTAGCAATCAGAGAACCAGAATCACCACTTTTTGCGAAACAGTAGTCGTATTTTGAAGGTATATTCCAGACAAGGCGTGCAGCTCCTTTTTTCAACTTTGCCAGTGGCGGATTCGTCGGGTTGCCGCCGAGTGTCCTATTTATGACTGCGTAGATCGCAGACTCCATCGGGTTCGCATATCCAACTGTTACACCAGTGGTAGCACCAGCCTTTAACACCGCAATCTCATGATTGAATTGATCCGACCTTTCGATATACCCTGACTTGATTTCGAGACGTCCATTCGTAGGGTACGGAACCTTTGCTTTTCTATAGGCCGACCGAATACGCACGACATTGGTCTCAGGATGCTGCCCGAAGTGAATGACGTTACACTGAAAGTTCGTTTCGTTGACTTTCTTGTCGAACAGCTGCACGAGGGCAAACTCAGAATTGAAACCGAATTCATGCCCAATCTCGGCACAGGTCTGCGAGCCTGAATGCGAATAGCCAACATAGCCAATGGTCCCAGCGCGAGTCCCATTAGGTTCGAGTAGGTTGAAATTTTCGTAAACCTTCCGATGGATTTCGTGATAGTCCCCCATTGCTTTAGTGGTAGATTTGGAGAGCGCAGAGGCTATTTCGATTTCTTGGGAAATGTTGATTGTCATTCCACCATAAGGAGCATACTTAGCGCTTGGGACTGCGATGCTTCCGCTACCATCTGCTTGTAAATCCTTCGAGATCAATTCCAGTTTGTCAAGTCGTTCTTTGCATCTCTGCCTTTGTCTTCCAAGCTCATTTAACGCTCGACAGAATTCGTTGTCGATAAAGGAACGGTAGGCATCAGGTAGAATATGGACTAGATATAGTTCACGCTTGTCCTCGACGTCTGATACACGCTGGTCCTCGTCAGCTGGGTTTTCAACGGCGTCCACTAGTTCGTTGATGGTAGTTTCACTAGAGGCGGAAAATATAGCATGTCCGTTAATCAAACTGAACAGTTTATCCAACCCCTGAAATTTGATGATGGGACCCCATGTACTGAAAGTGTCCTGACCACTAACTCCTATGCTTGTTCCTCGAAGGGTTGAAGTGTATGCCTCTAGAGACTTAATTATAGATTCAGGAGATCTGGGTTCACTGAAGTCTCCGGCCAAAATTTTATCAGGCGGAAGGTCAAGAGCCGTGCTGTCCGGAATTATGGTATCAGGTGCCAGTGGTCGAAAACAAGGTAAGGAAACGTTCTCTGTCGGGTCCTTGGTTTCTTGGCCGAGACTTCCGAACCCAGACGCGGGAGCGGCAAGGCCATCGACTACATGTGATTGTCCAGGTGCTGGTACGGGGCCAGGTAGTTGTTCGTGTTCGAGAGGTTTTCCGTCGTCCAGGGGATTAGGGGTTGGTACCACTCCACTTGCGGGACAGGACTGAGGAATGGCCTCGCGAAATTCTACCTCGAACCGCCCTGATAATGTCCAGCGCTTGCGAATGGAGCTTCTAATCGCGTCGGCGCATTCACAATAAACATCACCAACAGGCCTCTCGTAGTCGGAGGGCATAAGCACCTCCAACTCGGACGGTATTACTCCAATCCACACGACAACAGGATCTGACCTCCCGTCTTCCCCCTTCCCGTCTTTATGATATCCAATCTTGCATATATCTATGCATGTCACGGTATGCCTGACGTGAAAGCGATCAAAAGCGTCTTCAAATATAGGTAGCAAAACGGGCCATTGCCTGATCAGAGGGCAGTTGTTGTCAAGGACGTTTATGTGCTTCATCGCTTTCTCGCGCTTATGCGGTCCCGGAATGTTCCCCTGGCGTCCCACAAAAAATCCACTACGCCCGACAGGAACAGCGTTGGTCGGACATCCCCAGTAATAATTGAGATGATCCTTCAGATCCCAAATCCTCCGAGTCTTCACAGGTTTTTTCGCTTCCAATGATATGATATTAGAACTGTCTGTGAGAAGGGTCGTATCCGGGATTGTCTTCTGTGTCACTGCCAGTGGCGGCGGTAGAGGTACCGGCCATACACCATGTACTGGGGGTCCATTGAACGTCTAATGGAGGCAGAAGGGGAAACGGTAACAAATCAGCATGGCTGGGGAAAAAGCAAATGACATAGCACGACATACATCTACGATGTCACCAATCTTCGACAATTGCGTTTCGCGAACTGGCGCGGCCACCGCAGTATCGGTAGCCTGAGAGTCTTCCTTGCTTGTAGCGATACCGGAACTCAGGCTGAGTTGTTTCACTCCCGAGGACGTCTCTTGTGTCACTCGTGGCGGCAACTTCTGCTTACTGTCTACTGGAGGCGCATTGGACGTCTTTAGATGAGACGATGAGAATTCATTATGCATGATAACAAACAAAAGTAGCACGACATACGTTTACGCTGTCATCAATCTTTGACAATTGCGTTTCGCGAACTGGCGAGGCAACCGCAGCATCGGCAGAATCCTGCTTGCCAGTGAGATAGAGATGGAACAGGGAGAATGAGAACAGGACATACTCGGTTGTTAACTTTTTTGCCATCGTAAACAAATGTTATCTTGATGTCAGGCAGTGTTGAAACAAGTAAGAAGGGGGAACACATCAACATCATGGCAGATTAAAAGAAATATCAAGACATTTTACTTCAAGTTCGGCGTTTGAATTGTTGTTGCTACTAGTCGGTAAGTTTGGCTGCATCAATTGTTGGATGAAGTCTCTCTTGTCAGGAGTAAGGTTGGAAAGCTTGAGCAGAAGCGAAAGGCAGAATGTCAGTATAACTTAGTAAGAGGCCACCAAACAATTCTTGTGGCATAGTACAAAACACACATTGTATATTAGTTTGTAAATTTCCGACTGCCATCCTGCCAGTGAGTGGGAGTCAGCCTGTGCGCCGTCACTGCCAGTGGCATCGCGTCGGAGTGGTACTATCTTTGCCTTCGAGTTGAGAGCAACAGGTAAATACGGATAGCAATTTATGAACTTTGAAAGAAGGGCATACGTCAAATTCAAGTTGCACGACATCCGACATTGTTACCAACTGATAGTGGGAAGCCTGAGAGGGTGGGGGTGCCAGTGGAAGACACTGGCGGCGCTCTTATATTAGTAGTGTTCAAGTTGCCACGCCGGCACTCAGTGGCAGCCTGAGCCTCAGAGGCTGGGAGTGCCTGGGAGTGCCAGTGACGACTCGGAGTCCAGTGACTCCGACTCCGAGTCGGAGTTGCGACTCCGGGTCGAAGATAGCACTGGCAATCACTCAGGAGGCTGTGATACTACTTAGGCTGAGTATGTCGAGATCCCAGGCCCCTTTTCTCATTTCCCGCACTTTCCCGCCAAGGATCCCGACATGAGCAGACAATCCCGCGGGGAGAATCCCGCCATTGGATTCCCCGCGCGAAACCCCTTTCCCGACTCGCACGATCCCCCGCAAGATCCCCCGCTCACGTGACCTATCCCGCACCACCGTCCCGACCACCATGCACGCATACACACATTCAGTTACGACGACCCGCCACGGCACACGTACATTCACTTATCAACATACGCTCATTAATCCGTTAGTACCTCAAGGTGACGACCTGCAACAGTCTGGCATACCTAGTCTGGCTAGTCGCGGCCCCGGACCGGACGCTGACGTCCACGGACAGGCCGTAGCCATCTGGAGAGACGGGATAGACATGCCTAGCAGTGCGGTCGTAGCATGTATCGTTTGTAGTAGATAGGTGCGCATTGCGCAAGGACACTTAGCGTAGATTAACTATACAGTCTTTACGAAGTAGATAAATAGCTGTAGGCATCGTAAGGAGCACCCCACTTTTGACCTCTTGTGGAGTGCTTCCTTAGGTGCGATCTCTCTCTTTTCTCCTGTGTAGTTAGTTGCGCAATACTTACTTGTGGAGTGCTTCCTTAGGGATCCGCTTACTTGACGTTCAAAGCAGTGAAGAGTCCTAGCTGGCCTTGAGAATCCCGCGACGCGCCTGGAGAGAATCCCGCGCGTTTCCCGCCTGAATTCCCACGCTCGTTCCCAGTCGCGAATCCAGATTCCCGAACGCGGGTTCTTGTCGCGAATTCCAGTTTCCCGAAACTGTTTCCCGCTACAATTCCCGACGGTCGTAACATTAGGTCAAAAGTCCTGGCTCACCGCCGCTCGGACTCGACACCCTCACGCTCTTTACTTCTACCCCCGCACCCGTACCGCCGACCCGCGATGTCGTCCCACCAGGAATGGGGAGGACTCGCAGACACCTTCGCTTTCCCGTCCCCTAGCTCCTCGATGGAGGAAGACAAACTCCAGCCCATCCTTGATCGCCTCGACACCCTCGAAAAACGCTACTCCAAGTTAGTCAACGAACACAATCAGGTTCAGAACACTGTCGCCCAGCTCAAGCACGCCAACCAGGCGTTAGAAGCCCAAATCGCGAGCCAGCCCGCCTCCCCGTCTGGGGGTGGAGCAGGGCTCAAGATGAAGCTTCCCGACACCTTCGAAGGCGAACGAGCCAAGCTGGAAAACTGGATTCACCAGATTAAGCTCTACCTGTTCGGACAACATCCGGGGCTGGACGAAACCCGCAAGGTCGCATTCGCCCTGATGCTACTGCGGGGACCGGCGCAAGACTGGGCACGACCCATTCTAGATCGACTCCAGGACATCCCGACACCGCCAGAAGCCGCCAGCCTGGAGGCCCTGTTCGCCGCCCTTCGCGCCTCTTACGGAGAAATCGATGCAGACAAAGCCGCAGCCGACAAGCTGATGCGCCTACGCCAGACAGGAACGGTCGCCGAGTTTGCGTCGCAATTCCGTGCCCTCCAAGCCCTCACCGGGTGGCCCAAGGACGCGCGACGACGGATGTCATCTACCTCGACATGTTCCGGAAGGGACTCAAAGACCAGGTTCGCCAGCACATCGCCAGCACAGAGGCGAAGGATATGAAATTCGATGCCTACGTCAACTGGGTTTCCGAGACGGACGAGAAGCTAAGGCTCGCACACGCCTATGGACCAGTATCGAAGCCAGCGGCTACGCCCCGAAGCAATCCCGGCACCACTAGTTCAGCTCCGCGTACGATCCCGACTGCGGGCGCAAGCTCGACGAAGGATCCCAACGCGATGGAGATTGACCGGGTGCGCCGGGAGCGCAGGAGTAAGGGACTATGCTACTACTGCGGAGAGAAAGACCATTTAGTGAGCGATTGCCCAACGCGACCGCCAACCCGAAACCTAAAGGCTACGAAATCCACGTCCCCGTCGAGCCCCTCGCCCCCCGCGCTCCAGTCGTTCGAAGAAACGCTCAAACGTATGGCGGAACAGTACGTCCAGAATGTGCAGCAGTCCGTGCTACAGAACGCATTCGCCGCCATGACGCCCGCCGCCAAGAACGTTCACAATCCCGAAGCCCCGCCCCCAGCGGATTTTCAGTAGGGTCGTATTGCTCAGTCGCGCCCTATACGACCCAACCGCCCTTGTGGCCGAAGAACTCTCTTAATAATGGTCCCTTGTATTTAACCATCTCTACAATAGACCGTCGTCTTCGACGACATTTGAAGTTCCCGGTACAGGTTAGCGACGGAAAAACGGATGCCTTAGCCACAGTAATGTTAGACAGCGGTGCGTCGGGAACTTTCATAAATTCCCGCTACGTTTCGCGACACGGACTCCAGACTCGGGAATTGGTAATCCCGATACTTTTGCGCAACGCGGACAATTCCCCGAACGCGATTGGACGCATCACCAAGGAAGTAGTCCTCAACGTCGAGATGAAGGGACACTTAGAACAGTTGACCATGGCCGTCGCGGATATTGGCGACGACGATATTATCATGGGGATCGACTGGTTGCGGCACCATAACCCAACCATTGACTGGACCAACGATGTGGTCGATCTCAACCGCTGCCCACCTCAGTGTGACAACCAGCAACGCCTGGTCCCGCTTCCCCGCCTCGCCATAGCAGAAGAAGTCGAGACCCCCTGGGGGCCCGACAGGACCCAGGCCGAATGGGAAGCTGTCCCACCAGGATTTCGGTACTCAGAAAAATATTGGGACCAGTACCACGACGCTGAATCCTACTTCGTCACGACGGACGACCACTTCGCGTACAAAATTGCCGCCTCGTACACCCACTCCCAGGCCATCGCTGAGAAGTCAGCAGTGAAGGAAGGCGAGAAAACATTCGAGGAACTAGTTCCCCCCGAATTTCGTGAGTTTGCCGACGTTTTCTCGAAAGTTGAATCCGAAAGGCTTCCACTACGCAAGCCGTATGATCACGCCATAGATTTAGAACCCGGGAAGGTTCCCCCGTACAGCAAAATCTATCCGTTGGCCCCGGCCGAACGCGACGCCCTTCGCGAATTCGTTGACGAAAACCTGCGCAAAGGGTACATACGACCTTCGAAATCCCCCGCAGCGGCTCCCGTCTTCTTTATCAAGAAAAAGGACGGAACCTTGCGCATGGTAGTCGATTACCGACGACTGAACGATATCACGGTCAAGAATCGATACCCGCTTCCCCTCACGATGGAACTCGTAGACGCACTGCAAAAGGCGAAGGTTTTCACGACGTTAGATTTGCGATGGGGCTACCACAACGTGCGACTGAAGCAAGGCGACGAGTGGAAGGCCGCATTTCGGACTCAGGCAGGACATTTCGAACCAACGGTGATGACATTCGGGCTCACGAATGCCCCGGCGACCTTCCAGCATATGATGAACGATATCTTCAAAGATCTCATTGGAGTATACGTGATCATCTATCTTGACGACTTGCTAATCTTTTCCGAAGATGAATCGCAGCACGAGGAACACGTACGGGAAGTCCTTAAGCGGCTGCGCGAAAACGACTTGTTCTGTAAACCCGAAAAGTGCAAATTCAAACAGACTTCCGTCGAGTATCTCGGGATGATTATTTCGCAGGGAAAGGTGGCGATGGACCCCGCCAAGGTACAGGCGGTCCTCGACTGGCCTACCCCGAAAAAGGTGAAAGACATTCAAGCCTTCCTCGGGTTCGCGAATTTCTATCGACGCTTCATTCGGGATTTCTCGCACATCGTCAAACCGCTCACGACGCTGCTGAAGAAGGACGTTCGCTGGGCCTGGACAGAAAACCAGCAGTTCGCCTTCGACTATCTCAAGCGCATGTTCACGACCGCCCCCGTCCTGATGATGCCAGACATGTCGCGACAATTCATCGTGGAATGCGACGCCTCTGATTTCGCGACCGGCGCGGTCTTGTCCCAGGAAGGCGACGACGGGCTGATACATCCGGTCGCCTTTTTCTCGAAATCCCTCAACGATGCGGAACGCAACTACGAGATTTATGACAAGGAGCTACTCGCGATTATTCGAGCTCTTGACGAGTGGCGACATTATCTCGAAGGTGCGAGTCATAAACTCGATATCGTGTCTGACCACAAGAATCTGCTATATTTCTCTGAATCCCGAACGCTGACGCGACGCCAAGCCGGTGGAGTCTGTTCCTCACCCGCTTCGATTTTACGATTCGCCATCGCCCAGGGCGACTCGGGGGCAAACCCGACGCCATGTCACGACGCGTCGATCTTCAACCCGAAGGCGAAGACAACACGGGACGGACCCTCTTGACCCCCGAAATGTTTCGACTAAAGGCAATTCGTCGGGGAATGACGCAGGTACACGGGGATCAGGCCCTCCTACAACGCATTCGTAAGTCAGATCAATATGAAGACGAACTGGTGGACGCGATCGAGCTGGTCAAGTCCAAGGCGCCTCGAGTCCTGACCAAGGAACTTGAGGACTGGAGCACCGAGGAAGGCCTCATCCTGTACCAGGGTAAGGTTTACGTCCCGAAAGACGAGACCATTCGCCGGGATGTGGTGAAGACTTACCACGACAGTCTCCCCGCCGGACATCCTGGACGTTGGAAAACGTTTGAGATGGTAAGCCGCAACTACTGGTGGCCCGGGATGTCTAACTTCGTAGAACGATACGTTTCGGGATGCGATACCTGTGCACGCACGAAGAACCGATCCCAACGCCCGGTAGGACTCCTGCAACCGAACGAAATCCCGCAGGGCCCCTGGCAGGCGATTTCGTGCGATTTCATCACCCAGCTCCCCCGATCTGAGGATTACGACGCAATTTTCGTGGTGGTCGACCGTCTCACCAAGCAAGCGCATTTTATCCCGACCACGTCTGATGTCGATGCACCGGAAACTGCGGAACTCTTCCTGCAACACGTCTGGAAGCTGCACGGAACCCCCCGCCAGATCATATCCGACCGCGGACCACAGTTTGTCGCGCAGTTCATGAAAGCCCTTTTTTCCCGACTCGGTATCAAGGGTACCACGTCGACTGCGTATCACCCGCAGACGGATGGGCAAACCGAAAGGGTAAACCAAGAGCTGGAACAATATTTACGGGCTTTCATAGATACACGACAAGAAAACTGGGCCGGATTACTCCCGATGGCAGAGTTCGCGCACAACACGAAAGCGCACGCGGCAACACGACAATCCCCGTTCGCGCTCGTCTACGGCTACAACCCCGAATTCACGATTGCCCCGAGCGACGGCCTGTCCACGGTCCCCGCCGCGGACGCACGACTGCAGGAACTTCAGCAGGCACAGGAAGAGGCAAGAGCGGCTTTGGAGGTTGCGGCAGAGCGCATGAAGCAGCACTACGATCAGGCCAGGAACGAGGCCCCGCAGTACGCAGTCGGGGATAAAGTATGGCTCGAGGCGACGAACGTTCGGCGACCGGGAGCGCGCAAATTATTACCGAAACGACTAGGGCCGTATAAAGTGAAGGCAAAGCTAAGTGACCTCACCTACGAACTCGAACTCCCGCGTCGCTGAAGATTCATCCTGTATTTCACGTATCGCTGCTCTCGCCATACCACGAAGACGACATTTCCCGGTCGAACGCAACCCCCGCCGCCCCCAGTCGAAGTAGAAGGAGATCTGGAATACGAGGTGGAAGAGGTACTGGACGCTAGACGGTTTAGACGGAGGTTTGAATATTTGGTACGATGGAAGGGATATTCGAGCGCGGAAGATACATGGATTCCCGCAAAGGATATGGGTAATGCAAAGGCTAAAATTCGCAGTTTCTATCGAAAAACACCCGGACGCCCCTCGAGAAGTCAACGCTATCGAGCTCTGTGACCTGAGCAAGATTCAAGCTTGGCGCCCCGGAGTTGCGCCTTTGGAGGGGGGTAATGTCGAGATCCCAGGCCCCTTTTCTCATTTCCCGCACTTTCCCGCCAAGGATCCCGACATGAGCAGACAATCCCGCGGGGAGAATCCCGCCATTGGATTCCCCGCGCGAAACCCCTTTCCCGACTCGCACGATCCCCCGCAAGATCCCCCGCTCACGTGACCTATCCCGCACCACCGTCCCGACCACCATGCACGCATACACACATTCAGTTACGACGACCCGCCACGGCACACGTACATTCACTTATCAACATACGCTCATTAATCCGTTAGTACCTCAAGGTGACGACCTGCAACAGTCTGGCATACCTAGTCTGGCTAGTCGCGGCCCCGGACCGGACGCTGACGTCCACGGACAGGCCGTAGCCATCTGGAGAGACGGGATAGACATGCCTAGCAGTGCGGTCGTAGCATGTATCGTTTGTAGTAGATAGGTGCGCATTGCGCAAGGACACTTAGCGTAGATTAACTATACAGTCTTTACGAAGTAGATAAATAGCTGTAGGCATCGTAAGGAGCACCCCACTTTTGACCTCTTGTGGAGTGCTTCCTTAGGTGCGATCTCTCTCTTTTCTCCTGTGTAGTTAGTTGCGCAATACTTACTTGTGGAGTGCTTCCTTAGGGATCCGCTTACTTGACGTTCAAAGCAGTGAAGAGTCCTAGCTGGCCTTGAGAATCCCGCGACGCGCCTGGAGAGAATCCCGCGCGTTTCCCGCCTGAATTCCCACGCTCGTTCCCAGTCGCGAATCCAGATTCCCGAACGCGGGTTCTTGTCGCGAATTCCAGTTTCCCGAAACTGTGTTTCCCGCTACAATTCCCGACGGTCGTAACAGAGTACGATTTAGATGCCTTCAAGTTCACGTTATAAGTCACTATGCCCAATCTGACTTTACGTTCAACAATTGGAGCTCTACTTGAACTAGAACTTTACCCATTTCAAGGTTTGATCTGCAAGATTGAAGTTGTAACAGCTTTGGAACATCATGATATTTTTGTATCACAATTTGCAACTACTAAGTAAGGGCACGCAATAAAACCAACAAAACCAGTATGCTAGTGGAGAGATGGACAAGTGAAGGGAAAAAAATAGATAGGCAATGTCGATTCGGACTTGCTCTCGCTGTCAACTTCAAGGCTGCGGGTCCAAGTCCGGGTCAGTGTCAGCCTGAGCCTGAGGTATTATAATTCTGGGGAATTCAGCCTCATTATAGAGTTGCTCGAGGATTGCGAAAGCAGGGATTGTATATGTTATGTCGAGTCGATCTTCATCAACCCCGACCCCAGATGCGACGAGACCTCCCCACCGTCCTCGTAAGTCAGCGACGACAGCTCCAGAATCACCTGCTGTCGAGAAGACGTCCGATAGCGGCGAATACACGGTCCAGTACAGGTGTTGGTCATACGTGAGAATGTATGTGGGACGGTTGTTGCGATAGCACACATTGACGCGGACGAAGGAGATTGCCTCCATAGGGTTGGCCATGCCGACTGTCACACCGGTGGAAGCACCAGCTTTTATAACTGGGATCGAAACATTCATCTCAGCGCTCGGGATGATATCGGCCCTGATAGGCAACGAGTTATTTTCGGGATATAACTCATGTTGCTCATTGAAAAATGTTCGTATCCTGTTCAAAATAGTGTTGTCCTGCGCGTAGATACCGAAGTTCAAAACGTTATAGTATGGGACCACTGTGTTAGCCATTACGGTATGGCACAGCTGGACGACAGCAATATCGCGGTCGTACATGCTCCGGTAGTTCTCGCGCCTTGGTGAAGGCGAATAGACTACTGCGCCGATGGACCAGGGTGTTTGAGTTGTCACTAGTATCCGCATGCCATGTCTGAAGCTGAGTTTTGAAGTTGTTCAGTTCGCTCCTTACTTGTCGCACGTCTGCTATAGCCTGTACGTAGTCAACCCGGGTCTGTGCATTAAGGTGTGACATGGGTATAGGCAAACCCGGGTTACCCGTGTATCCGACCCGCAGGTCTGTCACGGGTTCGGGTGTTATGGGTCTGGGTGCACCCACGATATTAAACCCGGGTCGGGTTCGGGTCAGGGTTTATCAAAGTGGGTCAAACCTGGGTCACCCATTATAATAGATTTACCTTACATAACATGTTATTTTTACCCGTAATTCCTCAGAAAGTCCTCTTGTTATCAGAGAACATTCATAAATACGGTTTACTAGAGCTACCAAAGCTAAAATAAGTGACATTGGGGACAGTGGGTATGGGTTTTTTAAAACGAGTAAACAGAAAACAAATTGCTTTATACGGCAATAATTTTGTGGGAACATTAGCTTTATTGACCTTATGTTACAACCCGGGTCAGACCCGTGATTAACCCGACCCACACCCAAACCCGACCCGCACCCATGAAGCCAGACCCGGGTCGGGTCCGGGTCTCCCTTATTTTTCCTCCAAACCCGGTGGACGGATACGGGTCGGGTCGGGTCAGACCCATGTCACACCTTACTGTGCATGGCGTAACAATTTCTCTAGAAGTTCCTCCTCCACCGAACTCAGGTACGATTTGTAAATATAATCGTAGTGGATCGTAGGTGCAATTTGCACGCGTTTCAAGTTGTAGGCGGTGGCGTTCTCGACTCTATTGTCGATATGTGAGATGGTGTCTGGAAGCAATACATGACGACACGTTATGAAGTGCGATAGAAGCCTGGCTTCCTGTCCTTCCGACTGAACTGGAATCTGCACAACAAGTCCCAGAGTTCCGTACGATCGCTTTCCTCGGGGGCTGACAGCAACGCCTGGTTGCACCGATATAGCGTGTGAGACAGTGGTCTGGACCTTGTGCAACATCCGTTGCATGAATGATCCCAGATCAGATTGTGAGGGGTCAGGAACGGGTGGCAGCATGAGGACGAGCTGACCCCAAACTTCGTCATCCACTTCCCTGAGAGGTGCAGCGTTCGGTTGAGGTTCGGGGATTCGGTCGTTCAACATCAGGTACAGGGACATACGTCTCAGGTGGGATTTGGTTTATAGCCATATAGACCAGGGGGTCTGCATCATGATCAGCTTGTTCGTCGGTGTCGACATGACGAAATTCTATGGCCTCGCGAAATTCTACTCGAAACCGCCCTGATAACTTGAATGTCCAGCGCTTGCGAATGGAGCTTCTAATCGCGTCGGCGCATTCACAATAAACATCACCAACAGGCCTCTCGTAGTCGGAGGGCATAAGCACCTCCAACTCGGACGGTATTACTCCAATCCACACGACAACAGGATCTGACCTCCCGTCTTCCCCCTTCCGTCTTTATGATATCCAATCTTGCATATATCTATGCATGTCACGGTATGCCTGACGTGAAAGCGATCAAAAGCGTCTTCAAATATAGGTAGCAAAACGGGCCATTGCCCGATCAGAGGGCAGTCGTTGTCGAGGACGTTCAAGAACTTTTCTTTTCCCCGATGTTGATGGTCCTCTTTTCGCCGCCGATCATGGTTCGATCTGCCAACCAGAGGAGGTTGGACCGAATCCCGATATAATACTGACAGGTATAAAAACTCGACTCGGAGTTCAGTGTCGCCACTGGCCTTCTAAATGGCTAATTGAGGTAAATGGGGGATCGGTGACATTCAGCATGGTGAAAATTTCAATTAAACAGCAGTACATACTAGTACCTGAGCCCGGCCCACCGGCGATGACTTCAAGTCCAAGTTGGATGTGAGATAACAAATTTGAAATTGTAGTATAAGACGCCAAGACATAACTCACTTCCAAATTCAAAGAGCTGCCACTTGGCAGCCTGAGGCTGGCATTGACTTGCTGTGCCAGTGAGCCGCCGGGACGACTCGGACGCTTCATCCGGTCTCGGTTGCCCGGATTCATCGTATTGTGAATAAAAGCTGCAAGAGACAGTCAGTAATAATAAGGGGAATGGGAGAGCAGACAATAGTTGAATGCGGGAAGGATAGTGACACGGGAGGAAAGGACATACTACTTTTCAGATGAATGAGCGAGGACGAGGAGGGCAAAGGGCGAGGACCTGGCATTGAAGCTTCTTCAAGTCATACTTTATAGAGTAGTTGCAGCCTGAGTGGCTGCGGTACTAGTACTATTAGCTATTTTCGTAACGTACCCAGACCAGGCTACTACTAGTAGGCTGAGTAAGTAGTATGTCTGCGTGTAGTAGACACGCCGCCACAGCACTGCCAGTGAGACATATAAGGAAAGTCGCCTGCCTTCAAGTCATCCACACACCCAAAGCACACAACCGGGCCAGCACTTACTCAGAACGTTCTGGGCAGAAATCCAGCGACTTCGGCAGCCTGAGCAATGAACCACTCTGGCAATCACTATTCACTGGGTACCGAGCCACGAAGACATGGCCGCGAACGGCGAACAAGCCTGAGTGGATGCGAAAGCCGAAATCGCGGCACAATTCTCCGACTCGAGATAGGTTGGACGCCTGAAGCATCCCGATGTTGCAGACCGGAAACTCCAATCCTCCTTGCGCTGGAAGACGGAGTGGATCAGATTGAAGAGTGGGAAGAAACTGCGCGCCGTTGACCTCACTGCA
Source organism: Trichaptum fuscoviolaceum (assembly GCA_910574455.1). Lineage (NCBI taxonomy): Eukaryota > Fungi > Basidiomycota > Agaricomycetes > Hymenochaetales > Trichaptaceae > Trichaptum > Trichaptum fuscoviolaceum. Next base: position 1,915,007 of record CAJSYZ010000006.1, on the reverse strand, counting down.
CCGTCTCGGGCAGTTCGCAGAATCTGCAAGGATCGGAGCCGGAACGAGTGTGTGATCATCACACAACTCCGGACGGGATACACACCACTCAATACTCACTTGGCCCGCATATTGTGCACGACTCTCCTCTCTGTTTCAATTGCCAAGTTCCGGATCCGGTCTCCCATTATCTCTTCACGTGCCAGTGTCGATTGCCAGTGTGTACGCAGACACCCGCCGACTCGGAGCACTCCAAACGTCACTCAAAAATAAACCCTTCACATTGAGATCAACCCTGGGCAAGGGTACCAGGCATGGACCTAGTCCTGCACTACATCAAGGACAACGCTTTCCCCACCTGTTCCCGGCCATCGCGACTCAATGAACCCGGCTTTTTCTACTTATTCCTCGCTTTTTCTCTCTCTCCCGCTCAAAGAAGGGCACTGTGTTCAAGTTCCGGAATTGCGTGAGCTGAGCCTGACTCGGAGTGCCGGCAATTTGAAAGCTCGGCCCGTTTTTTACTACGACTAGTACTATCAGTTTATTTACTAATAGTATACACTCGGAACGCCTCCGACTCGGATTCTCGGATTCTCGAAAGCGGTTCCCCCATCGGACTCGGACTCGGAGCACTGTATAAAAACCATCACCAACATATTGTATCAACACTTGAACAATTCCGTAACTGTATGCACTCCCCTCTGAGAGTCTTTTCTTTCAAGCAACACTTCGCCTCACAATACCGTCATTCGGCATATCTCAATCTGATCATACCCTTTGCACTTTTTCTTGTTTGTTAAAAATTATTCTGCGCTTTCAAGTTCTACAATTACATTCAAGTTACAGTAGTGTTAAATTACAATGCTCCATATTCTAAGTGCGCCATCATCATGATAGGCCCTACTTAAGGGGCCTGCGGCACTATAATGGAATAATACATCAAATCAAATTAGTCATGGTGCCCACTGCCAGTGGTACTGTGCCAACCCGACTCGGAGTCGGACTCGGCGTGCCACTGCCAGTGTTTTCTAACGCCGATCCTCGTCAAGGATAACTTCAAGTTCGGATTTGGAGGGTACACCGCATGACCTCATCACAACTTGAATACTAATCATTGAAATCATATTTGACATGCCCTTGCCGTGCTCTCTCAAGGTACCAAATTATATAGTCATATATGCCAACATACTCACAGGCATGCTAACGCCTAGAAATAGGATTTAACTCTATTCAAGTTATCTGGCTTCGTATAATGTTCATGCATGTGCATATCAGCGAATCTGTTAACATTAAAATTATCGTAAAAAGTCCAAGGAGCCTTCCGGTTCCAATGATTTCGGAGGAGATTCATCACCCTTCGGGACCCCAAGGAGGTGAGCTAACCGAAAGATATCCCCTAGAGCTATCACGGTAAACTTCGAACTCTTAGAGCGGTAGGTGGCTCTGCCAACTGGCACTCTGTTGAGGACCACTTGCGACAGACTTGAGAGGTAGGGGTCGTGAAGGATCGTACTCTGGTTCGACTATCCACATACTTGTTTGTGGGTCAGGCGAGTCTCCAACGCATTTGTAAAACTGGACGAGAGCACATTCGTGACGTTCCACTTTGTCGGTGAAGGAAAATAGAAGCATAACACGGGCAACTCTCATTCCTGCAAATCCTTTTTGCCGGAGCTAACTCGAACAAGAACTGCATCTCGTCGAGGTTTTCCACGCCAAGAGGGGCTAGACCTAATCACTTCCCTCATGCTGGTGTTCTATGGGAATCGATTCACCACGGTAGGCAAAGAAAGCGGTGGCCGAATGGAAAAAAAAAGTCATTGCTCATATCCAGTCAAAGATGTTCAAATCTGTTTGTAGTCCGATTCGGCCATGCCAGCAGAAGCACTCTGAATCGGAGTTGTGGTTGCACCTTTCGTACTTGTGAATAAGTACTTTTTTATGAGTTGTCGGAGCTGTCGGAGCTCTGGATGGCCTTTTTTTGCCGCAAAGAGCGCTGAGCTGTTTAGGGTACCCTTGCTGGACTCTGTGTGGACGACAACAAGGAAGTTAGATGTGCAGCATCAGAAAGACGTGTTATGACGCTGTCTCGAAGCCATTAGCATAAGCTCAAAGGGTCATTTCTGCCACCCAAGTGGAACTGGCATTCAGCAAATCCTCTGCCATGAACCGCACCACGCTGTGGCCCATCCGCTAAACCTTCCGAATCGTCCAGATCTGCAATTTCATTTGGCTCTTGATTGGCCGCAATATCATCGAAGAAGTCTCTGTATCATGGCTGCACCTACAAATAGTACGCCATGATGTTGCATTTCCTCTCTTTGATACGGGTCCTCTCAGTGTCATCCGTGGACCGTCTCTGATATATTTTTCCGCAAAACGTCTCGCAAGGCTTTCCACGTAGCCTCAGCCAGCGGAATCGTTCCAGCAGTCCACGCCTTTGAAGTCTGCCCTCGACGCAATAAGTTTGCTGAGTCGTTGGTTCGCTGTAATCATCTGACCAAAAGGATCATTTTGTTTGTTTGAACGTCGCCAGTCTGCTGACCGCGTAGATGTGTTTGTTTTCTGTTATAGATGAACACAACCCGCTAGGTGCAGCAAAGAGAGGGATCATTGTAGGATAATGGGTCATGGAAGTTGTTGTGTGGCAGCGAAAAGTTATCCCGGATGCCCTCGCTATGAATATTTGCGATATTTGATGAAAGTGATCCAGAGAGGCTTTGATCTGATCAGAGCGAGGCTGTATAGTTTGTACCGACGCACAAGGTAACAGAAGTCCCAGAAATGCACTCAATGCGTGAATTATATCATCGTGCACAATGCCCACAATAGCCGGAAGATATACTAAGCGGATTGCATCAAATATCAGCAAA